>CANUEZ040000157.1:0-622500 GCA_948099385.1 Fasciola hepatica | reverse complement strand
GCTGTCTGGGGTCATATAGCCTGATGGGTAAGGATGGAATGAAAGATTATCTGCTACTGTCTTATGGTCGCTACCCGGAAGTTTATGCAGAACGGAAATCGAAAAGTTGGAAACGCTGTGAGTGAATATGAGGTTTAGGATGCTGGCGTTTCTATTGGGGGTTCTACCATGTTGCACCCAACCCCCAATTTGAGTATGGGGGACAAAGTCTATTAAGTTGGGAGGTGCTGTGAGGCTCCTCTAGGACATTTTAGGCCAGTTCAAATCACCGGCTATGATTTTCCCTGCCGAAGGTAGTGGAGGAAGGTAGTCGGAGGCCTCACTTACCGAAGATAAGTCTGTGGTAGTAGAGAAGGGCGGACAACAGACACAGCCAATGTGCATGACTACAGTTGAGAACCGAATTGTGAGCCATGGAAAACCCGGAATTGAGTCTAATGTGGCATGTTTAATGAGGGTTACTGAAAAGAAGTGCGGTACGCACACTAAGCTCCCACCTTCGCTTCCGCCAATCATATTTATTCTAAAAACCTTGCAAACCTGAAGCAGAATTTAACTTGCGGTGTGTATTACTTGAGCCACTTTTCAGTAATAAGGATAATATCAAGACTTAATGTTGTGACAACCTTTTCGCAACGAGGCTTATTTGAGATGGATCGGGAGTTAAATAAGATCAAGGATAGCCCGTTCATGGGAATTCGAGTATGTAACTTAGGGGAGCTATTGGGCGGAAAAGTGCACGGAGAGGGGTTTGATTTGGAGCTATCACTGAATAAGAAAGGTGAGCAGTGAGCGCCTCCGCGATGGCTTCAGAGGATTCAGCCGTTTAGGACCCAAAAACAGTTAATTTTTGGATGTTATGAGGTGAACGCGAAGAACTTAGTAAAAGTAGACTTGCTACTTGTCCTGATTCGTCGGAATCGTTGAATGCTCCAGTGTGGTGACAATAGGTGGCTACGGGATATATTGGCTTTCCCAAGTGACACCTTTGGTAGTGGTTGGTGTTGTGTGATGAGAGCAGGCCTCAAAGGGTAGGGACTAGGAGAGTGTGGTGTGGCCCAGCCGCCTGTCTATGCAGCTTGCCCGGGTGGGGAAGGACAGGAATCTGCGGTTGGTAGAGGGGGTATATGAAAAAATACCCTGGAAAAAGGTGTTGGGAATATGAGGTGATGCGTAGTTGGCCTGCGGATTTCGGTGTGCTGACAAAGGTGCGAACTGCTGGCAAGATGTTGGTATTGGAAATTGGCAAATTGAGGCTAGAAGAAAGGAGAGGTTGTGGGACTTCATGCCACAGCGTGGGGAAAAATTACATGGGGGGGGGCTCTTGGATGTATACTGCTCGTAAGAGAACTGTGGTGGGATGGACAGTGGTGAGGCAAAGCGAAAATTTTGGAATGGTAACGGAATTAACGGAGTGAAAGGTGGAGGCACGGAACTGCTAGGAAATGAGTTAAGCAAATTCAGCTCTGAATAACAGCTGTGGGGTGGGTTGCGTGTAGCTTCCCTTCAAATGCACTTGGAGTTGGGATCTTGCCGGGAGGAAATACTGTTTGAGAAGCTATCTCTTTTGGGAACAGAAATTGTAGGCCCCGGGATTGGTAACATCCTATTAGGGTATCTCTTTGCCTCTGATTTGTGCATGACCGTTGGAGTGTGGCCTGGCGATATAGGGTGGTCTCTGCCTAATGAACTAGACGTTGAGGCCTTGAGTAGGGATGGAGGGCGAGTTGCCGAATTCCGGATTTCCGGCCAAGGGTTTCCTTTGGTACCTACACTCTACTTTGGGGGCATAGTACAAATCGTTGCCAACTTTCGGCCCATGGGTGATGAATCGGATCACAACGGCAAGACTGTGTCCCTAGGGAAGCTACTTCTTGGCAGTTCGTTTGCGGGAGTATGCCCTGAGGGCTGATGGGTTTGATCTTTGCGGGAAAGACCAGGCAATAGTATGGTACAGTCCAGGGGATGGGTTTTGTTTGCGGCTAGTTGGTGGGGACAAGAACTACCATACTTTGGTTTGTGTGTCGCATTGGTAGGGTGATGCGATGTTGCTAGGTTAGAGGGACTACGCTATTGAGTTAGCTGTTTTTGATGCACAAGATTAAGCTGTCTGGCGGGACTCAGCGACTTCAAGCCCCAGGCATCTGTAACATTATTACCGAGCCTGGGGCGCTTAAAGACTGGTCGGTTTGGTGAAGGTCGAGGCTTTGCGCCATGGTCTATAACAGACAATTTTTGGCTGGCAGAAGCTGGCTGCATAGATTAGGTTGAAAGAATGCAGCGGGCAGAAGCCTTTTTGGCGGATTCCTGCCCTGGATGTCTCACAGAGTTCAACTTTTTCAGGATTTCTCGTTGTGGTGGAGTTTTATCAGATCCTACTTGAATGTTTTTGTATGGCGAGTTAACATCAGAAAAGCTTTATTTAGCAATAAGCTCGCCGGCTGCCAGTCAGTCCCAGAATTTGAAAAGCAGGGGCATTGGTGTGGTTGTGTTTGTTTTCTTGGTCTGCAGTTACGGCATATCGCCTGTTCCATGTTAGGCTTAGTTCGCAGCTGTGAAACCTGAGCTTATCGGGGCGGGGACGTGGTCATTGCAGAACTCATATGGTTTGGCTTTTCGAATCGCATATAACCAGCGGGAATTGAACAGTAACAAGCTGGCTAAGAGCGGTGCAGGGAACCGGGAACGGATAAAGCTGACAGAGGCAGGGTCGGCAGGATGTGGTCCCACAAAGGCTCCAGCAACAAGCTCCGAAAGCTGCCTCTAGTGCTCGAGTACTTGAGGTTTGCTTCATGCGAGGTCAGATGCGGGCTGTTACAGGAATTTCATTCGTTATTGGAGAGAACAGAGAGCACAGAGCACTGGTCCAAAATCTTAACGGCCACAAGCAGTTATTTTTGTGGTTTTCTTACTTAGGAAAGAGAGGGTGCTTACCCGTGGGGTGTACTTGCCATGTATCCTCGGCTGGTCTTTCTTCACATGTAGCCCATAGGGTCTGTGGTTGCCGGGGTTCTCAGTTTCCCCTTGCCGTGCGGCTACCACAGACTAGATGTCATTGCCTTCGACAGTATAGCGGCCTCAGGCTGTGGAAGAAAGAGGTGGGGGGCAGAGACGCTCAGATTTTGAGAGCATTCATGATACTCTCATTTAAAAAATTGCTTTCTTCCAATAACGGAGTCAGAAGGGAACTAATGCATACATGAGCCATCTAGCAGCCACGTCGCGTGGATTGCTATACAGAGCAACTTCAGGGCATGATAATTCTGCCGAAAGCATTTTGCTGTCTTTGCAGGGGCCAACCACCGGCCAATGCTGCGGTGCTGGGCGACTGGTATTGATATATCCGGGAGTGCACGCCTCAAGCAACATACCGAAGGTGAAAATCGATTTACAGTGAGGATATGAAGATTCAGTAGACCTCAGTTGTGCAGCTGACAGGAATAGACACGAGGGGCATGACTAAAGTTTGCGGCGAGGCAATTTCATAAGCATTTGCGGATAAGGGTGTTGCATAGAATGGCAGGACGTAGTATGAAAGCCAGAGTGACAGTGAAGTACTATTTCACGACCACGGACTTCAGGCGCAATATTATCAAAGTCTGGGCACCTTCAACGGTTGGTTGGTCCCAGCGGATCTTAGAACCAAACAAGAGATAAGCTGCTGCGCGAGAGTGGTTCAAATGGAAGAACAGTTGGTGATATAGGACCCGGGCCGCATTGGAGTCCTAGATCCTGGGGAAGAAACCACGAAGTCTTTGTGCTATACAATGAGTTTCCTGAAGAATGCAGCCAGGAAGAAGCCAAACCCAAGAGCATTGATATAAGTAGTTGGTTTAGATCAACATTTACCTCATCGATATCATGCTACTCGGCCTGTAGGTTTGCCATGAGCAAACAATACGATCCCTGAATTACCAGTAATAACAGGCACCATACGTGGACTGGAAAATCTCCCGCGCGTGTCACATATTACGCGTTCTTCAGAAAACCGCGTAGACCAACGTCGATTAGGTTATAGTTAAGAAGGTGACGTGTCGACCCTTCCCTAATCGCTCCAGTATTTTGGACACGACTGGAGTTAATGATTATTTGGACCTGAACGTGATCCTTTTTCACACTGGAACAATAATTGAAGTACTCTACTGAGAAGGAATGCGAGTCGCTTTTCCAAATTAGAACAACACGTATTCAAATAAACGGGTCCCAGAGCAAAATGCGATTGATTCAAATGTCCTTTGGTGCGTAATATCAAACTTTAGACGTAAAAACACAAGCTTTAATCGTGCGCTCAGAATGATCATCACGCGAGGGCCAAAGTTCAACACTATTCAATATCAAGGACGATCACCACGACCAGAGTTCGACAGTGGAGTTAGTTCCGACCTAGCTTGACGTAAAGCAGCCCTCAGGTAGCTGACAGAAATCTTCTGAAATAAAGTGGAATAAAACGTCGTAGGTGTGTGCCGTATGGATGTAAGTTTCATGAAACCTGAATAGTTTTGTTTAGTTAATCTTGGTTTTCTTGGTCAACCCTCGGTAACTAGCTCTCTATTTATCGGCCCGGCCGTTGCTTATTGTTGATTGGGTTGGTGATCATACATGAACCGTTGCATCACTTCCAGTGCTCACCTGCCGTTTCTTCCTTATGCTGGACGGTAGTTGATGTGCACTTAGCCACGCTGGTGAATCTGCGTAGTCCTGGGCAGGGTTTAGGAAGATGTACCCGAATTCGGTTGCATTGGAACCCGATACTCTGGACTCACAATCAGCTGCTTGTCCACGTTTTCGCGCATACGATACATATATGTACGTATATAGTGGTGATCGGCAAATGGTGAGTGGAAAACCCAACGAGGTAAGTCGTGGAACTATCCTTTTAATATTATCACTTGAAGATCCCCGCTCTATTTTCACCGACAACTTGCATTACCATACAAGTCGACTATGTACCAGCAAACAAGACTTCACAATGCCCAAGCAGCAATCCTTTACATATAGATTCACCGGATGAGATCAGTTGCAGTGTGGCTTCTATCCCCTGCGATAGCAAAATCCTTGTATCACAGGATAGTATAAGTTTCACAAATATTTTCGGTATGTGACCCGAAGTTGGCATAATCCTATTATCCTTATCATCGCCCACTAAAATAAACAGCCGGTTTGTCACAAAAACAACTATTTTTTGGAAAACCAGGACCGTCTTTCCAGAGAAACTTTATCAAACTTTTGAATGTTTCATATCATTTCACACATATTTAGCCATTGCCAGAAAGGAATATCCCGTGATGTCCAATTTACTAGTCTCTTACGCTTGAGAGACAAAACTTGATTGACCAAATCATTTGCACCGAGGAAAGGATTTCCAAAATGTTTCAGTGTACTTATAACAGATGCGTCACTTAAAACTCGGCAAATGTTTCATGTTTTGCAATAAATTTAGCAGACCAATTTTCAACTTCACAAAAGTAGCGCCTCAAAAACAACAGTACTGCGCGCCAGCCAATTTTCTCTAGGTCGAAGCTTAACCATATATCACAGGGTTCGAGGTGACTTTGAACTGAGCCACGGTCGATGACGGAGTACGATCTAAACAAGCGCGTTTGAAATGTGCTGAATAAGGTGTGCTGTTGAGCGTGCGCCAATAAACGGAAAGTTCACGTTATTTGGGAATGCGTATACTCGGAGAATATCTGCAAACGATTTTCCACATACAAGTGACACTGTATGATAAGAGTGAAATACTGCACCCTATCGATAACTTGAATATATCTTCCAACAACGTGAGAATATGTACGTAACGGAACTTGAAAATGGCTGGCAGTAACGCATCTGAAGCGAGTTGTTAGAACAGTCCTATCTTCGCCATCAGTGCTGAAACCCCGTCGGACGGAAACAATGCCGTTGGGGAGGGTACTGTGGTCACCGGGTTCAGATGAGTAATGGACGTTGCATCCTCTGTCGGTGGAGGGAAAGCGAGACAAGTACTTAAAGACCTCTAAGTCAATAGAGGTTCATTCAAACAGGTATTTTTACGAATTGCGTACGAGAGGGAATGACTGGACTCCTTGTTTATGATTTTTTCCCAACTTGAACAGAGCTTCAAACCTGTGTTGGGTGGTTCGAAGCATACAGTTTCTGTTTTTCTAATTGGAAGAATCCTAACGCAACTTTATTGTATTAGACAAACAACGAAAAGCCCTCGTTTTAGTGAACATTCGGCAAAATTTGGCTAGCCTACATTTCAGACGATCTAGCGAGCTTGACATATAGCGTATTATGGGGCCCGTGATGAGAATGATTTCGTCTAGGCGATGGTCCAAATTATATTCAAAACGGCCGCGCGTCATCTGTAGGTTACTAAATGTAAAGACCCCCGCTCTGGGAACGAATAGGAGGCAGACAATGCCAGCAAGCTCTGTAGTACTTCCCATTGGTTACCGGAAGGTGCTTCTCTGTTGACTAGTCAGTGTGTGACCAAGGGCTGAGGTAAAACAAGACATCATCGCATGACCATTACCGGCGAGGTGGTTCATGAAATATACGCCCACTTTCCTAGTGCCAATGGTTCCTCAGCTTCGTTTAATGCATTGTACGTTATCAGCCATGTTTTCGTTTCTGGCAAGGTACTATGCTGTATCTCTAGAACTATGTACTGGCTGAGGGGGGTTTTCGAAGCAGTGAGCAATGCTGTGTGCCACTTGCAAGACGGAGTGTACGGTCATCTTCCCAGCTGGAGGACCCTCACATGTACATTGATTCACGGTGGACTGTTGAATATTTGCCCAGATCAGTGGCGACTCTGCTGGAATTTCCACCAGAAGTCGATTGTGCTGACCGGCTGCGTAGAGGGACTTGCCATGGTGCAAAGTCAGGTGGGGTCACTTGGGAGAGTAAAGCAAGGAGAGGTTATTTGGAAAGAAGTTGGAACCTGGGACAGAGAGCCGTGGTGGAGTACGTTGGATGTTTGGTCCCCTTGCAAGGCACTTACTGAGATGAAGGATTGTGTTTCGGTAAAAAGTATGGACGAGAGACCAAGGGCGGGCTGGGTACGGAGTGGTTCCTTAGGCCTACATTGAGTTCGCAAATGACGCAGACCATCGCGCACCAGTAAGCCGTAAGTGAACAGGCAAACGGGCGAGTGGTTTCTCAACGGGAAGCGTAAACCGTGCATGAGGTCAACCACCGTCAAGAAGGGCCGCTCGGCAGCAACAAGTTAACAAGCACGCATAGCTCAGGACTGAAGTCTGATAGTTAGGTACTACCCTCCAAGACTTGGGTGAAGTCACAGTGACGTGCGTACGTGCATGCTCACGCTTGTGATGGTAGCTGCAATCTAGTGCCCCATCAATTAATTTCCTGGCACCGTAATTGCGCAGGCAGCAGACTGACCAGCAGTTCGATTACGTTTGAGAAGTTTAGCGGGGAAGGAGATGGGAAAAAATATCTGGAGGAATGTTTTACAGGTTGGCGAGGTGGTTTGTGGGGGACAACAGAAAGGGTGCTATTGAAGGTCACCATGAGTGACCTGAAAGCCTAAACCCATAAGCAATCGGCCTTTGTAGGCTAGGAACCGGCAGGTACGTGTAAAAACGTAAAAGTGGATTGGTTCAGCTACTGCCGAGAATGACCAGATGCTAGCCAATAGCTTTTCGGCTTTGACTGCGGACTTCAGCATAGATTGGTCCTGGTGTCGAGGCTTGACTTTACATGTCCGTATTCCGTGTCATATCAAGGTGAGCCTTGCTTTTGCGGGGTCTGTTGGGCAAACAAAACCAGTGGAGTGGCTGGAAAATTTATCATCGACAGGGTAGACGGGCTTTTGGGCACAGCTAGATGTGACAGAGGAAGCGGAATTAGCGGGCATCCTACAAAGCTGATAGCTTGTTGGAGCTATACCTTGTGGGGTTAAGCATCCTGCTACTAGATCCACGGTGATATAGCTGAAAATATAAAGGGTAGATAAAAAATGACTGGAGGAGGAAGCTGCCACTAAGGATGCCTACCGTTTGCTAATCCATGCGGGAGAGAAAGAAATGAGCCGTCGATGTCTACAGGTGCGTGAATTAGTACGAAGGGCACAAAAGAACGGGATTTTGGTTATGGGAATGAGGCTGTCTTCCGCAAGAGAACTTTGGTGAGGATCGGGTGGAAAGTATTGGTTGGGTGGTTTTCTTCCCGCTTTCCTTCGGAGAGTAGTCTTGTCGGCAGCAGCACCGTGCACCATACACTCAGTGCTTACGGAGAGGAGTTGTGGAAGGACAGGACGTGCCTTGCTTTGCAAAGGCCAGCCAAGACTTGCGCACATGTACGAGCAGTTTTCCATGCCAGCAGACCTAAGCGTGGTGAACTTCAGCTACAGTGTGGGGGTTCTGTCTGGGTGATAGAAAGTGAGGGCTTTTTACTGCTCTAGATGAGCGTTAAAGTCTCAGAAGAAACGAGACCAAGTAAGTCGGTGGCAGATTTAAGCCGTGGTTCGCCGTGGGATCTGTCGGGCACAGCGGTAGAGAGGGTGAGGTGATTGTGTCATCCAGAATAGTGAGTCTAGTTGCAATATCCCTAGAGTGTTTATAAATGTGAGCATCACAAAGAGCAGCTTTCACGATGCCCAGCAGTGGTACTCTGCACCGCCTCATATTTCGCTTTCCTTAGCCCTAATTTCTGGTCAGCTTTTCCCAGTAGGAGACTTTACGCGAGCACCGCATAGAATTTAGAGATTCGTGGAACGTTCAAGGGCTATTTACAGAGAAATGACCGGGGCATCGCCAGAATCTCATGGAAGTGAACGACGATATCGAAAAACCTTCCGCTTCTTTGTTGCGCATTACGGTTATTGCTTTTGATTCAAGCCAACCGTGGGCGGAGCGTGAAGCTTAGAGCACTGTGCTCACCCGCATCTGTGGTAGAGTGGCGTATTGGGCACCTAGGACAGCTAGCCCCATCCTAAGGGCTTTTGAGCAATCAGTCACAGAGGTTTCCTCGAAAGGCTAGTGAACCAATCAATGGCCGCCAGTCTTCTGGGCCGAGGCCACTGACCTGCAGGGCGTGCTCGGCCGCTAGAGGCTATATGAGTTTCCTGGAGCAAAAAACGTCTATCCTGGACTGGCCGACCGAGTAGTACAACAACCCACAGCTTTAACAGCAACGTAAACGATTTTATTCGTGCGAAATTTTCGCTGCGCTTCCCAAAGAATTACTCGAACTGGCGCTCCCTCGCTCTGTGCAAACCCGCTGATTTTCTTAATTCCAACCTCCAACCCGAGCACACATTCTGGTACTTCGGCAAGTGCAGCAGGCAGCACTTGAGGAAGTACCTCCTTAGGAGGTCCTGTTCCTGTTCTTTCGCTTCTCCTCTCGTCTAATATCCAAGTCACAGCAAATCCGTTCCCCACCAGCTGAAGCTCTTCCTTTCCCCAGGCCTCAGCTTAAAGTGACGGCATTCAAGGTGCGATTGCCTATACTTACAGGAAAACAGGTGCGTTTAGCTCCCACGCTGGAAGTTTTTTCAAAGTGAGCGTCAGCCGTCCCGATAGAAGCAATCTTTTGTCGTCTTGGCTTATGCGTCTACAGATCGCAACCCAGGTGCAATCAAAGATGTTTTCTACCATGGTTTGCCCTAGCCCCCAGGTGCAGCTAAAGGAGAGGATGTCTTGACCTCAGCTATACACTGAATTGCCTCAATTAGTCGGCAGTCATTGAACGAGGAGCATGTGAGTGTCCCTTTGTGGCACCTATGTCCGTCGTTCGTAAAACTGGGAGCGGCTGCTGGCCCTGTGTTCTGATCACCGCCCGATCCCTTCCGGAACAAGCTTTAGAAGTTCCAATCGTCGGTACGCGTCCGCCCCTTTTGGGTCAGAAATGGACCCAGATAGACCATGTCCCCGTTGCCGACCGGTGGCTGGGTTGCACACAGACTTCTTGTCTTGCTGAGGCACTCACTTTGACTCCTACCGAACAAAGATATCCCTGTGCTTCGTCGGGCCTGTTAAACTTACAAAGCGGCACCGGTAAGTCTGCTTCAGGCTCTCTGGTCCTTCGTGCCTCTAAACTTTCCAAAAAGTTCTAGCTGGGAAGCTAGGATGGAGGCCTGCGGAGGACTTCAAACAGCAATCGTATTTTACGAATAATGCCTTGTATCCTACTGTAAAATTCAGCTACTGCTGGGCTCATCGGGCAGTCACAATCTTTATTCCTGCTCCTTGCGCTTTCAAGATGCAAACTGTTCTTCAATTTTGGCTGGAGCCTATGCATGCACCTACCCTTAATGATGATCGGTCAGAGGTAGTCAGTAGCTTTGAGTAGCCCAGGAGCTTGACCACACATGGTGTTGGTGTTGGGGAGGGGGTCACATCAAGTGAGCCAGAGCAGCTCTGGAGTACCCGTTCCATCTGTGACGCTGCCATGACTTCTGGCTTCCCCCCAGGGGAGCTGCACAAAGCCACAGTTGGCAGAGTTTTACGGTTGCAAAAGGTGGCCTCTACTCGTTGAGAACGCTCTGCCGCTTTCTTCATCCGACCACCAGTGTCCGCGAAGCATGGTTTTTGTCTGTTGGGACATCGTTACTTTTGCAAGTGCTAAGCAAGGCTGAAAGTAGCGGGCCGGCAATCAGGCTGTGATGTCCCCGGCTCTATGACTTCGGTTGATACTCCCCGCCCTCTGGGATGGGGCCCCAAAGATGAGGGTTGCCGCTAGTTATGGACGACAGGCGACATGGTTCTTGACCTAATCCAGTGGCTCAAAGGCAGCATGGCCTGTCCGTTGACTTCTCGTTTCTTATAAACAAATGATAATGAGACAAAATATTTACGAAACTTGTACTGCGGAAACGCTGAAGAACTGCCCTAGCTTGTTGGAATTTTTGTGCTGACTAGTGAATCTCCAGGCTCCATTTTCTCATGTTTTTGTTGCATTGGTGCCGTGTTGGTATCCAAGCAGGTGTAAAATATATAACTTCCAATGTTGTAAACCGTTAATGGTGCCTGTATTTCTTTAGATGAACGGTCGACGTGGTACCCCACACCTTATTTCTGCTTTTAGACAGTCTGCTGTTTGCTCCATACTCTGGGGACAGTAGAGGCTTGCTGTCAAACTAGGTGGTTAAGACTTTCGCCTAGACGACGACTCACACTGGTTTCACTAGGATTCTTTGAAGCCATCAGTGGTATTTCAGCCAATCCTTGTCGGGGAGTAAAAACCATTCTGAGTACCTCATGGCAGTCCTGAGGTGAATTTGGAAATCATACCCCATAATTATGCTCAGCCGGCCATTTTTTAACATACTGAAAAAAGTGGCCACAACCACGGATGAGACTGACATTCGGTTGAATTACGAAGGCACTTTTGTGCTTCTTCGGATAATCAGTTATGGTGAGTGCTTCCAAGATCGACTAAGGCTTGCTGCCCTCAGGCTGTGACTGTCAGTCTTTTCTCAGGTTCGGGTACCCCGTTAAACATATAAACATTCATAGGCTGGTGAAAAATGACATCCGGAAGAATACACTTTGGCGGTAGGTGCGTCTTGCGCCTTGTATCATCGGTGATCTGTAATTATCCCTCCCGAGTAATCGTGAATTACTTTGTCCGAGATAGGTGCTGACAACGCGGCTTGTATTATGAAAAGAGAATGACTCTTCCCCACGCTAAAAGCTAAATTCGTGAGGACGAGTTGTTTCGTACCCGACGCCACCCAAAATATCACCTTGGCATGGGTTGGTTTGTTTTCCTGCCTACTGGTCTGCCTAAAATGTCCGCTTTGGAGTTTCTCTGGGTTCAGCGGTCGCTAAAATGCACCCTCTTGCGCTTCTTCTGTGACTGATTCCCGCCTTATTAGCTGTGCTCTGCAGGTTAACATAAACATATCTGTGGCTGTCTTTTGTGGTGTTGTGGCTACCAACGTAGCATCATTCAAGCCCTAACCGCAGTTATTAACCACTTTCTTACGCCATTTTTCTCGACAGCCACGTGCTCCGAACTCTTGACGTTGGGGCGGATCCTTTTTAAAGACTTGCACTGTAAAGGTGATCGTGTATTTTTTGGGCCGCTTTCGGTTCTCTTGCATAAAAATTGCCACCCGGATTGGTTCGTACAGTGCTATGCACTTGTGGGATCTGTTTTGCGTATTCCTGTGCTATTATTCTATTCTCCGTACAGTGCTTCTGATGTCAGGTACCGCACCCACTCTTTCCTCAGATGACCCAGAAATCCTCTTATTTTGGGTGCTTCAACCCTTTTTCTGTTTTACGCCTGGGCCACGTCTACGCGATTATAAGTTCAGTGTTCACGGACCGAGAACTCCAGCTCAGAGTCTCAATCGCTGTTTAGGAAAGCATAACTCTTTAAATGCCCAGGATTCTGGGTTGTACAAGATGCCTTTCGTCAGCCGATCGGCAGTTTTCTGGGACTCAAAAGCTTTGTCTCGATGAATGGTAATGACCTGTCCTGGGAATCAAGGAACAAGACCATCATTGCTGGCGGTAAGGTGGATCAAGTCGTGAGCATCGTTCAGGGTCCAGTTAGTTTAAAGAATGTCAAAATCCAAGTCATTCATCTAGTAAACTTATGTAGTCCAGCTACCCCTGTACATTCTGCTCTGACGGTTTGTAAGATAAAACTGTTGGTCCTTTCGCGAATACCAAAATGCTTACTTGCTTTCCTAATTTTTTTCTCAACCACCAACTTGTATTTCCAACTTTGCATACTCGCGGCAACTGGCAACCCTGTTATTGATCCTGATCCCATCCTTATCATCCGTAACAAAAAGTACTGCCGTGTACAGAGTAATGCTGTTTTCATGTACCAGGCTGTCTTGTTTTACTTTGATGGCTCTGCAACTACCGTTCACAATGGCTGTTTGGAGGAAGATGTAAAGGCACCTACTTCCTGGTTAGTCGGGGAACTGTTTTGAAAGCTACTCAGTGACCAGAAAGTGAGCCAGAGTAAAGGTTCTGTGAAATTCATCACCCATCTAAACACTGGTTACGTACTTATCACGTCAGATGATGTCAAAAGTGTCGCTCAGTTCGACAGAACATTTATCAGAAAAACTGCGCTCTCTGCTTCGTTCGAGGACGCAATACAGACGGCACCGTTTTATTCTGATTTATCCTTTTACTACCGATAAGTCGTTCATTCCATCTCAGTTTAAAAAACGAGGATCGTTCTCACATCCAAGGTGAGCTTTGCGGAACTCCCTCTACCACACGGGATCCACGGAGAATCTACCAATTCATCACCTACATCTCCCAGGCAGTTCTGAAGTTTTGAAGTCATCCCCATGGTGAATCACATGACGGTTTTCCCACTGGGTTAAATGGGGTCCACGAAGGTTGACAACAAAAATAAACTCCGAAAAGGAAGTGGTAAAGGTTGGACTGGCCACCGCGAGGTTCGTGATTTTCAATTCAGAAAACAAGTACATTCTAAGCAGCACATCCCACCCGTTAGCTGCAAGCCTCTCCACCAATCAGGTGCGCTAGTTTCTTCAAAGATTGCAAGTTAATGGCTTCTTTACCGTCACACGATACTGAGACTCTGAGCGGAGTATTATACCCGGTCTGACTGACCTCCAGAACGACCGTTTTTCCTGGATGGAGAAGCTGACAGCAGCATGAACCGTGGTTTTGTCCGGGCATCTTCCGCATACGAATAGTTCCCGAAGGAGGGTGAACACTAAATTGATTGATAAAAGCCCCAGAACTGAAGAGTAATATAGCTGGGCCGAAGGTTGCTAATTTCGGGAGGTCGGAAAAAGCAAGCCAACTCTCCAAAAGGCCGCCTAGGCATCAACCTGGGTTCATCCGCTCGAAGAAAAAATGTTTCCCCTTGTAGAGGAAAACCTGACTTCCAGGTGTGATTGGACTAAAATCACTGGAAAATTAGCTGTCGGTACTTTTCGTTTCCACATAATGTGACCGATTAGGGCAGTTTCATAACTGCGATACCAATAACTCTCCTCAGGGAGGTGCCACATTTTGCTTCCAAAAGGATGGAAGAACTGTTCTCAGTGGCATTTCAGGTTATGGATAACAATTCTTAGTGTAGGACCTCTGTGCACAACCACATCACCATAAAAGCCCGAAAAATCAAAGAAACGTTTCCAAATCCTAACTGGAATGTTCCTCCGGTTATCTTGCAAAATCCGACCTGGGACAACTTTATACTTTCACCCTCTTTTAGAGGCCGACGTGGCAAGCACTAAAGTATTCTGTTCTTTTCGTATCCTCTCAGATGAGTTAGTCAGCTTTGAGGTCAGAATACCAATCAGAAATAAAATTCAGAGCGAACTTGCACAACTCTCACATATCCTTGATAAAGATCAGTGACTTCTCTGCCGCTAATTCTAACGTTGTGGGGCGATGTCAGACTCACTATTTTGGCCGAGGCATATCGGGATCGCAGAAATTACGCTGCAATGTGAGCGCGAAAATGGGCTGGCGGATCTTAACTGCCGTCATCAGAGAAGGTTTCTGTTCGATTATCTAGAATGCTTCCATCCCCATCCACTAGCTTCTGCTGTGGGCCTAAGAGAACCTTTCCGCCTGCATTATTGTCCCACACACGCCTTTCCCGTCCTATCCTCAGGATATCACCAATTTGCAGCCTTGCTCGCCGTCAAAGTTGTATTTATTGCTTGAACCTCTTTCAGACCTACTCCGCTAGAGTACCACATGTGGTGGGCTGAATGTTTTCTTCCGAGATGACTATATCTACATGATCTGCAGTACACATAGAGAAAACTCGGTGAGCCGGACCTGTGCTTAAAAGAACGTTATAGCTTGCACCAAAATGTTGAAGGTACCGATTTGATTGAGCGCGATGAACTGCACGGTTATTACGTACCCTTTACCTCCAGCTATCAACCTCTTCACGGTGGTTGGGTGTTGACGAGTGTGATTATGTGAAAAATGAAAAACACTTTTTGATTTTACTAAGGACTCGGCGATGATGAAAGAAACGGCCAAGAAAAACGGATACAAATTGTGTCAGTTGCCTATTTTAGGACAGACGGATTATCACACATCAACGAGGAAGGGTAAACTGGGTGATAAATTGGCGTGGGATGCTTAGCGACAGGCAGATGTCGGGGCCATGGCTTACAAAAAGATAACGATGTAGGCCTCAGTTAAACGTTCATCGATTGCAGCTCGTTTTATTAGGCGAATAATGAGCTAATGACAGAGAAAAAATCGGGGTGACAAAGTTACTGGAGGTATGCACTTTTTGGATTGGACATGGTGCGTTGCAAGAACAAGTTCATGCAATGCAAGAGCCGTACTTATGCAAACAACTAAATTAAGGGAAGGAGCAGACAGATATTTTTCTCTTCGCCGACGGTTGGAAGACCACAGAAGATATTTCAGCAAGAGGTCACTTGGTGGTTGTAGTGTGCAAATGGATAGTCAAAATATGTGTGCCAGGTAATTCGGCTCATTCTGTAACACGTTTTCCATTCCAGTTCCCATTCTAAAATGCGTTCAACCCCCAGCTCTGAGGCTCTATTGTTATCACAAGATCCACCAACCAAAAAAGAAGGACAATCAACACAAATTAGCATGAAGTTTATTTTATCACCTATTTTGCAAGCCTTTTGCCTCCGCGATCACCGCAGCCAAGTAATCCAAGTCAAATTATCAACCAGTTTCCATTTCTGTGTTGACAAAAGACAGTCTACCTGTTAAAGGTTTAGCATTTTGCACCCCTTTTACCCGTTTCCCCGTTCATCTCTTTCATCGTCACTCCGGTAAGCATCTTCTCGAGATGTTTTTGCTTGCAGTATAAATGAGTCTGACAGTATCCGGCCCCTACTTTTCCACTACATTCGTCCACCAAGTCCATACATTCTAACGTCCATGTTCCTTCACTGTATACCTTTTGGTGTTCTGCCCGGTTTTTTTCAAATCCACTGAAACTTGCTAGTGCATCTTTGTATCTTATAGAAATTTTCTTTCAGACGGAAATGAAACATATACCAAACCTATTTGACCTTCCAAAGAGTTCCCAGCAACCGGCAGGCTAATACTTGTCCAAGGCAACACCTCAACCGTCAGAGGTCTCTACCACGAGCAGCTGATTCGCAGGGCCATCGGAAGCCCTCAAGCACAGTTTTGTAAAACTCACAAAGGTTGAAAATTCCCCATTTTTGTTTGTGTATATTCTTTGACGGATTTTAAAATGCTGTTGGAAACCCATCCTTAATGATGCCGTCCTATGTTTGACATTTTTTCTACTATTGCTGCATGTATTTTTTCATGCTTTTTCACTGAAGTAACGTTAGTGGCCTTTGGTCTGGTAATGATCCACCTCAAATCATGAAAGTTTGTTTCATTACAGTTCGGCTTTGTTTTCTTGTCGGCATTGACAAATCTTCCATGTTCGCTTTGTCCGTCTTGAATTACGGCTGTCACGCTCAGGCAACCATTTATGGAGCCTGACTCATCACGCAGAACTTATTGTATTCACTTGGATCACCGGACGGGTACGCCATATATATTCTTTCTGTCAACTGGTAATTTTATGCAGACTGTTGTCCCCATTTTGAATACTTATTGGCTGGATGGTGGCCAAGATTCAGTGTCAAAAGTGTGATCATTATATACCTGTATTAGCGGTACATCAGAACTTCGGGAGAAATTTAATTGTGAGTTGATATCCACATCACTTTGGGTTATGCATTGGTTTCAGGCTCCAAGATGATACCTAGAATGAGTGGCGCTTGTTATTTGGTGAGGAGAGCAAGGGACCGTTGAACGGACTCTGCATAAACCAGGACGTGTATATATGAGAACTGTTTTCCTCTGACCATGCGAAGATGGCTGGGTCGGCAGAGATAAAAACGACTTTATGTGGGCGAGGTACGCAAAGCTTAGGACCCCCGACCGTTGGGGAATGTTCTTGCCTTTAATGAAAAAATCAAGTTTTACCGGTGCAAAGAAATCGAAGAAACCGTGTTCCATCCTTCGACAGACAGTACCACAGACGGGATAATTTCATTTGTATGAATGGCTTTAGGCGGAATTCTAGTCACGCTTTTTATTGTACAAATCCATCTAAACCACCGTCAAAGGTCGGACTATTATCATTGCTTTATGCCTTGGTTGACGAGACTGATATCCTGTCTGACTAAATTTCGTAGCCGTGTTCTCAGTTTTAAAACTTTTGCCATGGTTCAACCACCGTGATTGATTCATTATTTAGTTCTGGAGCACATGAGCCCGGAAGCAACACCAGTCCTGTTTAGCCAACTTGAAAATACTTGATCAATTTGTACATAGCCAAATAGCCATTTGGAAGCTGCTGACTTTGTAACTTTATCAAAAACAGTTGCCACGAGTCGGCTTAACATCCCGCTCGCTGGAATTCACAGTGCTCATTAGCCATCCAAACCGCTGAAAATAAAATCGGACTATGTATCACCAAACCTTCTAGAATTAAAACGAAAGATCTGCAGGTGAACTGAACTCCTTTTCCTGTAGATTTTGGTCCTTGTTCTTGCTCCAGCTGAAGTGTATCATTTCGCTGTAGATTCACGAGAGCCCAGGATAGTAGTCCTAATGCGCACGGAAGGACGGATATAAGCAGCTTTTGTACAAAGAAATAACGAAATACGGCAAACCAAACCGGCTGGGAAACGGAAATTTTACTGTGGTTGAGGCGGTATCTATTAGTAAACAATAATAAACCAAGACTCCACAGTCAGCTCTCTTTGTGCCGTTTCCCAGGCTCGCCTTCAGAAATAAATAGAACGGATAATGCCCAGCTACCAAGGCCCAAGGTTCTGAAGCATTTCAGAAAGGTTTGCAGCTCCTCAGTAGTTAATCTGAGGGCGCAGCCGAAGAAGTAGCCACTACAAATGTGACCAATCAAAGTCGGTAAGTTTTGTTCGTATGCCGTCTGCTATGTGCCTCCAGTAACCTCAACGAGCCAGCACGAAACTACACTAAATCTCCCCCAGAACCCGCTGAAGTTAAACAATCGCTGGTTATATAGTGTAAAACCAAACTATAAAACGGATAGTATGAGAAACTCTGACGAATCTGATGACATACGTACCTCCCAAAGGCTAGCGTGCCCCGGCGACACTGAGAAAATTCATCATGGGGCTTAAGCCACGGAACAAGAGACGAATGGAATGATTTTTCATAAAATGCTCACTAAATTATGATGATGAACAACGGCAGCTTCAATAAACAAGCACACCTTGCACATATCGCAGCGGCAGCCTAAACAAGGCTACCCGTACGTGCGTAGTTCAAACAAACAACTCTGCGGTCCCAGATTAGTGACTTCTGATTATCTTCCAACCAAAGATTTATTAGAACCTATCTGAAACAGGACCAAAATGAGCGCGGCATGGGTTGGAATCACTTATCTTACGGTGTCCAAAATGCACCATATTTACCGATGCAAAAACCAAAGAGCCATTCTTGAACATAGTCATTCGAGACAGGCCTTTCTGGGGACATCCGCGAGGAACACAATATCTCAAACGAGTGTCATAGAACAGGGGACAGAAGTGATATCGGAGAGGAGTTAGCGAATCGGTACGGATGAAAAAAGTTTGAACAAGAAGCTGAAGTTGAGAAAACCACTATTGGAGACCTATATTGGGAAACACTTTGAACGGTAATCTCCAAGTATCTACGATGGATAAGCCGCTTTAACACCTCATATGTTCGCCTTTCTTTTTCGTTTCTTTCTTTAACCAGCGGTCAATAGAAGCCGCTTACCTGGTTAACTTTCCACAGCACAAAAATGCCCGTAAATCATTTGCGATATAAACACCAACCAGGTGGGGGTAAACAATTGTGCTCTCACCGGCAGATGCACTGAGGTTCACTAATTTTTGAAATGCTTGCTAACCCAAGGTACACCACCAAGGTGATATCTAAAACACTGTACGCAGTCCACTGCATTTTTAGTCCAAGTAACTCTCGTAGTCAAGCGAGCTGAACCAATAGCTTAAAAGTGTAATAAACTCAAGCTAACTCTGTCAAAGCCCCGGAAAGACGAATTTGCACCAATTTGTTGACGAGGTTTATTTAAGAGAAAAGTGCTCATGATTGAAACCATTAAAAAATCGCCATGGCACCAAGAAACATGAGGGTAAAGTAAACAACCCGGCCTTAATAGGATCGCCGTCCAGCAATTACCACGCATCCGGCCTTCCAAGGACAGGCGTGACCGACTACGTCATTGGCGGTCAAGGCCACCCGGCTAGAGGTCTTGAATCATGTCCGGCCGCTTCTGCCATTTTGTAACAGTGCTGTAAATGCAAGATTTCAAAGCTTCCATAAGGCGAGCACCAAAACTCGCACTAATTTTCAAAGAGCAAAATATGGGGCTGGATAACCGGTTCTTGGAATATGGTTTTATCGCTGTTAAGCCACAGCAATTTACTGGGTGGCGAGGCCTCAAGATCCCTCACATCTGCCGTCTCAGACAAATCATAGCAACTGCCGTTCTTTCCGCATCCGCCAAAAAGGTCATCGAAATTCGGTCCGTTTTTCGATGGCCGCTAGCTTTGCATGGAAAATGTCGCGCGGAATACATCATGAGCTTACATACTCTACTCCATCGACTAGCCCTAGGTAGCCTTATAGCCATTTTATCTCACCTTTTGATAAGAAAAGGCCAATTCCATCTTGGGGGTACTTCGGATGATATTTTGATGCTCAGTTCAAGCCCCATTGAAACTAGTTATTTCGTAGCCGAAGTTATCTAATGACGGATCTATCTCGCAATAAAACATATCGAAGTTTGAGAGACGCAACCAGTGGAAGGCAAATGCGCAACTTCGGCGAAGCTGCTCGCACACTGAGACAGTTTGGCAAACACCTGCAAAGCTTTTCCTCGCAGCCACGATGTCCCACAAAAGAAAGCTAAAAATGAACTACCGGAGCGCACACAAACGCAAAATCTTGGTGTAGTCTGCGCTTCAGAGGTAATGGTGCAAATTGTTGGGAGCGAGGGTATACAGTCTTCCTGTCTTCCGCGTACAGCTGTCCAGTACTCAGTGGAGGGCTCATTTTTCGACAGAGCCGCGAACAATTTAAACCCGAGGAGTCAATGCTGACCCTAAAGTTTCGATACTGTTAGGAAAACACTCCTGTTGCGTAGGGCTTGCGATAGCTCTACAAATATTTCCCATCACTTGAACCATTGAACAACCCATCTGTAACGACTTGTCGCTTAGCCCTTCGCAGATAATGAGATGTTGCTCTCATCGCAATGTCCTCGCGACACCTTATTTACGTAATACAGTGACAGATGTCCGCAGAAGTTTACTGCACAAACCACTGTAGGTTTTTCATCTCCAGCTGTTCAGACCATACCACAGTTGGGGTCTCACCCTTGGGTTCGGTAGTTTCCAGGAACCGTGGAACGTTTGTTGGTAGCACCGTTATTAACGGACTACTCCCTAAAATGGCTTCCCCCGGGAAGCCAGGTCTGCCAGATTTTTCTTTTCTGATATGTTTACCCATTTCGTTAAATGTTACCAGGTTTGTATCTTGGACACTGTTCGCGGCAAATGTATTGAAGCCCGTTTTGTCACTCTTCAACTGATATAGAACCACGATGGAATCCGTCCCAAAATAAATTTCCTGTGACTTCCGATCCACTTGCTTCTTAGTCATTCGTGCAATCCAGGCGGTAGCTACAGCTGCAGGTAAATAGCACCTTGACCGGCTGAGCTACATTTCCATGTTAGCCATCGTCCCATTGAACAAAACGATTTTATTCGCTGTGTTAATGTACAACCTGAATTGGTCAGAGATACTTCTTATCAAACTGAGTTTTGGATCTTCTGCTCAACCTGGTTAAACCGATCATTTATGCCAAGGAGTTCCTTCTTGACCCAAAAAGGCCTCCATGCTGGCTGGCAGGCTGCACTTACCCGCATCTTCCCGGCGAAGATAACCGTTACCTCCTTTTTCATTACCAACATAAGCTCTCTGCTTGTGAAGTGTCGGATCTAACCATAGTTCTTTGTTTGAACATTCACGTTATTGGATGTGAGGTTTGGGTACATTGACTTTGTCTAAGCCTGCAATGGGGATTTACTGGAGACAGTAAAATACTTCAAGCCACTCCGGCAGGAAGAGGCTCCCACCAGTAAGGAGACTGGGGCGGGGTGGCCACAAACGTCAACTCCACCCGGTGTGAAAGTCTGAAGTGATTTATTCTTATCAATGAAAGGTATTGAATAATTGGTTATGCAGTCCCACACCAGATTCTCTCCCTACAGGGGAGCCATCGCAACAAAATTATACGTGGCTCCGTTTTCCCCAAAAGAAGCCATTCCATCGTTCCATGACTCTTCTTTAGCCCTAATTCTTTTTTGTTAGAAGACAACCTGCACATCTAAGACAGCGACTTTAATCATGCTTCGACTCAGTCCCTCCCCGCTCCCGGCTTGACTGATCTTTAACATTCTCCAAACAGAGGCAACTCTGTTTCAGACAGGATTATCGCCAATAATCCTGAACCGTTCTCCCCAAAGCTGTGTGCAACTGTTTTTACCAATGACCATCTTCTGCTTCTGTTGAGGCCCAGGGTATACCCCCGATCTGCTTTCCCCCCCCCCCTTCAGGCAAACTATCCAAGCCAAAATCCGTCTCCGAAATATTTCAAACGGTACTATTCTCTTAAATGAATCCCTTTCTTATTTGTCTTCCTGGTTTTCTTTAAATCGTTGCTCAGTACCAACGTCACAATTTTGTACAGACAGTCAAATCAATTTTCGGCAAGTGCTGCCCAGTGAAACTGTCTTAACCTGTAACTGCCTTGCCGCTTCTTTGATGGTGAAATCCTCAAGATGACGGGAGGATCATTTCTATAATGCCCCGTATAATTGCTGAGCAAGATAAATTTCTGTTTTGATAAAGAAAGAAGTTAAGTGTACGGACTCTCTATGTGCTAGCCAACTCCTGTGTAGCCATAACAATGACCTACTATGAAAAGGCTCTCGGCTGCAGTGTGGAAGCAGACGGAACAACTGAAATTTGCTGTGGAAGTTGGCGATATTAACAATGCATTCATTCACCCACCAAATGACTTCCCATTTCATTTATTTCAGAATGTGGTGTGCGTACAACCCAGTTCTCTGCGGATGTAATGGTTAAGCTTCTCCGTCCTCCCAAGATAAGCTTAAGTGCTTCTCCTGACCACCCGTCGTCATCCCTTTTGAGACAAGGCGTTTCTTCCGTGACCAATATATTCACTTCACTCTTGAGCAAACCTTTGGACTCTTACCCTTTTCCAGAATACTACACGGCGGCCATCATTGTTCCTGTGCCAAAACCTCGTGATCCTGGTGTCACAGCCAAGCGCCTTAATCCAACTGCCCTAATTTCATCGGATCACTAATTTACAGAGCATGCCATTCCTAAATGTTTGAGTTCTTCTATAAACTCTCCCTCGACGATTCTTTATAATCGGCTTAATAATCAGTTAGTTCTACTGTTGATATTATCTTTTCCCTAGTGCACTATACGAATAAATCCCCGGATGGATCAGCGAAGTCTGTTTCACGCACTTTTTCGGACCACTCACCCGGTTTTGCTTCAAATTCTCGATCTCTGCTTTCCCGTTAACAGGAAGCTTAGTGCAGCCACACAGCCTTCCTGACACGACTGTTCAGTTGTTTCACCAACAAAACTCAGTGTACACGACTAAGTTTCAAGACTTCCAAGCCTCTGGTGAACTATTCAGGAGAGCTTTTTGTAGCTGCTGTAAAGACTAAAACGATTAGTTCCTGACCTGCTTGGAACCTGCTCAAAGATTCTCTGCCGATTCACCGAATAACAAGCTTCACTTGGTCTGGATAGCACCTTGGAGCCTCGAAGCAACGCATAGCCCGAATTGGGGCAGAAATCATATGAAGAACAGGGTTGTTGTACAAACTCTACGAGGCTATTGGTTGGTTGAAGGATTAGTACATAAAGAATATACCTTTTACTTTGAGTCCCGGCCACTATCCAGCTAAGTTGTAGAAAGACAGAGAACATGATCCTGTACGAAGTAAACAGTTGACGAAGAATGATTAAAAAGTATCTGCTCTGTGTTCCAAGAAAATAGCAAGAATTTCCCACAATTAATGAAACCCAAGCAACAATTTCCTGAGTATAGCAGCCGAAGATCAGCTTCGGCCAGCTGAAAGCCTACGATCCATTGAAGTGAGCGAAAATGTGATACATAATCGCAATAGAACAAAGTGACCTTGGACCAGTGTGATTCGCTATCTTACCAACTGTCCACAAGTTTATCTCCTTGAGGGAGAAGGACCATTGAAGGAAAATGTAAGTGCTTCAGGAGTAAAATAATTGTTGACCGTTAAACAAGGTTAGCCCGAAAGAAATGGAAGTAAACAGTCGGAAATCAGTCAGACAGCGCACAAAGGTAAGCAAATAGGGAATTTATTGATTGAGGCGAATGCTACAACTGTAATTTTTCCCTATTTATTTTTCACGTACAATAAGGATCTTACATCCGAACCTCCCGTATATGTATCTAAATATACCCACGACGTGGCCCCTCGTCCAGTTGTTTCTATAGCCCAAGACTTTACCGACATTTCTAGTAATCTGCCCTTTATTTAAAATTTCCGTGTTCTACGCAGTTCAACTTTAAATTTATCCAAACCATTTGAATAAGTATCTACCTCTTCTCGGTCGGCTTATCCTTGTGATTCATTTGTCTTCTTCAAGGAACCACTAGCTGGAGTAGGTTCTTTCAAGTGTTTGGGAGCCACTACGGAAGCGAGTTTGAAGTGGTCATCTCACTTTTTACACAGGTTGAACAAACTACGCAAGCTATCTTATCAAATCCGAAAGCCCAGGTACTTGAACATAAAACAGGATTTTGTTCATCTTTTCGTCCATCAACTCATTTTTCCCGTCCTACTCTACTGTTCTTGTTATTTTTTCTGGTCCACTGTGCCTACTATTAGTCGGGTATCTCCTATACCCTTGAATGAATAATCTTCTAAGCTGTGCGAATTCCACCTGGTTGCGTGTGAAAATTTCACCCTCATAATTATTGGAGGCATCACCCACCGCATTTAAACAGTGATCTATTCAAAAGTAGCTCGCTCGCTTCTAAGCTTCCCTTCGTCAAACCGTTACCCTCTCATATAAACCTGCGCAACAATTTATTTTTCCATATCTAGCACAAGTCCCCACAAAATGGGCACGAGTATAGGCGAAATTCCTTAACATTTTTGATACGTAACCCTCTTCTCATCATCCCACTTTTTGAAGTGTCAAATGTAAATCTACTTATTATCAAAAATATTGACTAGTGAGAAGATAGAGCTTCGGCCCACATTCTTACTGCGACAGGTGACAACTTGTCCTAACAGAGAGCTTTGTTTATCTCCTGTGCGGTCATTCGTTAGAAGAATTTGGCGGGTTCTATATTTGGTGGCCAAGATGGGTTGTTGGAGTTTAGCACGGAAGAGCAGTGCAGAAAAGAGATCAAACCAGATTTGCTCCAGAAAACCAACTTTGATGCCTTTGTTTCCCGAGTCACTGCCTGATAAGTGTCTTGCGGCATTTCAAGTGCCACTAAAACTGGTGTTTCCCAAGATGGCATATAAATACAGTTTAAATAAGAGTTGGCCTTCAGATATCGTCACTCTGGTGGGATCCTGGCCTGTTTTCTCTTTCCTCTTCCTCAGATGTCTGGAAACGGGATGAATGACATTGATCATTTCTGATGCTGACAGTTTCAAAAGAATAGCGATGTTTAAGACAAAAACAGGGAAATTCAGTGCTGTCTTAACAAAAGACAAGAGCTGCCTTTGAAAACGCGGGAATATAGATCGGAGTAACCTCATTAGATTTCAAAAGAAAAATCAGGGACTCAGACCATCCCGCTGAACTGTCATGAAGAGATAACGAGGAGACCGTTCAGGGGGATTGGAATGGAAATATTTTATTTCAACGACAAGTTGGCTTCTGAGTCTGTAAGCAGCAGCTTAGTACCTATCATGCTGCAGGCTTTCGATTTAAGCCCTGAAGGTGTTTCTAGGATCAGGAACTCCAGAACGAGGGGTGGGGGGGGGTTCTGGGTTGAAATCGTGGAAAATGTACCTATGGTCATTCAGCGGCATCATGCGTGGTACAGTTAGGCACTAATTCGCGGCTGGGCACTCTGAGCTTCAGCCAATAGTTATCACGGAGGACGACCAGAGCAAAGGCTGGCTGTGACTACTTAACTTCTTATCTCCCAGTTATTTTCTTTCATTCCACGTACTTATTCAAATCAGTTCTGGAATACCTTGAACGTGCTACTTCAAAGGTACCTTGATCTGTACTGTTTCGGAACGGATTGATGTCAACAAGTCCCGTCAACGCGAGGAGTCAAAATACTACAGATTCGCGGGTAGGCCTCCCGCATGTCGGCGTACATCAAGTTTCCGTCCAAGAGCTCCTACTCTTTCAGTTGTGTTTGAATGACCTTTTAGTAGGGTCATTTGACTGTCTTTGTGCTGGCCAAAAATGTGGCATCCATATCGGACTAGCCAATTCAGCGGGACCTGGAAAAGCTATACAAGTGTTCTGCAGAATAAGATCTGCGGCTGACTGATAGGGCAGGCCTGCATTTGAAGAATGATGAATACACGTGACCCTTGTTGCAGTGAGGGCGACCTCGGCTAGAGGTATCTATCTCACAGGTAGATAGATCAGAAGACCTAACGCCCGGGACACTTGTATTTCAAACTGGGTGGAAATCTTTTCTTGGCTCCCGCAAAGCCTTCGCAGCCATTTGGAAGCCCAAAAGCGAAGTAGTGACGAGGATGTTCGAGATTTTATAGCCATCGTACAAACTGTTACGGACCCCCCTCGTTCATAAAACTGTGCCCGCGTAAAAATAAAATAAAATAAAGAAGCCGATGCAGGGACCTTTCTCGAGTTGGCGCACCTACCCACGAGGGCTCCTTCCTGAGTAGCACGTTGAGGGACTGGACCCGCACTCACTAGTAAGTTGAGGACATCAGGGCTACCTACAGAAGCTTTTGGGACAACGAATAGAATAACCGTGGTGGAAGGATGAGCCAAGCCGTTATTGATACCCAAAAGAGACACTGTATCCCGTGGGCCTGCCCCCAGGCTGGGGAGGGGCAAAGCAAGGAATTTACTGAGGGCAAAGGTTTTTTACTTCAGGTTGGTCTATGATTGAAGTAGATTACGCAACCAGACGGTTGTAGTGCCGGCAGTAAATAGCCTGAAGAAACAGATTGACCCCCAGTGAAATGTGTGCAATCAAAAGGTCGGTTAGATGTAAGTCGACCGTAACACGTTGCCCTCTGCGCGACCGGACACCGGCCGCTAGCTTCTAGCAACAAGGACAGTGTCCACTCTTTGGATGGGCGCAAGGTGGCCGGAGTTGCTTCCGTCCGTTTCCCTGCCATTAAGTTGAAGAATGTCTGGCCTTTCCTTTTGTGGCAGCCACAAGAGATCTAAAAAGGTCACAGTGCTACAACAGAGGACTCCTGTCCGACAAAACCCGGTTAGCTGGACAGCAGAGCCAAAGACGCTGAAAAACTACAGACACTAGGCCCTTCAGTCCCATTTAACCCCTGTGAAAACTTAGGTCCAGCTAAGGGCTCTTCGTTAAACGGGATTTCCAGGAGTACTCTAGAATGGCGTAGGTCATTTTGCTTCACTTTATCTACATGAGTACCATCGAGGTGCGAGCTATACTCGGCGAATCCTTTAAGTCTCTTCTTGCTACGTTCGAGTTTTGTGTATTTATTTTGCTGAGCCACCTTTTCACACGGATCAGTATACTTCGGTTATTTTCCAGCCCTGAAAGTTTTCTCAGCCAGCACCGTTTTTAGACTCGATTTCGCTATCATTTTACGGCTGTCATACCGAGTGAGGTATACACTTATCTGGCTGCCGAGCTTGGAACATAGTTGACGAATGTATTCAATGCCGTATATAAAGGGGTTGGGCCCATGAAGATTGCCTTGGAATGAGCAGGCAGGTCGGATGATCTGGGGTTGTTGAGCAGAAGATGGAGTCCAAGGGAAAGTTAGCCAAAGGAAGAAATAAACTGCGCGGCGGTAGGTGCATGAATCGTGCGTACGTCAATGAGAGGATACTTGGCCCTGGATTGGCCGTGATCACTATCTGTCCCGCAAAAACTGAAGTTTACTTTATCCTTTATACTGCCAGGGCCGTTGGGTCAAATGGGTCGGATGTTCCCGAAGGGAGGCAGCAAGGCTGGCTCATACATGGCAGTTCAAGCCCAATGAAGTTTTACTTCCTTCTAAGGGTTGCAGTGGCTCTGAGTAAATGACTCTTCCGCGTTATGCTTTTTCAAGTTCAAAGGCAGAGGTCTAAGGAACCTCCAAAAAGCAGTCGTCAAGGCCCATAGGAGTCAGGCAGGCGGTTGCTCTGGAGCAGCCGTCTCCACTACAGTGAGATGAAACGCCACAGGTGGGTGGGTGTTGCAGAAACCGGAGAAGAAACAAGGAAGCAAGCCTAACTAAAAAAGACTACGGGCAACACTTTGGGGCCTAAGGAACCTAGCTGCCGGACTGCGGAATTTCAAATGGTGGGCCTGTAATGGAGGATCCTGTCAATAGAATTTACGCCAAGTAGACAGGTACTGATTCTTACTCAGGCGGAGCCGTTTGCTTTGAAGCCCGAAACAAGAAGGGACCGTAAACGCGAGATAGGCTTATGATGCAAAGCGCATTGCCAGTGTTCTAAATCATGGTTTCTCAAAACGAGGGCTTAAAGCGGGGCCACGGTAGTCCCCGCCGGCAGAAATGGGTCCTTTTACAGCAACACCAACATCGGTCGAATATACGGATGAGCATGTCAAGGATATACTGCTGGACAGGTCTGAAATAACGGCCCACACTGGCCGGAACAGATACTGTGTTGTGCCGGATGAACACAAAATAAAGGAGGATGGTTTGTCAGCGGGAAAACTCGTGGATGAGCCTGCAGCGATATCAGGGAGAGGTCCACAAGAAAAACAGAGGGCCTCACCCGGCTTTCCGATTAGCTCGCTGATAGCGATAAGTAGGCTACTGAAGTCGTCTTTGGTGGTTGTCGTCGAGGATGTATTGAAGAATAGGAACTGGAACCACTATAAGCAGGTGGACGGTGACGTGATCTTTGCGAACTTTGAAGTAGTTGGCACTCCAGTGAAAATTGATTGGGGAGAATAGGGGGTTCTGCTCACCCCGATGGTGAAGCTGCTGCGGAATCTTTCCAATATCTCCAAAGCTGCGCCCGGGACTGAGGCTGGTCTCAAAAGCGTACGTAGTTGTACGCCGAAGCAAGTGCAATGACTCTTTACACAAAAGCAAGCAGCTCTGGAAACAAAAAGATGGAATTCTCTGAGTCCATTGGGGAGAAAGGCCCGCCAGGAAAACTTACTAACAGTTTAGCACTTTATAGGCTGGAAAAGGAAAACCGTTGTCACGGGTGGGTGGTGGCTATCCTCGAAAGGTCAAGTAAAACCGCTTTGAGTCCCAGTCTAATGTCTGCACTCGAAGTGTTCTACTGTGCACAGCTACGAACATCCTCGAGAGCAGAAAAGTTAACGTCATCGATGTCTGCGGGATACCTAGTACAAACCGAGAGTAGGACGTTCACTTACTGCGAGCCTCAAAATGAACTAGTTAAAGAAGCACATACAAACGTCATCGGAAGTGAAACAATCCACCACCCATTGACTTGACGGTTGAGGCCTTTACCTCAGAATAATAGGAGAATAGCTCCTTGGAATGGTTGCATGTAGACGCTTCGCATCGAAATATACGGGAGGATAAAAGACTTAGCATTGGATGAAAGCCATCTATCCTTTATTTCGTAAGAACGCACCTCCGAATTCATCAACCAAAAGGAAGCTGCTGTGAGCCAGTGGGTCACAACGTTCGGTCTCACGTTAAAATCAAGTCGTAGAGACGTAACCTAAGGCTGCCCTAAGACTGGAGGGAGATTTTGATAGTATAAACATGGATAAGCTTTACACCAGGGCGGTGGGCTGAAGAGGAATACTGTAGAGGAGGTTTCTACCCGGGAAATATGGAACGTAACAGACGGACCCCCTGATACACTACGTATAGTTTGTATTATTGAAACGAAGGATTGTGGGTGGCCAGACACTGCCGTCGAAGACGGTAATAACAGAGGTCATCAAGGATGGAGACGGTAGTGAAAAGATTCACAAATTTGCCTGCAACCAGCTAGCTCGAAAGCATATAATTGAGATAGTGAGTCTTGTGCAAAATTGTTGCTAAGAATTTGGGCCCAGACTGGCCAAATGCGTAAAAACAGCTGAGAAAATTCTGTCTTTATGTACGGTCCAAAGGCTCGCCGAGATTTGGGGTCAGTTTATTTTGAACTAAGGAACACGGAGTTACAGTTATTTACCAGAGCAAAGCAGCTTGATGACTACTTCGGTTAGGTACACGGGGTAGAAAGCGTGGCGCCAGTCGATTTAGTACCGGTACTTTTCTCACCGGAGTGAGATGAGCTAAATTATTTGCAGGGAACCGTACGTAGGTATGGGCCAGATGGCATCCAACCAGCTATCACTAGGCCTTTGATAGACGTGATAGCTCCATAAGTACGTTAGCCGAACAGGTCTTCTTTGGAAGACGGCGAACAGCCTCAAGACTGGAAAACCGCAGCAGTCATGTCAATGCATGACGGCTGGCCCAAATTGGTTATGGTTTATTATGGGCTTGTGAGCCTGGGAAGCGTTCGGTGTAGAGTTCGTCAGAAGGCCACATGCATTAAAACCTGTAAGCAGATACAAGAGGACTCCAAACTAAGCCCATCCCAGCAAGGATCCTCATCTATTAGATCTAGCCTGACCAATCTCTGGTGCTTCTTAGACAAGACGAATTGGAGAATGGATGGCGGCGAACAGGTTGAACAATGTTGCCTTGGTAACACGCTCCTGAGCAATACGTAGCCAAATTCGAAACCGATCTCGAAATCAAAATGCGAGTTTTCAGCAAATCTGCGATACTGGAATATTAAACGAACAATGACGTGAAACTTGTAGGAACCTCACATATACGATCACACGAACTCAGGAAACGAAAACCAAGTTACGGCCTGCGAGAGATAAGCACGTGTCTCAGGAAGGTACAAGATAATAATAATAATAATAATAATAATGGTATATTTCTGGACCGTGGTCAAGAAGCACGCATGTAAGCATGATCAGAGTTTACAATATCACTGAATGAAATGGAAAATTTCACAAAATTGAAGGAGAGATTAGCAAATCACGGTAACAATGGAATAAGGCTGCCGAGAGTTTTAATGAATCAAAACGAGCAAAGAACACACGGCGAACACTAATTGATTTCAAGTCAACGGCGGCAATAGTAGTGAATCAGCCGGATATAGGAAGGTTCAGACGGACATTGGCTTAGGACGCAGGAAATACGATATTTACAAGAATAATGCGAGGAAAAGGTCGGCACTGCATATTCATGTTCACTTAAAAAGGTAATTGACGTTGAGACAAAGGAGGCAGGGAAGAATTTCACGAAGGTTCGCAGAGGAATACTAATTTTCATAGACTTGCGGATGTGAAAAGGAATAGTACCCCTTGAAAAGGTGAGACAATTTTCGTGAGAGGTGATGTGTGTCATCTGGTGTCAGCAGTTCGCCGCTGGTGGAGGATGGATGGAGTTCCAGGAAGGAATAAGCAACAATCGGAATGTCGTGTCCATGCGGAACAAAATAAGGCAAGACAAGAGTAAAGACCTTTGCAATAGGCAGGTTATGCTGGTAAATTGGCAAATACATCATTTTGTTGAGTTTCTTGTGGGTTTTCTGTGTCCATGTTGGGCTTTTTGGGCAAGGGTTGACTGCGGTTTTGTTCGCTTTCTCATGGAAAAGAGGCGGGCATCGCCGAATCTGGACCGATCACAGTATAATTAGAAGTCCTCGCACGGCAGCTTCGACATCGGGAGGGTCTTGTAGTGAGAATTCTTCAGTAAGCCTCAGAGTAACGTATGCAGTGATGCCAGGACTTGTTTTGGGTGAACCCCGTTGCTAGATAGGGCATGACGGGATAGTGCAGTAGACACGAACGAGCACAGGTTGGACTATAAAAGCATAAAGTGCGTAAAAACACGCAGGTAGTGTGTGCAAGCGAGTGATACCAAAGAAACACGAAATCGTAATATCGTTAAGAGGATTTTCCACAACCGGTCATTACAGTCTTGACTTGGGCGAGGAATTTGATTCCGTGATTTACCTTCTGTTGCTGAGCAAGATAGGGATGGTCGGCACTAGTGGGCCAGTATATAGGTGGCTGACGGATTTCATTGCAAGCAGGACGTTTAACATCAAATTAGAAAACTGGTGCTGTGGTTCAGTGGACGCCATCATGGGCGTACCCTGAGGGCCCTTCTGAGACTAGATACTCTTTTTATTGCTTAATAACGACTTGGCATAAGTCCTCCGATCGCCCTGTTTCATCTTCGTGGGTGAGGGGAAAGTTATATTATTCGAGATTAGGCACTAACTGGATACGATCGCGCAAAGAACACAGCCTGCTTGAAGAGGACTCAAGGTGTGGAGACTCGAATGTGTGAAGGGTGCAAAAGTCACAAGTACGAACAGAGGCCCGGTGATCTGAAAGTTTTCTCTTCGGGGAGGAGAAAATCTCACGTGGACCTCAAAGAGGTGTTTGGGGTATTGGAAGACTTTTCTGGTCTTAGGCCGGTAAGTCTACTCCGTATGGCTTCATATTTGTTGGACTAGCAAAGCACTTCATCTAAGTTCGAGCATGGTTGGAAAATAGACCCGTCTTCTGTAACAACATTGTAGTAAACAGTTGGACTAACCTGCCTGTTGGAGTGATGGGCATGCAGGCGGCCTAGTTCGCCAACGGGGCCCGAAAGCGTAGGTGGAACGAACTTATTTTTGATAGCGAGTCTTCAGCTTATCCACTGGAAGGATGCAGGATAACGTGGTGGTTCCTATGGGACGTACTGTAGCTGACGTTCATTTTTGTTGCTTGGTGAGTTAGTAAGTGCTCACTGTATTCGATGTCTTCTACAGTCAACGCGCGACGAAGTTACACCTTCTTCTCTTATTTGCAGCTGAGATTCGGAGGAGTACACTGCGTAGAGCTGTGTGCATATTTTATGTGCATACCACAGAGGGAATTCCAAATGCTTGTTTGGCCGTGGCCATAACCTACACTCCGCCCCTGCGAGTGGTTCGGATATTTGCTCCCTCCAGTGACAGAGGGTTTTCGATTGTTTGGTGCAATAATAAACTATTTCGCCCAAACTAGAGTGTAGTAATTAGTAATACGATGCGCTTACTTTTCGAAGAGTTCATCCCCTTCGAAGACAGAGCATACGTTTTGGTGCCCCTCTTCACTGTTTTTGTAAGTGTCGGTGCAGACTGATATCAGGAAACATCCCTAACGCCACCTTTTACAATGCTTTCTTTTTGAGTTAAGTGTTAAAATATTTCCGGCGCCTGACAACCTCAATACCACTGCCGAAGAGAATAGAGTAGAACCCGATTCTACTAATAAGGCAACGAAAGGTGACTTGATGATATGGCTGACCCGGTGGAAGGTGGGGGAGTCCAGCTCAATCATTGCATTGTCTTATACCATCAAAAGTGCTCCAAAGTAGTAGAAAGGGATGTCGTTTTGAATAACAGGAGTGCATCCTGGAAGTGGATAAATTCACTCTGTTTCTCTACCGCAAGCGGGAGCTCACAAATACCCAGAGTGGGGCTGGGCAGACGGACAAGACTGCTAATCCGGAACAAGAGCCAGAGAGAGGAAGCTCGACGACTAGCTAAGTGCGAAAGAAAGACTGCTCTGGAAAGCAGAAAACTATCCGAAAAGATAACAAAAGCCTACGGGTTATGAGTTCAAGAGGCGGCCTGTCCGACAATGTATAAAATGGCCTCCTGGCACGAAATCTACTACAGAACAAGGTGGAAAAATGCCATTTCATGGTCCTAGGGAAAAAACGTAAGTGATGGTGGAATCAGAAAGGAAAAATCCGTCCGCCTGTGGCCGATGTTCCGAGGGAGGGTGGGTCGCCCCATGTGTCACCAGTAGTCAAGTACCAGAGAAAAGGACTATAGCGCGGAATGCAACCAGCGCACTGAGGACCAATGTTGTTTGTTTTATTCGGTGTCTTTTCTGACGGGGTAGCCTGCCACTCGGGGAGTGTGCAGTTGAGAGTGACACTCGAAGATGGTGGGACTATACCTGGTAGTTCGGCATTTGTCAGACAGAAAAATGCCATCGTCTCGTCGAGTACAGGTACTCCTGACCTGGAGCGATCAGCCCCCCCCCCATATTTCATAATTGGAGGTGTCTCCTTGGTAGATCGACTCTCAAAGCCCTAGGCGTAAGACTGGTCCCCAAGGTGGCGTTAGATGCTGGCCAACAGCAAGCCAAAATTATCGTCATTCAAAAAGACAAAGGGCAGGGAACTCGCAGGACATCGGCTCCTGTATGTACTGAGAAAGTGTAACAAGAACAGTGTCCGATTATCACCAATAATAATAACAATAATAATAACAATAGTAATAGTAATAATAACAAGAATAATAATATTGATGGTCTATTTCTTGACCGTGGTCAAGACTCACGCACAAGACAAAGCCATATATTACAGCAATTTTGAAATTTAAGATTCGCATAACTTCAGTTATAAAATAAGAAAGCTGGGTGGTCTTCCAGTGAACTAGACTGGAGGATGTCAACGCGACATTTATGAATCAGTTACCAGTTCATGGAGGTTGTTGTGCACAGCCTGGCAAACGAGGTAATTCAGGCGGAGGCGATACTGAAGAACGCTTAATTTGTAGTGCTTGCAAGAAAAAGTGAATCAACAGGCTTCGGACGTCACAACCTGAAGAGGGAGACGACGCAGGAATAATACACAAAGTGCTCTATGGGATGCCAAAAATGGCGACGATGGATCGATGGTCGAGAATGAATTACGCCGATCTGCGGGGTTTGATGTGCGGTCGACTAGCTTGCTAACAGAGAGAAGGAGTGGGGAGTTAAAGAGAGATTCAAAGAAGGGTCGGGGCGTGTAGAAAGAGACGCAAGGGCGCACCAGCTAGATATACTGAGGATCAGTATCGAGAAACTGGGTTAGGGTGTTACCACAAGACACGGTTGAGAATAAAGCACACGAGGGGTCATCAAACTTCTGCCAGAGATGCCAGCGGGATATAAAAGAAATCGGTTTAACATTTGATAATTAATTGTTGGGAAAGCCTGTGGCATGAATGCCAGTGAGTTGGATGTGATAATAGGATTGACCTTTTCTACAGGTAGCTCCAGCTTCATACGGAGATTCACATAAAATTAAAAACTCCACCAGGACTGCAGCGCACTGTTGAGCGGTATGAATGGTGAATGGACGCAAAACACAGAATTTAAAAAGGAGCCTTTTAAGATAGAGCAGCACTGGAGGCAGAAGAATCTGCAGAGGCTACCAAGCAAATATGCAGAAATGGTGAGGAGATTTCTGTATATGTGATTAGAGATTTATTGACCAGGTTCTGATTGGCTACAGATGGTTGGTGTTTGGTTTCATAAAGACCTTGGTAGCCGTTGATGACAGGTGAAGAATGATGTGGGTATCAGGCGAGAAGGTGCTAAGTTGAAATTGGTTGACGAAGTAGGCAGAGTAGGTTGGAAAGGCAAGAGCAAGGGCTGGCTTCCAGTCATTGTTTTCGGCAGCGCAACTCAGAGTAGATCAAGCTGTTTTTATGGAGTGCGAGAACTACATGTCAAGGGGTGCGGGGTGATGGTTGTGGTCAGGAATCCACCCTGAAGTCAGCCGGCTTGAGTATAGGTTTAAGCCACGGCCAATCCGATCAATCGAATCATTTAGTCCATACTGTGATCCGGGGGTAACCTACCGGGTGACCAGCATTATCTGACAGTGATCAGTACCGCAGTAGCCTGACGGAAGTTCCTGCTGGGGTTTATGTTAAAAGTTTTATTAGAAATCAGACAATGGCAATTTTGTTATTTGACGGCCCCTGGACCGATCTATGGGGAGTTAACGGGCGTAGACTACGGCAGTTTTGTGGGGTGGTTCGGTGATGATGGAGTTATAAGGCGAATTAGGAGCAGGCCTAGTCAAGTTGAAAAAAGGTAAGTTGGTACGTGATGGAAGAGAGAAGAGGCCCAATTGAGGGCCGAGGCTAAGAACGGATTGAATCAGAAAGGATCTAGAAGAGTGGTGGGAAAAGGGGAAGGGAGCGGTCTGCTCGTTGCACCAGCTGCGGGTGAGGATAACAAAAATGGGGAAAATAAAAGAAATACTCGGAGTTAAGGTGAGGCCTTTCGTGTAGATGCAAACCGGCTGGTTTTCTGTGAGGGTCATGGGAACCTGGAAGCATACCGGAGCCAGATGGAATGGGGGCCCAATGTGCCATGGGGACATGCTCAGATTGATGAGTGTTGGTTGATAAAGGGTAGTAATCCTCCCGGCAAGACTGGAGTTTACAGAAGAGTGCAAAACCGTGGACGATCAGGCCGCTGACTTATAGACTGGAAAGAGAGCTAGACAAAGGTGAGCACCTGCAAACAGAGGAAAGAGCAGTTTGGTAAGAGAGCTTGTGTCGGCAAGCATTTAGGAAGTGTACCTGAGTCAGCAGCCTGGCAGACATACCATTGCCGACTTTGGACAGCCTCATTAGTTCATGGGCTCACTGGGAACATGGACAAAGTGAAGTTGTGGATGATAGATTAGGAAGGTGCAACGATTGCGTCCCTCATTCCGACAACCCTTATGGGCGAGGCATAGTCCATAGCCGTGAACCGCAGTTGTACCAAAGCCTAGGCATCGTCAGAGTAGAGGCAGCAAGACATAACCCTCCAAGCCGCATACCAACTACTGATTTTGACATCGGCTGGCTGGTTAAAGGTTTTGCAAGGAACTCAAAAGAGTAAGGGCTGAAAAAGGCGGGGTCGGCAAGCATTTGCGAAGAGATCGAAAAGCTTTCCGTCACTCCTCATTGGTTCAAAAAAGAAGTGGAGGCTAACTGAAAAGCCTGTGGCTTCCCATTTGCAAGGTCGGATTCTGGCTGTTATCAGAAATCCATCCGTTATTGAAAGAAGCAAAGAGCATTAGCCCAAGACCTTTCCAAGCAGACGTGTATTTTTCCGTCTAGTTTTACGGAAGAGCGGGAGAGCGGAGTTGCACCCTAAAGTAAACTCAACAGTTTTCCCTGACCCGCCCTTCCTTACAAGTGGCTCATTGGCCCTGAAACTGATAAGGACGGTGGTTTCCCCTTGTTATGAGACTGCCACGGACTAGATGCCATAACCCTCGGTAGCGTTGCGGCCGCCAGCTGTGAAAGAAGAAGATAGCGGATGAAGCGAAAAGTAAGATAACTGCAACATTCTTAGGGCTATCGCGCAAAAGTTTGCTTCTGCCAGCAACAGTGTCAGACGCGTTCCAGCATATATGTGAGCCACCTGGTGACTGCATCGCTGACTATGATATGCAACGCAACTTTACGGACCTGAAGACGTTGGTGGAAAAGTACCATCACCGGATTTGCAGAGGATGACCGCCAGGTGGAACTGCAGCAATGGATGGCTGGAGCAGATATATTATTGCTTTTCGGCCTAAAGTCGCACTCCAAAGATGAGAAATGAAGAACTGGTAATACCCTATTATTCAATAACCGGGAGTTGATAATTGAAGGAGTTGATTGCTCCGGCGGAAATTTGGTTATAGATCACAATGAAACAACTTCTTGATTAGATGCTGGTGAGTAGTGCGTATAAAAGTAAAGCGTCGTCAGAGAGACAAATTGATGAGTAATAAATTGAAAACCACGAGCCTTAGCCATAATGTCGACTCAAAGTCAGGTGAAGTCCAGCTGACGGGTACTGTTCTAAAGGAGCTTTAAACCGGTTTTCAGTTACGGTTTGGGCTAGCCATATGCAAGTTTGAGTGTAATATGGCAAGGTCTGATGTAGAGAAGAAAGTTAAGTTAGTAGGGGAATGTCAAGAAGCAAAGAATTACCGGCCATACCTTGGCTTCGGAAAAAGGGACCATAAAATCGGATGAGCTGAAAAATTGTTGCTTGCCAGATTCTGCAAAAAGATGAAGGTAGAAAACAAGGTTACCGGACTGAAGGTAGAACGGCTCTGTAAGAAATCGTGGAACAAAGAAGATGGAGGTTGGAGCACGGAAAAGAAAATGCCATCATAAACGGTGGACTTGGCCGAAAGAGAACGAAAGGCTTGCTTGGCTGGATCAGACAGGGAGGAAGAGAAAAGCAAGTGGATGAGTTGCAACAGAGTAGAGCAAACAAGAAAGGTGAAGCCGAGGCGCAAAAGACAATAAGCTGCCGGAACAAGGAGCTGGTAAGCTGTTAGAGATCAAACCCAACTTCAGAATCCCCTTCTTCGCATGTTTACGGATCTATAATTTGGATTATACTAGGTATCATGAGGTGTTTGCCTATATGGGTCTCAAGAGCCTTAAATGGCCTCAAAGAACGGATGTTTTATAGCAAGTTGTTTCATAAAGTGGCTTACTTGACCAAAAAATTGGGTCTAAGAGCAACTACAGAAATGGGAACGACAACTGTGCTGTCTCTCAGTTCTAAAGAATACCTTGAATCCTTCAAGTTTTCGAACCGTGGTGCTCATGCGATGATTCCAGTTACAACGACTCCTTGAAAGAAAGTGAGGTTCAGTTTTGTGCGCCCAAGCCAGAAGGGCCCCAGTTTCAAAGGTTCAAAGAGATGGCTGCAACTGAGTTTCGTGTAAAAGCCAACTAACTAATCTGTCATTGGTAGTTGAAGCTTTTCAATAGCCACTCCACTCCACTGGAGCGTGTTAGAATCTATTGTGGAACGGAGTTCAAACGGAGGTCTAACGGGGGTCTTATAGTTATGGAATCTTGCCTTCCAGAGGGAGGAATGTTGTTTAAGCGAGATTATAAGTCCTATAGCCTTCACAGTTTAAGTGTCAGTGTGTTCTAAGTAAGTGGAAGTGGCTAAATACTGCAAACCTAAATCTCGCACTAACAGACTGGTGGAAAATGGATGACCCTCGATACTGAATATACCTGAGGGGGCTTTGAACGTCAAGATAAGAATATTGCTTTTCTCTGCGGAATATTTCGGGAATGAACCGGTGCACCGAGAACTAACATCCGATAAATCTTGTAGTATAACAGTGCAAACTGAACTAACCGTTCTGGAATCAAAAGTGTACAAGAGTTCGGTGTCGCCCGCGAACAGGTGGAGGCTGTTATGTATTAGAGACAACAAAAAAGCCATTACTGTAAAGGAGGAAGTATTTGGCCCAAAACATCTCGTATGACACCGCTAGTGATGGGTTTGGATTTGAGGGCAAATTCACTTATCTGAACCAACTGGTAACGGTTTGAGCAATAAGAATGCAACCAACCGAGTAAAGGATTCGTGATGACAAGGGATTTGGCCTGTAATAGAGGCAAGGTGTGTCAGACTCCTTTGAAAGCCGTCATATATATCAGGATTATAATCACGGGCATGCCCTTGCCAGCAGCTTCCGTGACTGGGTTCAAGGAGTAAACTTGAAAAGTGAGGCACGAGCCGTTTTTCAGGAAACCTTGCCGATCCGCATTGAGCAAGTTCTTCGTTAAAGGGCTGGTGGTTATCCTAGTTTTATTGAGCTTCCCCATGACCCCGGAGATAATCGGTGTGCAACTGATATGACGATAATTTTTGAGAACATGAAAGGAGCCTTTTGCGCAAGAGGATAACAGCAGAAATTTTCCATTCAGTAGGGAAAGAGCTGGGTTTCTTAGATAGGCTGAATAAATTAGATAGATGAATAAAAGGATAGGGATGCCCGAACCCCCCGCACCAAAAGCTGCCGGTGGAAAACCTTTCGGGCCTGGGCGGCAAGAAGGTTTAACAGGGACTATAAATGGAGGGGTATCATGGGGGTAAAGTTAAACTGTGGACAGAGTCTCACCGGGTAGGAGTGCAGAATGCAGGGTGCAGAGTGGATAAACTGGACGTAAGGGTTGAAGCAAAGAACGTGCTGGAAGCTTCAGCTATTTCTTCCGGTTTATCCAAATGGGAGTGGCTGAACATAACAAGAGGTATAATCTTGCTGGATTGGAAGTTTCTTGCCTTTATCAGCTTATTGAGCATACCTGTCTACTGGGGTGGCACAAAGATTACGTCTCTCGCTGAGTAAGCGTAACTTCAGTTTGTGGTGTGATTGTCATTGACAGTCGGTTTATTTTGACATCCACTGGCAGCTCCCGTTTTGTGAGCGCTAGTCGTCCATGTTGGTACAGTTTACATTTTACCCGCGCGAATCCCTTTGTCCTGGAGTTCGTTAGGGTTGGCATAGCCTAGGTGATAGTGTTTAAACACTGATTGAGAGTTGAATATGGCTCTTCCGATACCACCTGTGGATCAGGCGAAAAAATGATGCATCCCAATTTCGATATCTGATTTCGTTCGGAAGGCTGCAGTGGTGAGCTAATTGATATGGTTTGGAAGACAGCTTGGAGAAAATGACTATCTTCGGTACAGGGAACGTGCGCGAGACTGCCCTGCGGTCAAATCTGGAGAGGCTATCCCCTACTAAGGTGGTCACCTTATTATGTCCCTGAGGAGACGGAAGATCGAGAGTGGAATTTCCTCTAGTAAGGGATTGAAAGTGTTGGGCCTATCCACCAAAGTGTGTAGAGAAAACAAAATCCTGATAAAGCCCTGTGCCCGATAGTGATTGCCGGCACACTCCTAGAGGGTTAAGATCACTCGCAACCAACTTGTGGTCGATGGGGGTTGGTGGAGGCAAGTTGGAAGGCGTCAGTGATAGGCACACTATTGCCCCTGAATGATTCGGGTGGTTGATGTATGCTTCCTAGCAAGAGTTCTAGTGAAGGCAGTTTAACTGTTACCCAGACCGAGTCATCATCCGGGTCAAGGACCGAATGATGCATCAAAGAACCAGGTAAAGATTCTCTGAGGTGTATCGGGCAACCCTTCCCCGACGATGCATTCTAGAATAACTGGAAGCCCCGTGACCAGATATAGCTAAGTCAGGATTTTTTGCATTAAGCTGCATTTCCGTGATGAGGGTGAACTCGTAGTTTGATAAGAGGACCCGAACAAGCAAAAGATGAATTTTTGCTGGTAGTGAGCGAACGCTGACGACGGAGGCGGAATTTTGATGTGCTTTCTTGTACGGCCACTACAAGCGGTTTTTTCAAAAGCCGAGGCCGGAGGAGCTAGTGGTGGTGCGTCAGTCCCGGTACTAGCTAGGTTTATGAGACAGTCCTGGGTAGATAGCCGTGTGCGCAAGCTCAGAGCCAGTAGGGGGACTTTTGGTCAATATCAGAATGGCCAGTAAAGATTGGGAGAGCGCCGCTAGAACAGGATGTTTGATCGAAAGTGGGGATTTTTTAGCTCCATCAGGAGCAAATGGAGTGGCCGGGCTCCGCAGGACCTAAAAAGGTAATAGGAAATTACGGTCGGATTTTATTTCTCAATGACATAGGTTGTAAAACCAGTCTTGAAAAACGTTACCCGTGGTGACCGAAACGTCGACAACCTACCAACGATTTCGGCTACATTGTGTTATTGAGAAATAAAATCCTACCACAATATTTCACACGGCGCATCGATTTTTCGATACACTTCGAACCGATCTCGCTTCTGGCACAGTAAAACGAAGTTCAATAAGTATGCGGGGCAGCCTGAAGCAAAGAACTGGTGTAGAGTAGACGGTAGTGAGAAATATCGTCTGCATTGACAGAGTAGCCCCGGCTTGTGGGTGAAATGAGAATGGGTGGGTCGGTGGTTATACCACCGTTGGGGAACAGCTGGGGGCGATCCACCTGGGATAAAGCTTTGGTATAAGGCCACGTTTTGCACGTGGCAGATAAGGGAGAAAAAGGCATCTTGAACTGGTCCCAGGTAGTTGGGGGATGTACCCCGGTCGGTTGGGTAAGGCGAAAGCCCGATTTCAGCTGGCGGCTGATGGTTTAATGCCGTGGATGGGTCGAGGTAGGTGATCTACTGGCGTACGGAGAGGGGCCGCAGTGGGATGGGAGGCTTAGATGGAGGTCCGACAACTGACATTGGCCGGGTGGGAAATGGAACGAGTACAACGAACGTTGTACGTTATTTACTGGAAAGTGAGATGTTTCGAAAGGTGACAGCAGATATGGTGGTGGCATGCATAGGGGCAAATTTGCTATATAGTGGTGCATCGGTAGACAAGTTGCTGTTGACTTCTAAGTGGTTTGTCGTACCATATCGGGGTTGGATGCATGGGCCTCCAGGTGTCTACTCAGGTACACCGGAGAACCACAGACCGGGGGAGCAACGAGTTGGGGTGGGTATGCAGGTGGCGAGAATGATGGTTGGGCATAAATTTGTTCAGCGCTTACACGTGAGATCCCAGGACAGTTTTTGACGCAAACTGGGGGAGTGGTTATGTCGATGCTAGGATGAGCCAGGCCACGGAAGGCAGCTTGTGGATTTTGTGCTGGTTGGTTGGTGCTGGGTGGGGAGTTGGAAGCATTCAACGTATCGGCCTGTTTGGAAGACAAGACAGTACCTAAGCAGTAGCTGTTCCTAAGGATGATTGTATAACCCGGCCATACGTATACCATACAGATAGTTGTGGAGATTGGGTCGCAATATGGAGCCATTTGGATGGAATCTCAGGAGTTGATGGTGAGCGGGGTACTTCGAGATCTGCACACTCAAGCGGCGCACTTATCGATGCAGATGCTTGGAATGTGTCAACTGTGGTGGGCTGTCGGGAGGGGGCTGGGCGGCGCTGATTCGGAAGATTTTGACAATGCGGGATTGCTGATTACAGATCTAAGGACATCCCCCCTTAATGAGGTCTTATCGGAGACAATTTTTGTGCCTTTGAGAGGAGTGGCCTTGGCTGGGTCTCGCATTTTGCGATGAATTAGATGGCAATGCTTTCCCGACGGAACTAAAATAGAAGCGGACAAATTTATTGCTGCGGCCGGGTCTTATGCAGCAGCTCTCGTGATGGGACATCGCAGACCGGGAGTAAAGTTTGTTTGACCAAGGAAAGCGGAAAACGATCCGGAGCAACAAAGGATACAGCACTTTCAGATCATCTGTTTCTTTGGTGAACTGAGTCCAGGAAGCGACCGGCAGATAGTAAACTTTGGCTATTTGTGTATTTTGAAGGATCGACGACAAAAGCAAGTGGTGACAGCGCGGTCAGCGCATCACCTATAGTACGTGACCGTATTTACAAGGAATCCCGCCGAGGCCGAAGACTTTTCACACTTGGATCACCTCAAAACATTATCAAAAATCTGCCAAATATCAATGCATTATAAACAAGCCCAATGCACTTAACTGGTGGAGTCCAGTTAGTACAAAGTGAAATCCTGCTGTAGGCAGTCAAATTACAGGCTAGTTCACTGTGGTGGATGCCATGCCCTACTGTAATTTGGGCGGGTATACTGTGATCCATATGCAGAGAGTCTAAGGTCCTCCGACGTGGCCTCGTAGCTCAGCTGGTAGAGCACTCGCGGTACTAAAGCGAGGTTGGTGACCGTGCGTGGGTTCGAATCCCGCCGAGGCCAAAGACTTTTCACATTTGGATCACTTCAAAACAATACCAGGTTTTAAGTGCCCTGAAGTTGATACCAACTTTACTGCCTACATCAACTAGTGGTACTGGGCAAGGTACCAAAGTTGCGGGGAGTCGGGAGCATGTAGAGCTTGTGTTCTGGAGACCTTTAGTCGCCCGGTGGTGACGGAGCATGATAGTAGCCCTGAGCATGCTTTGCCGAAGAACTGTTGTAAGAAAGCAGCTACACCTGCTGATAATGGAAAACACTGAACTACCCCAAAACGGCAGTTCAGAAGCTACGTCTGCAACGATTTGCATTTCAGCTGGCTACCTCAGAATTCATTGTTCAGACAATTCCCCGAATTATTTTGAGTTGGAGAGCCACTCTCAGGGGCTGTTTTTACTAATACGTTTGATAGTCTGATGGAAACTAAACCGATAATAGCGCATGAGAAGACGTGATACAGAGAGCTCCAGAAGTCTTTAGCAATGAAGCCAGCAAGGACGGAGTTACGAGGGGGTAAAGACACGAAAATCTGTTGGGCTGAGGTGGTCGCAAGAACAATCTGGCTCATGGGCATTGCAAACCAAAGGAAATTGAGGCTGGCTTTGCACTCTGAGCTCAAGACCGGGCTGGCTAGTGGGGAAAAAACAGCCCCATAATCTAGAGCCTCATTTAATATTCAAGATAGGGCACTGCAGACATCCATAGAGGAGAGAACGAGGCACCACTTCGGCGAGCGCTTCTAACGGTACCCCAGAAGTAAACTTTGCAACGGGGTCTGTACCGCTCGTCAGTGAACCATCAACCTGGCACACAGAAGCCCGCAGCCTCCTTAGAAAAAAGAGGGAGCAGAAGAATAACACGACAGGCGCCGAGGTTGTTGCACTGCCTAAAACTTGGGCAGGCTCGGGTAGTGGCAAAAAGTTGTTCAAGGGCAGTGTTGCCTACGGACAGGACAAAGTAGACGAGCGATGATAGGAAGAAGTAACACTCTTATTAGGGACCGACACAAGCCGCTGGGAGACCTTATTTCACTTGGTCTCAGGTCGTGCCCATCTCAAGTCCTGTCCTATCAGGATCGAGATAGGGACAGTTTGTATTATTCAAGCTTACTGGGCATCGCTAACGGCAGAGTAAGAGGACTGAATGCTGTGCTGGCACAGACGACGAATTTTCTCCTGATAAGTGAATCTTTCCCCTCCCCCGTAAATCAACATTTCAATCGGGGTCGCAACAAGAGGATCCACTGCAGACAAGTTCCTGCAGTGGGGCCAGTTGCGTGCTTTTTGGCGGCATAAGAAGCAGGCTACCAGGCAAAGAGGTGGATGATACTCGTCCCTGCTCGACTTATTAGTATTTCGGTACCAATATTACGTTACGAAATCAGGTTGGAAGTGCATCTGAGACAGAGTGACTCCGTGGTCCAAAAGATTACACTAATGCTCAGCAGGGCACCGAAGGGACTAGAGTCACTTCGGAGCTATAGTAGAGTTAATGCGGACGAACAAAAGAGCGTAGAGGAGGAGATTTTATGGACTCCGAGCCACGAAAAGCTTCAGTACAGGGACGTTGGCAGACCATCAAGATGGGAACATTCAGTACTACAGACGAGTTTGCACCTCTGAGGGCGGTCAGCAGTGGAAAACAACCCCCATGTTGAAAGCTCAAAGTCCGCACGCCTCAAGTCGTTTCTGGAGAGCGATGGACTTGGTTTGAGCTGTGTAAAACTCAACTAGGTATGAAGTGGCCAGGAACAGAGCTCATTTTGATATGAGGGGTAGAGGAATACACCTTTAAGTGCAAGTCAGCTGCAATGATCCGTACAAACCTCAGTCGTCTCTATGCTTACGCCCAACTCCAAAAGCCCACGGGGGAAAGTGTAGCAACTTTGAAGGGAGCACAGAGAAGACCAACTCTAAGCGATAAAATATAAGGCAAACTAGCTCGCGTCATTCCCAAGAAGCGTACATCAACCGGCATATAATGAGGAAGAAAAGGGGGACGGAGCATCAGCGCTTTAAACACCCGAGCTTAGTCTTGTAGACGTCCAAACAGGGCTGCAAGTTTTGAATAGAAGAAAAGCTATATGACCAGATGGGACACACCCGGACTACATTGAGCCTCTGGCTGAGGTCATGAAGACTCCTGTGACTCAGCTGCGTGAAACCTCAACTAGGAGAGGAAACGTACCGGGGGATTGGAGGAGCGTGACAGTGGTGGGGATATACCGGGCCGGACCCCGGCGAAAGACCGAAAATTATCGGCCGGTTAGCTGAACTTCAAAGCTTTGTAAGTGTTTGCAGAATGGTTAGGATACAAATTTCCGGACTTTTGGTCCGGTGTGCATCCGTATCAAGTACGTGCCACAAGTTTGTGGCTTTTACGAGCTTGCATAACGAACCTTTTTCTGTTACTTCATGAGGAGAGAGATTGCCTAGGCGAAGGACATCCGGTTGAGCTCTGTTACACGGACTTCTGCATGGCCTTTGGTTCTGTAGACTGGAGGCTTCCGAACGTCAAAATTCGGTCTCTGGGAATTATGGGAGCACAAGTCAATGGCTAAATAGCTTTTCCCCAGGGAAAGCTTTGGTGTTCAGGTGGGTGTCTTGCCTCAAGGTTGGGGGGTGTAACTAGCGGGGTGACGCATGGCCTGGAGGCGAGCCGTCTGCTCTTCCTCATCTTCATCAACGATCTGGTACGTAGACCAAACAATCTTAACTTTACCCCTGCCGATGAAGATGGCTCGAGTAGACACAGAACTTGATGTATTAGATTTACGAGAATTGCTGTGCTAGTGGAGCCCTTGGCTAAGCCCGACCAGGTGCCAAGTCCTGAAGTCTTGAAATGGCACACGGGTTCATGGCTGTTGCCCAACTGTTTGAGGTTTTTGTGGGGTCTTTTTTCTGTAGTAGTCGCTGTGCTGAAATCGACATAGCTGGAAAGCTGAGGGCGATCAGCGGGAGCATATGCTTTCGAGGGTAGCACAGGTGGTGATCGGGAGCGACCAGTAAAGTATGGTAGAAATTTCGCCCGGAAGCAAGCAAGAATCAGTACGATTTAACAGCACGTCGTAAGCACATTATCTATACTTCTAGGGAGACGAAGAAGCAGACTAAAGTTTTTGTGTTTTGTCATCTTTCAGGCATGTGACCCAGCAAAAGAGACTGGGCGAAAAAACTTTAGGAAGCGTATGTGTGGTTATAAACGATAAAATGGTCCATGAAGCAAGCGTTAGCCCTATAAACTTGTCCGGCGACTTTTTTGAGGGATCCTTGCCTGGAGCATCGAACGGCTCCCACAGTACGTCTTTCCAAGGCGAGACTATTCTCTGGGTAAATATTTCTTACTAAGGGCTGTAAGTTCTCACCGTGTCCCCTGAGGATTTCCTGTCTGGAGAGTATGAAAATTTTGCCGACTCTGAAGTTCAGGGTCTGCATATTAGGACAGGACCTCGCCTAATTCTTCCAGTTGCTACGCGATCCAGTCTTAGATCGGTCTGCGTTTGAGGATAGGAGGTGTTCGAACGTCCTCAAACTAGTTCCATGGCCTTCACCTGTACACGTTCTAGCGTGTATCGGTCTTTGATCATGCCGCGGTGTAAAGGCTGACAGCCCTATCCTAGGAAGGACCGAATGTAACTCTCGTGGAAGGTGTTAAAGCAGTCTTTCACAACTGTAGGGAGGTTTCTCCTCTCCATGTTGAGACCTCGATACCCGGACCTGTTGGCTAGTTGGTGGTGGCAAAAGAAAGACAGCTACCTGCTCAGACCTTGTGCTGCTCCACAGCCGGTATTGGAGTGGAATTACCGGACCATGCTGTCATTAACCTGCAGGCCTCCGTCGCTAGACCTTGACGTGGCGTGGTGCATCGTCGACACTGCTTACCTAGGAAGCAGCATCGCCAACGTACACTGAAATGTTCACTGATATTTTGTTTGGCAGGTCATTCGAGTAAATGAGGAACCAATAAGTAACTGACAACAATCCTCAGGGAACTCTGGAGTGGATTGAGGATCGTTCAGATGGACAGGGACCCCCTCTAACCAGTAATGAGTGACCTATGATAAGTTTACGAGGGCGAGAAAGAGCAGGCAGTCAGAGACGCCGTATGATTCCAGATTATTTGTAGGAGTAATATAGGGTAGCCCGTCGGAAGCTTTTGCGAAATCGATAAAGGTTGTATGCAAGATTATGCCTTTTTCGTATGCCTGGGCAAGAATATCAATGACCTGCCTTGTAATAAGCCGCCGTCAGCAGAAGAGACGATACAATTTTGCGCAGGCGCGCCGATAAAGCACATTTTGGCCCGCGGTAGAAGAGCTCTCCGGGAATGCTAGTTGAGCCAATGCATCTGTGACAACCTGGTTGAGGTTGATCACCCCTTGCTATGGTAGGGGTGATTACCACCCTCTTCCAAGAGGTTGGCAACGCACCGGACTCCGAGCTTCTCAGGAATAGTTCAACGTATATCTCCGCTGGTGTAGTGGACACTTCTTCAGGAACTCGAGGGTGGATCTCATCCGGGCCCATCAAACCAAATAAGTGACTTCGGTGGAAGTGGCTTTCTTTTTTTGGTCTTGTTAAGCTTGGTGAACAGATGCTGCTCAACTTGCAGGTCTGGGGGTTGGAGACGGATATAGATGTGTAGAGAGGTACAGAATGCCTGGAAGTGCCACCTGGAAATTTCCTCCGATTGGAAAGTTGCTGAAGCTGGAGCGACTTCTCTCAGGCAGAAAGCGAGTAAGATGGCACTTTGCAGCCTACTCCCGGTGCATGGGCCCGAAAAGAGCTGAATAAGTTGACTCCCCTCGCTCGAGGGTAGCCCTTTACTGTTTAATAATAATTCCCTTGTTTTAACCTAGCAAATGTTACCGATGACGCTCTCTTTACTGGTCCCCCGGATTAAAACCCGACGAACCTCTTAGGGCTTTCATTCGTCAAAAGAGGGATCGCGGGAGTGGAGGTTCCGTTTTGGCCGTGACCCGCTTCTTAGGAACATATTGACGGTCAACCTATCAGGTACTGTCTACGAGGTAGTTGCTAAAGGTTTCTACCTCAGTCAGCCGACTTTAGGTGGTAAAGTTGTGAACCGGAATGGACATTAGATCATCATAGTTGGTTCTCTTGAACAAGCAGGTGGGTTTATGTTAGATGCCATTAGCTAGCCATCGAATCATATAGTCAGGGACCGCGTAGTCACTTTCGCCTAAGGACCAAAGTACTTTGACCACTTCCCCTTGATTGTTCTCTTTGAAGATCACTAGGCACAAATGTGCCCTCTACATTATCTTGTTGGTTCGTTGAGGTGTTTCCACCGGGCTACCACCGCTGCTGGGTCTTTTAATGCCCGGCCAAACGAAGTAGGGGACCTTTTCCTCGTCAGTTTCGCTCTCGGAGCTTTAGCAACTCATCGTAATCAGAGGCGAGTAAAGCGGCGACGGGCCTTCAGGCCTAGCCGCTGTCCTGTAAGACGAACGATCTTATCTAAACTAGCGTGTCGAGGACGACTGGTCACACCCAGCTTGAGAATATCCGAGGAACACGTTTTGTCCCTCACACACATACCATCATTGGGGGAAGTTGGGGGAGGGGAACAAATGAGGTAGGATGAAAGAACCACTCCAAAGAATTTGCCTCCTAAAAAACCCTTCCGGACTGAGGTAAACCTCGTAGCAGAAACTTCGCCATCTAGGTTATTTGAGGTGAGACGGGTTTCCGTGGCTGCCAGAATGTGCGTGTACCCGCCGGCCACCAGATACTTGGGTTCCGGCGTGTCATTTAGCCTGCTCAGACAACGGGTAGATTTGCTCTCTAGAGAGTGCTTACCAGAGGTTTGAAAGGACTGAGAACTACGGCCAGAGGGAAGCAAGTAGACTGCCTTTGTTTCGGAAATCCGAGAAGGAGAAGAATTCTGGGACAGGTGTAGGGTGTTAGATGGGGAGGCCTGCATCTGCAGTTTTCACTGGAGCCAGGTTGGTTTTGGTAACAGGGATTGGTGAAACAGTAGAAATTGAAGTTTTGAATGGATTGCTCAGTGGGCTTAACCTGTTCTGTCGGAATATCGGAAGCTCACATTCCTTGATAGCTGGGTTAGGGCTAGCCAGCTCGTGTTTGTTGTTCCGAGTGCTGTAGGCACAGTATGTGCCTCAGCTGCCGGGAGGATAACAGGAAACCAGTGGGGATGCATGGGTGGATGCGGTCTCCGCATATTCCACCGTTAACTGCCATTCCAATTTATCTTCCAGTCAGGTTAGGGCGATTCCGGATGAGCAAGGAAGCTCGCGGTAGCTGTTTTCCCATGAGGACTCCCATTTTTCATACAGAGCGCCCTTGGCTTGCTTTCTTTGTGTGCCGACTCGAAGAAGTTTTTCTTGTCAAAATCCATCCCGGACATCTCGAATATCTTTCTTATTGTGATAGTCTGTGTAAGGAAGTCCGGGACGGCACTTTCAAGGCCGAATTCGAAGAATAGGCCTAATTCCTTTTTCTGGACCTCGGAAGCAACAAAGTTGCCTAAGCTTGCTTGAGAATTGTAGTTGTTAGGCCTTTTAACGGAGTTTAAGCCCGTTCCACTGTGTTTATGATTTTCGAAAAATGGCCCAAAACCATAGCCCACTTTGCTGGGCAGGGCGTCTACCAGATTAAAAGGGCTGCTTCCAAGACTACCTATTAGGATGCTTTGACCGCTTGATTTGCTGCAGAAGTTATCATTGGCGATGCCTTAAATGGGGCTCTCAGGTGGGTAACAACAGATTCTAGAATGGTCACTGAAGTCCCTATTTCGTTTGCTCCAGTCTTAGGTTGGTCAGAAAAAGCTGGGCTCAAGATGTGGTCAGCATCAGAACCACCTGGCCCTGAGTCCAGAAACACGAGAAAGTTAGACTTGTCCATGTTCTAGATCGAATTATTAACAACCGTTTGGTAGGACTTGGAATACGAAAGTAGTATACAAAACCCAGCGGGAAAATGAGGAACGTTAGAAAACAACTCACGGATATGCAGCAATATATAAAAAGCGAGAAATACAAGGGAGCAGTTCGCATCCAAAAATAACGTGTCAGTGTCCGACAACAAATTTAAGCGACCGGCAGGAATGGCTTGAGACCGTTACAAAATAGTCTATAGGGTCGAACCCCTGTTATGGCACTGGGCAACTGCTTCAAGCAGTCGGAGCAGGGCACAGCAGCAGCGAACCTATTCGGGAGGGAATTTTTTCGAGCTGTCTTGTGGACAGCCGGAGATTTTAATTCTAATCTGCCGAACCATGTTTACGCCCCACTAAGTACTCTGCGCGAGCCTGGGCACCGTACCACCAGGTGAATGTAGACTGCCCTGAGGGGGCGCAATTTGTATCCACTGGAATGCTGGCTGAAAAAGGGGAGCCAACCACAGAGTCGTGAAGATCTGGAGCACCTCCCAATCAAACGGCGGCGAGTGCAAGCGATTCGAATGAAACCTTCAAGATAATATAGAGATCCCAGAAAGAGGCACATAGGAGGCAAAGCCTTAGACTGGGAGGAAAGCACTCAAACCTCCAAAGAAGCAGAAATTACACCCCATAGAGTGAAAACCGATTGTAACAGGCACCCAGAGGAGGGAGTAAACACCCCAAGAGTGAGGGCTTTCAAGAAAGCACTGGACAGGTGTTTGGTGGCGGTATATTCGAATTAACTTCCGGTAGCCTTTGAGTTAGACGAAATTTATTGAAATCTTTGTCATTTTCCCGCCGAGTCTCTCGCCTCACAAATTTTCTGCCCTTTCAGAAAGGAGAAAAACATCACGCGGTGTTAAGAGCTGCGGAAACGCGCCGAAAGCACAACCGTCTGGACATACGGCTGGCTGTAATCACGCAAAGTCTTGTGTAGCCTGAACTAAATGTGGGACATTCCATCCGGACCACTGCGAGGAATGTGGTAGTTCATAGACTACCTGGACCAAGTGTGTGGACTATCCAGGCTCTCAAAGACCTGGCACTTACAACAAGTAGAGACAACGTCGTAAATAATCCCAGAGTAGCTCCGAAGGAATATGGTGGCGCCGGCCCCAGCCCCAGGAGAAACAGTGTGTTTAGCATGACTCGGCATCACCCGCAGAGCGTGAAATCCATAGCAGAAGGGCATCCCAGCCGTTATGTGCATTGATTTCGTTGCCTAAATCGCTCTGAATAGGCCTTTGATGATTAGTTAACAGTTGGGACGTTTGGTTTTGCCACACTGTAGGCGGTTAAAGGTGTCTCTATGGTCGAATGAGGACTCCGGTGGCCTGCAAATATCAGCAATTCTATGGGAGGTTCTGAGGTCCACGTTAAACCGGGCCTACTCAGGTCCGTTAAGAAAGTCCCAACACATGTACCACACCAAGACAACGCCCCGTTTTTGGCGCGTAGCATAATCCCGCTTAGGGTCTCTGAACGATTCAACGACAACCCAGGGAACAGAAGACGCCATGAGCTACTTCAATGGAAATTCATATCATCGAAGATGGCGATCGACGGGCCAGTGGCTTACAGTATCATCAGGTTTCCGGGCCCTTACTTCTGCAGGATATCCCCCAGCCCTGGCCTGTCCTAGTAACCCCTCTGCCGGAAACCACGGCATAGGTGGCAATCGATAAATGGTATACCATAAGGGGTGGCTTCTCTTGAGATCCACATCTGCACCCATCCAGACCGCGAACCGTAATCCAACGACAAAGGTCGGCTGAAACCTCATCGATAGACCATCTAGCACTGTATCTAACAGACACTGTAGAAATCACGATAGTATGCAGTAACTAGCTGCCAAGTTCGAAAATTTGCTCTTGCCATCCCATATAGATTTGGCAACTCAAACACTGCTGAACGGACCCGGACTTCTCTCTAGGTCGCTCTTCATGCGCGCCATGGCCTGTATTCACTGGTGTCCCTGCACTAACCAAAGAAGAGAATTTTTCACATTCTAGCCATGCCACGGTGTTCGAAACTTGAAGCAAGACATACTCAATCAGCCAAGGCTTGAGCAAAAAACACCCTGAACTCGGTCATTTGAGGGCAGGACTTTGCTCGCTGAAAAGGGGGGAAGGAAACGTGGTTGCATGTCGAAGGTCCTGAGACTGATCGGGGGATTAAGTGTGTACGTATTATCGGGAGTGATCGAGTAGAATATATAGGCGGGGGCGTGCTCTCTCTGTTAGGTACAAACTGAAAGCGAGGTTTTTGGACCCGACTTTAGACCATGGAGGATGTATGGGCTACTACGTGGATGACGGCTGTGTCTTGTAGCCTTGGTTTACTGACCTCCTAACCGCACGGAACCTATCATCTGTCCCATAATGGAGGCACGTCAGTACGCATAGTCGCTAAAACATGACCACTTGATTGTAAAGGGTGGCCCCAGTCTGCCTCATGTCTACTCCACCAACGGCACTGCCTCGGCGGTCGCGGTTCATGCCTTCCACGGTTTCGGTGCAATGAACAGCCTAGGCTGCATTAGCTTGTTAGGCAACTCACAAGTTGGAGGCGGACTTCTACCCGACCAGCTCTGGATTCGATACACACAGGCGAATAACAAATGGTTGATCAGTAGGCGATTTACAGACAGTTAGTGCCCACGGATCATGGGATGTATTGAAATTAAGGGAACTTTGTTCCTTTTATCAGCATTCACATCACAAACAAATTTATTTCATTTGTATAAAATATCTTCACCGGAATTCTCACTGTTTGTTTCATTGCACCAAACCATTTGTCACTACTCAGGCCCTCACCGATGCCTCGGGAGTCAGTCAATGAGCTTGAACTTTGCCGTGACTGTACCCGGTAATCTCGTTTTCCGCTTCTAATGTTTGCCGTAATCTAGCTGCGGTTGATAGGTTATTGTTCAGTTTTGGAATGCTAGAGCTCACGTGGAACACTAATGGGGTTTGGTTGTTGCAAAATTGCTTGAACTGTTGTATATGGTGATTATGCTATTTGGAATTGACTAGTTTTGAATTGCATCGAAAATGGTGGCTACGGATCGGTGAAACGTTCGATTGACTAGGCATTACTTGGGGTCAACAGGTTTAAATTTTTGCGTTACACAGCTTTGCTGAGCTGGAGGCACCGGCAAGCGGAATCTGCAGCTCGCAAGGATCCTAACCTCAAGGAAATTTCATCCGTAGCTCGGTGGCTACGGGACTGGTCCCATTCTGTCACACACCGAAACAGATATACAGAGGTTCGTTTCGTGATCACCAGTTAGGACCTCGAATCCCAGGTGGTAGTGCGGCCACCGGAAGCTGAATCCCTAAAGGGTAGGAGAATGACTTGTGAAAGACACAGGTCAAAACAAAATTCCGCGGGATTTCTAGCCACTGAGTTAGTCTCCACAGATCAGACCTTTGAAAGAAGCCCCATCTTTCAACCTTGTTACCACCCCGTCATGAACTAATACATGAAGCCTGGTCCGCCCAGTTTTCTAACCACAGATTGTCGAACTATAATCGTTGTCATCCCTGATACGCAGCAGGCTTACCTCCTGCTTTCCGTGCTATAAACTCGTTCTTCTCCGCCATCTGTCTATGCATTCAACCTGGATTCACCCACCTCTTTTTATCTCTCCTGTCGACCTGACCCCCACACAGTTCCCCACTACCTATACCCGTACTATTCCGACAGACAGCAGCCATTCACACATTCTTCTGTCACTTGACCTGTCTGCTGGACCCGCTGCATCCATGGGCCACTGTTCTGCTGATTTTAAATCATTTCTATTCTAGCCGTTGGCCTCAAAGTGGGGCACAACTTGATTTTAGTTTTTCACCTGGTTCCCCTTTTCAGATATCCTCAGTGATGGACAAGCTATTTGAGCTTGAGTACTGGTCATTTCCCGAGCAGGTGCACGCTGATCATGATACTGTATGGCCGTCTACCAATCGCTGTCCTCATTGGCTCCGTAGTCCATGACCTCGCGCCACCTGGCCAATCGATCCTGTACCTGATACCCACGTCACTGTTATCATGCCTCCCTGTGTAATCACCAGCCATCACCCGGTGGGTGCCAAAAGTGCAGGGCGCGGTCAAGTCCGCCGCCTTGACCGGCGCACAGTGAGCACAAAGGCCATCTGCTAAGACGCGAAAAGGCAAGCAAGTAGACTAAGCCCGCTGTGCTCGCTTCGTGAGGAGCTTTCCCGGTTGGGTGCCCAGTGTAAGTCAATTCTAGCGAATCGAGCAACGCGTAGCCAATTCAAACGAATCCCAAAACCGGAACAAGATTGGTTAGTAGCTTCTACTGTACTAAACTGAAGCTCAAAAAAAGTGCAAACGTATGCAAACCTCAGATATGCGGCCAAATAGACTGAACAGTAAAACCCAAAGGTTCATAGCCCAGTGACTCAATCACGACAGTTGGAAACGGTTCAAGGCCAAATTCAAATGTCTCGTACGAATAAACAAAAGTGCAAGGGTATAGTGTATGGACGAACTTTTCAAAGTAACGTCAAATATGGTCAGATATGCAAGGCGCGAACAATATTTGCAAGGATTTCTAGTATTTGTTTTTTAATCGTCGGCCAAAATCCTTCCGTGATGTTCAGGATGGGGTCATGATTCTCACCTTACCTAACTATAACTTGTTGCCAGTGGCTGTGGTTGCTAGGTTCTCGCGTTTTTTGCGCGTAAAGCAGGTTTCCGTCGTAGGCATCGCCTACCTCATCTATAAGGGGTTAACTCCGAATCCCGCAGCACGACTTGCTTGGGCACATTCATCAGAAAGCCTAGGAGCAGTGGTAGACGTACCATCAATATGAAGACATTCCACGGTACAACATTTTGCTGCTCGAGCCTATTCTACGTACCTCAAGCAGTAAGCTAGTACAGCAACTGGCCAAACTAAGTTTGTTAACAAAATGGCGTGCAGAAGTTGGAGGTAGATGCAAAGCGCAAGTGACAATGAGATATTGCATAAAATTGAAAGGCCAAGAAGCTGTGGAATTACATAAGATTAACATACCAAAATTTCTGAAACAACGGAAAGTCGGTTCCTGATCATGAATCAACTTGGAAAACGAATGCATGACGGGCAGCAATGAAGCTCACATGAACAGGGAAATTGATCCAATACTGATATCTACCAGAATATTTCAAAGTTCTTCTGTGTACAAAACATGTAGTAAACAATAATCTATAAAATGTGAATATACGCTTTTCTCCCGAGGCCGGAATAGTTTTACAGTGTGATTTCAGTAAATAAGCCTCACTTGAACCGTCGAAGTGAAATCTCGGTGAACTGTTTCCTCCCACCTTTGTGCATGTTGTATAAAAACTGGAACTCAGTGCATTTTAAAAGTGTTCGGGAAAAATGTTTCGAGATGGGTCGTTGTAGGGCATGAAATGGAATAAAACGCGGACGGTTCAACGCGAGGCTGTCAGCAAATCATTTCGTCCCTTGTGTGTTGCTTTAAGCTCACATCATCAGCATTTACACTGCTGTTTCTTGTAACGGGTGGATTAACTCTCCGAGTTTTCCGAACACGCTCTTCGTTCCCCCTGTTTCTTGTAATGTAACACATTTGTGGGATCTGCCCAATATGCAAATCTCAGTTTGGTGTTGGTACAGTTCTCTTGTAGCATTGTTGCTACTTTACTGCCCAGTAATAATGCAGTCATTTTGAGCTCACTTATGGATGCGGAATTCAGCTCAGTAACTGTATCCTTGGCAAAAGGTATTTTGTTTCTCCGCCGGTCATGTAGTTCCACCCAGGTACGGTAAAATGCCACTCGGTCGGCAAACTCCAAGCTTCCTTGAGTGACCTACCGGTGTTTAACTTTCAACTGGCCTTCCAAATAGGTCCTTTTTAAGATATATCGAAAGCTCTTAGACCATTTTTTCATGTCTTGACGGGTCGTTCAAAGGTGGTCACTTGAAAGCAGCGTCTTGTGTTGCCCATCGTGACATTCTGTTCTTTAATTCAACATTAAAGGCACCGACTGATCTTCTTTTGAGTGAACTTTACTCTCCTGAAGTAGACCGTTGGATTCAATATCAAAAAGTTGGTTGTGTTCTACATGGGCCCTTCTCTCAGCAACCGCATAGCAAATCACCGATGCCGGTTGTTGAACTTCGTTCGTCAGGAGTTCGAGAAGTGTCCAGCCAAGCATCCATCACCCAATGAGCCCTAGGTACATTGCATCCAATTGTCTCGAGGGCCATGTAGTAACGGGTGCTGATTACCCACGCATCCGTCCTGGCCAAATTCCACTCTAAAGCGGCATCAGGAGGCTTGATGAGAGTCATTTAATCATGCAAAGCATGAGCTGATCCTTTTACTTTGGGCCACCGATCGGATGCACTCATCCCATGAAAGGTTAAACAATCTAGTTACCGATGCCTTGAGCTGCATAGCTTGCACTGAGTTGACCTCTCGGGCCCTCGGCTTATTACGTGCATGCTGGCCAAAGACTGGATTCGGTTACAGTCGTCACCTACAACTCGAGTCGATGTTGACGCCGCTCACACGAGCCTACGATTTGTCCAAATCGGCTGTTGTCAATGCAGGACTGACGTCCTATGGACTCCATCAAATCATCGAAAGTAGATTCTCGCCCAGGCATATTCAATTTCTCAGCTTCCTCTGCTCGTTGTTTTTGTAAATCAGCAGGCAGACGTCGGAAAATTCATTCCTGTGAGTGCAACGAACTCCGATCAGACAGGTTTTCTAAATGCTCCAGTGCTATACTGCAATTCAGCACTTTTATCATCAAATTCGACAATGACTCAGCTTTGCCCCCAATCCTTTTAGCATCCAATAAAACACTACCAATCAAGCTTCTGGCCATCCTGGATGGTTGTCAAAAAACTGTTTAAGGATTCTGCGTGCCCTGGTGCACCACATTTGTGAACGAAGCCTCGCGCAGCCTTCCATAGCACTTTCGGCCTTCCCACGACAGAAACTGTGTTACCACTCAGCACAAAATTTCCAAAAAGCAAAAGCAGTTTTTCAATATTACCGCAGTACAAGTTTCGTAAATATTTTGTCCCATTTTTATTTGTTTAAAAGGAACGAGATGTCAACGGACAGGCCACGCTGCCTTTGAGCCACTTGATTAGGTCAAGAGCCATGTCGCCTGCCGTCCATAACTAGCGGCAACCCTCATCTTTGGGGCCCCACCCCGGAGGGCGAGGAGTATCAACCGAAGTCATAGTTAGAGCCGGGGACATTTTCTTCGTGCCGTGCACAGAACCAGAGCCTGCCTGTCCACCTTCCCTGAGGAGAAGCCAGAAGTCATGGCAGCGTCAGAGATGGAACGGGTACACCAGAGCTGCTCTGGCCCTCTTGCTGTGACCCCCTCCCCAACACCAACACCATGTGTGGTCAAGCTCCTGAGCTAGTCAAAGCTACTGACTACCTCTGACGGATCACCATTAAGGGTGGGTGCATGCATAGGCTCCAGCCAAACTTGAAGAACAGTTTGCATCTTGAAAGCGCAAGGAGCATACCGCATCGGGGTGCCCCAAGTACCAGGTGGTACAGTGCATGTCGAACTGCCTTTGCACTATCGCTCCACAAGGCGACTGTGTAAAGCATTTTATGAGACGTAGTCTATCGATCATCTATCCGTCCCGACGGTTTGGAACGCGGTCAGATCCACCGCTTTGGCGGACGCACACCGGGCGCGCAAGGTGTCTGCAACGGCGCGATAGCGCAACTAGGTAGACTCGGCCTGCTGTGTTCGCTTCATGAAGCGCTTTTCCGGTTGGGTGCCCAGTGCAGGCTCAACGCCACCCACTACCAACGGCTGCCGATTGCAGGCTTCAACTCTGCTTGCTTGGCCGCATTCAATAAAGCCGGTTGCAGATGGCATTGTTCAATCGCTTTCTTTCTGCAATTGCATGTACACCCATTCATTTAGCCCTTGCTCCAATCGTTTCTCATCATGATAGCTCCCACCACATTTCACCACCATCATTCCATTCACTTGCTCCGCTCATGCCCGAATGTATTGAGCTGTCTACCCATATCCCCTTTACTGAGTCCGTACTGCTTTTCCATTGCTACCACCCTCTGTGCACACAGCTCACCGTTTGCATTCTTATGCCCCACTGCCTACCGTTCCTTTGTACCACTCCTTGTCCTTCCCTCTTATGCCTTACTTCAATCCGCACCAGCCCCATCCGTACCTACGCCCAATCTCTACGTCAGAACTCGCCGTTTCTATCTTCGCATCTTCTAGAGCCACATTCACTATCTACCCACTATCGTCATAACCCTTGGTTCGGCTCTGCAAGTCCCTTTGGACCTTTCTATCAGCCAGTGCTCCCTTTGGCATCTTTCGGCCAACTTCATTTGTGCAACTGCCTGCAGGCATGCAGTTCTCCATCCCAATTGCCCCAACTCCGCTACGCATATGTTCTCCTTGCCTGTTATTCCATCGCAGGTTTATTTATCCTGATGCTTTTTTTGTTCTTAGCCTTCATCGTGTTTCGCTTGTAGAAAAATGATCCAGTTGGTCATCTCTTACCTGTTTCTCTCCGAATCACTCCTCTATCTTTCACTATACGTTGTTCGCCGCGGGCATCTTTTTTGTGCCTTTTTAATTGCTCTGCACCTCTAAGTTCCTTGTGTTGTGAAGGAAGCACTGAGTCATAAATTTCACGTTAGTCTCAGACAGTATGTGCTTGCCTTACGTGGCCTCTCTGATCTTTCAAGTACCACTTTCTTCCTTACGTTGTTCAGTATTACAACCTCTGCATCCTTGCACCGCAGCCCGTTTTAGATCTCACTCCGCTTTCTCCGCCCTTAGTCAACACTACTTCGACCGCTTTGTGACCATACTCGCTCTGCTTCCCTTAGTCAGTTCCATTGTCTTCGCCCTGCTGATTTGTAATATAAGTCCCCTTCTTAATGCCTCTCCTGTTTTCGACCGATATTGCATCAAGCAACTTTACTGAACTAGTCACTAGATCTACTCTAATCCTTTTCCTCCGATCATTTTCTCCGCCCCCTTTGTTTATGGACCCTTCTTCACAGACGTACTCAGCTCTATGGTTTCAACTTTACTGTTTCTCCCTATCGATCCATTATGTTCCACCTGTCATAAAGGCAACAATATATCGCGATTTCCAAAGTAATTCTAAACCATCCGGTCTAACCCTGCTTGTCTGTTCTGATCGCTGTCGTTCCCGTGCTCAAGCACTGTACCCTTATAAGCTCCATCTTTATTCCTCCTCTGATATTCAGCTTTCCATCGACTATGCAGGGCATTTATTCGTTTTACTTTCTCCAGGTCTTTTCCGGCAGTTTTTCTCGCAGTCATTCAGCTGCCCTTTTCCCTTAAGTCTTCTTATCTTAGGTTTGTCATGCACTTATCCAAATCATCACAAAATATCCGCCCATACTAGAGTTTGTACCGGTTGATTATGCATCTGGCATGCCCCAGGTTCCTCCGAAATAGCCCATTGTTATTACTGTTATACCGAACGCTTCGAAGTCCGAAACCTCTGTTACGCACAAATCAAGCAGGACACTTCGCGGTACCACAGGGGGTTCTTGCACAAGGTGGTGACAGATCCACGAGTCTTCTGCAGTCGCATATATAGAGTGAGGCAGGCTAGACCTGGGAAAGCAGTCGTTCATCAGGCCGAGGGAAACGAGGAGGGGCAAGAAGAGATCTCCAAACCTCTGTTCAGCTCCATCACTCATTGTTGATTTCAGAACTGCCAAACTAAGCAAGTAACGAGGGTCCGACCACGGCAAAATGAGATCCACTATAACATGCGGCATTGCTGATTTTCTGGCCGACGAAAGTTGAGCAAAATTTCAGTGGAATACGTAAGGTGTTTCAAAGCAATTCGCTTCCATTAAGCGAGAATCCCAGAAGCAACAACATTAGTTCGTAGTTCATACGATAAAGGACACTAGAATCTGCTGCCCCACAACTACATGCAAACCCCCCTTTTGGGGCACAGCAAAATATCCTACTGTAAACCGATGACCTGAAGATCTGCCAAACGATTCGAATGGGAACATAAGTAGATGCTCCATAAGCCGACCTTGACATCCTGTAGCCAACAGCCAGCCTGCACTGACTTGCCATCTAATGGATCTAAGTTCAAGGATGGCACTTGTGGGTGTGAGGGAAGGCTTTAAATCAGCGTTGGTGGACAGCCAAGCGAAGTCAGCAGACAGCTCTGGTGCCATAATGAGCCCAAGGCCTGAAATGGCGAAATCGCGAGTGACGGGACAGTCAATTGGTGGAGCGGATTGGACGATAAGATATGAATGTCGTCAGCTTTATTCAAGCTTCAGAGCGTCGTCGCCCAAATCACTCGAGCCAAAGCATTTTGTAGGAGCGGGCTCACGAGACAGCGAAATATATTCTTGTATTTTTGCCGATAAAGTAAATGGTTCAAGGGCAGAAGTGGTTTCTCGCTAGGACCGGTGGGACGGAACGAAACAGGGGCACCTGCCAAAAGAAAACATCATAGGTGTTATGGCGCAGCAAGTTAAACAGGAAAGCGACCTGGTCAATACCATTTCAGGTGATCAATTTCAGACCCCCAAGAGCAGCTCCTTGGCTCGAAATGCCTGCATCCAACCTTAACCGACTCAGCAAGCTCCTAGGAAATTTCATACCCGGAACGTTCCAAACCTTTATGCCACACTGGTCAAGTGGCTTCTATAGATAAGCATCTGAAAGTGTCCACTAATACTCCCGGGAGACGTCAACACCACTGATAGGGTTCAACGGAAGTCCCCAGGACGAGAGTGAGGGCTATTTATCACGACTTATCCGAAATAATACGTTGCCCTGATGTTAAAAGTATAGAATACCGAATTATAAGAGGAGACCTGATTCTTCTGGGGGACAACCAATGTTCCAAGGGAAGGCATCATCGGCACCTGATCACTTTAACATCATATATCGCTTTGCTTTGTCCCTCCCTAAAGCTTGAGGGCTACGCCTACGAACGAGATCTGAGGAACACCCACTTGGTAAGTGCTTTCCGTCCGTGAAACTTGGTATCAGCCCACCGGATTGAAGTGGCGGGCAACCAGTCGTTCAGAAGACAACCAGACAGGCGCGTAGGTGAACAACACCCGGAGTCCCCACTTGAAACATTGAGTGCAACGTATGGAACAGTGCCTTATGTACTGCACTTTGGTGGTGATGAGGGGGGTTCGGGTTGGTTTGGCGTTGGAATGAATGTTTTTTTTGAGCGTATCTAATAATCAGGTTTATTGCATTTTTGGCGTAATTCTGGGCTTGGAGCGCTTTCGAGCAACCGGGGGCACAAATCTCAAAACCCATACAAAATTGATTATGGAATGACTAACTCCATAAATATGTGCTACTCCCAAATATGGGATCACGAAGACCCAAAACGAGAGCCACGTTCGCGGTGTGAGAAGATGAGTACTTGAGTCAAACAGGTTCAACGAGTCATAATAAAATCAAGTCTCGGAAGTGAATAAATGAAGATTGGTGCACAAACATACAATTTGTACAAAACAGATACATAGTGTGCGCGGTCGAGTACTTTCGCGAAGCCAGAGCATTGTGGTGTACTTGGAGGATCTTCTAAAATTAATTTTTATTTCGTCCATCAAAAAACTTCCAATGGTAAGAACGTCAAGTGTTTTGCATCATGATATTGGATCCTGTCACCTGCCTAAGCCACGATGTCAGTTCACGTAACTTCCACCGCTGGCATCTGTAACCTGCTCATTTATATAAATATATATATATATATGTAATCGCAATCACAAGCCTTTCGGTGATTATGTCAAAATTTGTTCTTTTGATGCAAAATGCTATCCCCCTTGTAGTAGCTACTTGGCTTATAAGAGTCGGCTCTTTTCCACGTATGCAAATCGCAAACATGTTTAGGGGTTCTGAGTTCACATTCTATGTTCACCCTAACAGACTTTCAAGCTTCTATATAAATGAACGATTGAGCGTGTATGCGTGAAATCCATAACAGCCACCTGTGAATTCGGTCTCGGTAAGGGCAAACAAGAAGTAGGTGCCCATAAAATCATTAAGGTCCAGTGTCAATGCAGTGCTAACTGCTGCATACATGTGTGTGTAAGAAAGGGTGTGTACTCGCATGAAAACCGTGAATAAAATCCGTGGAATCGTCTTTGTAAATGGCGAGCAATAAGTAGGAAACCGAGACTCCATGGTGGTCTAAAGGGAAGCAGTAGCAAACATGCGCATCATTCAGAGCGTGTGTTCGTTAGTCAATATGAAAATGCAAGTACGGTGCGAAGGGCTAGTTACTATAAATGGGCGCGTTACGGTAAAGTTGCAGGTGTACACTTTCTTTTTTCATGGCTGGAAGTTGTACGCTGCCAGACGGCTGGGTCCGTGGCATTGAATGGCCCAGTTTTAGCCTCAGGAAGTTTAGTACTACGCACACCGCTAGCCCGTGTTCCCTTGATGGTCTTATCCTTCACCATTCTTGTCAGCCTGTCGAAACTCACAGTGAACTCTCCAACAAAACGCAAAGGCTGTGAGCTAAAGTGAGAGTGTTCTTTGGAGTCGTCACTACGTCAACTACCCTGGGGGGTCTTTCTTTGGTAGGCCATATTTTTCGGTCTTGCAGGATCGGAAGGTACCCAAGCAACCGTCGCTTCCAAAACACACCAGCCAGATAATTCGCTTTTTTCACCCGTGAAGGTATCTACGCTGAGGACTCATTGGTCTTCAAAGTCCAATATTTACCCATGATGCCAAGAAAACATTTGAGGCAAGGTCCGCCTGACTACGGTTTTTCAGAAGACTGGGAACACAGGACGGTTATTCCGAATTCTCTCTATCTTCGTCCCCACGGTGCTCAAAGGCTTACTGTCCGGTGTTTGCTGTTTGACTAGGGACGGCAGTATTTATCTGGCGGAATTGGTCAAGCTTTCCTCACACTGCCTTTCGGCGGCTGGTTTGTGGGAGGTTGGATTGTCATTAGACTCCGTATCTTTGTTCGATTCTGCAGTTCACTTCTTTTTATATTTCGGTTCCAACGCTGCAGTTCTCTTTGAGCATTCACAAAATTCGACCTATGGCCTGAGTGCGCTTCCGATGGCAGACCAGTTCTGTTTTTAAAGCCTTGTACAGCTCAGAGAAAAGGGTCGGTTGTCATCGGCTGTGCAATTTCTGGGTGCAAAGCTCGAGGTTTCGTGCAAGCCCTGATACAAGTGTATCTTGATCTACGTTCTTCCGTGCGCCTAACTCGCCAACGCCAGAAACAGTCAAATCTAGTGTTGCTACATGCCCGCTATCCCCGGGTCACTCTACACTCCGGTAGCGGGCCGTAGACTACGGCACACGAAGTTCGACTGAAATTTTCAAGCTCGCCCTTCCTCTCAGTACCCAAAATCATTTCCGGATGTAATCCATCATGTACATTCCCCCGGCCTTCAATCTACAGTTTTTGTGAGTTGACTGAGTAATTCTGTAGTGGGCTGTCAAGCAGACGGTTTCTATGGGGGTTTTTGCGTCAAAACTTAGATGGAATATGTTCAGTCTGCCACCTATCCTTGGTAATCCATTGATGAGTTCTGGATTTTTTCCCCAAGCAGATCTTAGAATGTGTTGGCCCTTTGTAGCTCGTTTCTAACCTCACAAGACTCTGGAGCCCCTGAGCGAAAGCCTCAGAATGCATCATCTTGAGGAGATCGCACCCTGCGGACAGCAACTCGTCGGGACTTATGGTACCCACGGTGCACACTGCTAAAAGGGAGGAAGACGTTCACGACCAGTAAAAGCCTCTTAAACCCAACCACACATGCCTGCAAGTGGGGCTGCCTTGTCCGGGAAGAAAATTTGGCCGGCTGTGAAGGAACAAATGCCGTTTCGGAGGCAACCACAGTCATTATGGCCCCTTTGACTTTCATCTCCGAAGCAGGGGACGTTTGTAAGCAGGCTAGTCCTGCTAGAGCAAGCACCGAAGTTTAGGCCGTCCAGTCCACGTGTCTAGCCGCCGGAAATTTGACACACCCCTGGAAAGTAAGTCCACTGGGTTGTCGGCAGATTTGCTGCCACCGGCTCACTGTAGTCTCATTATGTAAGAATCTATTAGCTATAAAAGTGCTGAAGCGGTCCTTGAAGTTGTGGGCGTAGTATAGCGCAATCATCTGGTTTGCCCAAAACATAGCTGAGTTCAGAGGTGCAACGCGGTCCTTGGCAAACGTAATCCTCAGGGTGTAGCTTCCATCATCCGGACATCACCGACAGTGAGATACAGTCCCATAAACAACTGCAGATTCACCAGAAAAGGCCTGCAGCTCTCCCGCTTGGCTAGCACAGTTTGAAGTTAGGCTTCGAGAGCTTCATCTACTCGCTGGTCTATTGAGCTTGACCATGAACTCTTTCCGGTCTGGTCTGTCTTCCGCGTCAAGTGTCTGGTCCCAGTTGGTCCTCTTTCGACAGAATCTCCGTAGTAACTCTCACGGACGGCAACCCCTGGGAAAAATCCTAGCTGATCAAAAGAACGGAAGGTTGCTGTAAATATTTCCCTGCGAGTAACTGGCTGGCAGGGAAAGTTCAGTTCGAAGACGAGATCATCCATTTCGGCTTTACACCATATCCCCGTAGTGCGCCCAACTGAAAGTGTCTAGCCACTCAACCTTCAAGCGTCTTCCGCTCTCCTGTTGTCCGAGATGGCATCCGTCACTCCGGGAGTGTTTGATACTCACTTTGTGAGCTGGATGCCACTATTCTTTTTTGCTTCCGTCAACTCCCATGTGGCTCACTGCCTTTTTAATGTCGTCAAACAACACAAGGTTGTCTTCAATGTAGAACTTGTGGCCGACGCTATTTATAATTTCTTGGATGACCGACGTTCCGTATCTGGCTGCGACCTCGCTTAGGGCACAGTTTGCACAAGACAGTGTTGACCCCCGCCCAGGAATAGATGATTATTCATCCTGTATTCCCCGCATATTAACCCATACCATTCCCTTCCCATGAAGAGAACCGTGTTTCTTCTCTGTCCCTCAACGGCACCTTCGCTTACAAAAGCATTTCCCTTACGTTGGCCGACTTTGCCACTATATCTGGCCTGAACCGGCGCAAGACCCCGATTGGTGGGGTTGCTCATTCTGGTCCTCTCAACAAACAGCCATCCAGCTCTCTTCCCCTCAACATGGCTGCTCAGCTGAGGAAAACAAGGAGCTTCTCGGGCCCCGAGGGGGGTGGGTCAAGCATTGACAGGTATCATATCTTTTCCCTGACCTAAGATGCGGTGGCTTCCTTCTCTAGGTAGCCAAGTGTTCCACTGCGCATCGTCGCCTCTCAGTACCGCTTCCAAGGATTCCCCTCATGACCGAACCTCTCCTTCAAAAGCACCAATCTGCAAAGATAGTTTCTGTCATCCACGAAACTTTCAGTGCGTAAACGCCATGGAAGAGGCTCTTCGAGATGACTCAGCAGCTCCCTCGTCCCCTTCCATGTTATCTCCGGTCCAAGTTGATGCTTTTGAGACAACGATAAATGATTATCATGGAGATCGTGGAACTTATGATCTCAGGGATGATGCAACGGTTGTTCTGTGTCATCCTCATCGTGCAAGCAACCTACTGGGCCGCATCACCCAGCAGGTTCGTATGGCGTGCAGCTTAACTTGGCGTGTACCGCGTAATGCACCTGGCGGCTTCCTACTCTCTGGCCTAGCGATGAATTTGCTTCTGGTGAATCTTATTCAAAAGGAAGATCCAATGCATCATCCTCCACGTCTACAAAAGATACTCCCCGAGGACATGACCATCTGGGTGAAGTCTTATCTACTGAATTCGGGTCTCGCATCGGCAAGTCATTCACTGTGGGTGCCTCCGTGGCCTCCATGTAATCATTGTGGTCTGGAAAGACGGGTTGCAGTCGAGCTTGGCCTGCTGCCATGGCCCTGGCCCTAACACCTTTACCACTGCCAGTGGCTAGGGGGCTTTCCCAGGTTGGTGTTCCTCGTAAAATGCTCCCTCACCCACGTTGTAACGGATCCACTGTTCACACACGCCAGGGCTCTATCCATCCACCTGGGCCACCACTTCTACAGCAACTACTTCCAAACAAACTGGTTTCTGAGTGGCCTAGGATACTGAGCAAACCAGAATTTGTTCCGGATTCCTGCCCAATGAGGCAGCCCTCACCTTGATTACCAATCAGTGACATCTGTCCGGACTATCTTCTTTGTCTCATTTTGCTTCCACTCGGCAGTTCACTGCTCGGCGAAGGTTACTAAGGCATATGATAGGAGTGCCTGCCGCCTCAGCCCTCTCCCAAAGCTCGTTAACTGTGGCCTTGAGGAACCTTGGGCAGACTGTCATTCTGTGTTCCTTGTCACAAGCCTCACAGTTCGGCGGATTAGAACCTTCACACAAAGTGGTTTGCGCGCTTATCCAAGGCTGATGCTTAGAATGATCCCTTGCAGTAATTTGTGTTTGACTGGTACCTGATCTGGCCTTTTTACTCGTATCGTACGAGTCGGCCAAGTCCGCCGTCGGTCATTCTTGCCTTCTTGCCTGAGCAGTTGGTCGGGTCTTCGAATGGTGAGTAAGGATTCACTCGTGCTATACATTCGGCTTCTTTGGCCCAGCGACTCTGTAGTTCGGCAGGCAGACAACGAAAACTGGACTCTGACTCATGCATGGCGTCGGGGTCAGTCCTTGGTTTCGGATGGTTCTGGACTATGGAACAATTACGCATTTTCACCACAGGGTTAGACATGGTTTAGGCGGCACCTCTGGTTAATTAGGCCTCATAAATAACATAACCGATCAAATTTCGGGCTACCCTAAAAGGTCGACCAAACATGTCTTTCGGGATCTTCCTTGCATTAGCATAGTCCTGCTTCAGGTTAGGTATAAAGAGCCCTAGATAGCATCCAGAGCCCGCCCTCGGCAATAACGGGCCAGGTATAGCCGCCTTCTCCGCTGGTCTGTCACCTCGGCTTCCACTCGCCGAATATGGACCGAAGGAGCCTGCTGGGCAATGCAGAAGTGGATTTATGTTCCCTTGAGAACCTCTGAAGGGCGCTGGAGCTTCCCCTTTACTAAAACTTCAGGATGCCACCCCGGACACAAGATGTTCGAACGTCTATGCTAGACTTGGTGATACCTCAAAGCCGCTACGATGTGAGGCAGACCGAGTACCTAGCATCTCTAGGGAGCAGTGAGCTTGCGGGGTTGACCACCAGCTGAGAGGGAGGAGCAATGTTCGTTCCCAGACCATACGGTGAACTCAGCTTTGGCAAATTCCGTTCCAACAGGTCAGGGGGACGGCATTTTCTGTGAGGCTGTATTCGAAATGTCCGTACAAGGTAGACAAGGCTTGGAGATTAGTTTGCGATGAAATCTTCCGGTTATACCAGGAGTTTGCTGTCTTCCATACAACAACATCAAGCAAAAGGTCCACCTTGGTTTGACTCACAATTCAGGCCTCATTTGGAGAGTCGGAATTATGCATGGAAACTGTCACGCAACCTGAGGTGAATGTGGCTGCTACCGCCCAATTCGTGACCGGTGCTCCAAACTCAAGCAAACAAGGCGAAGCATATTTGAGGAGCGGTTAGCAATGGACCTGTTTTGCGGGCTTAAACGCCTGTTCGCTTATGTGCAATGGAAAAGGCGAGCCGCAACTGCCATCCCAGCCCTACAGGCTAAACCATGGTTGGGAGTTACAGACGAAAACAAGATGAGGATATCAGTGGGACACTAACTGTCAATCTGTGCACCTGTAAGGGTGCATAACCGTCAAAATCACTGCAATAAATGCTGCTTGTGTCGTGGTAGAGAATCACCAGGGGAAAAAATGGCGTCAGCCATGCTTAACACCAAAGCTATCCAATAACCGGGACCTGATGGTGTGCACCCATGATGTTCAATGTGTTGTTTCGGCCAGTCATATGGCTATTCAGGGCGTCTTCATCAGCTGGAAAGTTCACCCAGAAAGGGAGGGAAGCTGCCTTTGTGCTACTATACGAAGGTGAGGCGAAAGCCGATGCCTTCAGTTATTGAACTGTTAGTCTAACATCAAGGTGGGAAAGGCCATGGAAAGCCTGCTAGCCAGGCTGCTCCGGAAGCATGTCAAGGTAAACGGCTCGCTAAACAGACGACAGTAAGGATTTTGGAAAATGGGGTCCTGCACGACCTACCTGCTATCTGACTGAGAACAAGGGACACCTGTAAAGTCCAAGGGGTACTCTACAGGAGTAAACTTCGTGGATTCAGGCAGCCTCTTGGCAACGCCCATTAGGGTATCCCCAAGGCTCTGGGTGTGGTAGATCCCTTGGTTCTGTGGATCAAAGACTCTCTTTAAGGGAGGATTTCGCAGCACAATTAACATAGGGAATGTCTACTTGGAAAGTGGCTACAAGCTTTGTTACAGACTGACCTGTTTTAGGCCCGCCGCTTTTCCTGGCCCACTTTATTGACCTACCAGAGGCTGTCCAGTCGTCGAGTCTCGTATACGTAAATGACCTTAAGATCTCGGTCAAAATCGCAATAAATAAAGATGAGCTTGTTCCACAGAATAACGTCAAGGTCTCCAAAAACTGGTCTGGTCTGTGGCCCCTGCCAGCCCACACCGACTGCTGATCACATGGGTGAGTGGAGGTATAGTCCTGTAATGGGATGTTCTGTGTACACTAGGCGCTCTTTTGCTGTTCTGCCCGCAACAACGTTCTGCAAGTGATGACTTCCTGGTCAATGAAAACAGAGAATAACAACAACGAAGTTTGTGTCTCCGTGTGAAGCATCACTGGACCGAATGTCCGATTATTCGGCCATTTCTCACTCGATGCTTTCACGGTACTGCAAGTGTCCAGTGTACGACGTAGGCCGGGATAAGGAGGACCAGCTCCTTTTCCCCGTATGGCGGATGAAGTGGTAAAGTTGGAAAAAGTGCAGAAAAGTGCGATTTGCTTTGTTGGAGGACTGCGTGGGATCAGCCACGAAAGTCGACTGCTGATTACCGGGTTGTTTCCAGTGCCTACTCCTGGAGGTGAACCTACGCGGGGATCAAGCTTTTGGGGACTACGCAGGAATAGGAGAAACAGAGTGCTTAAAACAGCAAGAATAATTAAGGGGCCATCTAACTGGACCAAATAGGAATGGATCTGGCGAAACAGTTGAACCATTTCTGGAAACATATACTGACTGGCAGCAATTCATAATTGAAAGGTTAGGCCCAAGCTGTTTTTTTAGTCAGTGAGGATACCCCACAGGAGAGCTGGTCACTCTCCGTGTATAAGCCGAAAGAAAACTCTTAAGGTTTTGCATGGTACCCGTAGGTAAATATTACCTGGATGCACACAGTCCAGGGCGTTTCTTCACTTTCTCTTGTTTCTAGCCAGAGCACTCTATCTCCCTGGACGATTTGTAAGGAAAGCGAGCGGGAGACAAGTATTGCTCACTGGGCTCACAGGAAGAAGGGAGTACGGACGAGATAGATAACTATAGTCACGAATCCAATCATGCCTAGCTAGTAGTCAAAAAACCAAAGTAGAGTCATAGGGAGGTTTGTGCAAGCCTGCAGAGCTAAAAGAGCAAGGGAGAAACGATCAGAGAAGACTCAAAGTGTGGCATATAGGCGGTTCACTCAGAAACGGCCTGAGTCGTAGTGGTAAATAAGTTATGTGTGTGGAGTGGCAATAAAGATGATGGTTGCCAGAAGTGAATGCAATGCCACTACCCAGGGTCAGAAATCCGCAAAATCCTCATTGTTCCCTTGCTGCTACTCCGGTTGCTAGAAAGAAATGGAGAAAGGCATACGCTGTGAGGTCTGTGGTCTTGGGTCCCACCGGGAGTGCCGTATGCCCGCCTTTAAGGCTTTCGGACTCTATCCGGACAACAGTGGGCTAATTTCTGTACGGGCAGAGTGTGTTAAGTCACTCAAGAGTCAACGGAAGTACGATCTCACGAAACCAGCTACACTTGTGACGAAACCGTTATTTGAATGGATTTTAGCACAAAAACTAGTCCAAGGCTGGAGACAGTGGAAGCCGGACTTAAGGGGTTTGAAAAACCGAGGATGGGGAAATTCCCCAACTTCGATACCCAGAAACTGCTCGTGGAATAGGACCGGCATCACTTGGGCGGGAAGTCAACAGCTTGGTAATACAGTTCAGCAACCTGGCTGGTAATACCAAGACAATCATTGGGAGACACTTCAAAGTGACCAGGGGAATCCCCAAACCTTTTTCCCGCTTGGCCCAGCAGAGAGGGAGTGATACGCGTCACCGTGTGGTGTAAGTGCTAGGAACAGTAGACTCACCGGAGCAAGCCTTACTAGAAGGATTTTCGGGCTGGGTAAGTGGTGCATAAGACCGCAAACCTTGCCAAGTGTCTCCCGGCCGGTATAGGTTGAATTTGGAAACTCAAGATAGAGGGACGCTTTATTTGCTGCAACTTACAAGATAATGTAGGCTGTGGCAGGGACCACGTGAGTGGGACCAAGCCGCTTGAGAAAAATAAACCACCGCAGATGCAGCCCAAAAAGGCCGTTCGTGGTGTTCAAAGCTGTACCGGGTTCATCACTGCGGATGAGCATCGCCCAGTGTCAGCAGCCAGAAAGACCAGTGATTTGCCGAGAACTGCCAACTCAGATTTGCTCAGTTCGAGTGGGCTCCAGAGCACCTGATTTCGACAGTCCTAACCTAGCTCTGAAGCAGCAAGAAACCTCACCTAGAGTCAACCCAGGGACCCAAGGTTTGGGCTAGTCAGATGCGTTGAAAATAACTAGGGCAAAGAGTTCCAAAGGCACTCAGGCAAGTTGTCCGTGAGCAGACAAAATAAAACCGTTGCCACTGGAGTGACTCAAAAATAAGTCGGTGGCTGCGACCGGAGGACCGAGTATAGTGTACTTTATTGCGCGTATCGTAGGCAATAAACGGAAAAAATTGATGGCTGGGGACAGGTGCACTGACTACATAGCAATCACCGAAACTTGGTTCAGTAAAGATGTAGCAGCAAAAATTTCTCTAACAGGGTACTGCATCTACAGGGCGGACGGACCGGACGGAAAGGAAGGAGAGGGTGCAGTCCTGCTCGTTGCGGATGTGCAGGAGCGAGTAGCGGCAGAGGCTACTTCCACACGAAACCTCCAAGTGGCCTCGTACCATCTCAATTTTGGGAGTGTGGACGTGACCCTGCCGAACGTCTACGGATCTCCATCCCCATCTCCTAACAAAAATAAGCTGCTACTAGAGCTTTTGGCAGGGGTAGCCACCCTGTCTGATACATCAGTTACAGTCAGTGGTCTCCGCTTACCGGAAGTTGAGTGGAAGGACTTGTGAGCACCACGAGGCGGATTTGGCTATCAGTTGACGGAGCTGGTGTGCTGGTTCATACTGAAGCAACACGTGGGTCAACCATCCAGGTGGAGAATAGGCCATACTTCCAGCCTTTTAGACTTGGAACTCGCTAAATCACCGGGGGAATTCGCCGACGTCGATGTTGCTGCACCGAAGTATAGGAGCAACCGCTGGGCAATCGGGTTTACTTTCGAAAGTAATCTTCCAGAGGTCCCCCATAAGCAAAGGAGGAGCTTCAGGAAATTTGCTACCGGGCACCGAGGAGGGCTGCTGGTAATACACAATGGGCATCCCACAGCTCCAAATTAGAGAACGGGGGATTGCACATAAAAGGCAAACTAATGCAGCTCAGTGAAAAATTCTCTCCAGTAAAGAGAGTGAGATGGAAAAGTTGGTCAATTTGGTGGGCCCGTATGGCCGAAAAAGCGCGGATGGGCCAGCTAGTTGCGTGGAGACGCTTCCGCCGCTCAGGGGGAAATCTTCCCTCTTGACAGTTTCTCAGGTCCCGCGAATATTCTGTAAAAGCTCAACAATCTTCTAAGGTGCAATACGAGGATACATTGGCACAAAATGCCAAAAAATGCCCCGAGGCCTATTACAACAAAGTGCAGTTCCGAGCCCGGTCACGAAGGGCAGTAGAGAATGTTGTGGATGAGCAGAGCAGGCATGCGGGCAAAAAGAACGCAAAAGGCCATATTTCTCAAAGGGCCACGAGTCGGTACACCCCGCAGAGGCCAGAAACCATCCGCCATAACTAGAATCCTGCTGCTTCCTCTAAGTGGACGAAGTCATTATGGGACCCGTGGAACTGGAACCGGCTATCGATCGGTTGAAGCGAAAAGAGGCTGCCGGACCAGACGGGATTCACTCCACCATCCTACTTCCGCCGGCAAACACAGTGCCCAGGGGAATGACACACCTGTTTAGCAGGTTACTGGCTTCAGCCAAGGTACCTTCTAACTAGCTAAAAGCCGAAGTGGTGCCATCTACAAAGGAAGGCAGGAGGGGAATTGCATCCAACTATGGGCACAGTTTTCCTGCTCTCCGTGATACTAAAAGTAGTTAAGGATACCCTCCGGGGATTGATTACAAGGCTTGTTGAGAGCCATAGGATAGCCACAGCTAGGCAGCGCGTGTTCACAAAGAAATCATGTCTAACAACTCCATTATCATTTCTGGGCGAGGTGACCCGCAGATTGAACAAGGGCAACCGAGTGGAAGTGTTGTGGAGGTTTCTAGAAAACCTTCAACTAGGTAAATCACAGGATACTTTTGCAAAAATGCAGGGCATCTGGTTTGGTCAAGTGGCGCTGAACTGGATTAAATTATGCCTTAGTGGTAGGAAGCTTTACGATCAGGTTGATGATGCAGATTCCAGAGCAGCAAGGACATGTATTGGGGTGCCGCTTGGGTCGGTGCCAGGGCCTTTGTTTTTCTTTATCTAAGTAAATGACCAGATGGACACCATGAGGTGCCTCAGATTTCCGTTCGCGGATGATCTCAAGATTGTGGGGGCCATCTTCTAATTGGGCACGGGACGTCCCGGTAAGAGTACGAGAGTAGGCGAAAACGTGGGTGTTCCCTCTACACAGAGCCTTGTGCAGTCCGGTGCTCCAGGGAAGGGGAGGAAGCCCACTAAACCCTTGGGCAACCTGGCTTCGTCAAACTGTGGTCGTGTTACTTCTGTCAAACTGGCTACTTGAACGCTCTAACCTCAGCCCTTGACGATGGGATGTCGGTGACCATCTTATTCCTGATATGCCAAAATCTTTCGGCCTGGCGCCTAATGAGCATCTCTCGATCAAACTCAAGCGTCCGGGTCTATCTGGCTTCTTCTTAACATGGCTTCCTTCTTATCTATCTTCCCGCTTCCAGGCAGTGCAAGCCAGTGGTCACCCTTTTTCTGCCATACCTACAACAAATGGTGTGGCTCGAGGCAGAGTTTTTGGAACATTATTATTCCTCATATAAATCACTGAAACCCTTCGTGTCAGCCACTATGGCACTCCTTTTCTCCTTGCAGATGACATCACAACTGTGTGCTCTTCCCTATCGGTAGTCTGTCATCCACGCTTAATAACGTCCAACAGGGTCTTACCTCGCCCAGTGACTCTTGAAGCCTGTGCCAAAAGAAATTCTCTGCATCCAGCATTCCGTACTTTCCCGCGAGTTTCAGTCTCTTCCAGGTACCGTCGCCGCCGGCGGACAATTCATACATAATAACCCTGTGGTACCTGGCCTTGCACTTCCTTACCCTTATTTTTGTAATTTCTCCGAACAGACCATATTCCAAGTCGCCTAAGCCAAACCATCCTTTAGCGTCATTCTCCGGGGCTTCAAACTGTAGCGCAGTCGACTATACGTCCATGTCTCCCCCGTCCGACATTTGCTTGATCAAGGCACCAATACCTTATCCCATCTCTCCAAATCTGTCAAGTTACCCTGGAGAATGCTAGGCTCAGTTTCACTAAGAACTAGTTAGGGCAGCTTTTTCCATGACCCGTCGAAAGCGTTATCAGCGTTCGGCCTCGATCTGCTATCAATCCGGCGCCTTCGGCTAAATTTGAACCTCATATTGGGTTTGAATTGCTCTCCAGTGCACACAACAGCCTGTGATCTCTCAGCCCACCGAGCCCATAGTCCCTCCGAAATTGTGTTTTTTCCCTTCCATCTCTACAGTATAAGCCAGCTCTGAGGCCTCAAACCCTTCGAACCGCTTATAGCAGAATCTGGAATGAACTTATAGAAGACTTTCGAGAGCGGCTGGTGAACGTGCCTCCCATTGGGTCTAACAGCAAAATACCAACGTTATCCCCTCTATAGGACGAATAGAGAAAACGCAAGTCGGCTTATAGATGCAAGGTGTATTCTATAAATCGTGGCACCCAAACAATACCTATAAGAGAGATACACCGAACGGAAAAGAATAAGCAACGGCTGTGCAGAAAGCAAATAGGGAGCGCGTACAATCGTTGAACGACCGAAAGCGAAAGCGATTCAAAACGAGGTCGACGGAAACCTCGGAAAAGTCAGTCCAGTAAAACGTACGCAACCAAACAGCACAATGAGGTCAACCCCAAACGTCAGAAAAGATCGTAGAGAAAATAGATCCAAAATGATATCCTGGAAAATGGTCATTTTCTCAGAACGATCGAGGTCACCACAAACTGCCCAACTTGCTCGGAACCATTTCCATGCTTGTATCCAAACATATGACGAATGATCATTTCATGGTCCCTGTTGCCATTGCGCCATCCAATGAAAGCGTCAGTGTCAAAGCCGCTTTCGAAAGTGGACTCCAGTTTAGACATTAAAATACGTTATACCCGTAGGACATACAAATTTTCACCTCTACTCCTGTTCATCGGCTGCAAATAAAAGACGGTTGCTTTATGTCACCTGAGCAAAATATTCCGCACGCGTATAAATACTCCTTCATTACACCTTACTGAAGGGTTTGCGCCCCTAACCCTCGATCTTATCGAACCATCTGTTAAAAGTGTAGTCGGCTCATTCCTCCCCCTGGGAGTATTCCTGTCCGGCTCGAAGGTCCGCTCCGAGTGTATTTTCAACCGTTTGCCATGCCTGTAGCTCCTCTGTCTTTGCAGTTGCCCCAGCGTCTCTCATCCATATAACGCCTCCAGCTTAGTACGTAAGACTCTCTCATAAACTTTACCTACCAAGTGTGTTTTTTCCACTGTATTTACTTCTTCTGCCGGTCCAGCGTGCAACATGGCCAACCATCCGCATGTCCTATTCACACTTATGGATCTTAAGTCACGTATGTTTCTAGTCGACCTTGTAGCACCCGTCGAGGACCGTCAACGGCCCCTGCGCATATAAAGTTCAAGCTTTCCCCCACTTCCCTTCCTTTTCTTTCTGCAATGCCCGTCACTATTGGCGGATGCCTTCGCCTGCGTAATCAGATTTCTCTGAAGCTCACTTCTACATATATGATGTAGCCCTAGCCCATGTTCTCACTACTCACCACCATGCAAGCATTCGACTGATGTTCATGGCATAACATTAACCATGCCTGTTTCCACCTCCGTTTCGTGCTTCCTTCCTGGCTTGGGCCATGTGAGGCTGTTTCTTGGCGAGTGGCACCGCCATCTGGCCTTTACTGATCGTACGTTACATGCTATATGGTTTCTAAAATTTGCCTGCCTCTTGCCGAGGGACTAGCCGCCACCATCATAATCTACATTCGTGGGCTTAGCGTGATTTCTCCTAGACCCAGTTCGTACTAGTTGTTGAGTAATGATCCTCGGCTGGGACCTTACCATACTGTGCTTCTCCTCCTGTCTTCTCTTTCCATTTCTCCGTCTACACATTCACATCTTACGATATTCAATCGCTCTGAGTACTACGTGTTACGAACGTTTGAGCAATGCGTAGCCAAATTCGCAACGGATCCCGAAATCAGAAGGCGATTATCCGTGATAATTCTACGATACTAGATTATTAAAATAAACAATGACATAAACAATATACAAACCTCAATAATACGATCACAAAGACTCAACAACGAGAAACCGAATAGCAGCGTGTGAGCAGACAGCACGTGCGTCACGCAGGTCCTGAGCAAGGATGTGCCAAAATAGCGCTCTGGGCGCGAACAAACAACAATTGGTCCAGAAAAACAACCAGTTCGTAAAGACAAGTCAATAGTGTATGGAAATGAGTGATGTTGGGAAAAAACACTGAATCGCGAGGGAAAAAAAGGGGGATTTTCCACGACCGGCTGTTACACCGCCCACCAAAATCCTCCTGGATCCTTAGCAAAGTCAAAGGTTCGGTATAAAGGCACTGATTCTTCCTACCTGCCTAGGCCCTGCTGTCAGTGCGCGCGTCTAATGCTCGTCGTCGACGTTCTACTACTGGTCGCACCTAACCCATTGGCTACATAGACGTGAGGCTAGTCTACATCTTCCACAGGACCAAATGACCGATGGCGGGCGTGAATGGTCACATAGACGTTGTCCTCGTAAGGGGCCGTCCGGTCCTGGATGTACGCGCTTGAGTGTGTGTGTGTGTGTGTGTGTGCGTGCGTGTGTGTGCGTGCGTGTGCGTGTGTGCCGGGGTTACAATGAAATCACAGTTATGACTACACATCAAAGGAGGACTTTCTGCAATGTCAACAAAAGACCGCGTGGCAAGAAAACGAGTAAATGTAGCATGCATGTGTGACCTGAGCTCCACTACTTCCACATGTGCAAGGGGCATTCGGTAGCGTCAACAAAAGGCGAACAAAGAACACTGTCACATGTATGATGGGTTTACGGGATGTAGAGTGCGTCGTGCATGCGTGTATGTATCGGTAGTATAATGGAATCGCACTCATCACCACATATCGGAAAGAACCTTCTGTAATGTCAACGAAGGGACCGCGAGCACCTTAACGTGTTTGACGGAGATTGTGTGGTATATATGGTGTTTCTTTATCCACCTCGATTACTGGTGTGAAAAAGGTTTACTAGGCCACAGGGTTATCAGCTCCTCCGTCTTCGCTCTCGAGTAGGTTAATACTGCGTATGTCACGAATGAGCACTCCGTTAGCTGTCTTCACCTTCACCGTTCTTATCATTTCGTCGGTGCTTTTGATGGTTTCCGTAACTACTCCCAAAGACCAAGCGCTGAAATGTGCGCGTTCGTCGGCGATCATAACCACGTCCCCAACTTTGAATGGTCTTGTTTTGGCCATCCACTTCTGTCGAGTCTGCAAAGCCGGTAGGTATTCCCGTAGCCATCGCCTCCAGAAGACCTTGGCCAGATAGTTCGCTTGCTTCCACCCATGGAGGTAGCTCCCACGAAGGTTTACCGGCCCTTGGAAACCCTCGTTCGACCTTAGCGTCAATAAGTCGTTTGGGGTGAGCGCCAGGTGGGTGGGGTCGCCGTTCAATACTGGAACCAGGGGGCGGTTGTTCAGGATTCGCTCCACCTCAGTCATGACGGTGTTCAGCGTCTCGTCGTCGGGCGGCTGCTGCTCCATGATTGACAGCAATATCCGTCTGGCGGACCGGATCATGCGTTCCCATATGCCGCCTCGGTGACTGGCCTGTGGGGGGTTGAAATGCCAGCGTATGCCGTAGGCCACGGTTCGATTCTGCAGTTCGTCCCTGTTTATGTTCTTGTGCCAACGCTGCAATTCCCGTTGAGCGCCCACAAAGTTCGATCCATTATCTGAGTATATGTCTGCCGGTACGCCTCTTCGGTTGATAAATCTTTGCAAGGCCCGTAGAAACGAATCGGTCGTCATCGAATGTGCGACTTCTAGGTGCACCGCACGTGATTTCATGCACGTCATGATACATCCGTATCGCTTTTCTAATCTTTTCCCGCACTTGATCCACAAGGGCCCGAAATAGTCCAACCCGGTGTCACTGAACGGCCACCAGCCCGTAGTTACCCTGCATTCTGGTAGCGGGGCCATGAGTTGTTTGCCTGCTGTGGCATTGCGTCTCCTGCATTGCACACACCGTCGGATCACGCGTTTTACAGTCTCTCGTCCTCTCAACAACCAAAGACGCTTTCGGATGACGCTCGTCACGTGACTTTCCCCGGCATGTCCCTCTACGGCGTGGACGTGTTGAATCATTAGCTCTACTACGGGTTGTCTCGCAGGCAGCAGTATAGGATACTTTGTGTCGAAGTTCAGGTGGGCGTTGGTCAGCCTACCATCCACCCGCAGCAGTCCGTTGATGATTATGGGGTTTAAACGCTTCAGCTCGCCTCTTGGAGATGGCATGTCTTCATTGGTCAGCCCCACTTCTTCCGCCCTCTTGAGTTCTCGGGCGAAAGCCTCGCGTTGTATCATTCTGAAAATATCGTACTCTGCCGCTTGTAGCTCATCGGGACCTATCGGGCCGACCGGTATCCGACCTGAGGGCCGTAGCCCTTTCATGACTAGTAAACTTATCTTGAACCTGGTTAACCAAACTAGCGAACGAAGCGTCTTCATCCAGGAAGAAAACCTGACCAGTCGCGATAAAATGGGCGACGCTTCGACGACGTTGGTTGCTATCACTACGCCTTTGATCTCCAGTTCCAATTCCGTAGGGGTTTTTAATTCGAACACGGGCCAGTCCTGTTTGGGCAATTGCAGGAAGTTCGGCCCTCTCGTCCACGTGTCCAGTTGCCTGAAGTTGTTCGCACCTCGAGAGCACAGGTCGGCCGGGTTATCGCCAGACCTGACATGACTCCACTGGTGCGTGGCCGATTCATCGTGGATAATCGTGAGCCGGTTAGCAACGAAAGTACTAAACCGGCTCCGTACGTTGTTAATGTAGTAAAGTACTATCGTTGAATCCGTCCAGAAGCTCACCGACCAAATGTAGAGATCGAAACATCTCTTCACAGCTTGCACCACCCTGACTGCCAACACGGCTGCGCTGAGTTCGAGGCGTGGGATTGAGACCGACTTCAGTGGAGCAACGCGGGCTTTGGCGAACAGGATCCTCGTGGTATATTGTCCATCTCCTGCGCACCATCGTCCGTACACCACAGCTCCATAACCGACTTCGGATGCATCGGAAAAGGCATGTAGTTCTCCAGTCCGTATCGTATGGCCAGGGGTCAAACATCGTGGTATTCTTATGTCCCCTAATTTCTTCAAGGTGTTCAAAAATTCCTCCCAGTCCAGCCGGTCCCCTCGGTCCAGTGACTGGTCCCAATCAACTTTCTTACGGCACAGCCGCTGCAGCAAGATCTTTCCGGGTAGCAGCCATGGTGAGACGAAACCGAGCGGGTCGAACAAACTTGAGACGGCAGATAGTATGCCACGACGGGTTATTGGCAGCTCGGGAACGTTCAGTTCGAAAACAAAATCGTCCGTTTCCGCGTCCCATTGTATCCCTAAAGTGCGCTCGATAGGAAGTGGGGAGCCGTCCAAATCTCTTACCCTTTCGACCTTTTCGTGATACGGGATGACCTTCAGCACTTCCGAAGCGTTCGACATCCATTTAGTTAGATGGAAGCCACCCTCTTCCAGCAATCTCGTCAGACCCCTGAACTGCTCTAGAGCTGATTCCACATCATCGAATGACCCAAGGTAGTCGTCGACGTAGAAGTTCCTGCTGACGCTTTCTACCACCGTCCGATGTACCAGATCGCCATGTTTGTTCGCTGATTCTCGGAGGGCGTAGTTGGCACAAAATGATGACGATATGGCTCCGAAGGGGTGGACGGTCATTCTATAATTCACCACTGCGTTGTCCCGGTCGCTCCCTTCCCACCACAGGAAACGCAAAGCATCTCGTTCTCTTACCGGAATCTTCACCTGATGGAACATTTCCCTAATGTCGGCAGACAAAGCCACTTTACCCACTCTGAAACGGCACAGAACATCGATCAGTGGTGTGGTCCAGTCAGGCCCCTGTAGTAGGCGATCGTTTAACGACTTGCCCTGGAACTTGGCCGCACAGTCGAAAACCACGCGCAGTTTATTGGGTTTTTTTGGGTTGATAACCGGATGGTGAGGCAGATACCAGATACCCCTTTTGCTGTCGGTGTTAACAGGCACCCTTTCAACGTAACCGAGGTCCTCGTTTCGCTTCATCAAATCCGCGTATCGTTCCCACAGATTCTGGTCTCGAATGAAGCGTTCTTTTAGTCGTAGTAATCGTTGGAGAACATAATTTCTGTTGTCAGTCCACGGGTCGACCGGTGTGCGCCATGGGAGGGGAACCTCGAACTGTTTTTTGAGGCCTCTAGAGCCTTGCCGCACCGTTTGTAGAGCGAAGTGATCCTCTTGAGACAACGTCGGTCTTTCGTCCCCAATGTCATGAAACTCCTTTTCATAAAGCCGTTGCAGATGATACTCTATGCGGTCCGTTTCGGCGGATAAGTAATTCACGGAACCGCGTACCCCTACTGGACCGTATAACATCCATCCCAGAGCCGTGCGTACGGCATAAGGTGCCTGGCGGTCGCCCACTCTTTGGTCAAGCACCCAATGCGCCTCTGGCACGTCGCATCCGATGAGGAGATCCACCTCATCATCTTCCCAGTCTACGACGGTTACATCCTGCAGGTGGGGCCATCGAGTCAAGATTGCGTTCACCGACCTTGGTGCTCGCATGGGAAGATCCGCTAACGTGAATGCCTCCGTTGGTTCAATTTCCTCGTTAGTGTCTAGAGAGATGAGTTGCAGCCTTAATCTACCGGCAGTCATTACCTGTGTTCCGCCCACCGTGCTCACTGCTAACGACGTCGCACCTTTAGCCAGTTGGTGTTTGTCGGCAAACCGCTCTTTCACTAAAGTGGTGTCGGATCCACTATCAACGAAAGCCAACGCCTTGACTATCCCAGTCGGAGTCACTACTCCCACGGCCACTACGCCTAAACGTACCGGTTTACTGGCAGATTGTGAAGTTGAACAGGTCACGCTGGGCTTGGCACTCGCCTCGGATATGGTTATTCTCGCCTGATGCAGCAGCCGATGGTGTCTGCCCGTGCAGCCCTCGTAACCACATCGATTCCTTGTTCTACAGGCTGCTGCCCGGTGCGTGGTGTTGAGACAGATGAAACATGCTCCTGCCATCCTCGCCATTCCCCGCCGTTCGTCTATTGTGGCATTGCCGAACTTGGGGCATTCTGGTAGGCCATGGCTAGTACCACAGGATCTGCAATTTGGTTTCGCCGTAGCATCTCGTGAAATGACGTGTGTGTTGGTCCAAGGCTGGTACTTTGGATGTTCCCGTACAGGGGTTTGGACTTGGCTAGTACCGGGCTTGTTTGCTCGGTTGCTGTCCCGGATGAGTCGGCCGAATCTGCTGTCAGCTATCTTCGTTTGCCTGTCTAAGTATTCAGTCAGGTCTTCGAAGTTGGCTTCTCTGTCGCCTCGGCTTATCCGTTCAGCTTCTTCCGCCCACCGACCCTGCAGTTCGGGAGAGAGGTGACGGACTATGCCTTCCAAAGTGTGCATGGCGTCTAGATCAGCTCTGTAACCTAAATGGTCGAGGGCTATTGAGCAGTTCTGCATCTTGATCACCAGGTCGGCCATGGTGTAGACGTCGCCCTTGGTTTTCTTTGCCTCTGCCATCACGCCCTCTATTAGGTTACGGGCTACTTTGAAAGGTTGGCCAAACAAGTCCCTCAGAATCTTTCTTGCCCTTGTGTAGCCTTGTTCTGGATCGAGCATGGTGCATCCGTCGATAGCTTCTCGCGCTCGGCCTCGGCAGTAGTGAGTAAGGTAAAGAAGCCTTTGCCCAGGGTCGGTCACCTTGTTTTCAACGAACGTCTCGAACTGTTTGACAAACTTGCAATATTGCTCAGCTCGCCCGTCGAAAACCGTTAACTCCACTCTAGGCAGATCGATCGATGGTGGTTTGTAGTCGGCGACCTGCGTGGGGTTCCCTACCTTATTGCACTCTAACCTATCGGAAGTGTCGAAGTCACTGGTCCTATACTCTCGCTGTTTCTGTGTACACTTCTCTGCTTCATGCGCCTGTAGTCTAGCCGAAAGTAACTGTTGCTCTAGTTCTATTATTCTCAGCTTATATAAATCAACGTCCTTACGATCAATATTGCTTTCAATAACACATGAGCTAGCACTGACAGGACTAGGCGATCTAGCGTTAACTAAAGAATCATAAGTACCCAAAACCTCCCCAGAGACTTGCCGTATTACTTCCTGTCCGGGTTCGACTGCCTTTAATCCTTTCCTTGGCATTTTGCGTGAATTTTCCTCGTTCCAAATAGATCTATTGAGTATTGTTACGAACGTTTGAGCAATGCGTAGCCAAATTCGCAACGGATCCCGAAATCAGAAGGCGATTATCCGTGATAATTCTACGATACTAGATTATTAAAATAAACAATGACATAAACAATATACAAACCTCAATAATACGATCACAAAGACTCAACAACGAGAAACCGAATAGCAGCGTGTGAGCAGACAGCACGTGCGTCACGCAGGTCCTGAGCAAGGATGTGCCAAAATAGCGCTCTGGGCGCGAACAAACAACAATTGGTCCAGAAAAACAACCAGTTCGTAAAGACAAGTCAATAGTGTATGGAAATGAGTGATGTTGGGAAAAAACACTGAATCGCGAGGGAAAAAAGGGGGATTTTCCACGACCGGCTGTTACACTACGTCCGTCGCTTTCCGGGTGATCACTTTTGGATGGTAGCCCGTTACCCGTCAGCCAAACAGTTTTATGTTCATGGGAGTAAGTCCTCTGTTACCTTCTCGACATCCCGTCGGCTAGGCTATCCAACACAAGTGAAAATCAGTAATGAACACTATTGCCCCCAAATGTGCAGATAACGGTCCAATCCACCTATTTGGCCGGTGTAAAGAACAAATACTGAAAATCCTTCCAAATGTTGCACGTGCTTTGCGAATTTGGTCATATCCGACGTCAATTTAAAAAGCTCGTCCATATACCACACTCTTGCACTTTTGTTTACTCGCGTGAGACATTTGAATTTGGCCTTGAACCGTTTCTAACTGTCGTGCTTGAGTCGTTGGGCTGGGAACCTCTGGGTTTTACTGTTCAGTCTATTTGGCCACATACTTAGGTTTGTATACATCTGCACTCTTTGTTAGTTTCAATTTAGTACAGAAGAAACCACGAATTAATCTTGTTCTGGTTCTGGGATTCGCTTGAATTGGCTACGAGTTGCTCGATTTGTGAGAATTTGGTCAAAGCCGGCACTCACCGGGGGTACGTGATGTCCACAAAGAAGAGCTGGTGCAACTAGGCTGGCGGGTTGCACCTCCTGTAAACAGAAAGTGTCTTCAGGTTCGATGTCAAGCACGAGGCTGGTCTTATTCAACAACATGGTTTGCTGATTGCAAGTCCATCAGTTGTGTGCTGTAGTCTCATCATTCGTACCGTCATCTCCTGCCTCCACTAGTTTCTGCTCGATCATACTCTCAGTGTTACCAATATCAATAAGTATTTACGCCCGGAAGGTACTATCCACTCATTTCATGAAATCATTAGGGCATACCCCTTAGATCTGGCCAAAGCCATCTTTCCTTGGCACACCTCGATAGCCAGTACAATCAACCCATCCCTCTAGCCACACTCCCTCTTACCTGAGCTCCATATGATTTACACCTGACTAATCACCTTTCTCATCCGTGATCATATCTATCCCTCATGATAAAACGGCAGCTACCACCGACTTATTCACTCATTTACAAAGCTGTTGTTGCTGTCCATTTTCCAATCATAATAATCAATTTGAGTACCTCCCGGAAATATTTTCCGCCATCCTTCAGCAGTCAGTGACGTAACTGTTGACTATTCGTAATCTTCACCAGTCCTCTGTTCTTCTAGAAGGTCATTCCGTCGCTTTATCTTGATGTTGCAGAGCATCATATCACCACCATAGGTGCATACTTCAGGTGTATCAGTCCAGCATTTTAGCCTGTCTCTTACTATCACGTTATACCTATATATGTATATATACATATATATACATCAAGGGGTGAATGTTTATCCTCCGCACTCCCCACTATCACCATCACACTCCAGTGGACTTTTGTAGTCTTCATAGCCATTTATCCCAGATTGTCTTTTTCCAAACTACTATCTTCATGTTGGAATATCATCACTCACCTACCACGATGTGATTCATTCCCTGACCGCTTACCAGTTTTCCTCCGGCACCCCCTTTCATCGTCACTGTGGCAACCCTTCCCCATCTCTGAATGTGTCACTTGTCTGCTATATGCCTCTGTCTGCTTAAAATCGCCCACCCTTATTGCTTTCTTCGTCGAATGATTTGTGTATATGTATTTCTCCCCATTCTGGTTTCAGGCTGCGTGCCAAACATAACATGGCACAATCGGGCAGGAAGCGGTAGATTGTCCGAGCACATGGTTTGTCTGTAAGCGCGACAATGCCAGGTCGCCCAAGCCAAAGCAGGTAGTTTTCTTAGGGCCACACCACCGGAGCCTTTAGCTATACGAAGCTTAATCCGCTAGACAGCGGGACGAAGTGCGAGGTCCGTAACCCACTGGGGGCCGGTGAATGGCTGCTTTATTTTTGCTCCTCCGGATGAGACCAAACATCCCGGATGCTCAGTTTATCCCTCAGCCACATTAACAGGCGAGCATACTGTTGTGAGCCTCATGTGCCGTCCATGGCTGGCTTTGAATCAGGGTTGAACCGTCTCCCCTAGAAAGAATACCAGTCAGCCAACCCGGTGGAAAGGGCCGGGCACTCGCTTTCGCCTTCTTATTTTAGTGAAAACACCTCCTTCACGAGAAGGCAGCAAATAAAGCCTCTTTGGCAGAGGCTTTTTTTAGAAGCACGGTCACTTTGGAGCATTTCAAGAGGCTTTCTGGGCAAGTAGTTATCCCAGAACCCCAGACACCCATCCTCGACAGTACTGAGGCACCTGGAATTACTTAATTTGCTAGTATTTGGGAACCCAAGCTCGTTCCTCACATCAGAATTTTTGATGCGGCATCCTATCTCTGTATTTCAGTTGCACTTTCCACCTACACAACGGCCACCAAAGCGCGTCCGTTGTCCTTCCTTTTACTTCATCGTCACCTTGGCGCCACGTTGCCTTTGCAGTCTCTGTAGCTGCCAGTCTCAGATCGATCTATCACCCACTTCACCTTTTCTATGTCAGTAGAGCACTGTCCACCCATTATATTGTGATCACTGCTGTCCAGTTTTCCCCGCGGCAGTCCCCTATTGGGGGCTCTGGTAGCCTCCCTCCATCTCCAGATGTACGACTCCTCCGATATAGCTCTCAATCTATCCAATTATACATGCAGAATTCATTGCTGAACTGTCGGCTGGCTTCTTCTGCCGTCAATCTACTTGAGGGTCTCACTCCAGTTCATTGCTCTAAGTCAGTCTCCTACAGACTTGCCGCTGTCTATTGTCATACGATCACTTCACCGAAACTTCACTTTGGTTCATTTACACTCCACGTGTCCCATATGCTCCATTATCGCTGTTACCTTGCTGATAGTCTCCACAATTACCTTGGGCACTCACTCACGAGGGATTTATCCCCATGTTACTGTCAACATGTCGATATTTTATGCCCATCTCACCGCAAAGTAATTCTTTTGCTGGCAGAATACCTTTCCTGGTTATTTCCACTGACTCCGCTCGCGCTCTTTTCCACACCGGTTATGCTGGCTACTTTCCACGTGACCAAAGCGGTCGGCTCACGGCCACTTAAACTTGTGCCCGTATTTAGTTTCTTGCTGGTGTGATATCTTACCGCCCCTTTCTAACCTATTTTTAGTAGTTAATCCTACTCATTCCCATATCCCTTTTTCCAGCTTGTTATTCACTCCTCCCGTCACCCGCAACGTGTCAGTCTTTGTCACAAATGCTGTATAATCAAAATACTTTCTGATTATTAAGCGTTTCTCTGTTAGTGCGTCCACTTTCGTTTTTTTTCGTGCATATATCCAACACTTCGTAATGATCACATACGTTCCCAGCTGCTTTGATAATTTCACCTTGTTCTTCTAATTCTCCGAGGGTTATCACAGCCACTATCATTCTCAATCACTCACTCTTTACCCATACTCTTCCATCTGGCCACGTCAATATCGTTATTGCACTGATTCATCCTTATCCACACTATTAGCTCATGCTCTACGACATGACTCGGGAAGTTCCAAAATAAACCGTCATTATCAATGAAACCCAGCACTTCTGCGGTGGACCACTCGGAGCATTCGGGACCAGCGAAGTCATAAATGATCCTGGATCTCAATAACGCAAAACTTTTGAGCCCCTCCGACAATGCCTTGAGGCGGCAGCAAATAGCAATAGGTCCGTGTTTCATCTGTGCCGGACTGTCAGGTCTTGGGATGCCGAAACGTTGCCGCTCATCAAAACTCTTGTACCCCCCTACCTGAAATACTACATTCAGGCCAGAGCATCGAAACCAGTCAGGGACAAACAGCTGCCGGAAACCGTTCAATGGCTGTTTGTCGAGGTGATAACTAGGCTTCGGGATAAGACGTGCACTGAGAGCCTCTAAGAGCTCGACCTGTCCTTGCTGAAAAGATGGTTCCTAAGGGCCGATCTGGGAAAGGCATTTAAATGGTTCCACGGGTTATCCAAAACCGACAGGCGGTCAATAGTTCTAAGTAGCAACCCAACGCTAAGGGGACACGAACACAAGCCGAATAAACTCGGGGCCTTCAGAAGCAATAGGGCACTTTTCTTCTCTCACCCGAGAAACAAACAACCACACCACGCAGCAGCAGCAGGTAGCGTTGTCATGAGTAAGCGACGGCTGGATGACCGCTGGGGTGAGGCTAACCCGGACCATGACTACCCTAGTAAGTCCACCCTCAGATAACACCTCTCACTTCTGTCCCTTTCTTCCTTCCTAAGACCACATATCTGTTTCCCGTCACGCAGCAAAATACAGCACATTACGCCCTCTTGTAGTTATTTAGTTGTTCCCACAGGCAGCTCCCGAAGGTGAGCAGGGCAACCAGTTGAAACTGAATCCGTCTGTCCAGGGCCACTTTCGGTTCTTCGGGAAAGAATCTACCATTTGTTTCCTTTCTTGTGGTCCATCATTTATCCACTACGACATTCGGACCAACAGACAGTCATAGCACCGTGGGAACGCTGCAGCTCTTGAATGCAAGAACCTGGGGGCTTAATGGCTGGAGCCGCGAGTCCTGTGACCTGATCAGATCTGAGCCCGAGGGGCTTCAATCTTCGGCAGAAGAGTCATCCAAGGTGACTTCGGCACAGAACTAGGTGCACAGCTTCCTCTTTGTGAACATGTTCGCACGATCTGACAACCACTTACCCTAAATAAGTTACATTCCGTGGGTCTGCCACTAGTGCACCGTCCATCTCGGAGGGCGAACAGTCTATGGAAAGTGCTTCTAGCCGAAGCTGTGGAGGGGCCTAATGACGTATTTTTCAGCTGACTACTGGAAGTATTCCTGAAGAGGTGATGGACTGCAACTTACGCCCGAGTCCATGTCACTGGCCTGCGGTGAGGAGGCCTACGCGAGCGAGCAACCTCCGCCTTTTTGTGCACCACAAAGGTGGGTCTTCCGGTGGGATACCTGGAACGGTATTTTCTGTGGTAGTGTCAACCTACGGACCATAATTTTATCACATTGCTTAAAAACAGTGAAAAATGTTGCATCCAAGTGATAATTTTATTCAAAGACCGTTAGCCCGTGCGACAGATCCTTTCAGAATGATGTGTGTGATGGTTGAATCTACCTTGAAGGCTCCGAAATAAAAGGTGATCTTCACGAGGCTCTGGACAAAGGCAGTGTGAAACTGCTAAAAGTGCCCTGCGTCAAACGCACTGAGTTATCGACACCTGTGCGGCCGGCGAGGAAGTCAGCGGTTTCTGTCACAGATATTACACGGTCATCATTATCGTCATCAGCACCACCCTCAACCCGTTCGTTACCATCACCAGAAGCGGAATCAGCAGCATCATCTTCGTCATCTTTTCACTAACGTCATTGCTGTAACCATCCTTATCCCTGTCAGAGCGGGAAATTTCCGCCGAGTTATCTGTTCCGGCCCGTGCCACGTATGCAGAAGCGGTGCCGACGTCGCTCTCTGAACCAACCAGAACAAGAAGTGGCCAGCGGCAGAAACAGTTTCCAAAACCTGCCCGCCATAGTGTGGACCCGACGGACAGTGATGTGGCTATACAGGCACAGGACAGCGTCATAGGTACAATGGCCATATAACGGAGCGCTGCAGTGGATGAAAGCGAACGAGACCGGATATTAGGGGCAGATCGTCCACGAAGCTTGCTACCACCAAGAAAGCAGTGTCTTCTGATGGCAAACTTTCTCGAGGCAAGCTAAACTGTGGCACGAGCAAGAATGGATCGTGATGTCACGAGTCTCCGAAGAGTACTAACGAAACGGTAGGTCGCCATCGAGGAGTAGACTGTACGGTCAAAAACAGCCAACGGAAGTAAAGGGCCTGTGATGCCAAACGTCCCATCCGCTGAAAAAAGTGCCAGGACCTGAGGAAGCCGCGTCTCCTGTGCTACGAATGTCGCTCCGACTAAAGCACGGTTAAGTACGGTTGCACCGAGATCATGACCCTGTGGACCGCGAGAGATACAGAACTGCGTTGATTGATGGCGAGAAATCGTAGAACAAAGAGAAACGGACTTAATTAGTCGGGACTTTTGGGTGCAGAAAAGGAGCCCTCAGTTCAGGGGGGGGTTGCTGACTGCAGCGTCCCCATCAGTTCCCTTAAGGTAGGAAACAGTATGTAGACGGATGTGGTGGCACGCCGAGACAAAGCTTTTGTTCTGTTGTCTAGAATCCGTGGTCAGCCCAGTAGGAGAGATGACGTGGAAAGCTTGCTGCAGCCCAGCTCACCTACCGTGATGGGGCCGATGGAGACGTGGCTGAGTAACAAAGCCTTGGACTCTGGGGCGCCCATTCCTGGGTGCACCCTTTTTCGAGTCGATGGGGGCTTTATCCGGTCCGGCGGAGGCCTGGCGTTGTCCTACCGGTCAGACATTCCAACCGCGCAGTTAAAGGCTTGTGCTGACCCTCAAGGACTTGGTGGAGCCATTTGGGGTCGAGTCATTGTTACTACGGAAGGCTCTGAAACGGCGGAGTTACCTCTCGGACACCTGCCGCCGCCCCCCTAGATATGTGAAATTCATTCAGATCGGCGTACAGCGGCCATTGCCTCATCCTGCCCTATTTATCGCTAGATGTCAGGCACCGCCGCGGCCGAGGCAGGCCATTCCTCTCTGGATTTACCGACAACGGTCCGACAACTGACCCTACACAAACATGTTCAGGAATCTGTCCGTAGGCAATCCCATCATGTTCCCATCCTAGGTCTAGCGATTTCTTCTAGGAGCCTCAACGTAGGTAGGGTCGAATGTCTACCTCCACTTGAGAGCAGTGACCAAATGGTACTAGTGGATCACTGGCGCAGTGGTACTTTTCTGCCCCTGGATTTACCGTTTGGCCCACCTCGCCCGAGAAAGTCCGTGGTGGTGCTTTAAGCATCAACCCGTTTCCTATGGATTTTGACATCGGACGTGATGTGAACGAAGCTCTGCAGTTCAGTCCTGTCGGTACCATGTACCTCAGGAATACCTACTCTCCCCTCGGCCGGCAAAGACCCCGGGTAAAGGGCCGGCCTTGGTTTGACCTGGAGCCAAGACGCCCACTCAAAGGATGGAATTTGACCTGGCGATTTTTCCGATCTACATGTGAGGTTTACGATCTCCATAACACGATCGGCAACCAGAGTACTGAACAAAAGCTGATAAGAGTGATGGCGTTCTGGAATGCCCCTGCGATTGATGCAGCATGTGAGCCAAAGGGCCGGCTTGGATGTCTCATGCCGAGCACCAGAGCAAAGGTAGGTATCCCGGCACTGAAGGACAACGACGAAGTGTTTGCAGCGGAAGGTGGGAAAGCTAGGACATTAGCTAAACTTTGCACATTTTTTGTTCATTCGATGAAAATGCACCAACCTCAGTGTTAAGCGGCTTGCCTCTGTTTATTGTGCATGATTTTGTGGAGCCGGAAGCGAATAACATCCATAAATTCCTCAGAACCCAAAAGTTACCGGGACCGGACGGCGTGCATCCGTTGACGTTCAAGGAGTTGGCGGACTCGGTTGTTCAACCTGTCGTTGGCTTCTGGCAGACCACCTCGGGAATAGAAAAGAGGTGATCGTTTTGCTGTACAAAGGTGGGGCAAAATCCTCCTCGGCAAACTACCACCCAGTTAGCCTGACTTTTTGCGGCTGGAAAGGCCATGGAAAGGCTGGTGGTCTTTCATGTACGCAAGCGTCTGTGGCACCATCAGCTCCCACTTGCATGACAATACGGTTTCCGGGGAAATAGGCCATGTCTGAAAAACTACTCATGGAAGTACGTCGAACTTTAAGGCAGAGGGATATGTCACGGACGTCATCTTTGGAGCGTCTGGTAAAGTTCCTCATGACTTTCTGTCGCTGGAACTGTGGGCCATCGGCATTTTCGGATCCTTGCTTCACTGGACTGAGGACTTCTCGCCCGAGAAAACTCCGTCCGCGAGGGCCACGTAGTCGCCATCCGAGTGATATCCGATCAACAAAGGTGCTCTGCAGGGCTCTGTGCTAAAGCCAGCTATTTCTGGTGTTTGCGAACGACCCATCACAGACCTTTCAACTCCAGTGCTTTATTTACGCCAATGACTTGAAGATGCGACGCGCTATCTGGTCAGCAGAGGATCGTGAGATACAAAAGGAGGACCTTCCTCTTCTGGTCGGTTGGCGGACCACCTGAGGTCTACCCGTAAACGCAGACAAATATGCGTGCTTCAGGACTGTCTGACCCAACGATATTTCCGAAGACTGACTTGGGAGTATCGTGCTCCGCCGCACGCAGGAGTAAAATGACCTTCGAGTTGTTTTCACCCACGATCAGAAGACACGAGGACAAACTGCGGGAGCCTGTACCTCAAAGTGGGAGATACTTGGTCCATTTCGCCATTCATTTGGGCCCCAGCTTCTGCCCATCCTTCCGAGCTAAAAACGCGGCGGTCCGGTTGTGTACCACGGCAAGGTGCGGAAGTGGTCAAACTGCGATGACAGCAAGGCACTTCCGCACGCCACGAGACAAGACAACATGGGTTCAGCCGTTAGGAAGGCCTGGAAGCCGTCAGGTTTTTCTCCCTAGTATACAGACACTTTCAAGGTGACCTCATCCACGCCAGGCGAAACATCCGCGGTGATATGGGCCCGTACCAGTAGTCGGAATTCCCATTCTGGAATAATAGCCGCGCCAGGGGGCACGCACTGAAGCTTTCAGGGTACATTCCACCGGCTTGTCGGCCAGCCGTCGATCATCGAGGAGAGTGACCAGTCTATGGAAAGCATTACCAACAAAAGTGGCAGAAGAGGAAAGCGAAAAACTGTTCAGAAGGAAATTGGAACATGCCCTGGAGGACTGATGGCACAGCACCTGTATACATCCGAGTCAATAGAGTACGGTCCGATGAGGCTCATACAGGATGACCTCCCACCGTCATTTGCATGAAGATTGATGACGGTCTGTGGATTTGTAATCAGTGGAGCAATACGCCTCCCAAAATAGTCAAGAAAGTTGCGCTTTCGTATCTGGTTTTTGCAAAGGTTGTTCTTCACCGCGAAAAATCCTTTTGGTTTGATGGGTGTGACGGCTGGATTCAACTTCAGTGCTTCGAACGGGACAAAGATCTTTGCGAAGCCCTAGATAAATGCCGCGCGGAATTGCTCAAAGTGCTGTGCATCTAAATCACTGGGTTATCAAAAGTAGTATATTACACAAAGAAGTTAATGATGACGGTGCATTACGTCGCAGACAAAAGTGATTCATCGTTGTAATCATAATCGTCGTCCTTGTTACCACCATCCACTTGCCCACCTCCATCAATAGCGGCAGCGGCGGCAGAAACAGCATTATCATCATCATCTTCACCAATGTGACTGTCTCCTTCATCGCTATCAGAAGGGAAAACCTTCGCGGAGGATGTGACTTCTGACAGAAAGGTAGCTGCCAATGCACACGTCCGTTCCGTTTCCGCTGAATCTGGTGTAAAGGAAGTTACCGTTTCGTGAAAGAGAAATGTCAGTCGTGGGAGGGCCAACCACAAGGAGTGGAACCTGCCGTCCCAGGGGGTGACAAAAGGTGAATGCTGCAATAGCGAAAGCTGCACCTTCATCGGTCACTTGGTTAACGACAAACCCGGTCACAGAGGGTATTCGAAAAAGTTGAGTACGCGTAAGGAGAATAGCCATTCGCGGCATCAGTGCTCGTTGTAAGTTGGAATTGCGGAAGCTTTGGTGTCATCTCCCCAGCGGCTTCTCGAGCACAACCTTCCTCAGCAGAGGAGTGTATATGAAAAACCTTTCTCCGCCAGTGAAAAGACTCTTGCGGAGTTTATACGGTTGAACAGGGCTTTGCTTGTAGACAAGATAAGCAAAACTGGGGATCCCCAACCTCTGAAAGTTGTTCTTGCCTCTCGCGAACAGGCACAAGAGGCTTTATGGCGATCGCCGAGTCTAAGAGGCAAGGCTGCCCGACTGTCTTGTGACCAAGAACCAGAGGATCGGCAGAGATTCAAACGAGCTCGCACTGAACTCCGGGAACGCCGCGCAAACGGTGGGAATAATCTGCACATACGGGATTTTTGGGTGATGAATAAGAGATTGCGGGTGACATGGCGCTGTAACAACACGTATCTCGAAGAACTCACTTCCAAGGTGAGCACTCACCCATTCTCGATCTTGCTCTTACTCCACGGATGTTGGGCGTTTCCAAGAATAATACCTTTTCTCCTTTGGGTTCAAGGGACCAGGCTTTTCTGTACATGCACTGGGGACCTGGCGTCCAAACACCGACTAGTTCAAGCTTCGGACAGAAGTGGTTGACCAAAGCAAGACCACTAAAGGTTGAGGATGTGGTGATGATCGCCGACGAACACGCTCGTTTCAGCACCTGGCCTTCTGGCGTTGACATGGAAACTACCAAAAGCTCTGACGAGATGATAAGGACCGTCAAGATGAGGACCACCAACGGAATGCTGACCCGCGACGTACGCAGTATTGGCCTCTTAGAGAGTGAAGACAGAGCATCCGAAACCACAGAACCCCGGTAGACTCGCCCTCATTCGTTGTTGACGTGGTTAAAAGCACTTCCCGTGTGTGGTAGCATCTATGACAAACTCACGTACTCAAATACACTCACATCCAATCGCACGCGCATATGAGACGCGTTCCTGCTCCACAGTCTCCCACAAACATGTCACAGGGCCCACCGTCCCTCGTTTGCCATCGACTTTATAGGGGACGTTACCCATATGTGGTGGTAGTTATGATTTACTCGCGCACCAAAACGCACTCTTAATCAATCATACGCACATGCATGAAGGCTGCTTCTGCTCCATAACTCCTAAAAGTCTCCATAGTGTACACCATTCTACGGTTATCATTGACGTTATGGAAGGATTTTGCCTCATGCCGTAGTAGCTGTTGTAACGAACAACTACTGAAAATCTTCCCAAATGTTCTACGAGCTTTGCGAACGTGACCAAAATTGACATTACTTTGAAATCTCGTCCATACACCACACTCTTGCACTGTCGTTTATTCATGTAAGACATTCGAATTTGGCTTTGAACCGTTTCCGACCGTTTTGCTCAAGCCGCGGGGATTTAGACCCTCGGATTTTGCAGTTTGGTATATTTAGCCGCATAATTGGGGTTTGTATACATTTGCAGCTTTTGTAAATTCCAATTTAGTACAGAAGAAACTGCGAATCAATCTCGTTCTGATTTTGGGATTCCTTCGGGTCGGCTACGTGTTGCTCGATTTTCAAGAACTGATTTACAGCTGTGATTCGCTTATTCTCCCATACACACCCACCCTCAATCACTCACACGTACATGAACAAATTCATGCTTCAATACCTCCATGAAAAAAGTCGCAGTGCTCACAGCTCCGCTTTTATCCTTGACATTATGGAAGGTGTTCCCTTAGGTGGTAGTTCCTGCTATTTGCCCATATACTAAAGAGCGACCTCGCCCATGGTATCCACGCGCACACACACTCGTACAAGCAAAAGCAGCCAATCCGCGGCCGCTAGCCTAAAGACGGCAAGCATGATTCCGAAACTACTCAAACCCCTTCACGCCCGCCGTTAGTCAGCCGTTTGCACGGAAGATGCAGAAAAACATCGCGTCGGTGTAGCCACCGGATCAAGTGCGACTGTGAGTAGACAACGACGTCGGAAGTATTTGGCGCGCTCAGATAGTGCAGGGCCTATGTCCACAGGGAGAATCTTTACCATTATTCCAAACCTTCGACTGTGCTAAGATTCGGGAGGATATCTTTGGGCGAGGCGGTGACCGGTTTTGAAAACCCCTTCAGAAACACTGAAACTTCGTGTTTCCTTGACATCGCCCTCTCATACACACTATTCGCGTGCTTTTATGCACTGTATGTTTTCATGAACCAACCCTTGTTGGTTCGCGTCCATCATGCTGCTCTGTCGTATCCTATTTTGGACCTGCCTGAGGCATGTGCTTGTTTCTCGCACGCCGCAACTCGGTTCTCTTTGGCTGAGTCCCTGTGACCGCATAATTGAGGTTTGTATTTGTTTCAAGTAATTGTTCATTTGATATCCCAGAGTCGTAGAATTTATGGATAATCGAGTTCTGAATTCGGGATCAGTTTCGAATTTGGCTACCTATGGCTGGCATCCCGAAACGTTCGTACCCAAGACGTATTTTCGAAATTACGTCCCTTCCCTGGTGACGCGCCACTTTTGGAAAATGATGGATTGATATAATAACTTCATGTTCAAATTTTGTCTCAAAAATGGTTTATTGTGAACTGTGCATTCAAACCGTCAATTTATTAGGAGTACCGTATCTAACAAACTGATGCTCCTGTTGAGTTTCATGTGACAACAAAGTTTATGTTGTACCTGTGGGAGGTTATAAATGTGAACATGACATGCACAGTCCATTATCACGGTTAATTGTAAATTTATGTCCACGAAGCTGTGGTCTTGTTATAACATGCTTGGGAGGTATCTCTAGGCACCTTATCGATAGGCCTAATAATAAGCTAACTTTTCCTATAAACGTTCTGATTAGAATTACTGCTGGAACGCTTTTCTGCTAACGGTGGCTTTTTGAATAGAAGTGTCTACACTACTTTATTGTCTGATGTGTATGATAACCGTACCAATTGCTACGTTTTACCGAACGGACTTGGAATGGCCTGGTAGTGGAATCGAAGGCTTAAGCAATCAATTTTCCAATATAGGTCCTATCGAATTCCTTTGAACATCCGTCAATTGTCGGCGTAGGACGTAATCTCAGTTCAGCTCAGTTCAGTTCAGTTCACTTTGCACAGGACAGGTAATGGCCGCGGACAATTGAGCGCCAAGAATTCCTTCGACAATATGCACACCAGTTATGCACCCACCACTGCCGAGTGTATTTCTTCGAACCCCCTCTGAAAATGTGGAGGGAAAAGGAAAACCTCATCGCGCGTCAACTGCGAGAGACATTTTGCATCGTGAGCGTTCACTGAGACAGTATGCAATGAGCGTGAAAGTCTAATAAAACATGCCCCAGAAGGATCACAGTGCTCCCGTCATCCACCTACTTAACATACTGAAAGCTCACTAACAGGAAATATCTCGGATCACTTGTGGTCTACGGCACTTTGAAGAACTGAGATACGTGTTGTTACAACGCCAGGTCACACAGCGTGGTAAGTGGATTTCGGAAGGTTTCTTATCTGTTTTCTTAAGTTAGGATGCAGCCCACTCAGTATGGGACACACTGACTTCACCCGAGACGAGACAATGACCGTCAGATCCCCGTAGCCTCAAGACAATCCAGGATGTCCGGTGACGTCGCAGAATATCTCCTGTAGAAAAGCCCCGAAAGCACGGATCCACTACCAAATACATTCTCCTTAAACTAAAGCGCCTCGCCAGGCCCTTGAGGATCCAAATAAAGATGAAGCAGATGAGCAGATATGCCATTTTGTTACAAAATAATACACTACCACCACTTCTGATCCTAGTTTGGTCACAATGACACTTCTTGCACCTCTGCGGAACAACCTTTGTGTCCAGAACCTCGTCGTGCAACCAAGTCTCAGTCAGCGCCACAACCGCAAGTCTACGGACTTTGACAAGCACCTTTAGTTGCGCACTTCTGGTCAATAGGACCTAACATCGATTAGAACCGCGTATGCTGCCTGTCCATTCAGGACACACTGATTGAGATTCAGGGAAGAGCAGCCCCCTGAATTGGAGCTGGTAAAGCCACTGCAGCCAGCACTGGCCACATCACTGGGAACCTCCTCTTCATCACCACATATGGGTAACGTCCCCTATAAAGTCGATGGCAAACGAGGGACGGTGGGCCCTGTGACATGTTTGTGGGAGACTGTGGAGCAGGAACGTGTCTCATATGCGCGTGCGATTGGATGTGAGTGTATTTGAGTACGTGAGTTTGTCATAGATGCTACCACACACGGGAAGTGCTTTTAACCACGTCAACAACGAATGAGGGCGAGTCTACCGGGGTTCTGTGGTTTCGGATGCTCTGTCTTCACTCTCTAAGAGGCCAATACTGCGTACGTCGCGGGTCAGCATTCCGTTGGTGGTCCTCATCTTGACGGTCCTTATCATCTCGTCAGAGCTTTTGGTAGTTTCCATGTCAACGCCAGAAGGCCAGGTGCTGAAACGAGCGTGTTCGTCGGCGATCATCACCACATCCTCAACCTTTAGTGGTCTTGCTTTGGTCAACCACTTCTGTCCGAAGCTTGAACTAGTCGGTGTTTGGACGCCAGGTCCCCAGTGCATGTACAGAAAAGCCTGGTCCCTTGAACCCAAAGGAGAAAAGGTATTATTCTTGGAAACGCCCAACACCCGTGGAGTAAGAGCAAGATCGAGAATGGGTGAGTGCTCACCTTGGAAGTGAGTTCTTCGAGATACGTGTTGTTACAGCGCCATGTCACCCGCAATCTCTTATTCATCACCCAAAAATCCCGTATGTGCAGATTATTCCCACCGTTTGCGCGGCGTTCCCGGAGTTCAGTGCGAGCTCGTTTGAATCTCTGCCGATCCTCTGGTTCTTGGTCACAAGACAGTCGGGCAGCCTTGCCTCTTAGACTCGGCGATCGCCATAAAGCCTCTTGTGCCTGTTCGCGAGAGGCAAGAACAACTTTCAGAGGTTGGGGATCCCCAGTTTTGCTTATCTTGTCTACAAGCAAAGCCCTGTTCAACCGTATAAACTCCGCAAGAGTCTTTTCACTGGCGGAGAAAGGTTTTTCATATACACTCCTCTGCTGAGGAAGGTTGTGCTCGAGAAGCCGCTGGGGAGATGACACCAAAGCTTCCGCAATTCCAACTTACAACGAGCACTGATGCCGCGAATGGCTATTCTCCTTACGCGTACTCAACTTTTTCGAATACCCTCTGTGACCGGGTTTGTCGTTAACCAAGTGACCGATGAAGGTGCAGCTTTCGCTATTGCAGCATTCACCTTTTGTCACCCCCTGGGACGGCAGGTTCCACTCCTTGTGGTTGGCCCTCCCACGACTGACATTTCTCTTTCACGAAACGGTAACTTCCTTTACACCAGATTCAGCGGAAACGGAACGGACGTGTGCACTGGCAGCTACCTTTCTGTCAGAAGTCACATCCTCCGCGAAGGTTTTCCCTTCTGATAGCGATGAAGGAGACAGTCACATTGGTGAAGATGATGATGATAATGCTGTTTCTGCCGCCGCTGCCGCTATTGATGGAGGTGGGCAAGTGGATGGTGGTAACAAGGACGACGATTATGATTACAACGATGAATCACTTTTGTCTGCGACGTAATGCACCGTCATCATTAACTTCTTTGTGTAATATACTACTTTTGATAACCCAGTGATTTTGATGCACAGCACTTTGAGCAATTCCGCGTGAAGTCTTTGCTGAGAATTATCAGTATGTAAGTACTTACCTGTCATTCAACCGGTCATCCTTCTTGCAAGCCACGTTTCTGCCACTGTCGTAGCTACGCACCACACGTCGATATTTTTTTTGTCAGTTACCAGTTTCTTGCTGAAGCATTACATTCCTTTTTTCTGAAAGCAAAACAATCCACTCAAAGTCTATATGCTCTATCCGGTCACTTCTCTCACCATCAATTTGACACCCACAGTCCAGCGTGTTGTCCGTTTCGTTTTACAACTGGCTCAACCGATATACGGTCACTGTACCCCAAAATTGCTATCCTCGACCGATTTTCTTGGTCTTTATGTATTATGCCACAATTTTTCATCGTCTGATTTTTCACCGCAACTCCTCTCATACATTGTAAAGCTACATTGCTTGAATACGTCTCCTTCAGGAATGTTTCTTCTTCACGATATCCGCGTATCCGTCAATCTAGTTCAGTTCTCCGACAGGACAGTCTTTCTTCTGTGGAATTTGTGTGATTTTGTACCATTCTCCACCCACACCACATTTTGGCAGAATAACTACGCCTACCTCCAGCCGGACCGACTACCTGACCTTGAGTTTAAATTCACCGGGCGGTATCGCAGCAATTGACTTGAATGCCTTCTCTTATATTCAATCGCGTTCGCATAATTGTACAGTCCCACTGTAACTTTCATTCAGCTTTCAACTGTACCGTTTGATCTTGCATTGCAGCATGCTTCGGGGTTATCCGAAATAAACTATTATAATATACACTCCTCTGCTGAGGAAGGTTGTGCTCGAGAAGCCGCTGGGGAGCTGACACCAAAGCTTCCGCAATTCCAACTAACAACGAACACTGCTTAGGGATTTTGTTACCACTACTGACTGTGAAGTTATTTAGTTCCTTGTTAAATATTTTGTTAATTTCATTCAAGTCATCGGTTGACCAGCTTGTTACTTTCGATTGATGCAGCTGTCATATATGAAAGATCGCGCGGGCGCTGCGTTCCATATTTGTTGCTTGGCTTCGGGTAGGTTTTACTGGGGTGTCTGTCATTCCGTGGGCGATCCAGCCGTGGTTCGGCAACGGTATCTTGTTTGGAAGCTTTTGGCCACGGATTTCCCGATGGGCCCGGGTTTCCAAACTTGCAATTTCTGCACTCATTTGCCAAGCTCGTAGTACGAGTTTTAGAGACGGACGTTGCCTGCCATCTCTGTCCGGATGGTGGACGGTCAAGTATGTAGGAGAGCGAAACCGGCCTCAGTGGGCCGCTAACTTGTGATTAATACCCGGAGGTGTTGTCTTCCTTCAGGTGCAATGGCTATCCTTCATTAGAACTTTGGTAAATGAGTATTTTTCCTGAGCCCAAGGACGGGGAGCCGCAGTGTGACGGTTGGCGGAAGTAGTCAGAATGGGCATGTTTACTTCCATAGTAGTTAGGAGAGTACCCCCTTTGAGAAGTAGAGACCACTCGGTTCGTCGTACCACTGACTGCCACGAAGTCCCAGTGATTATACTATCTGTCCGGTAGAATTGGCTTTTGAGTGTTCTGTTATCTAGAAACCGGTGCCTAACTGTGTATACATCAATGCTGGACTAGTACAGTGACTAGTACATCCGAGGCAGTAGAGTTGCCTAGTCGCAGGCTAAGTTAGTCCTCTTCGTACCACACTGCATGCCGCATTATATCAGTTACCTCACAAGCCTAACAAGTGGGAACGGGAAACCCGCAGCATCTATTGCAGCAGTTATGTTTAAGTTAAAAGATACTAGCAAGCTTGCTACTGACTGGTGTGGGCTCCAGAGACTAAAAGCAGAATCACGATATATATATATATATATATATATATATATATATATATATATTCCGTTATTCTGTTTCTGTTCTCTGGTGCACGCCAGTCAGTATCAAGTAGACATGAACATATGTACGTCTGTAAACATATATATGCGATATCTTTGGGCAACCCGCCCGTGGATACCAATGAGCGGAAAAAAACTCCAGAAACATGAGCTCCTGATGGAGATGAGTCACACTAACTACCAGTGGATAGTGTAAAAGCTGGCACCGGAACTGCATGAGTCCGTTGGTTGTGCATATCTTTCCGGTATCACATTTAACTACATATGTCCATATAAACGAGGCACATGCGTACACGTATAAATGTGTCGAGAAACCTCGCAGTGCACAAGTACCTCCGTACGATAGTCATGATTCAAGCGAACAGCAACGGACTACACATAAACAACATTAGCAGCGGGCGGGAGATACGTACAGGGCATACCCGACTTCTTTGAGTTCAGTTCATGCGTAAGTAGCTGGCTGCTAATCTGGTACTTAAGGGCTAAGCCATAGTGAGGGAGTACATCAGTGCTTTGGGATGGTGGACAGAGCGGAGAACGGCCATTTACTTTTCCATTCTATTCCGTAAGCTGTTTCAGCCAGTACATGAAGTGCTTTAGATGAAACGGGAGTTGCGGGCAACATTCAGAACTTGCTGCACCTGGTCCAGGAGCCACAGCCTGAAAACCGAATCATGGATTACAAAGGAACTAGAATATATATATATATATATATATATATATATATATATATATATATATATATATATATATATATATATATATATGGTCTCAAGTAAGTTCGGCAGTTATGCATCAGCCAGCACAACTGTGACGGCACTGAGAGTGAGCCTCGTAATGAGGAAAGACTACCATTGAAACCTCACTGCTGATATATTTTGTACACAGTTATGCACATATATCCCAATGTTCGCAGCTCTGTTAAGGTATATCTGCATTTCGGTGTACATATGTTCGCTTCCCTCTACGGTCTGTTGAGGGGTGCCGTCCATTATTAAGTCCACATTATACAAAATACGCCCAGCCAGCACAAAATATGCGTAAAAATATTAGAAACATGCTTTTGCCACCTGGAAAAAGGGGTTTCAGGTGTGCAGGGACCCAGATAATGTCACTTAAGTGCCACCTAATAGCACCTCTTAAATACCACGTTGTAAGCATTCAACGTCACACTCACGAACAGCGTGTTACGTGAGCATTACGGTTTACTTAAGCTGTGGCCACTATGCTGTTACGTAAATAATACTTCGTACATGTATGCATAATATATAGTATGCTTTACTCAGAGTACGTGTTTCGGCGGCGTTCATAGAGCTCACAAAGGATGTGTAACTTTTTGTCCGTACTCCGCTCTCAGGCCCCGGCCCTGGCGGTAGTAAAGAAGCCGCTTGTGGGGTCGGGAATAGTTGTATTTGAAGACGCGCTGGAAGATGGAAACTGGCAGTACTGTCCGAAGGTGGAGAACAAAGCGACCCCTGTCAGCCTTGATGTTATGGCAACTCCTATAGAGATGGACTGGGAGTCGTCGGAAGTTATGGATCGCCAGCCGGCGTCGTGCTCACTAGTGGGGACGACCAATGCAAAAAACTTGTCATCAAGCCGGGCGTTGCGCCTGAGAACCAGATAGGAGTAAGTATTAGGAGGCACCTAAGCAGAGGGGCAAACGCGGTGGTGTTACATACTAACGCGTGTAACATAAGAAGCATGTGCCAGGCCCAATGAGTAACGGTTTTGCAGTCTATAAACAGGATAGATAACAGGATCGCCTTGGTGGTAGAGCAGTTATTCTCGTTAGGTCAGGTACAAACCATCTTGAACCTCAGACCAAGATGTGCAATCGCAATATCCAGTTATGCGCCGTTACGAACGTCCTTCCAGGCAGAAGGGTTAATGTTGTCTGTGTCTACAGGGCACCAAGCACTAACCACGAGGAGGAAGTTTGTTAGCTGCGGCCTTTGGCTGAACTAGTTAAGGACGCACAAAAGACCTTCATAGTGGGGGACTTCAATCTCCCGCACATCGACTGGGTGGCTGAGGTCTGCGTGCCGGGATCGGAGGAGCAAACCTACTTAGAATGGCTGAATGCCAATGCATTGCACCAGCATATTAGAGGAAGAATCAGGTATAGGACTGGATGCGTTCCATCCTTGCTGGATCTAGAAATAAAAAATTTCCCCAACGATGTGTCTGGATTGCATTATTGTGCACCGCTGGGCAAGAGTGATCGCGAGTGTGTCAAAATCGCCCTATGCATGCGGAAACCCAAGGTACCCTCGTGGCTGGTTGGACATTTCGGTAGTATGGACATAGATAGGCTTCGTAATAGGGCGATGGGTTTGACGTGGGACGCGCCAGAGGAGGCTAGTATCGAGGAGCGCTGGCAGACCATAAAGGGATGTCTGACTGCCATACAGGAAGAGTTCGCACCATTAAAACGAAGGAGTGGGGAGGGCAAACCCATGTGGCGGAAGGCTGCAATAGCCAAGGCCATCAGACGTAGAAACCACTCTTGGAACCAGTACAAAGCTTTCGGCAGTCAGCTAGCCTGGAACCGCTATACGAAGCTGAGAAACGAGACTGTAACCCTTTTAAGAACTTCCAAGCGGGAATTTGAGCTCAAATTGGCCCAGTCTGTAAGAAAACAGCCGAAGAAGTTCCACAGCTATGTACAGTCTAAAGGCTCAACAAGTTATGCCGTAGGTCCGCAATCCACTAGAGACTATGGTATTGTCACTGATGACCAGGGCAAAGCAGACGCCCTGGGGGAATACTTTGGTAGTGTACATAGCATAGATAGTGGGGTACAAGTAGATCTGGCTCTGGTGCATCCTCCTCGGTTAAACGAGTTAAATCTCTCAGAAGAAAGAGTGCTTAAATACCTACAGGAATTAAACAGCCACAAGTCAGCGGGCCCAGATGGCATTCATCCAGCTACCATCAAGCCGTTAGCGGATATCGCAGCTCCACGGTATGCAGGCTGTACAGGTCCACTTTGGACCAGAGTAAGCTGCCCCAGGACTGGAAAGTCGCAGCCGTCGTGGCCACGCGTAGGAGTGAACGTAAGTCGGCTGTGCAGAACTACGAGCCGGTAAGCCTATCTATCACCCTATGTAAAGTCCTGGAGAAGATCATCCGTGTCCACATCCGCCAGCACTTACTGGAACACTCCATGCTAAGTTCGGTCCAGGATGAAGTCATGAGGAATAGATCTTGCCCGACCAATCTCTTGTGCTTCTTAGATGAAGTGACTCGACGACTGGACGAAGGTAAGCAAGCCGAGTTATGCTATTTCGACTTTAGCAAAGAGTTTGACTCAGCTAATCATCGTCTTTTGCCGAGCAAGATGGAGACGTTCGGTATAGGTGGGTCAGTATTTAGGTGGCTGGAGGACTTCCCCTCCCACAGGACTTTTTACGTCAAAGTGGGGGACAGGTGCTCCAGTTTGGTAAACGTCACCAGTGGTGTACCTCAGGGATCGGTCCTAGGCCCGGTCCTATTCTTGTTGTTTAATAACGACCTGGAACCCGCTCTTCAATCGCCCAGCTTTACTTATGCGGATGACGTGAAGATTGTTGGATCTGAGGGTAGGGCGGACTTGGACAGGGAAATAGGTACCGTCCTGGACTGTACATACAAATGGTACTTATCCCTGAACGCTGAAAAAAGCTGTTTGTTGTCAAGGGCAACAAAAAGCCTAACTGCTGCTCATGATCAAGGGATGTTCACAATGGAAGCAGTCGGTAGGGCTAAAGACCTCGTGGTCATCATGAACAGTGACTTCAAATGGTCGGAGCAGTGCAACGCTGTTGCGCATAAAGCTCGTGGGGAGATCATTAGGCTGCGACCAGCTTTGTCTTACCGGGAGCCGGAGGTATTCGTACCTATTTACATGGCTATAGTACGACCTCACTTAGAAGATAGCGTGCAGGCTTGGTCACCCTTCTACAAAAAGGATGCCGCCTGCCTAGAGAAAGTCCAACGTCTCGCCACGCGAATGGTTGAAAGGCAGAGGGATAAGACTTACGAGCAGAAACTCTGTGATCTGAACCTTTTCTGTTAGGAAGGGAGGAGACGTGGAGGGAATCTTATAGAAACTTTCAAGGCAAGGAAAGGCTCTGCTGACCTTAGACCGGACAGTTTGTTCCAAGTGGCTTCAGATTCGAGAACAAGGGGACATGAAATGGAGATGATGAATACCCGAGCCAGGTTTGTGACTACAAAGCGCTTCTTCAGCAGCAGGGTAGTGAATAGTTGAAAAGGTCCGCCTGGTGGAATGATAGATCTACACACCTTCCAGTCCTCCAAAGGTGCCCTAGACCACAAGTGATCCGAGATATTTCCTGTTAGTGAGCTTTCAGTATGTTAAGTAGGTGGATGACGGGAGCACTGTGATCCTTCTGGGGCATGTTTTATTAGACTTTCACGCTCATTGCATACTGTCTCAGTGAACGCTCACGATGCAAAATGTCTCTCGCAGTTGACGCGCGATGAGGTTTTCCTTTTCCCCCCCATTTTCAGAGGGGGTTCGACGAAATACACTCGGCCGTGGTGGGTGCATAACTGGTGTGCATATTGTCGACGGAATTCTTGGCGCTCAATTGTCGGCGACCATTACCTGTCCTGTGCAAAGTGAACTGAACTGAACGTACAAGCGTACAAGCTGTACAGAACTCAGGGGGCATGGAATAGCTATAAGATGGCTAGGAACAGGGCTCAAGAGATCCAAAGAGTGGAGAAATATGCTTTCGAGCGTCGGTTAGCGGCGTCGGTCCTCACAAACCCAAAGCGATTCTACGCCTACGTGCAATCTCACAAACGTATGAGAGAGCGTAGCAACTTTGGAAGGAGCACAGGGACGACTAGCTCTAAACGACGAAGACAAGGCTGACACGCTCTTGGAATTCTTCAAGAGCATATATCGACCAGAAAATAGTTTGGAGGAAAGAATGGAGGGCCCACAGGCGCCTCCAATACCCGAACTTACTGTAGGAGAAGAAGAAGTGTACGCGGAGTTGCAAACTTTTAATAGGAACAAAGCAGCAGGCCCAGACGGGATTCATCCAGCAATCGTTCAGCCTCTGGCCGAGGTCCTGAAGGCTCCGGTGACGAAGCTGTATGAAACGTCACTTAGAGAGGGAACTGTGCCGGGAGACTGGAGGAGAGCAACAGTGGTAGGCATTTACAAGAGTGGGCCCCGGCAAAAGGCGGAAAATTACCGGCCGGTTAGCTTGACTTCGGTACTGTGTAAGTGCCTGGAGCGAATAGTCAGGAAGCAGATCTCTAGGCATTTGGTTCAACACAACCTCATATCAAATGCTCAGCATGGGTTTGTGGCAGGGCGATCCTGACTGACGAATCTCCTGCTGTTCCTCGATGAGATAACCAAGCGTCTGGACGAAGGGCAATCGATTGCGGTCTGTTACTTGGACTTCAGCAAGGCATTTGATTCCGTGAACCACAGATTTCTGGACGTCAAACTGCAGTCCATGGGAATTGTTGGGAAGGCAAGACAATGGATAAGTAGTTTCTTAGCAGGGCGAACCTTTAGTGTTAAGGTGGGGAACCATGTTTCAAAACCGGAAGGTGTAACGAGTGGGGTGCCACAGGGCTCGGTGCTCGGCCCTCTGCTCTTCCTCATCTTCATCAACGACCTAGCACGTGGGCTTACAAACCCCACCTTTATGTTTGCCGATGACGTCAAGATAGCTGGAGTAGATATAGAACTTGACGTGTTAGCAGTACAAAACTGGGCACGCAAATGGGACCTTCCACTAAACCTCACCAAGTGTCAATGGTTGACCACAAATACAGGGGCTAGTGAGAATAGTGTGGGTTCGTTGCAAGTGGTCTCGCAGGTCAAAGACTTGGGCGTTATAATGGAAAACAGCTTTAAGCCGTCAAAGCAGTGCACCTCAGCAGCCAATACGGCCAGGAGGGAACTCTTTCGAGTTAGATCCATTATGTCGTGTAGAGATCCGGAGATATTCGTTCCGATATATCAGGCCATAGTTAGGCCGCATATGGAGTACTGCGTGCAGGCCTGGGCACCGTACTACCAGAAAGATATCGACTGTCTGGAGAAAGTGCAAGGGCTAGCCACTAGAATGGTGGCTGGGCAAAGGGGGTTTAACTACACAGAGCGTCTCCGTGCCCTAGACCTATTCTCGATGGAAAGACGGCGCATTCGCGGGGATTTGATAGAAACCTTCAAGGTAATGAAAGGACTGTCAGGAATAAGTCGAGAAGACCTTTTTTCGCTGATCCCCGAGAGAGGCACAAGGGGGCATAGCCTTAGAATACAAAGGAAACATTCGAGGCTCCAAATTAGGGCGAAGTACTTCTCAAATAGAGTGGTACCCTATTGGAATAAACTCCCGGAAGAGGTCATAAATACCACAACAGTGAAGGCCTTTAAGAAAGCACTAGACCTATGTTGGGTGGCAGTATACCCCGAGTTATGCTAAGCAGCTTTTAGGGTCAGATGCAACTTACTTATTGTTTCCACCTTACTCTGCCAGGGCTGATACTGCACAAAATTTCTGCCTTTCAGAAAAAGAAAATCACGCAGTGTTGGGAGCTACGGAAACGCGCCGACAACACAACTATCTGGACACACGATTGGCTCTAGCCACACCAAGTCCTGTGCAAACTGAACTGAACTGAACTGAACTGAACTGAACTGAACCGAAAAGCTGGCCTTGAAAAAGCGGTCACTCTGATAGCGTGTGCCACCTCTCCGCCGCAATCTGAAGGGAGGAAGAAATTTGGCTAATTCTTGCATATTCTTGAGGGGATTGAATGTTTCCGAACTTCAATCAAAATTTTCTGTGACAGATGTGCCAGTAAACTACTCTTAGTAGCATATTTCGCCCAAGTAAAGGTCTTTCCCAGTATTTTACTAGCCATCTAATATCAAGGTCACGCATTTCCCCAGCTAAAATTCCCGGCGCGCAAACAGTTCGAACGTAAATGTGGTAGTTTCATTCATCCTTACCCCGGCAGATGATTGACGGTTCGCGGTCGGATCAGTCGTTGACCAGCGGTGAAATTGAAGGTGATTTTGGTTTCAGCATATGTGAACTGTATGATCTGGCGTATAATTTCTTCTCTGGTAATGATATGACAAGTGTTTAAACTTTTAGAAAAATCGGAGAAAGCCTTCCATTTATCTTACAACGATCGCGTTAATCTTTCCGCTTTGAGCCTGCAAGTGAAATATGGAAAGTTCGATAGCAGTAAAGTTGCCGCACCCGGGATTCTGGATTTCTTTGGCAGGGAACGAATGTAAGTTGGAATAGCGGGTTCGCCCGTATGCGATGCATGAGTCCTTTTTGGGACTTTGAATCTATTTTATTCACATGGGTTTTTTCCAGCTCACTGGATTCTGCAGTATGCGGGATGATTCAAATGAGCCGCTGTTGTTTTATGTAAAAACCGTGTAATGGTTAGCCATCCCCGGTCAGTTCAGTTGTTGGTCAAACCGCTTTTATTGGAGGGCACAGTCCCTCAGCGTCTGCAATCGCGTTCGTCGAGGAAGTCAACGAAGAAAGACCGTGGAGCGCCATCCGCGTCTATTCTCACGGGGCATGACTACAGCGACCGCACACGGGCTTGTGCCGAGGAAGTGTCAGAAGTAGAGCTTGCGGTTGCAGCGTGCGCAAACCGTACAGTCAAACAAGTGATAGACAGGGTGTGATCGGCTGATCACTATACTTTGGGTGTTTGTCGATAGTTATCTGAATAGCCGTTTGTTGACAAATTTCGCGTTATTGTAGAAATGTAGTCGATAGAGATGGTTTGTTACCACATTTGGAATCTGCACTATTAAGGTTAGCCGACAACCTGACCCCGGGACTTGGAAACGAAAACCACGTCTGTTAAGGACAGGCGTGATAACCAACCGTACCACAGTGGGTACAACCTAACATTCAAACAGAATGGAGTCTAATTTGTGCAAGTTAAGAGTAAACAAGAAGACAGTCACTCACCATCGGTTAAGGGACAATTCGACTGGAATTCTTTGTTTGAATCTCAGTTGGTTTCCAATATGCATTTTTCGATAGACAACAGATACAACACTGAGCGTTTATGGACACCTTGGTAAGGAGTTCGAGATTGAAAAAACCGGTGTTTCCTAATAAATAAGGACTGCTGGTTATTTTTGCTAATACCATCGATGTACAGTCAATATAATCATCTCTGAAAAGTCGCTAACGTGGAAATTTATGAAATAGCTTATAAATGCGTACACCTGCTAGTCTCTACGAAGAGTAATGCTGCTCAGTTTCCCATTTGAAAACGCTTGTTTGCCACTTACATCTCAAGTTAGCCTTTCCTGATGCCCTGGCTGTTTAGTGGAGAACCAAACAGTCAGATGTCGTTGAAAAAGAGAGGGATAATACGGCCATGGACGTTTAGCTAATGGTAAAACCACGCGTTCTCCATGTGCACGTGTTATGAATATAAACGTGGAGTCGATCCCAGCCTAGTCGCGACTCGTAGTCTCAGTCTTTCGCGGAGTTTTGGCTGGAACCATTTTTCCAAATTGTAGGCAGTAGGGCACTATCCCGTTTGGGTCTCGTCACTTCAGCCGGCGGCATGAACTTAGGTAGACTTGTCCTACCACCATCTCTTCAGAAGGATGTCCAGGCGTCGTTTTGAAATGCGGTCGTTCTCTTCACTTTTGAAAGGCATTGTATGGACTTGCCACGTTCCTTGAGAAGTTATACCAGCGGTAGACTCACTGATTGCCACTTTATTGCCATCAGCGGACGACTTCGAGTCCAGTTGTGCGCCCGCAAAGTAAAGTGCGTCACCACCTCCGACCCTAACCCGCACGAAGTATATGCCTAGTATAGGGGAGATCACCGCAGACTCTACGATAGGCCTCTGGTAACAGAGCGGTAGCTTGGAGACGACCTTCATAGCTGACCCCGCGTTATCCAGCGACGAGGCAACTGGTGGTCCGCTGTACTGGTTCTAGCTTGGCAACTTCCTCAGCCGTACAGGGAATGTGGCAAGAGTGCCATATTACAGTCGCGGGCTTACACGGGAGGCATACAGAGCTTTGAATGAATTAATGGATAGTCGCCCAAAAGATTGACGTATCACTCCGTATATACTCCAGCCTGAGGCACAGGACTTATCTATGTTGGCTTTGATCTTCAGAATTGAGGCCACTGCTACCCCAAGGTCTTTCTCACTAGTCGACTTGCGGATGGGCGTCCCCATGTAAATACACTTCTATATTGATGGGATGTGGCCATGTCTCGGGCCAGTGCGTCCTGGAAGACCTGCCATTCACCGTCTGACCGGATAGCTCGCCAAATTTTTAGGTGCGTAGATTAGGCAAGATGGTTGAAAAACAGACGGCAGATCGTTTTATACACCGAAAAAATGGTGCCCCCCAAACCGATCCCTGTGGAACTCCACTGGAGGCATTAAAGGGACGCAATAGAGACTGTGCAACTCACGGAAAACGTTCTTTCTCTTAAAACCCCTGGTCCAGTGAATGATTGGAGCCTCAACACTGAGCCTCGAGTTTCTGTAACAGTTGCCCATGTAGTACTCTTTCGAGTGCTCTACAGCCTTGGCCTCCGATAAGTTTTCTCGGGCAGTCAACAGATTAGACATACACGAACGTTTCTTCCAAATTCCATGCTATTTTGAGCAAAGTAGCTGGTGACTCTTGATGTGTGCACTGAGGCGGAAAACTGCGTCTTGTCAACGGCGGTTGTTAAGCAGACGGGACAATGATTAACGATGGCCACATTCGAACCGGAACAACGCTCTCTAGGTAGTCATCCAGTCAACATCGACCAGTCGAAGAGTCTCGTGATTTGTGGGGTCGATACTCTATCTGCTTAGCCTACGGTTGGCTGGATCCGATAACGTGGAGGCTGAGCCATGACATGGCACCGGTCTGCCAAGGTGTTGACGTCGAGACGCGCCTCTGTCGATTCTTCATGCTTTCATGGCCTTAGATCTCGAGATCCACTATAAAAGTGGCTGAAAACTTTGTCGGATATGGCTCAAAGTCGTGCTTAGTGGCGGTTATGTTATGACGACTTGTGTTTGAACTCCTGAGAAATCCACCCTTCGATTGTTCACATTTATTTTTATTTTTCATGCTTTTGCATAGCGGCACGCCTCTGTATTTTGTATTGGGTTTTCGGTGAATTTGTACATATATATATATATATATATATATATATATATATATATATATATATATATATATACGCTATCGGGTCCTGGAGGTTGATGACTTTTGACCAAATGCAATGTTTCATCTGCCTCCTCGAGAAATTCAGAAAATATCATGACAGGAGCATTATTTGACACCTCAGAAGGAGGTATACGTTCTGATCAATATTATACGGGCCACAAGGGTACCAGGGAACAGACGCCACGGACTTCTGCAATTCATCAAACAACATGTCCCGAATATTGGGCTCACCCTCCACTCTGGGCACAGCCTGCACTTCTCGTCGCTAGTGTATAACCAGAACCGAATGGTCACTGCTTCTAAAAGCTTGTATGAACAAGACCTCTTCAGTGTATTTCGTAATCAGCAGCGGTGTCTCGAAAGCTGGGTGGGGAACTTTCCGACACGGTTTAGCTGTCCTTCAGTGTCATCCTCTCCTGTAGCCCTTTATGTACACGTCCATTGGTATTTTTCGACAGATCCACCTACCGAGGCGGAGATCCGAAAGGAAGCCCAGGCCTTAGGGCGTCACAAAGCGCTGGGCTCCAATAACCTCCCCCCAGCCTTGTTTAAAGATGATGGAATGCAGCTCCTTAGAAGGACTTCATGATTTGTTCTCCAAGGCTTGGAATTCCGAGCAGATTCCCTCCTTGTGGAGGGAATCGATTGTTGTCCCCATCTCTAAGGAGGGCTCGCGCAGTGACTCCGCTAACCATAGGGGTGTAAGCCTTACCCCAGTAGCGTCGAAGCTGTTTACGTTTGTCATACTTCGCAGGTTGTATCGCACGCGTGAAGAGCAGACTTGTGAGGACAAGCTAAATTTCGTCCGGGTCGTGAATGTATCGACCAAATTTTCACCCGCCGATTACTGCTAGAGCATCGTCGCACTTTCCAGAGACCAACAATCTTTGTGTTCGTGGACGTTCGCGCAACTTTTGACTCTGTCGATCAGACTGTACTATGGAATCGTATGTTAAGAAATGACGTACCTGAAAATTATGCACGAGTCCTCGGGGAGTTGCATCGTCACACAGGTCGGGTTAGGGCCTACGGCCAGCTTTCGCTTTTATTTCTACACAGGAGTGTATAGGCCACAGTGGTCACCTCCGAATCCAAAACATTTGCCGCCAGTCACATTTGTCAGAGCAACCCGCGCGGGAGTATGGCGTAACACCCAACGCTCCAACTCGTTTCGTTTTTCCAGAAGACCCCGGACATTTGACAGCATGATTGCGGCACGTCCGCTCCTTTCCACGGGCTGCAAGTGAATCTCTATTTACAGTTCGTTGGAAGGGGCCGCTGAAAAATCGAGGTTAGTGATTGCCACCTGATCCGCAGTATCCTCCGCTGAACCCGAAAATCCCTTATGGATGAGTTCGTTTCTCCATTGGCACGGCGCTCCTAAAACTCATCGATGGCCTTAGGATCTAAGTCATGTAAAAGTCGTACATCTTTTGATCTGCATGATCATTGGAATAACAGAAAATCCCCTTCCCCAGAGCCAAGGACTGCCTCGAATGACCTGGGTTTCCTGTCTTCCCTTACTTTTCCCGGCCTAAATGCTGCTTCGACTCGCACTTTTCGCCAACTTCCCCTGAGTGGGCAATCTTCCAAGGACTTCATGCAAAAGTGCCAAATCATGATTAGAGCGTACTCGTGGAGCGCTTGTCAGTCTCCGAAGGATTATCGTCAGGGAGCATTTGGCTGTCGAGATGTCACGTTCGTTCATGAGTTAGGGGAATGTACTTAAGTTGAGATGAGATGCACGATGTCACTTGCGGGAGGATGTTTACTAGTCTTATTTGTCGCCGTTGATGGAACTGAGACTGTAGCAGAAACCCAGCAAAAAATTATCCACGGACTTCGGGTTTTTAAGCTTTTTTATGGCAACATATATTGTGCGTTTTAACTTCAAATTATTAGAGAGGAAATTTATTTGTTTTGTTACAGTAATATTGACATTCTACATTCTGGCATTACCAGAGGCAGCAGTGCGGTGCTTCATATGGGTTTACCCTGATATTCATTTTTAGGAGTGAGGTATTAAGCAGTGCGTCGCATAGAAAAGACGCAGAATGATACATGTTTTACCCCGATCAAGCTGCCATTAGATCGTACAGCTAACATGCAGACATTTATGGATAGAAATATTAGCTAAAAACACGGAATAAGATGAGGGAGTTTAGTTTGCCAAGTTCAACTGGAAATTAAAATGGAAAATCTTCGGGAGAATAATCGTGAACGTGTTTCGGCTTCAATCTATAGAATAAACGACATCTAAAGATCGCGGGTTTTCACCATTCTGGGGTATTGGAAAAGTTTCGGGTTCAACCGTTATTGAACCACTACATGCGCGTTTGCTGTATGTTACCGTTGTAACATCCCACTGTTACGCTGCAGTTTTTCTGGACTACTGCGGTCATCATATTTTATTGTAAACGTAATTGTATCAGATAAGTGCCAGTTTGTGGCATAATTGGTTGTTATAGTTTCTCTCCTGAGTACCTACACGGTTGTCGTCAGGTTTTACACCAACCAGAAGGGGGAAAATCGATCGCGGAAGATATCACCAGTTTTTCACAGTAAAGGTAGCGTATTTAGTATTTTCCAAATGCGATTCGTATTCGTCATAATCCGGAGCTGAGAATAAAGAATCCACCCACAAACGAGAAGCATGTGCTGGAAGGACCGAGTGATAGCATACATTTAAAGCGAAAAATAGCATGAAGGCGTTCATATATCACCAATGAGTGATGGGCCATGACCTTTTTCTAACTTATGTGGTCCGATACGGATTAGAAGTTGCCTGCTGCGAACCGCTATTGTAGTGAGGTGCACCTAGCTCGTTTGCCAATGTAACCGGTTTTTCTGGCAGCATTGCTTGTTGTTCTTCGTTTTTACATCACATTGTCAAAATCGATTGGATCGCTAGATCATTTTACCGTCTGTCGCAACGTCTCACCACATTTCATAAAAGCAAATTTAGTAATAAACCAAACATAGACTGGCCAAAGCCATCAGTGTTGTGTGTGAAACTGAAGCGAATAAACGTGCCAAAAATATAGGTCAGTTACGGTATTTTGACTTTTAATCTTTTTCGTTTGTATTGGAACGTGAATACGCGGTGAACTACAAATTAAGCAGCTGATCGGTCCGTTGTTTTGCCACTGCTGAACAGTAAGCGGACTACCACTGTCATCCTTTTGAAGCCACCATAACACACTTGGTCATACTAGCAAACTTTTCTCCACGCAGCTGTGCACTGTGGTTTATCCAATAGTATTGACTAGTCTAATTTTTAAAGCTTGAGGAAATAAAATCAACAATGCATGTTGGAATATAGGCAGATGTCTTTGAATTGATCTTCTCTGGAACGCTATTCCCAAGAAGTCTGTGACTCGTCATCCTACGGCAAAGTTAGTGCCATTTATGGTTCATCTTACGTGGAACTGTGAGACATTGAAAAAAGTCTAGTTTTACATTGCGTTACACCATTCGTTCTACACACGGCAGCCCAGTAGGCGCCGATGCGTTGTATATAACCAGGGGACATTAAAATACACCGTGGTTGAACTTTCCGAAATTGGGCCATTAACGGGCGCTTGTCACTAGCATTTTCTCCGGTGGTGGTCGAGTGGTTTAGAGCGTTTGCCTACCACCTCTGAGGTCCGAGGTTCGAATCCCCGCCACCACCAATTACTTCGGTGGTAGACAGTAATCCACTGTCGTCCGGATCGTTACCACACCTGACCCATTGGGACCTGATGTGGTTCTTCACCTCTCCAAGTGTCAGGGTTCGGTTACCGGTTATCCCAAATAGTAGAGTGGGCCCTGGTAGCTATGGGGTATATACCCCTTCCACTGCACTCATGCGAAAGCATGTAATAAGAAGAAAAAAAACTTGCGCTTGGCTGCTGTGGAACAGGCACTTAGCCAATGACCACAGAGACTTATTGCATTATTATTGATGACAGACGACCAGGGCCCTGATATTTGGGGTGGTGAATCACTTGAGGTCACAGTAGGTCGGTCGTGGTCACGAGTTCGGTGGTGGCGAGTTGTTATCTACCACCAATGAGACCCGTTGTGGTGGGGTTCAAACCGTTTAATTCCAAGCGGGTGAAAGCTTTTGTAATTCGACCACCACTGGTCTCGCTGTTGGTAGGGGGTAAGCATGTTCAGACATTGTAGTTAAGTTCATTTCATTTAGTCATTAAACTAGCACTTCTGTGCTCTGGTTTTGGTTGCTACCTCGGGGCATTGTCCAGTTGTGGGCATATGAATAGAGGCATAGCATGAAAAAGAGCCGCAAACAAGGTGGTGGACGGAAATCATGAAGAAAAAGGAAGAGAGGAATGGAACTACGCCACTGGTCGCGATATATAGCCGTATCGCTTAGTGTTTCCGGCCACGTGATAGGCGGGTCCCGTGGAATCCATCCTGGAAGTCGAACACGTCCTACTTGGCCACGTCCATTGGTCAGGGTTCTCATGCCTTGTTGCCATGTCACGGACTGGCCACCTCGTCTGACCTTCCAACCACTACCTGTCTCGGAGAACAGCGTAAGCTGAACAGGTCTGTCGGTGGGCATGCGTAACACAGGTCCCAACCAACTTAATCTGTTTAGATTCAGTACTTGTTCCAATATCTGACCAAATCCAAATACTACGCCTAACCTCAGCGTTGCTCATACAGTACTCCCACCACATTCGAGTACTGCTACCTAGATATTGATGCCCGAACATCGAAAGTCATTGCCTATCTTCTACCCATTACTTTGAAAATGCAAAACGCATCCCAAACATATCTACGCTATTGTTTAGGCTATCTAAGAGGGATTGCAACTTACCTGGATCTTCACTCAGAAGAAAAATATCGTCCGAGTTTTCGAAGTCAGACAGTTTACCGCCTGAGCAAAAATCGATGCCACCATTCTCAGACGAGGAAAGGGCTATCTCAAAAACCAATATAACTACAAAATTGGGAAGGAAGGGTGAAAGGAGCAACCCTGAAGAACACCACTTTTCGTGGTGAACTCGGGTGAAAGATCGCCGTAAGCACGAACCCGGCTTCGGCTGTTTGTTCGTAAGCGTTGAAAAAGAGAAATGAATTTCTCTGGCACACTCTTCAGGTTGCGACCACTACCCACAGAAACAGGCTTCTCCACTTCCTTACATTTCGTTATCCACCTGTACCCACCCTCATTTCTCGAACTCCTATTCATTTGGCGTCTCAGGGATTTACGTACCTCATTGATTGTGGTCTTCAGGGGAGGGGGGGGGGATCTGCGAGCGTCCAACAGGGCAGCTGATATCAAAGATATCCACCGTCTGTGAGGCCCATCTGAACTAGTTTGGTGTATCAGCGGCGTGCAAGGCTTCCTCGAGCTGTTTCCAACGTTCATTCTGGTTCCGGACATCCCGCTGCATCGACAAACATTTAGACAGTTTATCCTGAAAGGCAGATAATCGGTTATCGTTTAAAATGTCCTGTGCGGGACGGATGGTTTTGGCATTAGCGTGACCACAGAAGACCCGCAAACAAGCGAATAGGTACCAGGGTGTGATCTGAGTCAATAGGCGTAAGCCAAGGCGGACGACAATCTTCGATTGATCTATACTAGCGGTGACCCATGGCAATGTGGTCACTCTGAGTCCAGCGTTGTGAAGACGTGGGAGGATGCTTTGCAAGTCTATGCTGTATCCTATGACAGACGTCCGTACTCTCCATGAAAAATCGATGGTCAGAACACAGCTGGGTGGGACGATCACTATTGTCAGTGTGGTCGGCCGGGGTAGTAAACGGGTCTCCAATATACTTTTCGGAGTGCCCCGAATATTCACTGGGGCTTTTGAATCCCCGGCAGTGACGACCATATTCGCTTGGAAGCAGCTGGGGCAAATCCTGATAGAATTCATCCGTGATCTCAGATGAACTGCAATCATTAGGCGCATTCACGGACACGACGAACAAGCATTGACGTTTCAATTTGTTGCTGTTAATACGTACAGAACGGTTTCACCGAACCGTACTCAGATGACTACGGACTGGAATGCAGTTTAGCGGCACCGTGGTGTGTCACGAGTTCTTTACTGCGATCTTGATGGTTAACCTGCATACTTGATCTCCGCCCGCGACTCCTATCGCCCCAGCCCGCAATGATAAATCAGAAGACAACACAGTATGCCAAAAGGACAGTGTGTTTACAGAAATAACACCGCGGAATTTACGGTGAAAATAATACATTCCCGAATTCGGGCGTCTAGTGAGGTTCAACCTCTGTCGGGGCGACTAGGTTAATGTTTGCCGGATCGATTATTGGCCGTTGACCAGATTTGCGTCGGACTGCAGATCACTGCTTGGTTAGCAAACAACAGTTATGTCTTGTGTGATCTTCCGGTCCATTGATTATTCATTCTGGCCTAGTATGCTTGAGGGGACTGGTGGCTTGTTTCGGGAAGGATTTTTAGGCTTCCTAACGCTTGCACACCAAACTCTTGCTTAAAGAGTTGCCTATACCAGTCAGACCAGGAACATCAGATACCTCATCACTCGACACGCGGAGAGTAAAGGGAGAGATTGAGGTTGCATCCGGAGAATGAAGAATGGTCACGGAAGTAGGGTCTTGTGTGCGCGTCTCGGAGACAAAACATACCTCAATTTTGAAAGTTCCAAGAGTTCTGGTATGACCAGCCTGTTGCTATATCCGAAGTAGTGTGCGTACGTTGAAGGCAGCTAAATAAAATGAACATATAAGCTTAAGGAATGCTCTGAATTGATCCATCTGTGGTGGTCAAGTGGGTTAGAGCGTTTGATTACCACATCGGAGGTCCGAGGTTCGAATCCCCGTCACTTTGGTGGTAGACAGCATTTCACTGTCGTTTGGATCGTTACCATACCTGGCCTATTGGGGCCTTGTGTGGTTCTCCACTCCAAGTCTCAGGGATTGGTTGCCGGTTATACCTGATAGTGCAGTGGGCCTATTTTTGAAGTGCTGCTTTCTTCAGAGCTGCAATAACCTGTGACGTGTCGCATGGATCTTAAGAGAGGGGAGAAGCTAGTAAGCTCATTTAGATGAAGGATGTTGGAAGTTTCTGGACGAACCATACATCACGGCTGCCCACAGATGAGCCCGCGGATCGCCTCCTGCGTACTGATGATGTCACCTCGACTGGTGATTAAATGTTTGCTACCTAAACGCCAAGCTTAGCGATCAGAAGTCACTGAACCACAAAGTGGTTTTTCGTGGGAACTCTAACCGAAGTCTTTGACTCGGAAGTCTGACCCACGAAGCAGTGGGGCGTAACGCTTCACGGGAAAGTGGCTGAAGAACCTGTGAAGGAACTTCTTCTGGTCTGTCACGCGAGACTTGATTGTCGCACACATTCTGTTTTATCTTCGTCGGTGCTTTGTTATGAATCCGCCTTTCGGATTTAGTCCTTAGTCCCATGCACCCAATGGATCAAGTAGAAAGTGGGCGGGGCAGCATCGTTTGAACTTGGTGCTTCCCAGCATTGGCGGATGATGGCTGCCTAATGAAGTACGATGACTTCTCCCATCGTGGAGAGAAGCCTCGGGTACTCCACTTTTAAGTCCATCTAATGCAGGTTTTTAGACCGGTAAACTGTTTCCCCCCCGTGCTTGTTCACCGGACTGTCCCCTCCAGGGGCATAGTGGTTGGAACCAGATGTTGCCCATAAAAATGGTTCAGAGACTGGAGTTCCTCTGGTCTCTACCCATTATCGTGACGCCTAATCTCATCTCCAGCTTAAGGAATTCACCCTACATGGCTCTTCGAGTCATAGAAACACGCAAACCAACATACTAGCAAAGTTTGCTCTCGTCTTCATGGGCCACATCTGGGCAAGTGACTGACGAAGATGTGGCGTTAAAACACCGCCTATGGATAGCTTTTTACATCATGGGTTTGAGCAGGTTTTTTCGTTCGCGTCTTAGAGGAATACTAGAATGATTCGTGAATGAGTCACATCTGGTTACGATCGACCATCCAGAAGATGCCCAAAAACGAAAACAATCGGTGAATGGTTAACCTTCTTTCGGTAGTTTCGAGAAATGCAAGTAACATGGTTTCGTTATTTTCACGTGGCGTCATTCTTTGAGTTACTTTCCATCGCGAAATAATCGAAACGGCATAAGCGAACCAGTGACCACTGTAGTCATCTGCCTTCATGGAAACGGTAGTTGATCTGTCACCCTCTATACCGCATGGGTGTACGCACCTTACTAGAGATATTTCAAAATCGCTGTCAGCTTTGTCGGTCATTTACACAGCTATGTTCCAAACGTTCTAGCCGGCTAGTACGATAACAGCTAAAGTCTAATTGAGGAAAAAATCTCGAGATGTCTTAAATTAGGAAGATGACAGACGTATCCCATAGCCTCACAAACTTTTAAATGTCCATAAACGTAACATGTAGATTTTCACGAAGGCACTCCTTAAAAGTCTTCGGCAGTGTTGTTCGATTGACAGTCCCACAAAGTTTATCTCCACAACTCTCCCCTTATGTTATATTCAGTGTCATCTTCATCTCACTATGTTCAGGTTGCTACATGTAATAGCGAGTTCCATTTTATATTTCATTTTCATATCTTATTTCAGTAAGATAGGAGTATATTACAGTATGCACTGGCGAATTTAAACCTAACGGTGTTTCAAGGTTGGTTTATTTTCGGATCTCACATCGCTCTCCCAGTGAAAACTGGTAGGAGGATGATTCAAATAAAGGCGACAGGTCCTCCTGTGCAAACCAGTGTAACGTCGGTCAGCGATTACATACGTACTGAATGCAACAGATTAAGGAACGCCTTTTCAGAATTGAACGCTTTGCTCAACTGGTAAGAAGCGTGCACGGGCTGGAATGCGAAAAACAGTAGAGTGAATACAACGTATAAAATAAAGCCATAGAATGGGAAGTGAATTAGCGTGACATTCACCTCCACCAAGGAAAAGCAGTCAGTTTCAGTATGTACGGGGATCACCGTAAGTAGGAGAGAAAAATGACTGACTCAGGCTTCTCTATTGCGCAAATTATACGGGCGAGTTCTCTATCAACGAGTGAGTATGTTTGAAAGTGTGTCGGATGTAGAAGAGTTCGGTGTGGATGAGGTTATAGGCATCATGTTCCATCGCATGATTTATGGAATGTAAGTTTGTTTGTGGTACCCTAGGAAAAACTCCCGATATTTGAGTCAGTTCCGATTCTGGCACGAGAAAGTCGCCTGTCGGAGCCAGTTGTCTTACAGAAACATTTTGCACCTTGCTACTAGGCAGTTTAACGCGGGCGTACTGGAGACTACAACCAACAGGCTCGACTTTTTCAACCATCAGATGAAACTTAGAAGATCGGTCCATCCGTCTGAGCATCACGGGGCCTGGAACTGTAAGCCATGTTGGCAATGAAGTACCGTTAGGTAATCACCGGGAAAGGTTAAATAGCGTCTCATTCGGAGTGGAATTCTTCGTGGTACACAACAGTGAACGGATAGAATGCAAGGCATCTGGGAGAACGGTCTCTTATTGCGAGGTTAGTAGACCCCTGGTTTTTAGAGCTAGAGTGTTATCCTTCGAAAGCGTGCCGTTCAGGTTTCCCACCTGTCCATTTCCTTGGGGATTGTATGCAGTGATGTAACTGAGCCACACCATTGTTTCGTCGGAACTCAGACAGCTCAGTTGACATGAAACTCGTTCCTCAATCAGAGAATATATATATCGGCATGCCGAATATGGTGAACAGTTTGCACAGGCAATCGACAACAATAGAGGAATGCATATCTGCACACGCAGATGTGAAAGAAAAGCGCGAGTATTCATCAACGATAGTTAGGAAGTATCAACTACGAGTTGTGGGAGGTAGAGGGGTTTTGGAGTCAATGCTCAGCTTTTCGAATAGTTTTGCCTACACCTATCTGTTTCCTGCCGGTAACATGGATGAAGTGGATCAGCTTGCGGTAGTTACCCGTGGTTGCCGATTGTTCCATCTCCGAAACACGTTACTACCAACTGCGTGGGCTGGCTTTGAGTTCAAGTTCCAAGACGCGACGCGTACTGTTGTTCTTGCTGCCATCCGGGATCAACCGATATGCATCTTAAAGACGCAGAGAGTCAGCAGTAATCCAGCGTCTCATGACGCGACGTGTCAGACCGCAGCTCACCGCGCAAGAAAAATGAAGAGCCTTCCTAATAAGTGACCATCGCACGTCAACGTTGTCGGGGATGTGCTGCTAACAAATTTTCAGCTACCACATTTGGGAGGTCGGATTGAACAGCTGGTTCACTTAATTTTCCGTTATTCAACCGGCATTACATCATGTTTTTTGGGACATCCATCAAAGCACATGGACAGTTTAGCACACATCAAAGCCCGGTCGGAATCCACACAGGAAATCCAGTACGATTGACAGTCTTGGATACAACCCCGCCATCTGCAGTATTACGACGTGGTAATCTGAGCTCATGGCTGAGTCAAGGAGTCGGTTTTGGCTTCGAGCGCCAGCTAGCGTACCAGCGGTCAGAATGTATAAAGTTCCTAAGGGCGAGGAATGGGCGTTGATCAGAACACAGGACTAGACGCCTCCGCGTTTTCCCTACAACAAGATTCCAGCCGCACGTTATTTGATGACGGCCGACCTGCTCTAGCATTCATATCCCCGGCTAGAATCAGTGTCAGCCCAGTTTATTTTATTACGTGCTTGCACATGAGTGCAGTGGAAAGAGGATATACCCCTTATCCACAAAGCCCCACTGCATTATTACGGATGACCGGCAACCAAACCCTGAGACTTTGAGTAGATAACCTCACAAAGTCCCAATAGGTCAGGTGTGGTAACGATCCGGACGGCAGTGGATTACTATCTACCACTTCCTACTACGTAGATGATCATACAGTTTATCATAGAAGTTTTTTGGGAAACGGTCAGTGAGTGCGTAAGCCGACGCAATGTACGAATTGTGTTTATCGGAATGGCGACTTCCCGTATTGCACCAACCTCCAAGTCTTACTGCGCACAATCGATTTTCGACTAGGATCGAGTCTAGCAGCACGATTTCGACCCTAGCAATCAAGGCAACACCAGCGCCCCCCTGACCATATGCTGTAGCCCCAGGGTCCCCAGAAAGACCCAGATAAAATCTTAGCGTTTGGAAGAAGCGTCAATCGGATGATAGAGCTGGAGTCCTGAGTGAGAGTTTCTTGTATACAACACACTGATGGCAAGGTCTGGAGCGTACGAGCCACATCAGCTGATTACACACGTACAAACACACAGGTTTAGCGTGGCTAACTTAATGAGGCATCGAGGATGACAAAGAGCATCAATCGGCGTTTGCTGGTTAGAGAATCTTCGATATCACTCGTGATGGAGGGAACTAGAATCAAACCTGAACCTCTTCCTGAAGCACTGCAGCTAGTATAAGCAGCCAGGATTCCCGTTAGATAAGAACTCCCTGAAATAGGGGAGGGGGAAAGAAATATAATTTGTATGCTGTGGATGAGTGTTCGCAAATGTTTCATTGAAAGTCAGTAATTAGTATGCGTTTAGATCACGTGGGATGTGGATGTGGAACTGCAGTTGAGGAAGAAATCTCACTGGTTACCAAGCAATATGCCCGGTCTAAACGTTTGCGCGTACGTGCGTTCTTAAGACAAATCCTAGTTCGCAGTTCGCCTTTATACCTCCTAATGTTACCAGGCAGCTAGGAATAGCATCTTCTGAATACCAACCAAGAAGATTAGCGCCTCCTTCCTAAATATGTTCGTCCGTGCCTTGCCTCGTCATCCGTTGCACTCCATGTAATTTTTCCCATCCTGATCCCAAGTCACGAACAGTGTGTGGTGCGGTTAAGGTTTTCTCTCGAAATACAGCTCTTATGCCAACCAACAAACTCCACTTACTCGAATTTGATGACAGCAATTTATCCGAAAATGAACCAAATTACGTGTACTGTCTCACTGCCGCTGTATTTACCTCTCCGTTTCATTCCCGATAGATTTAATAAACACCGATGTTCGTAAACTCTTAGTCAGCGAACACCTTCCATTCGTATAACGAAATGGGTAATGTTGAATGCTTTTCTCATCTGGCTATCGCCCAAACTCACTTCGTTTCAGACCACTGGTGTCACTCTCAGACTGACCGTTGTACTCAAGTACATGGTTCTGATTTTTTGAGTTACTTAAATTCCTTTTATAAGTTCCAATTGCTCTCACAAAGGTTGTTCAGAGAAGACGGTATCAAGTTAGACATCTTTTTTGGTATCACTCTTAATCTTCGTCTCAATTTTGTTTTGCAGTTCGAGATGGGCTGCTTTGGGAAGCATGAAAACTGAGGAGGCTCAGTGTCAATTTGTGAGACGAATCAACGAACTTTGCCCACTCTTTAGTCCTTTTGTTGAGGCTTATGCGCGAAACTGCCGAATTACGGAAGCTGAAAAATCATCATGGTCAGTCCGGCTTATATGGTATAAATTATTTTTTTCTCCCTAATTAAATACACTTTAGGGTTCCATTACCATAGGATCTATGTGATTAGTTCACTCAGAATTTCAAATGTCATCTCATGTTATGTCGCAAAACCTTCGTGCTTTTCGTGTTATCTCGTTTTCAGGAAGTTGAGTCATGTTGAGTGAAGTCTTGTTCCTATACTTTCGTTTCAAACATACACTTATGATGTCCAATGAAGGTGGTGGTAAATGTCATTTTCTCTTACGTAACTAAATTCTGTGTGACTACGAGTCAGCTTCGTGGCATCTTTTATGGTGACTGCCCACGCTTTCCTGTTAGCAACGAGGTAACTGCACTGAAACCCAGTTTTTGTGTCACTGACGGGCGCCAAAGAGCGACTAAAAGACTAGGTGCACCATATTTGTTTCGATCGTTTTTAGTTGGCGACTAAGATTATACTTGCCGTCTGAGAAAGGCATTTCGTGTGGACTCTGTATGAGTACTGCTACAGTTTTGAAACCATTGTAGATGGTGCCATTGTGTAAATAAACACACTCTGTTACCCGAACATCGTTGTCTGATAGTGGCGTTCCAGATGTGTTCTTGCCATTTTTTCTTTGACACAAAGTAATTGGTTGAAGGCTTCCAGCTCTTTTATATTTTTGCTTCGTTATTTACTACTCATGTATATATATATATATATATATATATATATATATATATATATATATATATATATATACCAAAACAGGGTGAACTACTGCCCAATAAACGCAAAGTATGGTGTAGGGACTTATTTCACTGCGGGACTTCGACGGTTTGTGTAAGTGCACAAAAGCTCTTCCGGCGCCGTGAAGACGAAGGTAGATTTCTTCATTAGCCTGACTTTTTGGATATATAGTAGAGGAGGGACATTTACAGTTACTGATCAATCCCGCCGTTTCTCCATTGATATGAATAAGAAGTGTCAGATCTGTTGCAGTCAGTGTTCCATTCTCAAAACCGATAGCCTTTGCTTCAATATAGATGCCACTGAAAGTCAATTATGGGCTAATCGGCATGTTCTCTAGGCTGATCATATCATTTGAAAACTCAAGATTCGTTACTCATGGATTTTATCAGAGCGGCACTCCCGGCAACACAGTAAGTATACGCCGCATAATGATACAGTTGAATGAGACTGGTGACAGAAAAAGCTCTGGCAGATACTTCACCACGAGCGTGGCAGTGCGTCTAACTTAGTGAATAGTTTGACCATGCGAGGTTTACGGACTTCCCGGGAACTCCGTCGGTTTGGGGCATTCTTCAAAATGTCTCTCAGCTGATGAAATTAAAGGCGGCACGAAGGCAGTTTTCCTGTTCTGAACCGAGAAAATACTTCATGTCTAGCGCTTTTTGTTCATTTCTAGCTCAAGTATTTTTTAATCCCTAACCTCTCACTTTAGTGCTTCGTTTGCGGTCGATACCTCGCTGTATCAATCATTTAGAGTTCACGTGAACCAGAACCTACGAAGAGAAGGGTACACAACAAGTAAACATGGACTGGGCAGTACACCAACTTCCACAGTTTTGTGTCCATAAAACAAAAGAAACCAAGTTCAATGCCCGACTTCGCGATTAAGATAAATATGCTCACAGGTGGCTGTAGAACAAGAATTAGGTTGAGTTAAAAACACTCAAGGAAAACAGTTACCCTGAGCGTTTTATAAAATGAAATCTAAAAGAAAGACCAAAATGTGATCCAATTTACGACGTTCCTAAGAAGAAACTGTCCACGCGTGTACCATTCAAGGCAGACGCCATATCGAACCTTGTCAGCAGACGTCTAACACGTGCGGTGAGTGGAATACTGAACTCAGCTAGTGTGTCCTGTATATTTGCAAGCCATCCAATTATTCCGAATTCTAATAAGGATATGTTGCCAAAGCTGGCTACTTCAATGGTAATCTATTCATTCAGATGCGCATGTAATACAACCTACATCGCCCGAACGACAAGGCAACAATCCGAAAGAATTAAAGAGCATTGTCCAGGATATACACAAAACGGAGGAACAAGAACCACAGGGACTGCCATTCTCGGGCACTTGGTGGACTCATGTCATCAAGTAAACGCAGGTTCAGCACTCCAAATCGTTTATCAAATGCCTACTAATCCCCATAAAGACATGCGTTGACACACAGGCCACCACAGAGACGATCAGAATTCGTCTTTTCGCACATGCTGTATGCTGACAAAAGTTTGTCCAAACCCTCCAATTATCCAGGCCGCAAGTCGACCACTCCCAATCGAATGACTTAAATGTGGACCATGTAACCTAGTCGTGCAAACCCACGCGTCGATCTAATTCCACTACTTCTACCGACATATCCAACTTTCAACGCACCTATGTGGTTTGTACAGGCTGAAGAATGAGTGTTTGGAAAGAATCGTTGGTCTCCGAAAAGTTTTTCTGACGTCACAATATGCATATACAGAAAATATTGCAACTTACCTGAATGTTTACTCAGAAGAGCAATACCGTCTGCATATTCAAAGTCAGATAGTTCAGTACTTGAGCATAGATCGATGCCGCTACTGTCCCAAGAATCATTTCAATCGCAAAATTGAAGAGAGTTCGGCAGAGGACAACCCTATCAAATACCAACCTCCATGGTGAACTCGCCGTAAGCAAGAATTCGGCTTCGGCTGTCCGCATACAATCATTCAAAGCGTGAAATTTCTCTGGGACAGCCTTTAGTGAGAGGACATGCCAGAGATCTGTGCGATTGGCTGAGCGGAATGCAGCTTTCAGACCAAGAAAGCCGGAGACTGTAAGCCTACAGAATATGTGCTTGTCGTCTGAAATTTGAGGAAGAGTGAAAATGTGGCCGGTGCCACACCTGCCGTTTCGGAAACCGGCTTCTTTCTCACTTGTGCAAATTTCGCGTGCGCTAGGTAATCGGTGGAGAATAAGCCTGGTGAGCAGTTCGGATGCGATGCTTACCAAGCTAATTTCCCTATGGTTTTCACGAGAGGATCCGTCGCCTTTTAGTAGGTTAGATCCGAACGAAGTTCGGAGTGTATCTGTCACCTTTCTTGTAAATCGACACAATCACCGATTTACACCATTCCCTGGGAATCCGCTCACTATCCCAGATTACCCGGAGTGGTTTTGTTAACTCCGAAACCAAAGCTTCGTCTCCATCCTTGAAAAAAGATAGAGACAATCCATGCGGTTCAGCGGTTTTGTATCTTTACGAGTAACCTATCTCTAATGGAGATATGATATCCACCTGCATGGTTTCTCCTCTAGGTATATTTATAAGGTCCATTGCAGAAGTCGACGAACTGAATTGTTCCTTAAAGTGCTCCGCCCAGGAATCCAGACAACATTCCTGAGAGTGATTCAGTGAGGTGTCGGATTCTCTGAATAACTCACTTACTCCGGGCTTCCGTGGACCGGTACTTCTAATCAAACGGTAAAGGTTGTTACCATTGTCAATAGACGGTTTCTGGCATCGGAAATGCAATAGTGCTTGACGGGTCAATGAATGGAGATCCGATGAAGTTTTCTGTGAACCAGTTGATGGGCCCCATGTTGTTATGTACAGCCAACCACTATCCACCCTGGAGAAGACATTCCAGCGAAGGAACATGGAGAAAAACAGTTTGCCGGTCTGAAAGCCTTCACTAGATGGACTTAGGAGTGGAGTACCTGGGGTTTCTCTTCTCCGTGGGAGAAGTCATCGCACTTCATCGCCCGCCTAAATTGGGCAGGCCCCGGCCCAAAGGATGCTATCCCGTCCACTTTCCGCTTGCTCCATTGGGTGCATGAGACTAAGGACTGAATCCGAAAATCGAGTCGATAAGAAAGTACCTGCGAAGACGAAGCAATTCGTACAGAAACCAGGTCTCACGTGACAGACCAGGAGGAATTTACTCATGGGTTCTTCGGTCACGTTCCCGTGCAGTGTTACGCCCCACTGCCTTATGAGTCAGACTTTTGAGTCGAAGGCTCCGGTTAGGATTCCCCCCCCCCCCAAAAAAAAAACCCTTTTGTGTTATAGACAGTCGCAAAGTATGATTCGTCCAGCATCATTTGTATAAAAGACCACACTAATTTCCCGTCGTCGGATCTCATGGTATGGGTTATTGCATCAGGAGCAAATCTGTTGATGATGGTAGTTCAAACGTAGTGCGCAAATCAAACATACCTCGAATCAAGGTGCCCACTTAACTTGATTGTATTCGCTGTTTGCACACTACTTTGGTCTCTTTTCACTCTTGGTATCTCAGGTGATCTGGTGCCCAATACTCATGGCCAAGAGGGCGTCGGTAACGCTTTGTGCACAAGAGCTACGCGGATACCACTAGAGAGGATCCCCGTCAGCAGCGTGCACTAGAAACGGAGTACGCTACAGTCATGGAAAATTTCCACAAGTCGTTACATCCTATTCAGGACACTGACAGGAAACCAGTGGGTGTGAATAAAATAATCTATGAAGTTAATCGTTCGCCAGTTCACGATCAGCAGTGGCGTCTTAAACACAGCCTAGAAATTTAGGGCACATTTTAGCTGGCCTCCAGTATCGGCCTTCACACAACTACTCCGACGCATGTCTGTTTCAACGGATCCACCTACTAAAACGGAGATCCACATGGAAATTCAAACCTTAGAGCGTCACAGAGTGCCGAGTTCCGACTCACTTCTCAGAACCCTACTTATAGACTGCAGGATGAAGCACGTCAGACAACTTCAAATTCTTTTTTGGAACTCTAAAGACGTCTCACAAAGGAGGGGAAATTGAGTGTTTTCTCTATCTCTAAGTAGGGTAAACTCAATAATTGCTCTAACCGTGGAAATATGAACCCCATCTCGATATTGTCAAAGCTGCTAGCCTCTGCTGTACTTCGCGGGTTGAACCGCGCTGGTGAAGAACAGACTTGAGGAGAAGACTGTTTTTTTACCTGAAATGGATGGATCCAATAAATCTCCACCCCTTCCCCGAAAGCTGCTCGAGCGACGTAACGCTTTTCAGAGACCAACGATCATCACGTTTTTAGATATTCATGCTTCCTTTGACTTTGTCAGTAGGACTGCTCGAGGGACTGTTTGTTGTAAATATGGAGTACAGTCAGTCACGTGCTACGTTACACTCCTCGGGTTTCTGGGCAAATGAGAACATTGCAGGAACTCACATGTGTTTTTCAGTAGCGTGCACTTTTGTTAATCCATCCACAATTTCGCTTTCATCTTTCTTGTGACGCTTAGGTTGATTCATTCACTGCCTCATGCGGTACTGGTAAACTCATCTTAAATCTAAAAGATAACATACAAGAGGCATCATCTGTGTCTTACTTTTTAGGACTGGGTGCCACTTCTGTCTGAACAAGAGCCAAGTCAACTTTTGGAAACCTTAAAGCCACAAAGATACAGCTTCTGTGCTATCCTTGGCTTTCTTGCATATGATGCTCTCCACAATCGGGAACTCACCATGTTTTCTTGTCGTGGTGAAAAACCACGCAAAAGTCGCCTCATTTACTGTTCGGAATGTTCTGTTATTTTTGAGGTGACACCTTTCTTGAGAAGCATCAATATTCAGATAATCCTTGATTACCGTTGGGTATCACTTAGTAAACAGTCTTTCTTGAGATACCGAATGACAGCCATCGAGCTCTGCGTTGCACAAAGCTGATTAAGCATATTCAGTGCTTTCTTCTCTCTGACGGGCAATCGCTTGGTCTTTGTCACGTCAAATGCCACCAGATCACCGTCTCGACATTCGTGTACGTTCGTCACAAGCATTGTCCAATCAGTGGACAACACCATGTGCGTCACACTGGCTGAGACGTCATTGGCTGAATGCGACATTGCACGTCCGTTGGTCAGTGGCCAAGGCGTGCGTCGGTAAACGGCAAGGTGAGAAAGAAATAAGAGGTGCGATATACTGCCAGGGGGCATGACATGTTCAGCTCTTACGTTAATGCACTTACGGTTGGTCTAGAGTTTGTTGAAAAGTGGGATGATATTAGAAAATGCTACTTTCCATGGGTGCGATACAGCGAGAGATTCACTGTACTCGAGAAGTTCGATCGAACTGACAGCGACAATTCTCCCATCCAGTGGTGTTCTGATAATGAACTGTTTTTGACGTGTAAGGACTTCTGTTGTTAGAAGTACCATTAGTGCCTTCCAAAGACTTCATAGCGTTGTACTGAGCTTCACCATATTGTCATTGGTCACCGCTGGCATGGATCACCCGAAGAATTTTGTTTATTCTGATCTACTCCTGTAGACTTAGATCTCTCCTTGGTACTTACCGGGTTTTGCTTACGTTTCATTTAGGGTAGCACCAACACCGAAAACAACCAACTCGCATGTCTGTTTCTGATGATAGCTGGCGATCTGTTATCCGGGCACGGTTTTATACAAGACTACTGACGCAACCGGATGCCGAGGATCTAAATGAATGTTTGTAACAGACAAACTGCTTCCCATGCCACACAATACTACAGTTTAAGTGGGCCTCACATACGATGGGTATATTGAACATCAGTTGCTCTTTTAGATACTCGCAGAAAGGTCCGTTCGGACGTCATATTCGATGAAGTGCACAGACCCTTAAGACGTCAGTTGATTACATTGAGGACCAACTGCGAGCGGTAGTGGACTGCAAAAGGTTGACAGACGGAGGAGGCAGCAAACATCGATAGATGTCTCAATCTCTACAGTCTCAATGAAGGTACCAGTAGTAGTGTGTAGCAGTCAAGAAATACGACGGCTCAATAATTCTCTCAAGAGAGTTGAGCGGAGCACGATTTTGGGCAGTTCAGTTAGCCCACTTCTGTAGTAGACCTCCAGGTTATATCTGCAAGAAAAACCATGCAAGTAGATATCGCTGCTCGTTAGAAACAAAGATCATTCGAGAAATATGCTGCCTAAGAAAAGCTCAGAGTTGCTAGGCCGATAGGTTGTCTCCGTTTTTTCTTCAAGTATGGAGGCGGACCTTTGATACCCGAGTTACCGAAATTCCTCCGGTTAACATGTGGAAGTGAACGAATTCCCAAGAAAGAGTTTGGATCAGTGGCTGAACTAATCTGCGACAAGCGATAGGTTTTCTTATCAAAACCACGGAGTTATTATCTTAGTAAGCATCTTATCCAAGCTGCTGGTTGGTCTTATTTTCCGTCGGATCTCCGGTGCTGGCGATCGGTGAGAATCATAACGTCTCAGACCCGGTCGGAGTTGTATCGACTACGAAAAATTTTGGAGTGCAGACACTTTCCGTAGGTCCATGTTCTGTCTTCCTTGATCTGATAATGGCCTTTCAATCAGTCTACTGCAGAGTACTTTGGCGTTGCCTCATTGAAGGGTGTACCGAGAAGTTATTCTCCGTAATTACCTCAACTAGTAGACTAGACCGAGTGTGACGTGTTAGTGTTAGGGTCCGCAAGGTTCGCCAACCGGATTATGTCGGAAATTTGTCGATACAGCTAGGTGCCGCGGCTAGTGGCTTAGTTGTGTTGGGACTCTTTCATCGTTTGCATGATTTCCACTTATAGGTTTCTTTTGTGCTTGTTTCCTTCTACTCGTTTTGCTCTCGACTAGACGATGCTGTGAAATAGCAACCGAGACCATTGCACGGAAATGCGACAGTAATGGTTGGAAGTACTGAAGTGAACTTAGTTTATGGAGTCACGTCATATATCCAACATCTTACGCCTTACATCAGCATCGATGGTTTGGTGTTCTCTTCGTATTCGATCAATATCACGAAGACGTCGATAGTTAGTGTATTTAATGCACGGAATACTATTAAACCCACTCTGTTTTTCTGCGGTACGACGTATTGGTTCGTCAGCTTAGTACTATGCCAGATATGCACATGGATTTTAGGTGTAAAAGCGATACCTCGATTTGTGGCGGAAAAAGTGCTTTTTAACTCACCTTTGAACAAATCGCAAAAACACCGAACTGGTCTGCAAACACAATGACCTTGTTTGTTGCTGACTCATTTTCGTTAATCAGGAATGTATTATTGAACATTGTTCACGTTACACGTGATTCCAGAAAAATTTTTACTCTAGCAATGCATTTCGATCAGAAATAGCGATCTCGCATTTACCAAAATAGAGGAGTAGTGCCAGACCAAAGGCTTCCTGAACAAGAAAATTACTCCCGTACAAAAACTCAGGTACGATAGATGTCAAAGAAAATTTCCAGATTGACACTGGTTATTCGTAACTTTTTGAAAAATTTCATGGACTGCGTTCCCGGGAGAGAACGTGGAATTCCAAGAAAAGTCTCCAAGCAAGCCACAAGAAGACTCATAAGCGGTGTTTTGAATCAAATAACAAGTGTATCAATGCTGCAGGGGTCTTTGCCGCTGATTGCATGCATTCTACAGTCTGCGCCACATCTGCGGTACAGAGAGGTGACTGAATGATTGGTCATCGTTTTCAAAATTGATAGGAACTGGACAAAAAAACAACGGTTGAGGTGCTGGGTGGAATGATATGATATTTACTGATAATACAGTCTCTGGCTTTGACGACCCTGATGGAATCATGTATTAATGGCAAGACTTCAGGAATAGTAAGCTGTACGTCAGTCGTCGAGTTTTCGGTGATGGCTTTGATTTCCTAGCTTTTGACGGCGGAAAATCCCAACTTGTAGTACTCAAAGCGAAGCAAACGTTTGACTCCTACACCAGAACATTGAATGAAATTTTGCCTCTGATGATTCCTGGAAATCCACCGGGGCTTCGGGATCTTTTAACACGACAGCTCGGCTATACATACAGCCAACCTCATCAGAATGAGGCTATTTTACGAGAACATCAAGATCATAAACTGGCCTGCTCACGGTCCAGACTTGAATTGGGTTGAAAATATCTGGTTTGTTATGAAGGCTAGTCTACGCGGACGCAAGAGTCTTTGGCACTTTGCGCGACTTAACGTTCGTCATCTTAGCCGAATGGGACACCATTGAACTCGGGACCATTCGGAATGTATTTGAAAACATGCCTGGACATTGTTTCAGTCAATAACGATTCTGACCGTTGTGTTTCGTAACCATCCTTGTTGCCATTTGTCCACTGGTGGGTTTAGTAGCGTTTCGCACCTTCTCGGGGGCTTTTTTCAGGATAAATGAATTTGCTTGTTTCATGCTTCAAATCTGTATGTATTTGGTGTAGTAGTGGGTTGACACATCTGCATGCCAAATTTAGTCCGATTAAGTGGTTTGGTTCAAAATAATCGCAGGTAAACAGAGTAGATTTAATGACATTTCGTGCACTATATTCTTTCCGTGATACCAACATTTCTTAACCAACGAGCAAGGCTAACCTAACTGTGTGCTCTCGACTTGGTTACATAGGTGAATGTCTGATCGGCGCCACAAATTAGGTAAAGTCAAACAAGCTTTTTTATGGGCGATATCCAGCTAGTTGACGAAGTATCTTTTAGTTTCCAAGGAGCGAAACTCGTATATTTCGGTCTAAGCTCCATACGCTAGGATGCATTCTTTTAGTAACGAACTCAGTCATGTAGCAGCCTGGATGTGCCGAAAGCTTTTCTATCATAGCTTTTTATTGCATGCTTATGCGTGAGCATAGTGTGAAAATCATACTCCGTAGCCTCAAAGACCCATTGCATCATTCGAAATAACTGGTAACCTGATCCTGAGGTTTGGACTGTAGAACGACATAAGGTCCCGATGAGCTTGGTGCGATGACGAGCAGAGCGGCAGTGTATTGTCGTGTGCCACGAATGTGACCGTCTGTGGCTAAATTTCTAGCCTCTGACCTCCGAGCATACAAATGCTGACTTCAGTCAACCACGGCCGATTATTTTAGTTATCTAAAAATGTTCGTTACAGAGAATCTTTTGAAAATTGCGAACTTCAGTGATTTTATGAGATAAACCCCTTAACACTCAAAATGAGGACCGGCGCTGTGATATGATTGCACTACAGGGTGGTAATTAGCCAGTCACAGTTGATTTTGTTCTCGTTTTTTTTAATTTCTGTTATTCCATGATTTCATTCCTCACCCTACAGATAAGTTTTTTCCAGCTATTGTGAGATAATTCTTTTTCATCCCTCCCGACATCTAGTCAAACTACAGGTTCGTCGGGAGATGCGCCACCGTCCACCAGTTCAGTCACATATCAAGAATTCATCATTTCGAACGAGTAAGCCATTTGTAATTAGCCTATCAGTCAACCCCGAGAGTTCCCTGTGATTGATGGGAACAACTAACTTGATGAACTACAGTCCGCACATATCCGGTTGTGCTTTCTATAACGAAACGATATCTGGTCAGAATGGCCTAATGCACGATGCAACACAGCATACCAAATTTAAGAATGAAACTACGAACGATGTGCTAATTTGTGCTGAAAACGTAAAAACGTGGGTGACGAAAGTAAAGTATGGGACCCCCTATTCCGAGGCACTACCCGATAGAAAATTTTGCAAAACTAGACGGATCATCAAGCCTGGCAACAATCTGATTGGTCCCGTATGTTGATTTGGCGATCGACAAATCCAGGAGAGCCGGAATCACATGAATCATGTGTACCGGAGCACGTGGTGCACCCTGGTTGTCTTGTCAGCCCTGGTAGCCTTCATTCACTTTGGTTACACTTAGTTCAGAACTCACACGGAATTTTGTCTGCTCAATACCCCACAGAAAGATCCTAGCAAATTTCGAGAAGAGCGAAATGTCGGCGTCTCACTGAATAGGACTCAGTTTGCATGAAATCACCGGGATATGCAAATGATCGGGAAGCGTCGTGCGAGTGTCTGGAATGTGACGATCATTGTGCGCCTTATAAGCGAATGGGTCGCCCAAAAAAATTAACGAAATCGACGAACCCAGAATGACTCGTGAAGCCTCCAATAACACATGCTTCATGTTAACTTTGAATGCTTTGATCGGAGTCAGTGTTTCGAAACGACCGTTACATAGAACGCTCGGAACTGTGTTGTGAATGAAATACAAAAAATGAAAAGATAAATTTCTCTCACACCACTGCATAAAGAATAACGCTTATCTTGGGTTGAAACACATGTAACATGGACAAACAAGTGGAAAACCGTCTACTTTAGTGGCGTAAACATGTCAGTTTGGATGGTCTGGGTGCTTCGAATTATTACTGGTGTGATATCAGAAAATAATGAATTTTTAGTCAAAACGGGGACAAGAGTTCGGTAGTTGTTTGGGGAGGCTTCTCAGTCAACGGCCAAAGTGAGCTGATTATGCTTGAGAGCATACAAGATTCCGTTGCGTATATTCGTACGTTGGAATAGGTTTTGCTCTGACCCGTGACCAACACATTACTAGATGGCTCCGTATTGCAACATGATAGTGCTTCTGTACACTGGTCATACACTACAAAATGTTGGCTATTGTTTCGTGGGATCAAACTCGTGCAGTGGCTGGCCTGAAGCCCAAATCTGCACCCGATTGAGAGCATATGGAACATACTTGCTCGCCAGGTTTAAAAGGCTTCCATAGTTTGCCAGTCAAAGAATGAATTGATAATTACACTTAAGCGAGATTGGGTGAATATTGGCCAAGGGACAATCGCACATTTTGTAACAATCATGCCCAGATGTAACAAAATTATTTGGCAGAACTACGATTGTACACGATTTTAAGTAGTAAGTATTGTAACCCAGCTGAAGGGGGTCCTACACTTTTGTCACCCTCTTTTTTCGCATATTCTGATTTAGTTAGCTCCTGATGAATTATTCCGTTTTGAAATTCTTTATTCTTCATCGCAATAGGCATTCAGTCGTTTTAACCGGATCTTATGTCGTTAGACAATACGGAAACGGAAAAATGAGGATGTCTTATACTTGCGTCGATCAGCGTGGTTCTTCGCCCTGTGAACTGATCGTATCCACCATGTGCCTGGCCGTTTAGCCGAGAAAATCGCAGACAACACCAAGTTAGTATGGACGTTTACTGTTCGGCTAGGACAGCCATCAAATGTGTGTAGTTGTGCGTGCGTGCGTACGCGCGTGTGTGGAGAGTGAGGTGAATGCCGGAGCCAACAATAAATTCAGATTTTGCCTGCGTGTGTCAGAAGCGAAACAGTAAATTACGGATGGTTATGCGTGTGCGTGCGTGCGTGCGTGCGTGCGTGTTTGGTTGGACATGTCAGATTGATAGACCGTCTTAGTCAACAGACTGACGCAAGTAGACGCGTATCGATCGGGATTCGCGACCAAAGTACGAGTTCACTAAATGTCAAAAAGTCAGATAATTCTGACTCGCGCAAAAATCGATATCGATCTTTTTTTTTGTTTCACAACTCCGCTTCTATTTTGTATGTTTGAGCAGCAGTTTACTTATTGAGTCTGAATAGTTGGAGTGGCTTCGATATCGGCTGACTTGGTTACGCGCCCTATTCTTTGTCATATCGTTGTGAATTTGTTTTCAGTGAAGGGATTGGGTGGAAAACCGATATTCGAGGCTATCACTGCACTGGTGATCCGTTGGCTGTTTATCTAGGGGAACTGGTCAGATCGTGATTTCAAAACGTCCATTATGATGCGTTAGAACATCTGCTATAACAACCATCAACCCTAATGGACAGCCGAGTGACGCGGAAACCTCGACTATACAAACTTCGTCTGAATAGCGCATTATCTAACCACTTGAATACCGCCAGCCTTCTATTAGCGACTCGGGACGAAATCCGTTAGCCTATCCCTGATTTGGGTGATGGAATAGTAAGTAGTACGATGGCTCATAGACTACCGCAAATTTGATTCCTTATTCTTCTGCTAAGTCAGTGAATATGATTTCTGCAACTACTTGTCTTAGGTGAATGTTTCACTACTGCTACTTAGGGGTAATTTGTTTATGCTTGACGTGAACCACCAATCGGGTTCTTATTTCCAGTGGATATGTACGAAATTCGCTATCGCTACCGTCATCGTCATCATCTTACTGCAAGAGGGATGAAGATCTGTTTGAATCGCTACTGTGCTCACCAGCAATGTGTTGGCTGTATTTTTACACTGGCTCAAAACCAAACAGTGGCAACACCACAAATCCGGTGAATTAGGAAACGTACATTTAAGGAAATAAAAATGTTTGCATAAGTTTCCCATCCTTCAAGATTGCCGTTTAGGTCGTGAATGTCTCATCATCCGTCGATGATCAGCGATCAAGTTATAAAAGCCAGTAACCTAGGCTACAAACGCCACTAGTAGTCAAAATCATTCGAAATTAAAACTTAGACACAAAACCTTGTTTAATGCTTTTCACACAAGGTTTTCCTGTTGTTTAGTAGGCATTGACGATCATTTAGCAGCCCTTGGCGAACGTTTAATGGCCACTGCCGGTTATTTATGGGTCAGTAACCAGGCCTTTCCAATGTACTCATGTCACACAAGATCACATCACCAATGAATTTCTGGACCTAACAATGCGGCTTGGCAGCCTTGTGCGAGGATCTGACTCACAGCGTTGCGGGAGGTTAAACCATCAGTGAGCATGGGCTCGGGATGTTGGTGCAAGTATTTGAACAAACAGTCAATCGGATTCTGCTCGGTTTATGTGCTGTATGTTTGAAACACAATTTTGCTCTTATTGGACCGTCTAAGGGTTATTCGGATTTATATACCTGTTTTCATTTGACTATTGATGTGAAATTTTTTATTAAATAACCTTCGTATTTTACTTTCTAGTCTCTGCATGTTCAGATTAGTGACTTGCACCAGCCTATCAAACCCTGTGACGGGTATTGAAATCTCACGTGATGTGCCTTTGAACGTTCTAGGTGTGTCGACAAGGTTTGGTTACTGCACCCTACACCGCCACTCATGATAGCCAACAGTGGCTACCAAGTGACCGGTAGTGCGATAATAAACGAGCGCCAGAGTCTACTAAATGGTTTCCAATGTCAACTAAACGACAGGAAAACCTGTCGATGTTTTCCACCTCGGCTTCAAGGTCCTTTGACATTCGGGGTCACGGGAGTTCACTTAGCACGCCTCACGGTGTTCGCGCAAATGTCTTCGATTTTGGGACATTTTTAGTGTCCCTAACTAGCGTTGCTTGGACGCCGAACGGTACGTCAGTACCGACACCAAACTCCGTTCTTCGTACACCAAGTGATAATCTGATCACTGCTGCATTTTTTAAACGGTGTAGAGCATGTAAATAGTTCAGGTTGACGTGTGCAATGGTGAAGCATACGTAAGTATGCCGGCGATACCCAAAGCGGTTCAGTGTGATTACACCGGTAAGGACGGGGGTGGATGGGAGGGCGACTGTCCACACACAGAAAGCCGCCGTGTGTCTTCAGCGTGGAGTGGCCAGGCTTTGCAACCGTTCAGCAAAACTGTGAACACTCGTCCCTACATTTGCTCGTGGTTCTGTCGAGAAAGGGTACGTGATGTGAATTGATGGTCTAATGTAGGAGGCGCTTGCATGGAGACCCAGCTTTCGATGTGTCCATGATTGTGAACGGGTATGCTGTCAGTTCACATCTAGCCGCTTTCTATCAATGCTTCAAATAGAATGAAGATTTTCCCGTAGCATCTGCGCATTGCAGCTCTGTAACATGTTTCCATCACTAAATGTCAGTGTCTCTACCAAGATTTGAGTTCATGTCTCATTGTGAGATATTTCACTATGTTCCCAGTCTTTTGGGAATCGACCGACGAGCGTGTGTGGAAAGAGGAGATTCAGTGAAAAACGTATTCATGGCATAACGTGTTGACCTACAGCTCATCACACAATGGGAATGCACACCGCCCCTAATTAGCGGCCAGCATGACTTAGGGTTACTCGGTACAGCCACTTGTGGCGCTTCTGAAGGAGCGTTTTAAAAACTGTTGAACTAGGTCTGAGTCAATTCGAGTGATCCATGATGACCGTCTGTGTGGATGCAACCTCGACATTTTCGGCTTACTTCGATTTGGTTGCTTTGGGTTCGTTACTGACAGATGACGGCAGGTGCCACGTCGGAAGTTGGCGCGTCTCAGTTTCTTTTCTGATAAGAAACGATCTGTAAGCGAAGCACTGAGTTGAAAGACTCTATCGTCCAAGCATCATTAATTCATTCCAGAAGGACCTTCCCGATGTTCTGGTTCTTTATCAGCCTTTATACTTTGCATTTACCTTCCATACCAAGATCACAGTAAGTCTGATACACTGAAACAGATTATGGCACTTCTGGTCGAACCTGGTTTTGATTGTTCTTGGACTGCAGTTAACTCTAAAGCTGAACACCAAACCAAATTCTACCCTAGGAAACTCGGAAATCAGAAAAAGCGCAGGCTGAACATTGAGTGTGAATTTCATTGAGAGTATCAGTCGGGCTATGGAACCGGGATTTTAAGTATCCGGTTCGGTTCAGTTCTCTAGGCATTTAACTTTGCACCTCTGAGGTTTGACTTTGGTTGCTGCCTCGCAGCGTCAGAACATAAACAGCAATGTAGATCGCGACACAAAGAAGCGGACGGCAAAAAATGTGCTGCGTGGAAATCATGCGGACGAGGAAAAAGTTCGAACGCAAATGTACCGCTGACCACGGCACAGCCATATCGACTGTTGTCTAAAGGAATCCGGTGGGCGAATCTCGTGGATACCAACCCGGAGCCTACGACGTCCTACTCGGCCTTGTCCACTGATCAAGATACCATAACTTGGCAGTGCCATGTACTGACCACCTCAACCCATCCTCGAACTACTGTATGCCTCGGAGACCAATGCACGTCGAGCGAGTCTATGCATGGGCCTGCGTTACACATACCCCAACTGTCTTAACCTATTTGGGTAAAACCCTCGTACGTGAACCTCATGCTAGCTTGACCATTAGTACTAGATACCGGATCACCAGACACGGGAAAAGGAAAGGGAGCGATTAAGGTTGAATCTGGTGCTACGAAGAGTGATCACAGAGGCGGGGTCCAATATGCGCGTTTTTGGGAATAAGACATCTACAAATTTTGAGCGCACGGTACGTAGCATTTGTGACAAGTCATGGTATTATTTGTCTTTTGTCTCGCGGGAACTATCGGCAGTTGCCCACACAAACACGACGTACAGTCGTCAACACAGACTTTTTCTGTTTACACGTTCAACCGAGCTACTCAGGAACGACTGCTGAGTCTTTACCAGTCTGGTAACACACGCTCGGCTCTTATGTTGAAAGCGATCCCATGGCCCACCGGATTTCCCGATACGCGAAAGGCCGAGATGAAAGTATCTTGGATACAACACATAGCCATCAAGATCCTCTGGTGTATTTATGGACCAATACAAAACAGAACATCAGTAGGCCAATGTTGCTTCGTAGGTCTGTTTTGTTACACACGAAATGAATTGCATCTGGTGATGGAGTTTCTTTCCAGGCTCAATGTGGATACATATTATCGGTATGTTTCGTAGTCTTTCCCAACTAACCTAAATATAACATAGATCTCCGCACGCATTTGAACCACTTCACCGTTATCCATCACGACGAGACTGCACCTTGTCGTGGTATGACGGCTTGCGTGCCTCCATGACACAAACAGCTATGCATGACCGCTTCCCTAACGGGGAGATGCAATAATGCCTGATAGGTCAATGGATAGGGGCCAGACGAAGTCCATTCTAAGAACCAGTTGATAGGCAACCTCTGGTTCTAACCACTACGCCCCTGGAGAGGACACTGCAGCGAATGAACACGGAGACAAACAGTGTGCCGGTCGAAAAACCTCTACTACACCTTTTCCCATCAAGCTTTAGCCTAAACCCGCAATTCTTTAACCACGACTCATCATTCTTCAGCCTTGACACACAACCTTTATCCATGCCGCTACAAGCCAAATAGGTCAAAAGTATCGGAATATAAGGACATCAAGAGATATTGGAACAATTTATATCTTTTTTTACAAAGATTGGTGTTGCAATGCTAACGGAAAAAATGAGAAAGTATGACGATCAAATGCTGCGCAGTTGACCGTGATAATGGTATCAAATGCTGCACTGCAAATTGATTGGAGAAAGTTTGAACGATGTGCCCGTATCGTCGAACCATGTGGCACAGCCCTTATTACTGTTGTATTTTCAGTGAACCAGTTTCCAATGTACTAAAAAATATAAGCAGATTAAAGTGGCAAAAATTTTACCTGTTTGAATTGACTGAAGGCCTCCTCAGGCTGATTGAAAAATGGACTGTACGATGGGTGAAAACGTATTTGATGATTGGTGTGTAATTGTGCGTCCACAGCTCTCCGATGAACGGGCGCATTGTCAGAGACAAATACTAGTTGAACATCAGGCTGCTCAGTAGCAATAAACGCTGCGTAGCATGAGAGAAACTCATTGAAAATATTCCATGTAGTCTTTGTATGACATTCATGCTTCAAGATAATAGTGATAGATGAAAAGGCTAATATGTTCAAGTTAGTTCCTTTACTTGACGGTAGAATTCGGATAGTTTTACTGCCTATTTTTGAGCGTCCATAGCTACGACAACACTATAAGTTTTAGTTGGTCTCATCAATATGCAACCTCAGAGTTGCAGCACCTGATAGTTGCAACCGATTGGCATATTCTGCTCGTTTAGATTTGACTGCATTTGGGTTTCGTTCCACTGGTTGAATGGTTAGCTTCCTAATTGAATTGTGATGCCCATCCAGCAATCGACCAGTGGATGACTTGCTAACTGTTGTGCTTGGTAAATCCTTCTCCATCCTTACCCTGAACTGCTTCAGTGTGCTTGTGGGATAAAATGTCACAAACGAGCAGTCCTGTAAGTAAAATCTGTAATGTAAAAAACGATACTCCGTTTTGCATTTCAAGGCATAGACAAATATCAGGACTAGATATGATGAAACAAAATAAAAGTTTGGTTCAATAAGCCTTTAGATGAGTGGATACATTAAAAATCCGAGAGCAATGCACACAGTTATCGTAAGTACACCTTCAATAATGTCATCAATCTATTTATGCTGCAACATGTGACACCGTTACCACGGTCAACTGCGCAGCATTTGGTCGTCACACTTTCTCATTTGTTCCATTAGCATTGCAACACCAATCTTTGTAAAGAAAAAAGATATAAATTGTTCCAATATCTCTTGATGTCCTTATATTCCGATACTTTTGACCTGTTTGGCTTGCAGCGGAATGGCTAAAGGTTGTGCGTCAAGGCTAAAGAATGATGGGTCGTGGTTAAAGAATTGCGGGTTTAGGCTAAAGCTTGATGGGGAAAGATGTAGATGGACGTGGGATTGGAGTACCTGAGGTTTTTTCTGACGGTGTGAGAAGTGATCGCACTTCATTGGGCAGCTATTGCCCAATTTAGCTGGTAAGTCCCAATCCCAAACGATGCTGCCCCGTCCACATTCCGCTCGCTTCATTGGATGTATGAGGCTAAGGACTGAATCCGAAAAGCGGATCCACACCAAAGCACCAGCGATGACAAGACAGCATGCTTGCAACAATTAGGTCTGATGTTGCAGACCAGTAGAAGTGGTTTCACGAGTTCTTCGGTCACGTTCCCGTGTTGGGTTAACGCCCCACTGCCTTGTGGTTGAGACTTTTGAGTCAAAGGCTCTGGTTAGGGTTCCAAAAGAAAAACTGTTTCTGCGGTGTAGGCAGCCGTGAGGTAAGATGTGGCCAGAAATCTCCAGCGGTCAATCGGTAAACGCTCTTTATGTCTCTGCTCTCCATTTTTCACATTCTAATTCTAGATGCGCACGAGTGGCCACAATGAGCCGTGACTGTGAACTTGTAGCTCTCGGAAAGGGTAGCAACTTGAAGATAGGGAAGAAATGCGGACCGATTCTCCGACCTGAGCGCATCCTCTTCACTGATCTGCTTTCATCGTCCGCACACTTTACCAAACGGGGCAACAGGCTACCCTAGCTAGGACTTTTGAAACCTTTGACATGGACGTGTGTTGCGTCTCCGAAAAATGCATCAGAGACCCAACTTCAGTGTTGATACTTGGCTTCCCAGCTACAAGCTCAGCCTCTCATTGAACTCTTCGCGTGTCAATTGATTCGGTGTTTATTGCTTTAGATACCAGTCCGTCTTCAGAAACAGAGGTTCTTCTCGAGGTAATCTAACTCAAACGACATAAGACTGCCGCACCGAATGGTTTGCCTCTGTCTGTTTTCAAAGAAGGTGGCTGAGGACTTTTACTGGAGTTGACAAAGCGGTTTGTTATTAGAGAAGGAACAAGTTCCAAAGAGTTTGTTCAAATCGGTGATCGTACCGATTTATAAGAAAGGCGACAGGTCCTCCTGCGAAAACCACCATAGAATAAGTCCGGTTAGCATCGCGCCCAAACTGTTCGCTGGTATTATTCTCCAGCGATTATCTAACGCGTGCGAACAGTTCTCGCGCGAGAATCAAGCTGGGCATAGACTTGGTCGAGGTTGTATTGATCACATCTTTACTCTTTGACGAATTTTGGAACATAGACACCTTCCGTAGGCCCACTTTCTCCGTTTTTCTTGATCTGAAAGCGTCCTTTGACTCAGTCGACCGAACAGTTCTCTGGTGCCGCCTCTTGCAAAGGAGTGTACCGGAGAAAATCATTTCCATCGTGAGATCCCTTTACATTGATAGCCGAAGCCGAATTCGGGCTTGCGATGATCTTTCACCCGAGTTCACCACGAGAAGTGGTGTACGTCAGGGTTGCCCCCTCCCCCTTCTCTTAAACTTTGTGATTGAAGTGGTTCTAGAGACGGCACTTTTGTCATGTGAGGATAGCGGCATTGAACTTTTCCCTGGTGGAAAAATATCGGACCTCGAGTATGCGGTCGACATTGTTCTTCTAAGTGAAGATTCAGGTAAGTTGGGAGGTTTTGTAGACAACTTGACGGGTTGCGTAGCAATGCTCGGCATGCGTTTTGCACTTTCAAAGTACAAGATGCTGTTGCAGGACTGTGTTTGTCCATCGCCAAACCTATCAGTGTCTGGGGTGACTATAAACGTGGTAGACCAGTTCTGTTATCTGGGGGAGCTGCATCTCACCCGGAGGTCGGATATCGGATGAAGTGTTTCTGCGCATACAGAAGGTTCGTTTGGCATTTGCCAACCTGAGTCATCTGTGGCGTCGACATGACATCCGTTTACCTATCATGGGTCGAGTGTACGCTGCTGCAGTGAGGTCCGTGCTTCTGTGTGGTTCGGAGACATGGCCACTGAGGGTGGAGGATATACGAAGATTGTCGGTATTTGAACACCGATGTCTTCGTAGTATTGCTCGAATCTGGTAGGAACACCGTGTGAGCAATGCTGAGGTTCGACGGAAAGTCTTAGGTTCAAGGATCAATTCATTAGATGAAACACTTAAGTTGACCAGGCTAAGATGGTTGGGACATGTGTTACGCATGCCCCTTGACGGGATCCCTCGGCGTGCTATGTTTGCTGAGGCAGGTACAGGTTGGAAGATGAGTAATGGTAGTCTGTCCATGACATGGAAGAAAGGTATAAAAAGCCTAACTAGAGGACTTGGCCATGTAGGGCGTGTTAGACTTCCTGGGTGGGTTCCAAGAGACCCTCCCACTCAGTGGTTAGATGCGTTGGGGGATATGGCTAGATGCTGCGATCAGTGGCACTCTTGCATTCACAAACTTCCTTCATCGACTTAATTCTAATAATGTAGTTCTCCTCTTACTGCTTTCATACTCTTTTCTCCTTCATTATTTCCTTTTGAGGTTGCCGCTAGGAGATAGCAACCAAAGCCACGGCACCCAGTGCATGGTTAATGGTTGTCTGAACTAAATTGACTTCACTGATATGCAACGTACATGCATTTCTGCACAAACCGATATTCTACCCACCGACGGTTTTGTGCATAATATTGATTTTCAACCAGTGGTCTGACAAATATATGTGAGACTGATTCGACAATCAAGCCATTCAGTAAAGCTTCTGTATATGAATTGCTGAGTTATATATATATATATATATATATATATATATATATATATATATATATATATATATATATATATATATATATATATATATATATATATATATATATATATATATATATACCGATGCTTTCAGATTAGCCATCGGGACTCATCGGAACTTCCGCACTGAACAGTTGATCGATGGAGAGAAACATAATCAGTACCTGTGCGTGCGGGTTGTTACACGTGGTTCACCGTGTCGTTCGGTGCTTTCGTGTTCTCCACTGATCGTTCGAAGTCTCGATCAGGTTACCGGTTATCCCAACTAGTCCAGGGGTCTGTGCTCGTGCGCAAGTGTTTAATTAAAAAAATCCGCGGTTATTCAGCTAACTTCCTTCGTACTTTGTGCTGTTTCAGATTGTTTGTTTCTACTTGCCCAAAGACTTGAGTTTTCCACACGTCAATTGTACGGTTGTTCAGATGTGAATGCCATAGCAAACTCTACTGTATATCTACACAGGTATGCCAAACGATTCGTGGTGCAGGACTTGTTAGCGACAAAAGATAAATTTGTTTTCATGTTAAGTACCGAACGAAATAAGGTAAACACTTTTCCCCAGAATGCCACCCGGGAGCGGGGCGGCGCAGTGGTAACACACGCATAATGCAGCACGATCCGTAACGAGACGTGAACTCAACGTAAGTCTGCCTAGGGATCGCGAAATCTGATGTTCTCAAAAAGCATTAGAGATGGAACTTGCTGCGGCTGTGGAAAATCCCCGCAAGCTGTTTCATTTCATTCGGGTCACCTGTAGAAAATCATTAGGTGTGAGCGAAACGATCTGTGATGCTGACGGTTCATCTATTTACAGTGTGCAGAGACGTCTTTAAAGTGCAGTTTAGCTGGCTTCCAGCGTCAGCCCCTCCCATAGTTCTTCGTGTGAGGGAAATCGATCGTTGTTCATATCTTCAGGAAGAGCCCACGCAGTGACTGCGCCAACTATAGGGGTATAAGCCTAATTCCGATAGCGTCTAAGCTGCTAGCGTTTGTCATCTTTCGCAAGCTGTACAACACGCATGATGAGCAAACTCCCGAGGAACAGGCTGGGTTTCGTACCGGTTGTGGGTTCATCGATCAAATCTTCACCCTCCGACAGTTGTTAGAGCACCGACGCGCTTTCCGAAGGCCAACGATCGTTACTTGTTGGAATCTTCATGTTGACTGTTAAAGCCCCTCCCCCGAGTTTGCGATTTTCTTCTGTTGTTGCTGCGTTAGCACAACACAAATCTCTACGGGAGTTGAAGATTGCCTTGAAGGAGGAATGAGACGTTGTGACAAAATACTATCAGACGTTTGACAGAGAGCGTGAATCGATGTGGAAATGCTGTTATATCACCCAAAGGTGGTTCAACCATGCACTGATGAGCGACCGTTTGAGAAGAATCACACTGTTTCACGAACAACATGCATTTTACTTTCAATAGGGAATTTCAGTAATGTGCAGTGTTTTCGGGGAGGGGGGCGGTTTTTTGGTGTCACCCTGGGAATAGTGAGTTCGTTTCTGAGCCATACCCTCTATCTTCTTCGATTTCAAACTGTTCAGATGTTTTGGCACACGGTAATCAGGAACAATCTACTCAAGCTAATTCATCTTAGGATGCCCTTATACCACAACGCAGCTGTATGACCTGTCCAACTACTTCCAAATGCGCCGTTTTGTGCAGCCGGGGCGGGAAAAAATATAACAATTCGTGGAATGTTTTATTGGCACGAGAAGCATGGATTTCAGGTGGTGGATAATCCGCTTTTCATTTTTTTTACAGTCAAACTTCCGATATAACGAGCCAGAATCGAACCAGCCTCTGTAGAGCATCAGCTCATTAAGCGGATTCCGCCTCTCGATTGCGGCTCGTGGCGTTGGAATTTGGGATGCGAAAAAAGAAAATGGATTTCCAAATAATCTAGGATGGAATAATTCTTATCCATCCTGTCCGATTTCATTAGCTTTTGAGTTCCATGCTAATCAAAGCAGTCCGTATTTCATCGATTCATCAACAAAGGAATCGTGTGTACTTAGAGTTCTTTTTGTGAGCACCGACTAAAATGTTTCAGCGTTTAGAAGTGCAATATCAAAAATTGTCGGAGTTCATACAGTCCTCATCGCTCATTTTAAGCGGAACGATTTGAGGGTTCAGTGAGAGCTTTCGTTTTATCACGGGCTGGTCGGTAAAACGATGCGGTGATCTGAGCCACGATCTCTTGGTTCTCATGGGTATGAGCTCTAGATACGTTCAGACAGGAAGTATTGTGAAATAAAGTAGGTTTTGCTGATGGTTCGTGTGTCTGCATCGTGAAGGAGTCGATTTCTGTTCGAACGTTAGATGGCGATCGGAATATTTCTTGTACGCTGTTTCCCCGTATTCATCAAGAAGTGGTTTCAAATCAGTCGGCGTTGGCTTTGATGCCTTTTCCGGCAACCTGGAAAAATCACTGCATTCTTCCGTCGGCAAAGGCATATATATATATATATATATATATATATATATATATATATATATATATATATATATATATATATATATACCGTTGATTCGAAAAATTGAAAATTTCATTTTTGCTGTTTGAATGTGAAAGAAGATTCATTGTCTGATCCAGTATCATATGGCTCTGATAGGCGTAGGTGGCTAGATAATTAAGGGCACCACTCGCCATCATCCGTGTCATTATCACATCTGTTCTACTGGGGCCTCATGGTTATTCAGTTCACTTTTCAAGCACTTGGTTTCCGGTTCTCTCGGTAAGTGCAGTGGGCCATTGTGATAGTTTTTTACATGCTTGCGCACAAGCGCATAAGTAGAAGTATACTCCATAGCCTCGAAGACCCTCTGCACTATCTGGGATAACCGGCAACGTCACCGTGAGTCTTGAAGCAGATAGTCACATAGGTAGGGTATGGTCACGAGCCGGATGGTGGTGGACTACTGTCGACCACCAAAGCGACTGGTGGTGGCAGTAATCGAACTTTCAACGTCCGAGCTGGCAGGTGAACACTATGAATCATTATACCATTGACACCGCTACAATCGTGCTTGTGCGAGCATATTCCAACTAAGGTTTGCACTCCCAGCGAGTTTTGTTTGTTTAGACGTCTTTCAGTTTCGCATGTTCCTAAAGAGACGCACGCAATTCACGTCTTTTACTTAAGCAGTTAGTGGTTGAAGGTCTTGAACATTGGGCATGGTCTTTACGGAGTTCGTCAACTCGATAACTGAGGACGCTCCACCAACTTCGTTTTTTTAGTGGACAACGACTAACTGAAGCGGACTTGTAGCAGTGCATCAGATTATCCTTTATCTACAATCCAAATGCGAACCTAATAATCTCTGTTTTTTATTTTTCGACATGAAGATGATGGGTCTCCGAAGTAACTCAATAAATATTGAATTTTTCTCCAAAAGAACGAAAGCAAGTGTGGTTCCAGTTAACCCATGCGACATGGCTTGAATATACTTGTGATACGTAATCAAATACACTCAGAGACGCGCATAGTCGAATACTGTTTCACAATTGATTTCGTTCGTCCTACAGCAGAGAAGGGAATAAATGTCAGCAGTATCTAAGTGTAAGCAGTTATTGCAAATAATTCGGAAAAATTAGTGAGAACGGGTCCAATCTTGTATTATTCTGAGGACTTACAAGTGATTTTACAGTTACTGAATTCAGAGAAACAATGTACATAAAGAAATGTTAGGGCTTCGTATAGCCTGTTTTCGAGCAGGCTGGTTATGCATGTACAGGTTTGGTGATGATGATAACGACTGAAGTGACTGCCTGGCGGTAGATCGACAAACACAGGTTGAAGGTTATGTGTCAGGGGTGGTTTAAACCTCCCCAACACTAGACCAGCGCCATCTCATCACACCAAGTCACCAAATCGATATGCCTTTGTATCACATGTCAGCTCCAGTCTAGAGTTCGATTGATCTTGCGTATGTGGAAATCATTCAAACGTATTAGCTGGCACCTTGCTAATCAGATCAACTTGACTGGACGTGTTTGTGTGTAGTGTTGGAGAGTCTGAATATTCCGATTGGCACTTTAAACGTTGCGTTGTGTTGACATACAGTTTACTTTCTCATCCCGATGATGCGTTCCAATTTACACTAATTAGTTGGTGAGATAGTTGTTTCAGTGTGCAGATCTTGTACCACGTCCGTCCGTTAGAAACAGCAAATAGAGTGGCGATTGCAACATAAAGGTCATCGGTTTGGCAAATGGCCTAACTTTGGTCCAGTGGAGAGGAGATAAAGAGGAATATGAAGTTCCACATCCAGCATGAGACAAGTTACAGCCCCACTGGCTTTACAAACCAGTATTCTCGCATGGCATTAACCTACTTAGCTCTCCTGTGTCACTGCATCTTGATGCACTAATGTATTAGAGTACATGCTAACACATGATCGGAGTTACGTGTTAGCATTTCAACAACCAGTAGGCAATCGTAGTCAATGGCTAAAATCACTTGTGGTACATATAAATTGTGATTGATTCCACATTATATCACACCTCAATAATAGTTTGCCTTTTTATTTTCTGCTTTCAAATACGTGCAGTGGACTGCGGGCACCTAATAGCCACTAGGATCCACCGCGCTGTCGGTGTGAGTTGGTTATCATAACCCTAAGATTTCTGTAGAGATTCACATGGGGTCTCAGCGCGTTGGGCATAGCAGTGAACTAGGCGATACTAGACTGCCCTATGATAACCTCTATCGGTCGGCGATGGTGGCTTTTGAACCGAATGAATTCGTTTAATGCATTCTCTGTGAACCTTAGCTAAGGTGATATAATTGTTGGATGAAAGATTTCGGTCAGTAAAGAGCTAACACTTATAGAAAAGCACCATCCCACGATTTATTCTACTGAGCTTATCCTTGTAACCTATTGTTTGGCGTACTTTCCTATCAGTTTTCAGTTCTGCGTGGAAGGTGGCGACCGTAAGAACCACGTTGAATTCGGTTTTTTTGATGAATGAGCCTGTCGATCCTAGTCAAATTTAATAATTATGGCTGTCGGGCGTCAAATATTCTTTTGCGTTACTAGCTCTTAGGACAAGTATTACAGCCGTGTTCGCGAAAATCAAAATAAGCGGTGGATTTTTCAACTTTTTAGTGCGTACACATATTCAGAACTGAAAACGCACAAAGTGACACAGGTAACCTTGTATTGTGGTCATTTGTTCACGATGGGTGACGGTTTTTCCCTCACTCGTTGATTTTTCACGTAGAATCTCCATTTTCTTTCGAACTGATATGTGGTAGTTATCGAAGCAGCAAGATCAACCGTCGCCTTGGTTGGTAGAGCTATAGTTTGCGCATTTTGGTTCTGTTTCTTCTGGTTAAACAGCAGCCTACATGCGAAATCGTATTGAACGTGCGAAATTTCTTTAACAGGAAAATTTTTGCATGTTTGCGGTTTTCTGGTCTACTGTGTATCATGCGTAACTTGGCATATAATCATGTGATCTTCATCCTACCGATGCAGAATGTTTCACACTCTCGCTCTGACACGAATATAATGCTAGCCATTGGTTAAACACGCCGGTTGCAAAGGCCTGTTTTTTTCTTCCACTTAACAATTTTCCTCACCAACCCACAAGTAGCATTTGTCAAGTGAACACCAGCAGGGATCTTTTGCGCTCCTGTTTGTCTAGTTTGATCTTTAAGTCGTGCGGTTTTGATGTCACCTCGCCTGGTGATGGGAGGTCAAGACCTAAACTCCAAACACGACGATCAATAGCTTTTCAAAACCATCAACCTCAGTCACAATTTAAAGTCATTGAAAAACAAATAAACTCCGTAAGGTATGCCGGGTTCATCTCTCAAACTCCCCACCACTCTGTCCTCCTCCACACCACGACCACATCAAAATTCGTCCCTTCCCGTTCATTTTATTCCACTGTTTATCTGGCCTTGATAAAAATAGCGCAATGCTCATCATTTTCTTTGATTCTCCGTCTATTTTACCATCCCGTCGCAGATCGGAGATTCGATCGGCTTTGAACTTGCAAACAAAAGAGCAGTTCGAAACGTATGCCTTACAGCAGTATCCATCTGATCCGCTAAAAGTGAGTTAGTCGCTTTGAATATGTTTCATAGTTTAGTATATACTATCCTATCGCGTCGGTATCGTTCATGGTTACCCAACACCACATCCGGGAATTTTTGTCGAAATATTTCTTTTGGTATAGCTCACTGGAAGGTTCTGCTAGTCAATTGACTGTATCGTACGTGGGCGCGTTGTGTGTGTGCGTGTGTGTGTGTGTGTGTGTGTGTGTGTGTGTGTGGTGTGTGTGTGTGTGTGTGATTTGAAGCGTACTTGTTTTTATACGTTCAGCTAACCTCCTGTGGTGCTTCTATGACATTAGTCACTCCGGATATTGATTGTTTGTGCCACTACTCTTGAATCACGACAGATATCTGACAGATGAGGCCCAGTTAGATCAGTTCAATTCATCGTAACCTTTGTTTTCCCCTCCGATAGGAAAATTCACTAAAAGGGACACGTGATTATCATAAAGTGTTAGCAGTTATGCCACAGGAATTGAGTTAGGGCCGAACAAAGGCAAACTATTTTGCAAGACAGTTTGAAAAAACGACACGGTAATGTTTGAAATTCGTTTTGTTCTTTCAAAGTGCAAAATGTTGCTGCACGATTCACTCTAACGGAAAAAGCACTGTTGTAATTAAACTGATTTCACCACCTTGGAAGTTGAATTCTATCTGATGGCCGAGTACCGAGTATTCTATCAAATAAACAGATTGCCGGTTTGGTTTTTACCAATCTCAGCTACCTATGGCACCCGCCGGATATCTGTTTTTCATGAAGATCAAATGGATTTTGTAGCATTCACCGTTCGGTTCTATTCACCGTCAAGACCTAACCTTTGTGGTTTGAATACAAATGGGATTGTCGGTTTAAGCGTTGATTTATTTACGACATTGTTAAGTATGATGGGGTCATTGTATTAGCAAAGTTGAGATTAGGTGTGAAGTGTGAACTGGTCAAAGTCAGTCGCAAGATCGGGTGCGTTGGTCTAAACATGTTATGTTAATCACCAGATGGACTTCATAGGCGTTATATATATATATATATATATATATATATATATATATATATATATATTCAGATAACAAATTAGTGCACGAAAATGGGTCAAGTGGAGTGAAGTGATATATAGTACGTTAGATCCGTAGAGCAGGTGCTGAGCAATTCCTCCCCTGCTCCGTCCGATCATCGGGTGATCGAGTGTACGAAGTGAAGACCCCAATTAGCGAAAATTGTAAAGTCAGAAAAGTGCATTAACACAGCGTACACACAAATGGGCCTCATTTTGAGAATTATTTTGAGTTGGCACAAGGTGAATGAGCAGTTACGCAACGACAACCAGAATAATTCCACATAGGAATCTCAGGTTACTTGAGCATAAGTGCAGAAACAGAAAACCATCGGCTACTCACTGCGTCCGCACAGTTATTACACAACGCGAGAAGAATCACTGTCACGGTTACCCGCAAACGCAGTTAAGGTTCAGTCCAGTTTATTCAACCAATAATCTCACACTTCTGTACTCTGGTATCGTTGCTGCCTTCCAGGATCGTCCAGTGAACGGAGAAAAATGGAAGCCTAAAGTGAAGACGAACCAGAAAATCAAATTAACAGACGGAAATCACGAAGACGAAGAAAAAGTCCGAATGCAACTATGCCACTGACCGCGACACCTAGCCATATCACCTAATATTTCCAACCATTTGGTAGGCGGGTCGCGTGGCTCCCAGCCCGGAAGTCTCACACATCCCACTTGACCAAGTCCACTGGTCAAGGATTTCATGCCTTTTTGCCATTTTATGGACTAACCACCTCGACCTACCTTCCAACCATTACCTGCCTCGCAGAACAGCGTACGACAGGGAAGTCTATCGGTGGGCTTGTGTACTATGTCCCAGCCACCTTAATCTGTTTAGATTCAATATTTGATCCAGAGACTGACCTCTGGTTCCCAACACCTTACGTCTAACCTCAGCATTGCTGATACGGTGTTCCCACCAGATTCGGGCGATGCTACGGGGACATCGATGCTCGAACACCGACAGTCTTCGTCTGTCTTCTACTTTTAATGGCCATGTTTCTGAGCCGTATAGAAGAACGGACCTGACCGCTGCATTATATACTCTATCTTCAACAGGTAACTAAATGTCACGTTGGCGCCACGGATGACAGGTTGGCAAAGGCCAGTCGCGCCTTCTACAAACGCGATGACATTTCGTCTGATATCTGTCCACCTGGAGAGATGTAACTGTCCAGGTGACCAAACTTATCTACGTCAGCTAGAGCTTTACTTGCCAAAACAGTGTTTGGTGTTAAGCCAACTCAGTCCTGTAGCAGCAATTTATACTTTGAAGGTGAAAACGCATCCCAAACATGGCTACACTGTTGTTTACGCTATCTAAGAGAGCATGCAGTTCACCTGAATCTTCACTCAGAAGAATAATATCGTCCGGGTATTCGAAGTCAGACAGTTCACTGTCTGAGCGAGGATCGATGCCGCTATTCTCACACGAGGAAAGGACTATCTAAAGAATCAGTTCATGCACAGAATTGAAGAGGAAGGACGATAGAGGTCAACTCTGACGCGGACCACACCCGCCATAGCACAATACCTGAATCGTTATTCGGTCACAAAAGAAACTAACCCCTCTCTCTCCAGCTCAAGAATTAGCACAGGCAAGACCAAGGCGTGAAGAACAGGCTAAAATGTCCCAGGTGCCCGATCGTGTTTATACCCTTTGAAACAAAACCGTGCATGAGCATATTCATAAAGAAACAATGAGATCCATCGTAGTTTGACCGATTACTGTTCTTGGCGGTAATCGAATGGTGTCCTTTGCTTGCTCACTTTTGTGAATGACAGCTTCGGGGTCGCCTGGATCAACTCCGGTCGTAATCAGTTCCGAGCTTTGTTTTATTTACCACTGCATCCCAAGCAGTTAATTACAGCTTGACGGCTCTGGATTCTGTTCCCCTCTCATTAAGCTCACCCCTGTATAATGGAGGACCAAAAATCTCCCTAATCGAATCATTGACAGACATTTCGCTTTGGCGCGTATATCCCTACAATAAAAGAATAAAAGAACGAATAAAGTGGTGTGTTTCGCATACTTTATAGTAATTTCTTCGACTTTTTTACTTCGTAATTGCTCGCAGTTTAGTAGGAGGAAATCCATAGCACAAACAAACTCACTGTACCATCAGAAAGAACCGGCGACCAAGAGCCCGAGAAAAAAATACTGGTGAGCACAGAGTACTAGCTCGCGCCCTCACCCGTTAACACTTTTGTATCCATTTTCCAGGATCTGTTCACCGTGCTCTTCCGTGCTAGATATCAGGCTTCGTCTTCTTTGTTTGGCGTTTGTAAGAATATTGTGTCTCGAACGTTAGGTTACCAAACTATACACGCACACACACAATTCTCCGTAGTCCGGCGTCCCGACCACGTTTTACCCTCACTGTGTCACGAAAATTAGTGCAATCAATGCAATGTGATAGCATTTGGCTTGAAAAATCGGATCATGGATAATCGAACGACCAATTCAGTGCTCCGTGTGTTAGCTATATAGATTGAAAATGTATCCGTGTATGTACTTATGACCCTTGTATATGCTCTTACCTACACCAATCGATTCTCCACTTTAGCATGCGGTTATACCTTGGATTATCAGTGTAACCAAATAGAGATAATAGGTCTGTCTAGGTTTCTGATTGTTGTGCTACGCGTTTAGGTAGCATCTATCGGATCCTATGGTTTTAGTCTGATCAATCACCATATTGTTTCCCATAGCCTTAGCAGATGAGATTGTACGGCGTACTGCTAATATGCTAGTACTTTTCTTCCTTGGATCTTTTCTAGCTGAAGGTCAACATGATTACTTTGTCATCAATGAAGACCACAGATTGCACGTTCTTCAGTTTTCGGAGCTCTGATCTTCTCCGAAAGATGTATCAACTTACTGATCAGATGTATATGGAATACCGATAATATCTGAAATCCCGGTCCATCTCTGCAACATACCGCTGGTTGTATTAAAGGAGATATCTGCACTATATCTGTTGTACGCCAGGAACTCTTTCGTGCCGGCCGACACAACGGGGTTTTGGTTTGTCAGTGGTGTAGAGTTTACCTAGAAGCCCTGATCCGAAACACAAACTGTTAAAAGGTCTTTGGGTGGTTGTATTAATGTGACATTGTGCCTATCGTAGGAAGTACGTTCAGTACCTACACTGCCCACAGGCATCTGTGGCAGAGGGGTGCACTGGGCACACGTCCGAACGGCGTATAAACTGAGCAATCAGTCACCAACCCCCAGTGAGTTACGCTCCCACGTTTCGTCGCGCTGCTTTGCGGGTTGAGCTTTGGGCAGCTAAAGGCTCCCGTTGTGGACCCCCACGAAAACTATCTGCTTTGGCCCGATCATTCTGGCAGTATTGCGCCCACAAACAAAACAAGCAATGGAATCTCACACCGTGTACTTCTTCCCCCTTTGTGCTGTTTTGTTTGGCACACAGCCTGAATTCAGGGAAGCGTGAAATACAATATATTAATCCTGTGTCCTAACAGATTTTCCTCCTGGTATTTTCATGTGGTTTTTTCTATTCTCTTCCAATACAACTTTTACCGAATTTATAAAGCAGTTAAATGCTATTTAACTAGGGTGGGAAAATAAATTATTATGTGGAAAGAAACGGAAGAATTTTCTGGTGGTCAGACGAGCTCTAAATGCGCGTCAACGTATAGGAGCATTGTCATAAATAAGCAGTATTTCGAAATTGGTCTGTTCAGCGTTCATCTCAAAAGCACTTGTTTCCAAGACTCTGTTTGCAAACTTAGTTGATTATTTTTGCATGACGTTCATAATGTAACATTCCAAGGATCGACATGCATGTAATGATATTCTGGTTCGCAATTTTATTTGACGGCAAGTTTTTAGTATATGGTTTTCCTTGAGCAGATCGTCCAGCCGATCGAGAGCTCTAAACGTCTTAATTGGTTTCATCATCGTAAAGTCGTACCATCAGTTTTGTTGCGGTCTGTGGGCTGTAAGTTCTTCTTGCTGTAGCCATGATTATCGAGGCCGCGGTAATGGCCAGCTCGGAATTTGCAGACTCAAATATTGTTTTAATTCGATCAAGAGTTATTGAAGGATTCTCATCTACAATATTGCATAGCATAGCAATGAAACCATCGGAAAACTTGTTTTTCTCGGGTCTTCATCTTTGCCCAGTTTTTCAATCTCTGTTTGAATGCCTCTACATGTTTCGATCTTTATTCCGAGCCGTTAAGATATCAAATTCAAGTCGTCATCGTCTCTGGCACACTGTACAATACATCTGCATTTGTTGACAGTTTTTCTTCTGTGTACAGGATTTTCGTTCTCTGGGTTCATATCTATTATTTCTGTCGCTTCCTCAGCGGGTATCTTCGTTTTTCGAATGACAGTTTCCTATCCTCACACCATTTTGTTAGGTTGAAACCTACCAAACAACCATCAGTCACCCAAAACCAATGGTTAGTTGTCATGCACCATTCAGTGCGGTGCTTACGTCACATCATCTAAATTAACACCCTTGTTAGCAACAAGCCCACTTAATAACATCGTCCCACGAGTATGTAAAATACCTTTCTGAGCTTAAACCACATCAAAAAGCGACAATTGCAGGCCACAGTAATTGAATGTTTCTATACATGGATACGGTACTTTTGGCTTTTCAGTATTATGTCGTAAGGTGCTACCCTTTTGGCGTTGGCCCGAAAATCCTGTTTGCACCACTTTTATAAGTCGAAATCTACGCTAAAACACGTACCTAGGTGTGTGACTCAAAATATCCGATATAGCACTTTTATACAAAAGGAAGGATAACCGGTTCATGAGTTGCTGTTGTGTCGCTCCTAAACTACGGAAAATACTCTCTTCGGTAGTCGGGTAGAGAAATAATCACGAATCGGATTGTAGATCACGGGCTAATTTGTTTCAGGATCGCATCGGTAAAATGTTACTTATTTGAAATTTGCACAGAACGGTGTTTCCCCAACCCATCGTTTCTGTCCTGTTTTATACATTCTCCGCTTTCCTCTTGCACCTTTTCACATCCACCGGGGACTGTAGTCATCCATACAAGCTGTGTGGTCTCTGGCGGAAATCCTGCTCCAGGTCTCTTGCGTCCTTCCTGAATTGGCATCTAAGTCTCACCGAATCTGCTACCGCCAACTGATGCCCTTTTCTGTTTGTTTGCTCCCAATACTTTGATTTATTTGACTTCACATTAGTTAACTTCACATGTAGCAACCCAAACGAGAACACAGAGGTTCATGGTTGGAAGAACTGAACGAATACTTGACTGACCAAATCGTTGTCAACCTTTCACTTGGTAAACTAATACGCTAACGACCAACCCATGCTTTACAACCCAAGATCAATCATTCTGCTTTCACTCTTCTATATAAAGCCAAAGTGACCGTCCGACTGTTTTCATAATTCCAAGGAAGTTAACATTATATCATCTGGTTAATACGAAGAATCAAAAACGATCGGCATCTATCGATGTTTAATCACATTTTACAAAGCCGATAAATTTTACCCTACTTCTGATAGTCCGGAACCTCTACGCCCCTTTTCACTAGCCTTAGACTTCTGTCATATTAGATGATCAATTGAGAGGATACTATCTTTTTAGTTCTTGCTTCTGCATTAGTAAAGCGGGGAGGGCATAGCAATAACCACTGATATCCACTGCACTATCAAGCATAAATTGCAACCATGACCATGAAACCCGAAGTACCGGGCCACGTGATGCTCTACTAAACCAGACGTAGTAGTCGTGATCAGCTGTTGACGTTAAGCGCTATAGTGGGCCCTTCATCTGCGATTGGATTGTATTACACTTTATCTTACCGTAAGTGACCGCATGATGAATTGTCGTGTGCATTAGTATACTATTGTCCCTCCGGTCTTACTGCATACCGAATTCTCCTTCTGTACTTGTTTGAACCAGTTTTCTTCTATTCTCATCTGTTCATTCACTTATTCAGCCAAGTTTTGCTGCAAAAAGGACCCGGCACCACCACTAGTTAGTGGTCTTCTCAGTGAGAATCGTCTCTCTCAATTTCGAAGTTAACTACTCGCAGTTGTTACCGTTAAGGTAAAATATAATATGATTAAGCCACGTTCACAGAAATTTGGTGTTTCATTATCTATTAACACATTCATCATTCAGGATCGATAAAGAACTCACCAATAAAACCGATGAATAAGTGCACTGACCGTACAACTGTTTCATTTGGCTTGTTAGAAATCATTATCAATGGTGGTATTCTACCGAAATCCAACTGGAACTCGAACCCAGAGTCTATGAATGTGAATCATCACACATGCTACCACCACCAGACTCTCCGGTCGGGCTCTCAACTGTTTGTTTCGCGTCAAAGCTACACAGAATAGCACCATTTCGTCACTGATGAACGGTCACAACTCATCCAGCGATCAACTTCTCGGTCGGCGGTTTTCCTCATGTAAAGGCTCAAGTATGAACTGTATAAGTGCAACTATGAGTGATAATAACAGTCCCTTTGGAAACCTTTTCACTTTGTTTATTTTACTCCCCCTCCACTTTCTCTCTCTCTTTCACCGTGCATCGATTAATTTCAGCGTGCCGAATTGATTGCGGACCTTCAGAATCGACATTTTCATGAATACGTGGAATACATCCAGCACCATTACAACTGGAAGAACGAATCCGAAATGTTGGACAACGGGGAACAGTGTGAAACGCACACGGCATCCGCGAAGCCCCAACAGGGACAAACTCCGGCGGCGGATTACCAGTTCAGTGATAACCGAATCGGACCTGCTCCAATTACAATGAACGGTGATCAGCTTCCAGAGTTGACCGATAACCATCACGCGCCTGATGCGGTATGAGACACACTAAGGTTGTTCTCATTTCATCTAGGCGTAAACAGTCTCGTTTTCTCATACGTAAACCCCTTAGTTTAAAAGCTTTTCACTCTCAAATAATATATGTGGTTACCATTATTAGTTCAGTTACGCGCACTCAATCTACACGGGTAATCCTGTTGGGTTGAACCTCACGTGGCGACGTAAAACTAGCTTTGCTCTCTGGTGATCACATGCTCGTGTACGATCCAGTACTCCCTCCGTGCACTCATTACTCCGAACAGTTTGTCAGTCCACTCCAACTGAGAAGCCTCATGGTATATGATTATTCGTACTTATTTGCATGCACTCGTTGTATCCACCTGGTCGTCTCATCCTTCTTATACTTTCAACACAAAAGTGCGTATGATTGGCGCTGGACTGAACCATGCACCACGTGAACCAAACTGCCTGAAAAACGGATCTTCGGAAATTCGTAATCACGGCGCTTCACTGATCACCTAATCGTTTGAGGGATTATCTGCACCGGAGGGTGCTAACTCGGAATCGCCGTTTTAATGATAGATAGGACTTGACTGTTTCCGGGAAATCGCCATTACAACGGGACTGCACCATGGCATGGAATGACGGCTGGCGTGCCTCCATGACGCGAATAGCTCTGCGGGATGGCTTTCTTAGGCCGCAGATACAATAATGCCTGACAGGTCAACGGATAGGGGCCAGATGAAGTCCAGTCCAAGAACCAGTTGATAGGCAACCTCTGGTTCTAACCACTACGCCCCTGGAGAGGACACTGCAGCGAATGAACACGGAGACAAATAGTGTGCCGGTCGAAAAACCTCTACTACACCTTTTCCCATCAAGCTTTAGCCTAAACCCGCAATTCTTTAACCACGACCCATCATTCTTCAGCCTTGACGCATCCATGCCGCTGCAAGCCAAACAGGTCAAAAGTATCGGAATATAAGGACATCAAGAGATATTGGAACAATTTATATCTTCTTTTTTTACAAAGATTGGTGTTGCAATGCTAACGGAAAAAATGAGAAAGTGTGACGATCAAATGCTGCGCAGTTGACCGTGATAATGGTATCAAATGCTGCACTGCAAATTGGTTGGAGAAGGTTTGAACGATGTGCCCGTATCGTCGAATCATGTGGCACAGCCCTTATTACTGTTGTATTTTCAGTGAACCAGTTTCCAATGTACTAAAAAATATAAGCAGATTAAAGTGGCAAAAATTTTACCTGTTTGAATTGACTGAAGGCCTCCTCAGGCTGATTGAAAAATGGACTGTACGATGGGTGAAAACGTATTTGATGATTGGTGTGTAATTGTGCGTCCACAGCTCTCCGATGAACGGGCGCATTGTCAGAGACAAATACCAGTTGAACATCAGGCTGCTCAGTAGCAATAAACGCTGCGTAGCATGAGAGAAACTCATTGAAAATATTCCATGTAGTCTTTGTATGACATTCATGCTTCAAGATAACAGTGATAGATGAAAAGGCTAATATGTTCAAGTTAGTTCCTTTACTTAACGGTAGGATTTGGATAGTTCTATTGCCTATTTTTGAGCGTCCATAGCTACGACAACACTATAAGTTTTAGTTGGTCTCATCAATATGCAACCTCAGAGTTGCAGCACCTGATAGTTGCAACCGATTGGCATATTCTGCTCGTTTAGATTTGACTGCATTTGGGTTTCGTTCCACTGGTTGAATGGTTAGCTTCCTAATTGAATTGTGATGCCCATCCAGCAATCGACCAGTGGATGACTTGCTAACTGTTGTGCTTGGTAAATCCTTCTCCATCCTTACCCTGAACTGCTTCAGTGTGCTTGTGGGATAAAATGTCACAAACGAGCAGTCCTGTAAGTAAAATCTGTAATGTAAAAAACGATACTCTGTTTTGCATTTCAAGGCATAGACAAATATCAGGACTGGATATGATGAAACAAAATAAAAGTTTGGTTCAATAAGCCTTTAGATGAGTGGATACATTAAAAATCCGAGAGCAATGCACACAGTTATCGTAAGTACACCTTCAATAATGTCATCAATCTATTTATGCTGCAACATGTGACACCGTTACCACGGTCAACTGCGCAGCATTTGGTCGTCACACTTTCTCATTTGTTCCATTAGCATTGCAACACCAATCTTTGTAAAGAAAAAGGATATAAATTGTTCCAATATCTCTTGATGTCCTTATATTCCGATACTTTTGACCTGTTTGGCTTGCAGCGGAATGGCTAAAGGTTGTGTGTCAAGGCTAAAGAATGATGGGTCGTGGTTAAAGAATTGCGGGTTTAGGCTAAAGCTTGATGGGGAAAGATGTAGATGGACGTGGGATTGGAGTACCTGAGGTTTTTTCTGACGGTGTGAGAAGTGATCGCACTTCATTGGGCAGCTATTGCCCAATTTAGCTGGTAAGTCCCAATCCCAAACGATGCTGCCCCGTCCACATTCCGCTCGCTTCATTGGATGTATGAGGCTAAGGACTGAATCCGAAAAGCGGATCCACACCAAAGCACCAGCGATGACAAGACAGCATGCTTGCAACAATTAGGTCTGATGTTGCAGACCAGTAGAAGTGGTTTCACGAGTTCTTCGGTCACGTTCCCGTGTTGGGTTAACGCCCCACTGCCTTGTGGTTGAGACTTTTGAGTCAAAGGCTCTGGTTAGGGTTCCAAAAGAAAAACTGTTTCTGCGGTGTAGGCAGCCGTGAGGTAAGATGTGGCCAGAAATCTCCAGCGGTCAATCGGTAAACGCTCTTTATGTCTCTGCTCTCCATTTTTCACATTCTAATTCTAGATGCGCACGAGTGGCCACAATGAGCCGTGACTGTGAACTTGTAGCTCTCGGAAAGGGTAGCAACTTGAAGATCGGGAAGAAATGCGAACCGATTCTCCGACCTGAGCGCATCCTCTTCACTGATCTGCTTTCATCGTCCGCACACTTTACCAAACGGGGCAACAGGCTACCCTAGCTAGGACTTTTGAAATCTTTGACATACACGTGTGACCGGATCACAGTCGGCTGTCGTCTGTGTCATTTTCGGTTGGATGGTTCTTCGCATGTCAACAGCACTAGACAGAAGCGCCGTTTCCTGTTTGTCGTTTCTGTGTAGGCCCCAACTGACCAGCTCTCCTGAGGTTTAAGACAAATTTTACCAGGATTTGTCTCAACTGCTGCGCAGCGTGCGCCTAACGGACAGTATGGTTGTTGCTGGTGTTTTCAATGCTCAAGTCGTTATATCAGCACCGATGTCTCAGTAGCATTACTCAAATCTGGTGGGAACACCGTATAAGCAATCCTCATCTTCGGCGGAGAGTGTTCGGTTCACAGAGTATTGTGATCAGTGGCGCTCTTTTATTCACAAACTTTCTTCATCGGCTTGATACCGATATTTGTAGTTCCTTTATCGCTCCGTTAATATTCCTTCCCTTTCGCATCGTTTCCGATTGAGGTTGTCTCTAGTGGATAGCAACAAAAGCCAACGCACTCAGTACAGGGTAATGGTTGTCTGAACTGAACCGGAAAATTGCTACACCGTGCCCCGAATCTGTTGGGGCTTTTTATACGGTTCCGAACTCGGAATCCTTGGTTCTTGTTTCCTGGTTTTTTTTCGTAACGCAGTGGACTTTTGTAACCATGGCGTAAACCCTATCCATTGTAACCGTGCAGAAGCATGACCCAGTCTGTGTGTGTATGTATTTGCCTTTGGTCTCATGATAACATTTAGTTTACCTTTTATAAATTATTCTCTCGATTGGGGTATGCCCGAATAAAAATGCTGCGAAATGATCCGGAGGAAAAGACGCTGAATGAGGTTCACATTACTATGTATGAATTATGTTGACTATGGTGGAATGCTTTCAGTCAAACCCTCTCGGTGAACATTGTTTCTGATTATTGCAATTGCCTGGAAGGTTTCATTGCGACTGGGAGAGCTGCGGGATAATGCATCAAACCAGGGATAGCAAAGGTCAAAACGACTTTCGTCAGCTTGTGGCACTGAAACGACATCCGGCTGTCAATCGTCCGAGCTATATTTGCACACGTTGGACAATCCTGAACAATCGCCACAGTCATCGGGGTATGATTCAGCCCCTCAATATAGAGGAGCTGGTGTTTTCACCAATACCAGTTGATACGCCCCGGTTGGGTTCGAAGGGCTCATTTCCGTCGTTAATTTGGCATTGATGAATGTGGCTGAGGATCGAAGCCATTACGCGGCATGCTTAGAATACTCCTGAGTCCATAATGTTTTCCAACATTTTGTTGAATGAGAATGAGTACTCTTCCTAGTCGAATGCTTCATATTTCTTGCTCCTTTGTGATTTCCTAAGACATCTGCATGCAAATTATGTTCATTAGTTCGATATTCCACTTCTCTCCGTTTTCGCCGTATCTTCATTCGTGTCTAAGAATATTCCGCTTCTCTAGGAGGGTAGCATTCATGTACAGCCAATTTATTCTGCTTGGTTCATTATCCGATCTGGACGGCTCGATAGAAAGCGTTCTACTACCACTATTTGAAAAGGTTTATTTATTACTTTTGTTGGACGCTACCACTCAGAATATTGATCAAAAGTTTATATACCCATAGAAACTTATTGGTGTGGATGAGTTATATCGTCAAACTAAGAGTCATACATTCACTATTCATGAACTGACGCGTGAAACTAGTCTGAATAATTCATGGGGTTAGTGCAGTTTCGGTCCTGTCGTTCCGGTAATATGGAATAAAAAACCTACCCCATGCACATCATTTGGTCGCCAATTTCAGACTGATCATATCAGCTCAGCATCATCACCGTTGTCGACTTCCGCGAAGCCTTATACGGTGTCCTCAGTTGGGGAAGATGGGACCACACGTATGGTGACAGAATCAGAGCTTGGTGACCCATCTGGTCGCCTGTCTAATCTCACTTGTAAGTGCATTCACCCCATATCTGATTCTTTTTTTCTTGAAATTATTCGGTGCGTAGGTGTTGACCTTGGTGTGATTTAAACCATTTATCAAATGACAAGCCAAGTGGTGAGTGTTCTGTGCTGTTGTGAGTGAAGCAGAAACCCAGTATGATTCAGTTCCCAAGCTCGCTGTCTCCCCTCGTAGGTCAGCTTTTAGAGTGCATATTGTTCTAGCCCGTTCATGGCTTCCTTCCATATGTGAGTTCGACTCCATCGGAGATCGACGACCTGTAACACGTCGATATTCATTAAGTTCTGTCCAAAATAAATTTGTTTTTTTTTTGATTTGGGACCCTCAATCACGGTTCGTTCATCTGTTTCCTAGGGGTGTAAAATTCCCCAGTTTTCTCTGTATGATGTATCGTTGCAGTGGTTGTTACGTTTAGTAAGATAAATCGGATTGACCAATAAACTAGTGTATTTCTGTAGCTTTTATAACAGTCGCCTGCCTCCCGTCTAAGATCAGCTTTTCCCTAGTTGAAATTAGGGCCGGCCAAACGAAACGTCTTTTTTTATATTACCGTCATTTAGACGATATTAAATAATAAATCGCACAACAATAAACGGTTTGAAAGCCCGCAGGATAATCACAAGACGGAATGCAACCTTTGCATTTAAATTGAAATCTACCAATCGGTGGCGGTGGGGCCTTCCACTGGAAACACACTAGACGATGTTTAATTGCAACTTGGTGGAGGTATACAGTGTCATTCTACACGACTCAAAAGCCGGTTATTGTCGAACACGTCCGGTATATATTGCCTTTTCCTTAGCAGACCTATGACTGACCGCAGAACTGAACTCAAAATAACCATTTTATTCCAGTATAAGATAAATAGCAGTAATCACAGTAGAAATAGTATCTTATGATTTGAATCCTTCAAAGTTCTGATAGTGTCTGTGACTTTACTAAATTAGTTTTCAGTCATATCGTTTAAATTATAAAGTACTATATGGATCAGTTCAACCTGTCTTTTGGAGTTTTTCTCACCGGAGTCCATCGTCTCTCGGTTATCATTGAAAATGTAAAGAAACTCCCCGATTGTAAGTTATCTGCTTGAAATATTGTACTATGAATCACCAACTTTACCAGTTTACCTTCGTGGTAGACAACCTCCCTGTCATCCAGCCTGAACTGACGGCGCTCCATGGAATTCTCCACGTAAGACTTTGGCATCATGGTTTCTGGTTTAACCAGATGGTGCAATAGACCTATATGGCTCTCATTACACTCTTGTGTCAGCCCCAAAACGAAACAAATCCCAATGAGTATCAGTGTCAAATTGTTTGCGCATCTACTCGGAGCTTTTGAGATTAGTCGCTGCTTGACCTTGACGACTCAATTGTTCGCTTGTGTATGGTTATGCTTAGACATTTCGAATGGTTTGACCTTCCGTATGTAAGCGCACATTTCATTGTCCTGATGGTCTGTTTCTGTTGCCCATAACGTGAAGAACTAGCCGGTGTTGGTTTCTGGATCGTGCATGCGAATCTCGATCGATTATTAGCTAACAATGACTACCCACGTTCTACTACTTTTCGTTGTCGATCGTCCTTAGACTGCATTAATTCCAGGGAGCTTTCTCACAAGTCCTTCAGAATGTATAGTTCCCGTCAAATCACCCATGTACAAATAGACGAACGACTGTTTACCTTTCGTAACAATGTTTCGTGAAGGAGAAGACAATTTCATGTTCTTAGAAACCATGAATCTCGGCTAGTTGGTTTACTACTGGCGTTATAAGGGTAAATCCTTAAACCGTTGATCATCTCCACCCAGATCTCGTGTTTTAACCGGAGTATAATTCTTATCGATTTTTTGAAGGGAATATTTCTCATGTGTTCGATTTTATTTACACTAGCCAATCGGACTCATTCTGCCATTTGACTTTTGCTTATAATCTCATTCACTTCCGAATCCCTAGCGTCTGAGAACCTGACTATCGAATCCCCTCAGGATCCATCCGACCCAGGATCAGAAGCCGACATCTCTGCTTCACAGTCCGCGTTTTCCACCGCAAACACCGCTCTAGTTCGAACCCCAAGCATGTGGACTCGGGGCGAGATCCGCGAGTTCAAGTCTAATCTGGCTGATACCAAAGATGCGATCGTTCATATTGGTTGTGGCGAGGTGATCACCGTAAGCTTCAGTTTGTTTCGACTTTTGTTTAGTTTGACTGTAATTGACATGCTGTTGGAGATAATAGCGTCGTTTTCTATCCTGTTCTGAATTATTTGTTCCAGTGTTTTGCTTAAACTAATTCTCCCCTAGCGCAACATCTGGTTTCGTTCGACCAGCCACTGTACCACTTGAGAGGATATTCCAACGAATAAACACGGAGAATGACAGTTTGCTTGTCAGGTAACCTCCATAAGGTGGGGGCAGGATTAGAGTACCTGGGGTTTCTATGGGATGTGGAAGAAGTCATTGAACTCCACTGAACAGCCCCTAGCCCGAGGGATGCCAGCCCGTCTGCGTTCCTTCGAACTACTGGGTGTATAGGGCTAAAATCTGATGATCAATTCAAACACTGGTGAAAACAGAACAGGAGAAAAACAAAAAGCAAGTCTCTCGTGACAGACCAGGAATTCCTCCCCGTGCTGAATGAACACCTCACTTTCCCACACTACTCGAATTATGGTTCCTAAATAGAAACTTCTCCTGTGATGTGGGCAGTCACAAAGCTTTAATTCTTCCGGGAATCTCCTGTCTGAAAACCCCGGAGAAAAACTCGGAGTTCCGACTGCCGGACCAGGGACACTGTTTAGTTTCCAAACGTAAAGTACCATTCGCCCAGAAACCAGCACCCTTTTCGGCTTAGTTTAGTTTAGAAACCCAACATAAATCAAAAACGCTTCTAAACCTGAATTTTCACTTCACTTACCTGCCGCAGTCAGAACTTTCGTCTCCGAAACGCTCTACGAAATCCCTGCCTCTGTGATCAGCCCCAGACACCAACCTGTTCTCTTACTTCACTCTTCACGCGTCAGATAATTAGATGTCTAGTGCTCTCTGTCAAGCTAATGATAGGATCGCTTTTAGCACCAAAACAGCGTGCACTGCTAGAGTGGGTCGCATTCAGCAGCAATGGACTGAAGCGTTAATGCTTGTTCGTCCGCTGACTGCAGTTCTCCAGAAGTCAGAGACAAACTCTACCGAGACTTCTCGCTACTGCATTTTGAATTACGGAATGATTCATCGTACCCTGTCGGCGCTCAGCTCACCATTGAGAATTGTGGAAGTTCTACAGCTGTTTCATTTTCGTTCGGAATCACCAGCAGTCCGGATCGGAGCCAGAGCCCATGGTGCACAATTATGAGTCACACAATTTAACACCAGACTATCCTGACTGGCTCTCGACGGTTTGCTGTTCGGCGACTTTGCAATTGCTTTGGACAGGAATTTCTCGATGGATATAAAGCGATCGATTTCTATGATGAACGTCCTCTCAGTAGAGGCTCAGGTTTGAAGAAGGAACTACACATAATCGGTAGACCTTAGTTAACTGTATCCATTTCTTCACTGATTCCTAGCTAATGTTCGAACACAGTGAACGGTTACACCCTCAACATACTGGTTGATAAAATATATTTGACCGTGGGGCTGAGTCAAGCTAGTGAACTGCAGGCACTGTCCGTAGATCTGACGTGAAACTGAACCGAGCACGCCGGTACTTCAGAACCTAATTCAGTATCATTCTGCGCGATTATGTGCTTCAACCGATTTACCCCTTGTACTGTATTTCGGGTGAAATTACTTGTTTTTCCTGCTGCAATCTAAGTCAGTAGTCTCTCAAGTCGGAGCCGATCAAACTGTTCTCTTCTATTTCCTTTCTCATTTCTTGGTGAATCTCACCTTGAAGTTATTCTGTACTGGCCCACTATATCTATGAATAAGACTTCGGTGCCTTCGAACCATCACAGTTTATTAGTACAGAACATGTTTATATCCGATGCTGGTCACTGTAGCCAACGGTTTCACAAAACTAATTGGTCCGATAGGTTTCGGGGACTGTCTTCTGATTGGTTCATGGTACGGCCAACCACAGCTTGGCAGGCTTCCTTCCTCAACTTATCGATCCGCTGTCCAGTCACTTGGGATTTCGTTGACTCCATCATTGACCTCAATTCTGTTCAGGCGCCGCTTACGCATCACGCGACTCAGTGGTAGTGTTGGTCTGCTTGCAAGACCAAGCCGCGTATTGGCGCTGGATGATCAGTCAATATCTTTATACTCCCTTTCTGTTTAACTGCGTTAAACAACATGGTGAGAAAGGCAGTGGTCAGTGGGGCTTGCCTTGCTGTTTAACGCTGTACGATGATGATGATTTTTAACTTCGTAACTGGCGTAGTCCCATAGACCGCTTTTGTACCACATAACGACAGTGGTGCCTCATGTTGAGTATGCAGATGACACCGTGCTTCCATGTGAAGATCCAGATAAGTTACTGGCTTTTCTAACTAAATCGAATAGTTACTTTTTGTATATGTTTCGCACCTTCAAAGTGTAGGACACTACTGCAGTGCTGGGTTAGTCCAACAAACCTCGTAGTTAGGGAAGACAATAAACCAGGTTCTGTAGACAACTGTATTCCACCCGGCAGTCAGATATCTGATGAAGGTTGATCGCGTACACAGGTGCGTTTGACTTTTCCCAACCGCAGTCTCGTGGTGTTGACGATCTCGCAATCAGGAAGGATGATGAATTCGTGACATGGAAAGGAGTGTGGACTTGGTTGTTCAGGGCTTTCTGTATGGAGTCCACGAAACCTACTAGTCATTTGTTGGAGGCATTGTGGTGTGTGTAGGTACTCGCGGCCAGTGTCGTTCCTGCATTCACACCCTTTCTTCATCATTTGTAGTTCTGTTTATTATTTCCCGTTGCTTAGTCTCTGGATTTCTATACTGTTGAGTAACAGCCAAAACCACGACACAACGCGGGTAATAGTGGCTCGAACTGAACCCTCATATCCATGCATACCATTGAAGATTGGCGCTCATGTTCCGCTCGATTTCTAATTCTACATAAGTTCATCGCGACAGGGAAATTGCAAGAATTGCGTGCTAGTACTTGACTTTTTCAACTGTCAGTTTTTTTTTACTACATGCTTACGCATGAGTGCAGTAGAAAGGGCATTCGCCCCTAGCCACGAAGGCCCACTGCGCTATTAGGGATAACCGGCAGCCAGACCCTGAGACTTGGAGTGGCGAAGGACCACACAATAGGTCAGGTATGGCAACGATCCGGACGACAGTGGATCACTGTCTACCACCAAAATAACCGGCGATGGCGAGGATTCGGACCCGAGGTGGTAAGCAAACGCTGTAAACCACTCGACCACCACCGGCCAATCGCTTCTCGGCTCTCTGAGCTAAGATCATGTGTAGTACCCGTTTTCTAACCAGTCGTTTTAGCCCTCTTATTCTTCCCCCGACTGACTTACACAATCTCAATTGTTTATGCCCATTATTTAGGCTGTCGTTGGTAGGAGCTGTTTCGCATTTCGTACTTCCTTTACGTGCTTCGAGAGCCGAATCTGAGGCATTTATAGGCATCCATGGATCACCAGGGCTGACTGCCTCTCTGTTTTGTTTTCAGCACTATTCACTGTCAGTCAGCGTTCGCATTTCCTTCTACCAAAAAATATGTACGAACCTTTTCGACCCATATTTCAGTTTCTATCTGAAGACCCGAAGTAACGTAGACCTCTAAGCACTGTGCATAGTGAATGACCAATCAAATTAAAATAATTATTTTATCCCGTTAAATCGTTCATCCGCACGTCCGATCCTGCTTCCGTTGCTCAGGTTCGTGTACCAGCATATCCTTCCGGAACGAGTATTGTTTGGGAATTCGCCACAGATGACTACGATATTGGATTTGGTCTATTCTTTGAGTGGTCCACGTCACCCGAGCCCATCGCAACCACGCACACATCCGATCCTGTCCCGCAGGAAACAGTACAGAGTTAGTTTATTTTTCTCATGTGTACACATGCACTAAGAATTCTCGTGTTTCAGCCATCCTCCACATTTATTTTAAATTTATTTTTGCGTGATTCGGTTCAGTAACCAAGTTGTCCGGGATCGGGTTGGCTTACTGACACGCCGATCTAAATTTTGACTTAATCCAACGTGTTATTCGAAGAATCCGCCGGGAAGAACTTCCTGCTAAGAGAATTTTAGTCCGAAATAAAAATGACACTGAATAGTCGAAGTCATGGAGAAGATCTTTGTAACTCGCTGACAGACGATAGGCTTGCATCCGGCTTACTGGTGCGAACATAGAAAATAGAGGTGTATGTTGTACATGAACTCTTCCGGCAATTCAACAAGAATTTCTCCGAGGAACCCGGTATGCTCCAATCGGGTTTCAACCGCGAATTTGAAGTTTGAAGGACAATCAGCCAAGACAGAAACTCTATTTGTTTCAATCCAGGGTCTCCATTGGATACAGGTCCTTGTGACAATACGCGGTGAAGGCCTATTCTCGACAGATTTGTTACACTTTCTGATGAAAGCTGTTTTGCAAAGAATAAGTGATAGGTACCCAACGAGCGACTCTACGAAAGATGAGCAGGGACCCATATGAATTAATACATGGACGCAAGCATTCGCCACACTACCTCCGCACTGATGAGATCAATTTAACGGTGACGGACCATTTGCAAAATTCCTTTGACCCCAGTTCCCTTGGTAGATATTCGCAGATCAACCCTCCTACGTGCGAGGCTTGATGAGGGGTACAAGGCCCACAATCCCCTCTCCACCCCATGACGGCCTAGCCGAATACATGCGTGTACAATTGTCGCGAGCACCGGCGTGGGAAAACCGGAAAGGCTAGGATTGTTGGTAATAGCGACACGATTCCCATCTGATAAATGTAAATCAAAGGTAGAGACCAAAGAACACCGACAACTCAGTGCTAATAACAAACCATCCAATCAACTGAAAACAATGAAGTGCTCGAATTTCCAAAAGCACGCCGACAGAAATCATCCGGATTTACCAACTATTTCCAGCTGTAACATTTATGTTTTACAACCCGATTGGATCATACCGGGTTCTTCGGAGAAATTCTTGTTGAACTGCCGGAAGGCAGTCAGCCAAACAAAGATTCATCAGAAATAATTGCGTGATTTAAATAAAAAGTCCCATGTAAACCGACGTCCGGTGGTCAGAAGTTTGCAATCCAATTTTACCAACAACAACAATCTGCTGAGTTCGAGCAACTTGAAGAACATCGTTTCGTTTTTTCCGTCATGAAGTCTTGCAACTAGTTAACGGCTCTTCGGCTCTTGTTCAGCGCTCCCGATTGTTAACTATCTTGATATTCTAAAGTGCACTTTATTCATTGGTATCATCTAGGAGTTGAAACTGCGTATCAGTGGACTTCAGGCTTCTGTAGTTGGAAGTGAGGCATAACCAAGGGTGTGTGTGTGTCTCAACTAGTGTCCGCAGACAGTACACAAACTAAAGTCAATAATAAGTAGATGATTTATGCCACCAGTAGCCCGTGGTGGTACAAATCAATCCAAGTGAGTAGTTTTGTTGACACCGCAGCTCGGTATTCAAGCACAGTTTGCGATGTGTGAATTTTGTTCCCATCGTATCCGGTGTTACAGACACGGCAAAACTCTATGTATAAAGGCGTCCACAACGCATGCTTAGAGCTGCTGCTTTGTGATGTGCGTGACGATCGTAGGAATACGTTTGCGTCGAACCTTTTGGAACCGGGTTGAGTTTCTCAAATGCTTTGCTTCATGCATAACATGAGTTTTATTCCCGTCCTGGGTATTTTCAGTCTGCCGTTGGCTCAGAGCTATCCCGAATCATTCTAACCACTCATATGCGACTGGTCACTTAACATCGTCTTTCCCGCTCCCAACCAAGCTCTCTTCTCGCCGGAGAAATTCGCACCTGGGAATCACTGATGAGAAAGAAATGTAGATGTAACTAAAGTGATCTGCAAGGTAGACTAAACATCAACTTGCATCCTTATTCCCAGATATGGCGAGAATCGGAAACCCAACCGCGGGACCTAGAGTGGTAAACCCGGCAGGGTTCCATTGAGGTGTAGTCGTGATACCGTCTCGGCTAGCAGTAGATGTCCACCCATCGTTTGCTACTCATATTCGCACCCAGAAGGGACAACCTGTAGTGACTGTTCTCCACACAATATATTTTACATTATTTCTGGATCATGGGGTTTACTATTTTATCATGTTTTTTTTCATGCAATACAAATAACGTTAGTCGGAGACAATGCTTTGAACGCAGGGACAATTATTTCAAGGCGCAGCTCATTCCAACTCGAACCTGTGGTTATCTCAAGGAACGAGCTCAGTTTGCGGTTTATCGTCCCTTTTAGACGAGGATCAGTTAAGAAGTTATATCGTACCGTTGTAACCCGATCCGATTATCCGCAGTAACCGAAACAACTACCAACACTTCCGACAGCTGGACAGATAACACATACCGGCCCACGTCCTGTTTAAAGATGAGAAAATGCGCTTTGTCAGTAAGCTGTTCACCCTCCCCTGTATGCCTTTAATATGGAGCGGGCAGTCATGGTAACTATGCTGATTACCAATGTATCAGCACAATCCAAGTGGCACGCAAGCTGTTGGCATCCCCTGTGCTCTACCAATTACCTTAAAATTTTGAGCAACAGAGCAGACTGGGTTTCCCACTGATCTTAGGCGCTTTACACACCTTTGCTATCGGATATCCACAGGAACAACAACAAACTGACCAAGGCCTCGTAATCCCCGTGGTGCTGAAAGCTTGTGCGGTACTCAGTGAACAGAGACACCTTTTGAAAGTATTCGCTGAAATAGAGTATTTGAGCTGTACGTATTGGTTTTTCAGAAATTGTTTTGTCATATGTCAGGTAAGATTGAGACATGCGATCCACTTTCATTGCCATTTATTATCTTCGACTGAATATGACAGGGCTACCGTACTATATTCCCACTTATTATCAGGATTACGTTTTTCTATTACGGCGCACTTAGTGTGATCCCTAAGTGGTCACTTCAGTTACACATGGGATTGAAAAGGTACGAATAACACAACAATTCCTTGCGGCGAATAGTTGACTCGATATTGTATATGCTTTTCTGCTATCCAGTTGTTAGTTCGTCTTATCCTAGTTTACTTCCACCATGTTCTTCATACCGTGATAACCAGTTCGTCCATCCGCTGATCCAGTATTTCACCTCAGTTTGACGTCGATCGACGATGTATTTGATCTCAAACCGTCGTGCGACCGGCCTCGGATCATTGGGTTACGTCGTTCACGTCATATTTTTGCAAACATTCGTTTGTCCAGCTATCATAGATAGAAGTCTCAGGTGCATACATGATCTTTCTCCTCCAAGGGTTCTATACTACTTCAAATTCAAGTAAAGATTTTGTAACTTCAGTTGCACCCGCCTATCACTTGACTGTCCAAACACAAGCGGTATTGCTTTCGTAGTAGTCATTCGTCATATACCACAGGAAACTTCTGCGCTGTGCTGACCTATGGGGCAAAGCCAAATGTGCTGTGCAGGGTCAGCCCGAGTTCCTGAACTCAAAAAACGCCCATCTTTTTGCATTGGTCGGATTCAACCGTCTTTGGATTTCATGTGACATCCGTTTGTCCATAAAGGTTTGAACGTACGCTGCAGCAGTCAGGCCAGTTGTTTTACGGTTCAGAAACGTGGCCTTTGTGGATGGGAAATACAGCAGAATTGTCGGTATTCGAGCACCGGTTTCTTTGTAGCACTGCTCGAATGTGGCGGGAACACTGTGCCAGCAATATTGAGATTAAGCTTGGAGTATTAGGCACGAAAAAAATTAGATGGTACTAGTGCTCACCGAGCTAAGGCAGTTGAGACACGTGTTGCGCGGGTATCGGAATAAGATCCTGCGGCGCGCAGTGTTTGATTCAGCAGGTGTTGGTTGGAAGATGAACAGGGTTATCAGTTCATGACATGGATGAAACGTCTTACCAGTGAACCTTCAGAGGAATTGATCCTACACACAAGCGTTTTGATGTGTTATTGGTTCCGTCACAACTATCCGAGCTTTGTAATCTAAACCCAGCACTCGACTGAGCCAGAAGGGGTTCCCACCGGGGCAGAGGTTGCGTGGACCAAATTTTCACATTGCGTTGAGTACTGGAACACCGCTAAACGTTCCAGCAGCCAACAGTAGCTTGCTTCACTGATTTCCGGACTGCATTTGACTCGGTTAATCGTGAATGCCTTTGGGGTATATTAGGATCTGACGGTATTCCTGTCAACCTATCGTAGATCCTGAGGGCTTACTACGTCTACACTTGCGCACCTGTTCGAGTGTATGACGAAGTATCTTCGGCGTTCGCAATCAGTTCCGGAGTTAGACAGAAATGCCCTCCCTCACCAATATTGTTCAATTATGCAGTCGACTGGACAATGAACAAAACCGTGGATGATTACCCCGGTGTCCAGCGGTGCACATCTCGGACCTGGAGTTTGCAGACGACGTTGTCATGCTAGGAGATCCTCCCGCCACACTTCAGCCAGTTCTGCACCAGCTAAATTACATCTTGAAGACTGTTGGTCTCGAAGTCAATTAAGCGAAAACAAAGGTTCTGTCGACTTGCTCTAGGCCGTCAGCTCACCAGTCATCCATCAATGGTCAGGCAATCGAGTACGTACCATCGTTTGAATATCTAGGGCCAACTCTGCTCCCGAATGGTCAAACGAAGGACAAAGTACTGTCAAGGATTGACAATGCACGAACAGCGTTTCTTCAGCTCCAGTGTGTGTTATGGCCACAGAGCGAAATTAACCTGCGAACGAAGATTCGCGCCTTCTGTGCCGCTATCCGAGTGTGAAACCTGGCCATCACGAGCTGAAGATACCAGGAGGCTGGAGGTGTTCGACCACCGATGTCTGCACCGATTTCTTCGTACAAACTAGCAGGAAGTGCTACCAAACGACGAAATAGAGAGGCGACCTTTTTCAACGCCGCCACCCGCAGTGGTTCGGTCACATACTCCAGCGACCCGATACAGAACCGCCCAGACAAACACTTTGCCTTGCGCCATATACGGGATGGCGCTACCGTCTTGGTGGTCACCTGAGCACCGTCAAAAAAGACATCGAGCACCTCGGACAACATACGATTTACGGCCTGTGATACTGGAAGAAAAACTAGGTGACGATTTTTGCTGAGGTCCCATCCCATGGAGCCGACTCATCCTCTGGCAGAAGATGGTCATTTAATAGTAAAAACTAAGGTAAGTAGTCTAGACCGTGTCTTGAGATGTGACTGTAAAAGTGAACACGTAAACATAAAAGGAACAGGACTGTATACTCGTGTCGCTCCACAATTCAAACCAGTGAGTAGCATGATTCAGATTAGGTGTCGGTGCCTGCTCTGGACAGAAAATATTGGCACGTCATGACAAAATAAACCTGGACCGTGTATGGTTGTCGACGGGGGTCACAGTGTTATGGCAGATGCGCAACGAAGCCAGTTGTTATCAGAGTCTGCAAAAACAAAATGTGTGTAACCCCGCCGGTTTTTATCGTTGGTTGGAATGTTATTGTGGGTTCAGATCCGTTACAAACTTGACCGTGCAGAATGTCTGAACAGTCCCCTGGTCACAGTCACATTAAAAAAACAAGACACTGGTGAGCGAACAATTGTCTTCAATGAGTACTACACGTCCTCTCTCAATTCATTGTGCTCGATCCCACTGCTAGTAGTTGTCTGCTTACTAATCACACGATTTCTTTTCGATGTGATTGAAGTTTCTGCTGAGTACTTAGTTATCGGCTGTTCCCATTCAAATGAGATACATAATACTGAAGCATTTGATTGAAGAACTACATATCATAACTTGACAAACTCGGCAGGGAAATACTGTATAACTCGCTCGATTTTATCCATCAGTCTCTGGATGTGCTGAGTCCAATCTGGATACATGTATCTTCATGTCTAACTCCGTCATTTGTGTAAATAAGCGACGTATTCTTGGCAGAAAATTCTATCGACTCGTCCAAATGAAACTTTGGGCTAACTGGGCTTTCGGAGCGGACGTGCCTGAGTGTACGAGAGGCTCAGATAAATTGTCAGTTTGGAAAGCTGTGGGCTCGAACACCACGCTGGTAATGCGAAATGCACAGGCTTGTTTGTTCAAATCGGTCAACTTAGAAAAGCCGGTATCGCGTGAGCGTCTTTCCGTTGACATGCTGTGGGACTCCATGTTCCAATCACTGTAGTCTGTGCCATCTGGCGTTCTTTGCAGATAATTCGAGGTCTCTGTCGGCCATACTTGAGGTTGATTAGTTATTGATACTTTTACAACAAATGCCACAATTGTTTTACGTACCGTACTGCTCAGAAGACTCTGTTGATCTCACCCTGAACACCAATAGGAATGTTTATTTGCACGGTTGCTTAACTGTCTCTGCCTTACGATTTCAGATCTTTCATACCCAAATTGCTAGATATTTGATTTTGAAGACCCGAAAAGATGAGTTTTGACTAAACATCAGTATCCAGTTGGGATTACAATGAGGTACTGGGGATACGGGAAATTTCGTACCAGCATCAACTGAATACGAATGACTGCGTAATATCACACGTGCGTCTTCACCACCGTGTAAACGGAACTGCTCAGTTAAGAATGTAGCTTTCTTTTGCTGTTCTTAGCAGATGGTCACTGGTAGCTGCAGGGTCGTTACTCCCCAGTCAGTTGGGATGCTTGAAGACAGAGGAATATCTACACAGACCATTGCTTGATACATTCTGTGTGTTCGTTGAGATGGCGGTCACTCGTCTCCAGATGGTGATCGGGTGGTTTAGAGCGTTTGCTTACCACCTCTGAGGTCCGAGGTTCGAATCCTCGTCATCGGTTACTTTGGTGGTAGACACCAGTCCACTGTCGTCGGGCTGGTTACCTCACACCTGACCTATGGGGACCTTGTGTGGTTCTCCACTCCAAGTCTCAGGGTCTGGCTGCCGGTTATCCCTAATAGTGATGTGAGCCTTCGTGGCTATGGGGTATACCCTTCTCATTAGACTCATGCAAAAGCATGCAGGGAAAAAAGAGCAAGAACCGGTTGATCCAAAAAACGTAGATAAAGGCTGAGCTATCGATGATAAAACTAGTAAATCCTTCGCTGTTCAGATGCACCACCGATCCTCTTTATCGTTCCCTACATCTTTTGATTTTCACATAGACACTGGCCAAGCGCCTGATGCGCAAGACTCGGAATCAGCTTCGTCAATCCCCACCCCGGCGGATTCGAATTCGAGTCCACTTGTGGATGAGATCATTCCGGTGTATCGACGAAAGAGTCATGAGGAAGTCTACTGTGGCTCCCATCTTTATCCGGGTCTGGGAACTTACCTATTCAAGTTTGACAATTCTTACTCACTCTGGCGATCAAAAACTCTATATTATCGGGTCTACTACACCTGCTAGTTGTCCATGGAAAACGAACCAATGTGAGCATACGGCCTTGTTTGCTGGTATACGCGCGTGAACAGAATAGAAAAAACAAACCGTTTTCACTGCGGAGACTTCGCCAATCGCGTGCAGTGTTGTCCCTTTGGACTCGTAACCGCGAGAGCTCCAGTGTAACTTAACCCATTGAACCACTACTGCCAGTTCAACATCTTCATCTTCCCGTTATCGGTTGTGCATATTTGTGCACTTTTATCATCGTCTATTATTCGTTGCTTTAACTGGCTGTGAAACCGAAAGCACTGCGTGCACTAACGTATCACCGGTGCCGTTTATGTGCTGGTCGCTATATCCCCGTGCACTTTCCTTAGTTGTCCAGCTCGGGAATTACTCATCACTTGTCCTTTCTGTTTTGTTTATTTTTTGGTCTTCTTAACTTTTCCATGCCACAGCCGGTTCCTTGTCTGTTCGTTATTGCTTCCATATCTGGTGTTTCACAGTTCGCTCTTCCGTGCTGTCTTCAACACGCTCCTTCATATTCGAACTCATCCCCGTGAGCTGTTTCGAGTAATTGCAACTGTGCTCTCCTTATGTGATCGGTCCGATGCTGCAACTGTATCTTTTTCCCACTTTGTTCATATCAACATTGCACCACCGCTGTGTCTCGTGTCAGATGAACGAATTCCGCCGTTTTCGGCATATCCGTTGACCCCTCAGTTTACAGGACTGAACTGAACTAGAGTTCGAGTGAAAAGCGATTGCTCAGTTTTTTCCTATCGATGCATGCTCCCCTTTGTCACTGATCATCTGAATAGGAGTGCTTCCTTGGTTGCGGGAACGCGACCTTTGATCACTGTCTTGAATGCCTCCACCCAAAATAACTATAAGACGCTCATTTTCGTTCTTGCTTTGACGGATTCCGGGTTTAGTCAAGCATATGTGAGTCGCACTTATTCACCTGTTTTCCATATCAACATTTCTGATTTCACAGAACTAAGAATGATAGTCAAGCATATGTGAGTCGCACTTATTCACCTTACTCTAGGCAATAGCTTGGAGTTTTGAGACACAAGTTTCACAAAACACCTTTTTAATTTACTATCGTTGCGGTTTAAGAATGCTGTACAGTGCAAGGAACTAAATACTTCGTTTTTTTTTCTCAACTTCGCGTCGCATTGTGATCGTGACTCGTTTTCAGTAGTAGTCTCCCGGAACCGTGTTATCATTTTGCAGCCTTCTGATTTCAGTTGGGTTTAAATTGCCCCGCCCAGCGTTCGAATCGCGACTGTTGATAAATGTACCGTCAGTTTCATAGGTCGTCTCGCTTACACCAAGTTGTTTCCCACCGTTAACACCGACGAAATGAAACACCTTCCCCGTGGTTGGTGCATGTTCCATCTCATGCACGTTGTAACCAGCACATTTTGCAGTCCGCACTCAAGCTTGCGTTGAATTCGCATCTCAGGGTGAGTCGTGCTCACTGACAGCAGGGATCGATTGTAGACGCAATCGACAGAAACCCACGGTTTTAAGAAATAGCGTGTCAGGCCACAGCTCGCCACGCAAGAAGAGTACGGAGAGAAGTCGAAGGCATCCGTTGTGGACAAACGAAAGCATCACACCAAAACACGTCATATCTTAGGGCCGCTCACGTGGTTCGGTAAATGCTACATCTGCTTTCAATCCTACCGCACTGATTATCTCAGAAAACTCATGCAGTAAAACGGCGATATGGAAGCCAAGGCCCAGAAGTGCGGCGATTTTCTGCAACCCTTTCCCTTTATTCTGTTTCCAAGACTAGTTTTTGTGTGCATGGATGATGATAATCGCACTGAACCGTAGTGAGACATGTCTCAAAGGGCCAGTTTTTACCCAAGTAAGTCATTAGTTTTCCATATCAACATTTCTGATTTCACAGAACTAAGAATGATAGTAGTCCCATGTACTCGCTGGATTCTCCATCGTACTAAATCAACTGGAGCCTTACGCGGCGTGCCGCACATATTCCACGGTTCTTTCTAGCTGTCCAGTGAACCCGCGTGATTGCGTCCTATTCCCCCTGAGGTACTCTTGCTTCAGGGATTGTTTAGGGCAAATACTTGAGAGCTTTCCGTTTCCGTACAGTTCAGCTTTACTCCTCTATACGAGTGTGCTTCAAATTTACATTAGTTTTCCTCCGGAATGTGCACCATTTCTCGGGTAACGGAACGACCTAAAATTGATGTGCTCATGCTTAACACAACATTGAACTGTCCTACGAATTACTAAAACCTGAGAACAGCTCTCTTCTCAAAATGATGACCCGCTTATTACTCGTATTACTTGTAATAAACCACTACGGCTGTACCTCAAATACCGAACCCCACCACCTCAGAAAGTCACCGTTTGACGACAATGAGACTGTCCGTCCTTTAGCTTATTCTGCCCGGTACATTTGGAACGAGCATAACAGCTGCCAGAGGTTTAACAGTACAGCTGGACTACGAAGATTGATTTCACTCGGGTTATCACAGGCCCCAGCCTGAAATGAACCGCATCCTATCGACGCCCTAGACCGAACGTCTTGTCGCCAATAACACCGTTCTGCAGCTGTTCACACGGTCTATGGTAATCTGTTTTCGAACGAGTTTTCCTGTGTCTTACCCGATAGCTGTCGGAAGTTTGGAACGGTTGGTTGAGACAGCATAGTTGTACGCAACTTTCGTGGTTTCGTCCGCAGTACGCCCAGAATACATAAACTAACAAATGGCACAACCCAAAGCAAGTAGACCTTTGCAAACGGTGATCCCATGGCACAACCTTGCAATTCATTACGCGCCACGATATGCATGCGGGAACGCGTTTTAGGGTGACCAAGTAAGTAGCTCGTTGATATTCTCGGATTTCGACGTCTGAGTTTATGCTGAGAAATAACACGTCAGTCAGCGTTGAGAACCAAAAGTTGGTCGTAGTTGTCAGGACTGATGGAAGCGGTCTCCTGACTGACAGATGACCTGTAGCATTCTGTGGAAACCATGTTCTTGATAGATGAGTTACCATGTGTTAGAAGGGGTATCTGCTTCGTGGGAAGCTACGCTGTGTAAGTGCATCGGGTGTCATCATTAATAACTAACATCAACTGGAATGAATTCTATTAGTATAACCCAGCTCGCGTATGTTTCGTTGTCATCAACTCTGTTCGCTCGGGTGGTGTTACCGATTACGCCACAGATAAATCGAAAGTTCTTGTAGATGGTCAAATTCAATCAATCAGAAGCACTTGAATCCTGAATGACAACCTTTCGGATGTAACGGGAACAGGATACAGGTTAGAATCGAAGTTAGTAAAAGCCAATCACTAGTACACACCAGAGCCTACGGACTGGCTAAAAAACTCATGCTAACCTTTCTGGTGCTTGGAAATTGACCGCAACAAATGGCATAGAGACCATCCAAAAGCAAAGACACAACCTAGCCTTCACCCTTCCAAAATAAACGAGGGAAAGCGTTAGCAGATGAGATTACGTAAGACATTTTATACTCTACACCTGAGGTGTCGAGCGAAAAAGCAGTTGTTCGCTTACAGTTTTACGAACGAAGCAAAAATTAATCTGTGAATTCGCACGGATTCCAAACCGCTTCGAATTCCGCGAGCTAAAAATGTGGTACTGAAGGTTTTGGGGACTAAGACAATACGCTGACGGTGGTCAAACAGTCATCCGGGTGATCTCTAGACGTCAAGCTCTCGAGTTCCAACCGTGCAACCGCCGATCAGCCTTTCATTGACCACGACCCCCTTCAAGAAATACATTTTACTTAGTTTGTGTAATAAACAAGTATTATTATAAACATATCATCCCGGTTTAATTACAAAAATGAAGGGCAATATTCGCCTGTGATATCTGCAGCCAACCTGCGAACGGTGGGCTGTCCCAAGGTGTCGACATGATGGTTAGTAACCACACGTCTCACGTTGTTCATAACTCTTCCTAAACAGTTACGCATTGCTTAATTTTTCGAGCGAAGAAGCCGATATATGGGCAGAATAATATGTAATAAAACAAATCAATTTCATCGCCGACTCTCGTGAAACCGACAAAGATCAAAAACAGAATCAATAACCAAACTGATGGCGTCTCTTGCAATCGTCTCCAGAAAAAATATATACTGTCTGTTGTGATTTACTGTGGAATCTGGAAATTTTTGCGAAACTGCTGTACCCTTAACACATTACATCAATCCTCGTTACTGCCTTCAAAGTGATCCATGTGCTATATAGGAGAATAACGAGTAAGTCGAAGCAGTTCAACACCGATAATATTTTGCTCTACTAGAATTATTTTCAATACAGCAATGACATTAAAAACTGTACTTATTTCGCTCAGTTTATTCAAAACCCTAGTTGCACCTGCCACTTAATTGGGACCAGTTTTTGATCTCAATATTCAAGACAACATACTCGTCGGTCGTCAAGCGGCCCAGAGCGAAGCCTAACGAAAACTCAGTCTGCCAATCAAAATGTGGCTGCAATGCAAAAGAACACGAATTTTACCTATATTTACTTCAGCAAGTGACATACAAGCACAATTAGTGCCAACCATGCCATTCACAAGTAGTCTCTGTTTCTATTCCAAGCTGTACACGTCACAGTGGAGGCACGCACTGAGGACTTTTGATGCTATCCGTTAGCTTTGAACTGAAATTCGGGATGCGATTTTTGCAATGCCGAAGTGCGCTTTGCTATGCTTCGTGTTCTTCGACGTAAGGCTCCATTTGTCGCTGGTTTTTCACTTTCAGCCGACTGACTTGGAATAGCGCGCTTGATGCGACGTAATGCTGCATTCTTTTGCCTTTTGGCTGAGACTATTCGCGTAGATTTGACTGGCAAGCGTCTACGGAAAGTACTTCGTTTAGCATCGGATAAAATTACACCTATAATGAACATGAGAAATGTAGAGCAGAAGTATGCGGCCGAACAGAAAACGCACAAACAAAAGCCAATCTTTATTTATTTGTGATTGTGGCAAATTTGAAATCACTTGAACCACATCTCAAGTGAGTGAACAAATTTAGCATCATAAATTCGAATATATATATATATATATATATATATATATATATATATATATATATATATATATATATATATATATATATATATATATATATATATATATATATATATATATATATATATATATATATACGAAATCAAGCATGTCAGCGCAGGAACAACAGCGACAAAAAATCGAGGAATGAAGTACAACGGCGCTGCATCACTTTATCTACCCTTGCCTCGGACGTGCAAACAGAGCACGATCAGCAGGCATACGAAAAATGGCCAAACGACCGTGGGTGGTATAGAGCGGTTATCTCAATGAAAGGACGATTGTCGGAACAGAACACACGGTGACGAATCTTGTCAATACTTGCTCGAGGTAATTACCAGATGTGAGCAGTGCTTCGAGTATGAAAAGCCCCTGAACATTCTAAACCCCGAGTGGCCAGGTCTCGCAATCGTAAAGCAAGACTCTACGAGCCAGTGTTGTATTCCCACCCCTTAAGGAAAAATCAGACTTCATGACTGCCCCACAGATATCATAGGCTAACAAAAGCTGCTTTAGCACCCCCAGCTGTAACCAAGCGTCTGAGGTACTTGAAGCTACCGACTACTTGCAGCTGACCATCACAAAGGGTGATTGCAGGCACAGACTCCTGTCGGTTTTGCAAGTTACTTTAACCCGAGGACAATGACTCACGCCGCGAAGACGTAACACACTCCTTGCCTGAGATGTCGTCTAGCAGAGTCGTAACTAACTCCAGCAGGAAATCACCACCTGCTGAGTTAAAGTCATGACCGTTATGATCAGTATAATGTAATTAGACAGTGAGGCGCACTTCAGTTAAAACCGGATTGTTTGAGAAGCAGCACGAAAAACGTGTTGACGTCAGATGCATTTATGCACTTTGGTTTCTTAAAAATGATTTTGACTACGGCCTTATTGGGATCTTACCGATTATTTCCAGAAAGCTTCGGCTAGTTTAAATGGGAGAAATCCGTTAGAACTCGACCAGCGAAAATGAACCTAAAAAGTTGGACTTTCGATAAGGCTTTTTTACTTGCAAATCACTTGGTTTTTCCTTTCGTGTATTATTTCATGATCCCAAATCCGTAAAACACCGGTTCATGCATCTGTTGGAACAGTCGTTGACTGGTCGGCTTTCCTTGAAAGTCCGGTTCAAAAAATTGGGAGGTTAGGTATCACCTTAGTGTTCGACACGAACACAAAAATGAGGGACCAAATAGCATTCCTTACCACAATCGGGCAGTTACGGCGCTGCAGCGCTTTCTGGAATCCTCTCGAATTTCAGCTTTAGGCCAAGAAACCCTCCCGTACTATGAAATCTCGTACTGCTGTCTGACAATGCACACCGAGGAATTCAGTCCAGGGCGTACATAGCAAGTATGGCCTGTCATAGCCGATTGTTGGAACTAGACCATCAATTACTTTTTAGTGATCAAATGAAAATCAGCTTTATATCGATAACGGTCATAGCAATCGACCTCGACCACCACAATCGCTCGACTGGCATTGTGGATGAAGATTCACCGTAAATTGCGTCTAGAAAGCGAGAGGGATCGAAAAGAAATGGTAGGACATTTTCCCGATGTTTTTTTCTTTCTTCAATAAATGCTCATGCATGAGTATAGAAGAAGTCTATTGGGGAGAACTGGGATCTTGACCTGAGATTTCTTGGTATTTTGGTGTCTTCAGTGGACTTTATATCAGTATGGCTCCTCAAAAAGGCGCAAGCGTAAAAAATGCTTGCTCGGCTTGCTCCATGACTGAAAAGTCGTAATGAAGCTCTCCAGTGTGATCGCGGTGAAGGTCGGCTGCATTGCTGTGAACTTGGAATTATGCGCTGCATTAATGAGGTGTCCTTCGACATTTCTACAAGTCTCGTGTGCGACATGCCTCAATGAGGGATACAATGAGTGTCACATCTCAGAATACACTAGGTGCCACGTCCGAGGATAAAATGTGCTACACCGGTGGACATAGCGCTACGCCCACGAACATAATTCATGCCGCATCCCAGAATGCCTTACTGCTGAGTGAGACTTACACGGCCCCAGACCAGAGTCCTTCACTGGCCAAGACGTACGCAGAAACTATTCGTCTTTCGTTCGAGGCTGAACCTCGAAATTGTGATTTGGATCTTGCTGTTTTTCCGACACTCAGTTCAGTGTGGCAACACATGCAGAGATGGCATTCATCGTAAATAAGCATCGCCCACGCAAGAAACGCTTGGCACACAACTTCGACGGAACTACTGCCGTCTCGAATTTCACTGCCGTCGCTGAAGCGTCGAAACCAACGCAGGACAAAAACAATTCTGGTTCAGAATGGCAACACAGTCCCCAAAGAAAAGCGAGAACAATGATTAAAAAAATAATTGATCAACAAATTAAAGCCTCTCCGCCAAAGAAACGATGATTTCTGGTTGTGAACCAGGCCGAACACGTTTGGACCATGACGTTTCCAGGCTACGTGATGTATTAAGTAAATTGTTGACTATTCGAGAGGAAAACAGCGGACAAAACGAGTGCAGTTGGCCTTCCGGTCAGGCAAGGCCAATGAAATTGAACAACCACATCTCAAAGTGGTCCCTGGATCTGGGGAAGAAGCGGACTGCGTTACAAAGAGCTCACCGGACAACAGGTGATCAACTGCGGATGCTTCGAGATTCGGAACGTGAAGATCTGGGGAGAGGCAGTGTGTCATTGAACCTCATGCGCGCCGAGCCAAGGGAGAAACAAACTCAGTGACTCGGAATTTCCAGGAACGGAACCGGCGCTCTCACTTCCGGTGGAGGGCATGAACGTTGACGTCCTTGTCCTACCCCGAGCTAGTTCAATGCGAGCAAATGAGGGAGTTGATGGTAGACCGAGCCAACGCCAGCATTATGCTGTCTAATGTCCGAGGTATGCTGAGTCAAAGACATCAGCTGAAAGCCGGCTACAGTCGCACTCATCTACGATAATAGAGCTGACGGAGACGTGGTTCAGTATGAGTATTGTTGACTCTAAAATGTCCATCCCTGGCTACACCCCATTCCAAGCGGACAGGAACTTAGTTTGATCAGGTGGAGAAGTGGCACTGTTCGTCCGATAAGACATTTCAACTGCGTAGTTAGACACATACGCAGACCCACAATGATTTGGTGGGGCCCTTTAGTGCCGCCTTAAGCTAACACCCGCAGGCTTTAGCGCCACTGGGTCATCTATCGGACACCTGCAGCCGTGCTTCTAGATTTCTTGACGTCACTGAGACGGGCATGTGATGGCAACTGTCTCATTTTTGGTAAACTTAATGCTACGCATATTGATCGGGCGTCAGCAGACAGTAATCCACTGTCGTGTTACCACACCTGATTTATTGGGACCTTGTGATTCTCCACTCCAAGTCTCAGAGTCTGGTTGCCGGTTATCTCTGATAGTGCAATGGACCTTCGTGGTTATGGGGTATACTCCTTCCACTGCATCCATGCGCAAGCATGCAATAAAACAAGGTACGACCATGCTCGGGTAGATCTTTTTTTCGGGATCTACTGGCAACTGTTCAAGAGCTCGCCTAGTACCAACACGTTGAGGAGTTAAGTCGGATGCAGTTTGATCAGGGTTATATGCTAGATCTGATTTCTCTTAAGAGCTCGGATGTTGGTAAGATCAAACACCTCCCTCTTGGAAGCAACGATCACATGGTGCTAGGGGTTTACTGACGTTGTGGTTCCTGCCCAGCTCCTGGACCATACGTCACACGTAGCGCTTGGCGCACACCATTCGAGGATGTCTCCACAGCTGCCTTAGACATTCAGCGGTTTTCCACGGATGCCGACGACGACAATGATGTGGACGTTTTGGGAGGCCACTTGTGATGGAATCTTACATCTTAAGAGTACCTGCTCTTCACCCGGTCGAAAATTACCCCGTGTGATGGGCCCACACTGGTTTAATCTGGAGCTCATACACTTAGTCAAACGGCAAAATCGGGCTTGACGGTTGTTCTGATCCACAAGCAAGGGTTGTGAACTCCATCGCAAGATTCGTAACCAGTGTACGGAACATGAACGGACAAAACAGATGGCTTTCGAGGAAACCCTTGCGGTTGAATCACTGCGAGCAACTAAGCGCTAGTTTGCATACCTTAAGCGCCGCACAAAAGCGGAGATTGATATTCCAGCGTTGATGGAAAACGAGCTGGTCGCAACCGAAGACTGAAGGGCTGAAATATTAGCGAGACATTATCTGTCGGTGTATTCTGTGATGAGCGTGCAACTCCCCATGGTGAGTGGATTACTTTTATTTGTCATGCACGATTTTGTGGAGTCTGAAGTGGCTAACGCTCTTAAGTCCATCAAAACTCACAGGTCACTAGGATTGAACGATGTTTATCCGTTGATGCTGGAGGACCTGACTGAACAACTAACTCAACCCCTGACTCGATTGTTTGAAATGTCGATTGCCTCTGGTAGACTGTCTCGGAAATGGAAAAAAACTTGCATCTCACTGTACAGGGATGGGAAAAAATTTATTTCCATCAACTATTGTCCAGTTAGCCCCACCTCCGTGGTTGGAAGGGTCATGAAAAGGCCTGTGACTTCCCGCATCTGTGAATGCCTGGAGCACCACCAACTGCTGTACGCAGAGCAGCATGGTTTTTCGGAGAAACAGGTCATGTCGGACAAACCTATTAACTACTTATGAAAGCCGATCAGACGCCAAGGCTGAGGGATGTCACGGACGTTATCTTCGTGGACTTCAGTAGAGCGTCTGATAAAGTTCCTCTTGGCTGTTGCTTAAACTCTGGGCTATCGGCATTTCCGGATTCATGCTTCACTGGACTGAGGACTTCCTGCCCGAGAGAACTTCTTCCGTAAGAGTCGTGTAGTCGCTGTCCGCGTGGCATTCAGTCAATAGTGGTACTCTGCAAGGCTCCGTGCTAGGATCTGCTATTTCTAGTGTTTGTGAACGACCCACCACAGACTCTTCGATCCCAACGCCTTATCTACGTCGATGACCTAAAGATGTGGCGCACTATCTGGCCGACTGAGGATCACGAGATACTACAGGACTTCCATGCACTGGTCAGTTAGCCGACTACCTGGAGGCCACCTGTAAACAAAGACGAATGCGCGTACACGAGGACTGATAGGGCCGGCGATTCTTCGGACTGCTGCCTCGGGAGTTTCGTACTTCGTCTCATGGTTGAAGAAAAAAACCATAGAGTTGTGATTACCCATACTCTGAAGACTCGAGCACACACTGGGAACCTGCGCCTCAGCGTAGAGAATACTTGGTTCACTTCACTGCTTATTTCGGCGTCTATCCCTGGATACCTCACTGCTGCCACGTGCTTTTCATGTAGGTCCTCGTTTGGCATATTGCAGCCCGGCTGTCTACACCTGCACGGTTGCGGAAGTAGCCCAACTGGAGCGAATACAGCGCACTGCCACATGCCTGGCGGGCGGACTACGCAGGATCAGCTAAGAACATTTGGAAGCCACAAGGGTTGTTCCCCATTGCCTACAGACGTATCGGTGATGACTTCATCTACAATAAGCGGATCATCCGTGGTTATTTGGGTCCGGAACTGCAGCTGGAACTCCTGCTCAGGAATGACGACCGCACCCGAGGAGATCTTCTGATGCTCTGGAAGATGCAGTCTACCGGTCTATCATCCGTCTATCGATCATCGAGTGACCAGCCTCTAAGACGCTCTACCGACCGACTTGGAAGATAGGGGAAATGAGATAATCTCCAAGGGGAAACTAGACAACACTCTGAAGGAATATTGGCAGAGCACCTATATCCAGCCCAGCCAACAGAGTACAGTGTGACGGGGCTTACAGGGTATATCTTTTCATTGCGAATTACCTGAAGACTGACTGCAGAGTGAAAATCCTTAGCTAAAAATAGCCTGTTCGTTTTTACTCATTTCCCTTTTATTGTTACTTGTTTCCGTATTTCGGTGACGCCTAGTGATGCCTGGACCCTAGGCTCGGTGTAATATAATATATAATGATGATGCCAAGTTCGGAGACCACCAACCCAGGCAAACCATCAACGTGAGGTACAAACAACACCAATATTCAAAATTATTGAGATAATAATTACAAAAAGGGGACTAAAAGCTATGGGCAGGTAATACGTGTGACTGACGTGTACACGTCTGTTGTTTTGGACCGATATACTCCGGTAATTAACTGGAAGGCAGTGATAACCACTCCAGAGAGACGGTGGATAATAAGCTTGAAATTGAAAGGAACCTGACCAAAAGCACCTGTCACGGAAGTAAACCTTCGAGAAACTTACATTTCATTATCTTGTTGAAATTCAAAACCCCATTCAAAGTAGATGATATAATGTCTGCAGTAACTTTTGGCACTTCAATAAAGGCATAGCCTTTGCACTTCATTGTCTAATACAAATCATTATGATGTAAATAAAGTAATACCTTCCGTGACTTGGGCATATGGATAGACCCTATATCCCCAAATTGTTTCAAATATCTAGCGATTTCCCCTTCGGTAAAATACTTCGGCAGACGACTGAGGTGCAACACAGCATATTCTTCCTCGGTTTTCATGCTGTCGTATGCTAGATGTAGAGTTCTTCCGTAGGGGTTGCACGTGCACGATCTGCAAAGACAAAGAAAATTCGGTAGGCCGAAACTTAGTAAGTGAATAAGCAAGAATTACCAATTAAAGTGACAAAGAGATGAGCGTAGCGACCATCACGACGAGATTGCACCTTGGCGTGGTGTCATGGCTTCCGTGCTTCTATGACCCAAAGAGCTATGCAGGATGGCTTCCTTAAGCCGAAGATGCGATTATGCTTGACAAGTCATTGAGCAGAGGCCAGGCGAAGTCCAGTCTCTGAACCAGTTTCTGGGCAACATCTGATTCTGGTCACTATGCTCCTGAGAGGACACTCCAGCGAATGAACACGGAGAGAAACAGTGTGCCGGTCGAAAAACCTCTACTAGATGGACGTTGGATTGGAGTACCCAGGGTTTCTTCTGACGGTGTGAGAAGTCATCGCAATTCATCGGGCAGCTATCGCCCAACTTAGCTGGGAAGCCCCCATTCCAAACGATGCTGCCCCGCTTGTTTCACTGGGTGCATGGGACTAAGGACTGAATCCGAAAAGCGGACCGACAACAAAGCACCAGCGAAGTCGCCTCAGTATAGTCGGGGGTGGGTGTCTTGGGCTCCTAGTTGGCTACTCACCCTGAACGCTTCTCATAATGCTCCCAAATGGTCGCGCGTCCAATATAGCTCTTGCTTTTGCTTCTACATACTGCCTTCTTGTGGCGGAGGTGTTTTCACAAAAATGTGAGGGCGAAGGCAAAGGCCCGGCGCTCTCCACTGGATTGACCGACTAGTAGTCAGTCTAGGAGGGCTGACTAAACCCTGATTCCAAACCAGCCATGGGTGGCGTGTGAAGCATACGGCACTATGCTCACCGGCATCTGTGAGGGAGGGGTGTACAGGGCACCCAGGATATCTGGCCTCATCCGAAGGGCGTATGAACTGAGCAGCCAGTCACCGGTTCCCAGAGGTTCCCGGAAGAGGCGAGTGAACCGTACAACCGGTCACCGGCTCATCCGGACCAACACTGCTACCTGGCAGGATGCGCTTGGTTGCGCAAAGGCTAGAGGTGGATCCTCGAATAAAAATGCCTACTCTGGACCAGGCGACCGAGTAGTATAACAGTTCATAACGTCAACATCAATGAAACCGATGGATCTCTTATTACATGCTAGCTACTCTCGACAAACACATGTTTGCTCTGATGCTCTCATGTCGTCCACATATATTGATTTCTCTACTTCCACACCTCACCCCTGCACACAAACATTTTCATATTCTTCGAGAACTGCAATCGGCCGTACTTGCAGTTGTGTCACTGAGGGAAGTTCTGTTTCTGTTCTTTCGCGTCCTCCTTCGTCTAATATCCAAATCTCATCGAACCGCTCCCGCCAGCTGATGTTCTTCTTCGCCCCAGGCGTCCTTTTAAACTGGCCACATTCAATGTGCGAACGTCGGTGCGTACAGGACAACAGGCGTGTTTAGCTCGTACACTGGAGAACCGTGCCATCGACGTGTGCTGTATTAAACAGACTCGTATCAAAGACTTCAGCTCGATCATTCGACCGATGCTAGCATACAGTCCTGTAAAGTTTCACTTGCGTTTGCCTGGGGACCCCGAGGCTGCAGCTTCTGGTATTGCTCGCGTAGGTGTTGCTCTCAGTGAGAGGGATCAGGCTGCTCTGCTTGACTGGATCCCAGTTGACAGTCGGTTGTGCGCAGTGAGGCTTAGAGGTTCGTGCAAAGTAAGCGCCGTCTCAATAGACAATTTGTTTGCCGTCTCGGCTTATGCCCCTACAGATTACAGCCCAGGTGCAACCAAAGATGTCTTCTTACCAAAAGTCACACGACCTCCTACATAAAACAAGACGGGGTGATACTACGATTTTACCAGGAGACATGAATGCTACAGTCGGTCGGCTGTCTTCGAACGAGGCGCATTTGAGAGACCTATTGGCCCTGATTCCTGTCGTTCACAAAACGGGGAACGGTTGTTGGCTTTGTGTTCAGATCATCGCTTGCTTCTCGCCAGTACGAACTTCAGACGTTCTAATGGCCGGTATGCCACGTTGCGTCCGCTCTCTTCGAGTCATCAATGGATCCAGGTAGACCACGTCGCAATTAGCTTCAAATGTTGGGGTTGCGTACAAGACTGCTGGTCGTACTGGAGCGCTCCCCTTGACGCCGACCACGCGTTAGTCTGCACTAAGCTGTCCATGTGCTTCAGTGGGCGTGCCAAACGTACGATGTACCAGTCGTTAGACTGCGATGTGTTGTCTGGTCCGTCTGGCCTCACAACTTTCCGAAACGTTCTAGCTGAAAAGCTAGGATCAACGCCACCAGACAACATCAACCAGCACTGGTCGCTTATTAAAAATGCTTTGTATTTTGCTAATCTGACTCGTCGCGTCGTTACCCCCTGGATTTTTGCTGAGTCTGTACGCCTTCTTGATACACGCCTGTCCATCCCGGCTGATAATGGGCATAATGCAGTACGGCTCATAGCGAGATGTGAACTCAACGTAAGTTTGCGTAGGAATCGCGAAATCTGGTGGTCTCAAAAAGCAATAGAAATGGAACATGCTGCGGTTTGGGGGAATTCCCGCAAGCTATTTCTTCTCATCCGAGTGTGAGCGAAACGATCTGCGGAGCTGACGGTTCACCTGTTCAGTTTGCAGCGACGTCTTGTACGCCGGACGGAGCACTTTAAAGCACAGTGTAGCTGGCCTCCAGCGTCAGCCTCTCCCATGACTGTTCTTGCACAAGTCCCGGGGTCTGTTTCGACAGATCCATCTTCTGAGGCCGAGATCCACAAGGAACTTTAAGCCCTAGGGTGTTACAAAGCGACGAGCTTCGATGGCCTTTCCTCGGTCCCATTCGAAGATGGTGGAATGGAGCCTGTTAGAGAACTTTAAGCTCTATTCTCTAAGGTCTGGCACTCTGAGGAAGTCCCCTCTTTGTGGAAAGAATTGATCGTTGTCCCCATCTTCAAGAGCTCGCGCAGTGACTGTCAACCGTAGGGGTATAAGCCTAATCCCGATAGCGTCTAAGCTGCCAGCGTCTGACAATCTCCGCAGGTTATACAACCCGCGTGATGATCAAACTCCCGAGGTATGTGATGGAAAATCCGCTTGCATTTTCCACATCGAAAAGTCAGACGCCGCGAGCCGGAATCGAACCAGCGACGCTCCGCATACCGGGCAGATGCTCTACCAGATGAGCTATCGCAGTCCTGTATGGTATGTACTTTGCGCCTTCAAAGAGCAAAGTACCTGTTCAAGACTGGCAGGAGCCTGTGCCTGCACTCACTCCTAGTGGTGATCGGATAGAGGTAGTCAATAACTTTAAGTACCTAGGGAGCTTGATCATAGCTGGTGGTGGTGTGAAGGAGGAAATCACATCATGAATTGCGAGAGCCAGAACAGCTTCGGCGAACCTGCGTCATCTGTGGCAACGCCGTAACATCCGGCTCTCTGTCAAGTGAAGGGTGTACAATGCCACAGTTCGCAGCGTATTTCTTTACGGTTGCGAGACCTGGCCCCTCCTCGTTGAGGGTGCCCAGCGGTGTCTCCGAAGCATTGCTCGTGTCTGGTGGGAACATCGGGTGAGCAATGACGAGGTTCGTCGTCGTATGTTCGGTGCTGATAGTCACCATCTGACAGAGTTAATCGCTCTACACCACCTCTGATGGCTCGGGCACGTTTTGCGTAAGCCTGTCCATCGTTTACCTTTCCGTACTATTTTTGCACCTGTTGGGCAAGGCTGGAAGAAACGTCGTGGCGGTCAGGTTGACTTGGCGCAGAGGCATGAAGAGGTTAGCTTCCGCTTTGGTTTCGGTTGGTGCTTCCCGCCTTCCTCGTTGAGGCCCAACAGATCAGGATTGCCGTTGATTAGAGACGCTGAGAGATATGACTCATAACCGAATCCAGTGGCGCGAATGCTGTGTGGCTTGTCTGTTGAGTTCCCGTTCCACATAAATAACTTAAAACAGACAAAAAAAATACAAGACGTATACGGTGAAAATACCAAGAAAATTGCCTGTACTTATTATAATCTTCGTGCTGACGGTTCACCCCCACCCCTCAACTTTGTAATTTTTCTCTATTGTTGTTGCGCTGACACCATGCTTGTTCTCAAGCCGAAAATATAAACACATATACCAGCGACGACAACACAGGATACTTGCCACAATCAGGTCTCACGTGACAGACCAGAAGTTCATTCACGGGTTCTTCGGTCAAGTTCCGTATTGGTTAATGTCCCACCGCCTTGTGGGTCAGACTTTTGAGTCAAAGGCTCCGGTTAGGGTTCCCAAAGAAAAACGCCTGCGGTGTAGGGAGCCGCAAAGTATGATTCGCCCTGATACCTCCAGAAACTTTCATGTGAAGGCTCTGATCACCTTTTTCTCTTGATGAATGATCAATACAAAACGCCACGGGTAATTGCGGCTCTGAAGGAGGCAGTATTTATGAGTTCAGCATAAATCAAATGCACTTCTTAAGCCAGAATGTTCGCTTCATTTGGCTGCTTTCAACGTCCGCACACTAGGTCAGATAGGGCAACAGACTGCCCTCGCTAGGACTCTACAAACTTCCAAAATAAATGTATGCTGTGTCTGCGAAACACGCATACAAGACCCCGCTTGTGTGGTTACGCTTCGCACCTTAGATACAACCTCAGTCGGGAGATCCGGTTTCTAGTGCTCGTGGTCAGGCCGGCGTTGGAACTGCTTTGAGCATGAGAGCTGGGCTTGCACTGCTAGAGTGGACTACAGTCAGCTGTCGTTTGTGAGCAGTTCGGTTGCACGGTTTCCGTGCATGTCAATAACAATAAACCGAAGCGTCGATGCTTGCTCGTCGTGTCTGTGTATGCGCCGACTGACTACAGTTTCTTTGAGACCAAGGACGAATTCTATCAGAATTTGTCTCAGCTGCATCGAAGCGTGCTCAACAGATATTGCAGCCATTGCTGGAGAGTTCAACGCCGAAGTTGGCTGTTTGGGAGATTCCGAATGACACAGAGAAGGCTCATTTGCTATCTCAGCCGATCGTACCGATAACGGCGATTGTCTCATTCAGCTCTGCTCTGACCACAGATTGTTTCTGGCAATTACAAACATCTGTCATGCGAACTAGCATATGCTGACATGGCGTCCTCCTACGTCTTCACAGTGTTGGACTCAGATTGATCATATTGTGATTGGTCACTGCTGGGGTGTGTCAACGCCCGTGGACTCAGATCATGCCTTGGTGCATGCTCGCTTCTGTGTACATGTCTTCCACAGTCGCACCACAGTAAATACCACCCCCCCCCCTCACAGCTGCTTCTAGACGATAACCAATGATCTACTTTAAGGCGGAGCTGTCTACACGGCTACCTTTGCAGCCGGATGTGCACGACCCAGATAAAGGCTGACAACAGATCACGGAAACCTTGTATGCCGCTTCCAATGCCACACAGGACTCTGGTTCAATTAGGCCCCACAAACGATGGATATCTTCGACATCAGTTGCTCTGTTGAGTGCTCGCAGATCCGTCCCTCCGGATGCCACATTCGATGAAGTGCGTAAATCCCTGAGACGCCAACTGACTAGGAGTCTGAGAAATGACCGCGAAAAATGGTGGATTGCGAAGTGTAAAAAAATGGAAAAGGCTGCGTCTAATGGCAACACTCGCAACCTTTACCGTTTGATTAGAAGTACCGGTCCACGGAAGCCCGGGGTGAGTTACTCAAAGAATCCGACACCTCACTGATTCACTCTCAGGAATGTTGTCTGGATTCCTGGGCGGAGCACTTTAAGGAACAATTCAGTTCGTCGACTTCTGCAATGGACCTTATAAATATACCTGGCGGAGAAACCATGCAGGTGGATATCACATCTCCATCAGAAATGGAGGATATGCGAGAGATAGGCTACCTGAAAAGGTACGAAGCCACTGAACCGAGTGGGTTATCTCCATCTTTTTCAAGGATGGAGGGGAAGGTAATCTTGGACAGTGAGCAGATTCCCAGGGAATGGTGTAAATCGGTGATTGTACCGATTTACAAGAAAGGTGACAGATCCTCCTGTGAAAACCACAGGGAAATTAGCTTGGCAAGTATCGCATGGAAACAGCTCACCGGGCGTATTCTCCATCGACCACCCAGCACCCGCAAAATGTGTAGGCGTGAGAATCAAGTCGGTTTCAGACCGGATCGGGGCTGCATCGACCACGTCTTTACTTTTTGTCAAACCTTAGAGCATGAACACATCTTTCGCAGGCTCGCAATCTTTGTCGACCCCACAGTTCTCTGGCACTGCCTTTCATTGAAGGGTGTGCCAGAGAAGTTTACTTCTCTTTTTCAATGCTTGTATGGGATAACCGAGGCCAAATTGGTGCCCACGGCGATCTTTCACCCGAGTTCACCACGGAAAGTGGTGTTTGTCAGAGTTGTTCTCTTTTGCCCTTCCTCTTCAATTTCGTAGCTGAATTGATTCTTGATAGCCCCATCTTCGCGTGAGAATAGCGACATCTACGCTCAGGCAGTAAACAGGCTGATTTGAATGTGCGGACAATATTGTTCTTCTGAATGTGAAAATTCAGGTAAGTTGCAAACTCTTTTAGATAGCCTAAGCAACAGCATACCAATGTTTTGGATGCGTTTTTTTTTTATCTTCAAAGTGTAATATGCTGCAACAAGACTGGTCAGCCATCACGACGAGACTGCACTTCGACGTGGTGTGATGGTTTGCGTACCTCTATAACCCAGAGAGCTATGCCGGTTGGCTTCCTTATGCCGGAGATACAATCATGCCTGAAAGGTTAATGGATAGAGGCCAGACAAAGTCCAGTCTCCAGGTTCTCCAGGTTGGGGGTCGATCTGAGCTGGAACCTCAGTCAGCGAAATCAGTGGAAGAATAATTGACCCAAGCAAATGGGCCTCCACTTAGCCACCCCGCTGCCTTGCGGATAGGTTCTCGTTAGAACTACAGGTTTTGTGGCTGGACACCCTAGCAGTACCCGTCCAACATCTCCCATGAACTGCACGAATAGAAATCATTCCATACTGCATCGATCGTCGCGCAGGATAATCAGGACCGCACCGCCTATTGCATCGAGCGGGATGGGTAGTGATAAGTGAGCTACTGCTCATAGTTTCCTCTCTTATTAAACTTGTCTTCCGTCCCCGAACACCTCTCTCCTTATTTTTATTACATGCTTGTGCATGAGTGCAGTGGAAGGGGCAATCACCCCATAGCCACGAGGGTCCATTGCACTATTTAGGATAACCGGCAACCGAACCCAGAGATCTTGAGTAGCGAAGAACCACATAAGGTCACCATGGGTCGGGTGTGGTAACGATCCGGACGACAGTGGGTTACCGTCTACCACCAGAGTAACCGGTGATGGCGAGAATTCGAACCTCGGACCTCCGAGGTGGTAAGCAAACGCTCTAAACCACGCGACCACCACCATTACTCCGTGAAACCGCGACATGGTCCAGCGGCGAGCTCACTGACCTCTCTCTGCCCCCTTTATGCATTCATAATGCTTCCACTGATAACACGCTCTATACTCAAAACGGTTCATTGTCAAACAGTTTCGGGAATAATCCTGTGTCCTGTAACTTATTTTCTCAAGTCTCATCAGCCTCCGAATCTCGGCTCGTTTAACGTGCGTACTCATGCACGCCGGTCAGAAAGCGTGCCTAGCCCTCACAATAGGTTCCTCGAAGATTGCTGTATGCTGCTTAAGTGAAACGCGTACCCAGGATTCGAGCAGTGATTCAATTAACTGCTCCTGGTATCTCATCGAGGTATTTCCTGCTCACTCCAGGAGACAAAGTAGCTCGAGCTGCGGGTCAACGTAATGTAGGAATGACCTTGAGTGACAAGACCGAGGCTGCACTTTTAGACTGGATCCCGGTTAATAGCCGTGTATGTGCTGTGAGACTCGAAGGGCCAGTTGGCGTTCAAAAGGATAGTTGTGTTAAGCGCAGCCTCTTCGTAATCTCGGCACACGCCCAAACAGACTGCAGCTGACATGCAGAAGGATGAGTTCCATCATGAACTTACCACTCTTGTTCGCAGGAGCAAAGGTTCTGACATTGTAGTGCTAGCTGGTGACTTCAATGCACAAGATGGGTAACTTAGTGCGTCAGAAGCTTGTTTAGGTGGGCGTTTTGCCTTACCCATTCAGGGAACAAATAACGGGGATAGGGTTCTCCAATTTTGTGCAGACAATTGGTTATTCCTGTCTAGTACTAATTTCCGATACAGCTCGCGTCGCACAGCAACATGGCGCTCCAACGCTTCAGGTACTCTGATCCAGAAAGACCATATCGCAGAAAGTAACCGACGGCACAGTTTTGTTCAGAACTATAGATACTACTGGCCCACGTACGTAGGGTCGGACCACGCATTAGTTTTAATGCGAGTATCTTTCCAGCTCCATGGTCATCGACGCAAACCGCAAACCCGGTTAGCTGTGCAACGTCTGTCTGATCCAAAAGTCCGCGCCCGTTATGAACAGAAGTTAGCACGTGAGTTGGTATATATATATATATATATATATATATATATATATATATATATATATATTATATATATATATATACATATATATATAAATATGCAGAAGTGCTTATTTGTTGTTGCCACTAAACTCGCGAGATACTCCCCAAAGGATCGATGATCGAACACGAACAACCAGTCGACATCGGCCGCTCCAACAGGTCAGGTCTCGCAAGCGTATAGGAGCACACTACGCACAGCAACGTTTTGTACACCCCACCTTTCAGTCGGAGAGAGATGTCACGGCGTGACGTAAATTGAAGAACGCCCGTTGAGTCTTTGCTATTCGATTGTCCACATCGTCCCCAATCTGTCCGTCGACAGTTATACAGCTTCCCAAGTAGACAAACGTTCTAACAACTTCTAACCGACCATTACCGAGGGTGAGCGCGGGGATGAATTCCTGCCAGTCTTGTAAAAGCACTTTACACTTGGAGGGTGAAAAGCACAATCCGCATCGTAACAGACGTCGCAAACCAATGCGATGTCATCTGCATAGTCTAAGTCTAAAAGTCTGGTAGCAGGTAGGAGCTCAGTGATTTCGTTCGCTTGATTTTTTTGTGCCCTCTTAGGATGTCGTCAACTCTAAAATTGAACAGGAAGGGTGAGACTGGGCAATCTTGACGCACGCCACTTCCAACTGAAAACCAAGGTGACGATGAGCCATAAGCTTATACTCGACCTGAAGCCTGATGGTATAGAGCGTGGATGATTTTCACATACTTATCAGACACTCCTTGTCTGGTGAGACAATTTCAGAGGGCCGTCGTATTGTTGGAATCAAAGGCTGCTCGGACTCCCAAGAATATGACTATTGTTGGTCTACGATACGTGTGGTGGAGCTAAAGTATCTGATGGACGGTGAAAATTTGCTTGATGCACCCGCAGTTTGGACGAGAACCGGACTGTTCTTCACGGACTTGTCGTTCGCGCGTTGGAGACAATCTCTGGAGGATTACCGATGCTAGCAACTCTGATGCGACTAAGACCAAGCCTATCTTTCAATGACTGGAACAGATGTTCCTGGCCCCTTTTTGTATTCAGAGATGATGGATGCACCGTTCCAACTTCCTGGGACACAATCGTGGAGCCAAGGCTCGGAGAAGAGGCTGGCGAGCGCTCTGAAAAGGTGTACACCACCATCTTTGAAGAGGGCCGGGAGCTTTATTGCGTTTCAGGAGGTAGAGCGCATGGTCCACTTCTTTTGTGGGTGGGGTAGTGCAGATAGTCCATGAAGCATGAGCTGGTTCAAACGAGCTACTGAGTGGGGACGCTGGTTCTGGGGGCCAGTTAAACTGCTCTTTAACATGTTCTACCCATCGGTCCATGCACCGAGAAAGCTGGTGGATTGGTTGGCCTTTCGCCTCGCAGATCACTTCGGTCACCCCAGGCTTCTTGTTCCTAGTAGAACGGATGAGTTGGAAAAATCTCCAACCATTGCCGGTGGTAGCAGCTTGTTCCATTTTGGCCGCGCGTTTGGACCACTAATTCTTTCGGTCTCTGCGCAAGCTTCTAATTAAATTTCTTCGTAGTTGGGCGCGGACATTGTGGTTTTCGCTCCCAGCAGGGATATTCTGGAGGCTGTCTAGCAATTCTAGAGAACCCGATGAGATCTAGTGCGTGACTGCATGCCTTGTGACTAATCCACAAGACGTGGTACTCGCTACTTTTATGGCGTCTTGGATGTGTTGCCAGCGGCTTGACAAGTCATCGTGTGTGTGGCTGCTTAGCTGGGCAGCAAGCTCCGACATCCGGCAAAGTTGGTCGACGTCTTTCTGTTGACGGCGGACTTTTGACTTGGTGGAAAACCGTACCATGAACTCAGCACACACTAGGGCATGGTCTGAATCTAGATGTGCTCCAGTATGACCTACAAGATTTGACTGAGCCACGCCAGTGGTAGCTTACGGCTATGTGGTCTATTTGTGTCCAAGACTGGTTAGCAAATGGCGGTCGCCATGTGACTGTGCAACGAAAGTTGCGCCGGAAGCTCGTACTCGACAAGAATAGGCGATAGTCTGCGCACAGATGGAGCAGTCGATTGTCGTTATCCGTGCGTTGATGGTTGGCGCCGCTTTGGCCTCCATGCATTCGCTCGTCTGGACCAAGGTTGGGCGTTCAGTTCTCCAGCCATTGCCACTGTATCTCTATGAGGTGCTTTTCCAGGAAGTTCGTGAAGCTGCTGGTAGAATATATTTTTGACTGCATCTGGACAGCAATTCGCAGGGGCGTAGGCAGCGACAACAAGCAGACAACGATTGTCGTCGCGACCTTTGTTAGCTTTGAACGAACCCTGTAAGCGAATTGCACATAAGCTGCTGTTGAACTAGGATCTACGACGAACAGTGAAGTAGATGAGCATTTAGCTCATATCCAGCAGGCAATACACGTGGCAGCTGGTTTCGCCTGTAGTCCTAGATCCGACGTCCATCAAAGACACTGGATTTTGCAAGAGTCATTGAGTCTAATGGAGCAAAAGCGTCAGCTCTCGAACTGTAAGACGAATAAGATACGAAGACATACAAAAGCAAGTTGTGAAAAGCTTAAGAAAGGTTGCGAAAATTGGTGGGTCAAAGTAGCCGAATAAATGGAAAAAGCAGCCGCTTCAGATAACAAAGACTGTTCAAACTTATTCGCGACACCGGTGGACGGCGAACCCCCGTCAGCGAAACGATATGCGATAGAAATGGAGAGACCATTCACGACAAAGAGAAAAGGCTGGACCGTTGGGCAGAAAACTTCAAGGAGCAGTTCAGCTGGCCGAGCGCTAGTGTAGTTACTCCGGCGTCAACAACTGCGATTCCTTGGGTGGTATTGTAACAAGGACAACAACACACGACAGGATACTTGTATTTCACCGGCCAAACAAGTCAAGTCATGGAACACATACAGTCGTCTATATAGGTCTTTTTCCAGACTGCACGGCACCAAGATTGCTATTGCCGCTGCTTGAGCGTTTCGGCTGCGTTCTGTCCAGTTGCCTGTGGCCGATGGCTTGCTTCTCTTGACCGTCATTTACCTTTGGTTGGTCTGACTGTCTCAGTTGACGGCTCGATCGGCAGCCCTTCACCTGAGCTTTCTTGCTGGTTGCCGGAGATCCCGCTGCTTCCTCTCTGGTCGTCTGTATGCCTCCTTTTGTCTGCTTCGGGACGCCTCCGACACATTCGCCACCTGTTCTTTTTTCTGTGGCCCTCGTTTGGTTCGTTTGTTCGCCTTGATGTTCACGCCGTTCCCTCGCCCCAGCATTCCCTGTTACAGTATCACTTGAGCCCCCATCGGAAGTTGAAGTGCAGTCATGCATGCGATTACTGAAGCATGGGAAAGCAGCCGATCCCGACGAACTTCTCTTCAAACTGGGTGGAAATGCTTTGATAAGAACACTTACCACCTTGATCCGTGACGTTTAGAAAGAGGAAAGTATTTGGATATTATGGGGTGAGTCAATATATGTACCCCTCTTCAAGAAATGAATTCACTGTGACTGCAGTAACCATTCTGGGATCAGCTCAATTCCGATAGTCGCAAAGGTACTGGCCTCGATTTTGCTGCACCGTCTTATACCAGCTCGCGAGAGTAACGCCCGTGAAACAACAGGCCGGATTCCGTCCAGGTTGGGGATGCATCGACCAGATTTTTACTCTTCGTCAAATATTTCAGGCGCGTCACACTCACTGTTGGCCAACAATAATGGTTTTCCTGGACTTGAAAGGCGCCTTCGATTCCGCTGACCGAACAGCGTTATTCAGTGCTGTTCACCGGAAAGGTACGCCCCAGAAGTTCGTGAACCTACTGAGATCACTGTATCCTCACATTTCTGGCCGCGTAGGGGTTCATAGTGAAATATCTAGCCCACTGGAAACGACCAGTGGTGTTCGGCAGGAATGTCCGATTTCTCCGTTTTTGTTTAACTTCGTCACGGAGGAGATAATGGAGAATGCCTTGCGAAATCTTCAATACGAGGGCGGTGAACTAGGAACTAGGAACGACCTTGCCTGCTTGTTCGAATGCACGGAATATGCTCAACGTGTATCAGATAGACTTGCGAGAGCTGTAGCTCCATTCGGCATGCGCTCTGTACCTCCCAAGTGCCAAGTGATCTTGCAAGACTGGATGTCAACGGTTCCGAGCTTGGTGCTCGACGGGAAGCAACTAACAACTGTTCAGTGCTTTACTTACCTCGGTAGCAGCTTGACGACGGATGGAAGCACGGTAGTAGAGGTGAACACGCGGATATCCAAGGCTCGAGTGGCATATGCTGAACCGAAACACTTGTGACACCGACCTGATATTTCATTGAAGTTGAAAGATCGTGTGTACTGTGCCGCGGTGCGTTCCCTTCTGTTGGATAGTTGCGAGACTTGGAGTTTGCGTGTAGAAGATATTCGTCGTCTTGAGGTTTTCGACCACCGATGCTTGCGTAGTATCGCTGAGATTGGGCGGAGTGACCGAGTGAACAATTCTGAGGTCAGAAATCGAGTACTGGGTACTAATTCAGAGGACGTTCTATCATAACGTATCCAGATTAGTGGACTTCGTTGATTAGGGCACGTGTTACGTATGGCAAACGCACGCCTATTGTGCACTGCCTTATTCTCCGTTCCTCCCAGGGGTGGAAGAAACCACGTGGAAGTCAACAGGTGACTTGGCAGCGGGGAATGAGGAAATGTACAGCGGACTTAGGAAATGTAAGTGCCTCGCCTTCGTGGTTGGGGTCCAAAAGATCCCTCAACCGGTTGGCTGGATACACTGAAGGATGTGGCTGCGAACCGTGTTGTCACTTTCCGCTGGAGCAGAATGATTGGTTGTTGTGCCTTTGTACAGCTAGGCTGTGTATTCCTTTTCCCACTTGTGTACATTTACTCCCTGTCTATCTTGCATATTTATTTCTTTTATTTCCACGTGAAACATGGCGAGAAAGGCAGTGGTCGGTGGGGCTTGCCCTGCTGTTTAACGCTGTACGATGATGATGATGACTGGGTTAGCTTAACACCAAACACTGTTTTGGCAAGTAAAGCTCTAGCTGACGTAGATAAGTTTGGTCACCTGGGCAGTTACATCTCTCCAGGTGGACAGATATCAGACGAAATGTCATCGCGTTTGCAGAAGGCGCGACTGGCCTTTGCCAACCTGTCATCCGTGGCGCCAACGTGACATTTAGTTACCTGTTGAAGATAGAGTATATAATGCAGCGGTCAGGTCCGTTCTTCTATACGGCTCAGAAACATGGCCGTTAAAAGTAGAAGACAGACGAAGACTGTCGGTGTTCGAGCATCGATGTCCCCGTAGCATCGCCCGAATCTGGTGGAAACACCGTATCAGCAATGCTGAGGTTAGACGTAAGGTGTTGGGAACCAGAGGTCAGTCTCTGGATCAAATATTGAATCTAAACAGATTAAGGTGGCTGGGACATAGTACACAAGCCCGCCGATAGACTTCCCTGTCGTACGCTGTTCTGCGAGGCAGGTAATGGTTGGAAGGTAGGTCGAGGTGGTTAGTCCATAAAATGGCAAAAAGGCATGAAATCCTTGACCAGTGGACTTGGTCAAGTGGGATGTGTGAGACTTCCGGGCTGGGAGCCACGCGACCCGCCTACCAAATGGTTGGAAACATCAGGTGATATGGCTAGGTGTCGCGGTCAGTGGCGTAGTTGCATTCGGACTTTTTCTGTCTTCGTGATTTCTGCTTATTACTTCGATTTTTGGATCTTCTTCACTTAATGCTTCTATTCTCTCTCCCATTTACTGGACGACGCTGGGAGGTAGCAACCAAAACCAGAGTACAGAAGTGCGAGGTCAGTGGTTGTAAAATTTGAACTGGATTGAGCGACCTGTCTGAGTGTTACACTGCTCCCGAAAACGGAAAAACACCGTCTACAGTGTTGTATACCCCTCATCAGAAAAACTGGGAGTATCCGGTTTACCGAGACCACTCATCGGGCAGACCGTTACTAAATATCGCCGGCGTTCATATGGCGACTCAAAATCACTCATTAGCAATGCCCCGCATTCTGTGCAATCTCGTCGACAGTGTAATTGCCAGAGTGGAGGCCGTAATGTTGTTGCTCTTGCCTATTGATACACTTACTGAGCCTGGGATCATGGATTTCCTCTTTCTCGTGTTTCTGCGGACTGAACACATGCAAACCCTAAGGAAGAGCACTGCCCTGGCGTGTTACAGCCCTCTTGCAGCACATCGATTTCTGACTGGCCTATTAAGTGGCCATTTTCCACAGGTCAAAAGTGAATTGGAACGAAGGGAATCGATGGCCTGAGTACTGTACACTGTGTAATGAGCACTGAAGTTCAATATATTGATTTGAATACATTGAAATGCCCTTTAATACCGAGTTGCAGATCATCCTGTAACATGCACAGAAAAATGGATAAAACAAGGATAATTATTAGGAGTTCATAGTTTGGGAGATAAAAGTGAGCAGGGAGAGTATAATTGGGAGAAAGTGACAAAAATTAAAGAAGCATACCACGCACTTCACACGACTAGCATTAACTGCTGGGAAACCGTTCAGAAACCGCTCAGAAACCACTGAGTCACCGCTAGAAAACCGATCGCGGCGATAGCGTGAACTGCTCTAGAACCCGCCAAAAACCGATCGCTTTCGAAGCGGTTTTGCTACAAGGGCATGGTTACAAGCAATGTGGTAAGTTAGAATGTTTTCTGCTGTGACCAAAGAAGGAAAACTCGGTGCACTGGAGCTCAGTGAGTGCATAATCAGGTATTAAAGCCCATGCCGATAAGAATGAGCGTTGTCATCTGGCACAGGGTGTCGCAATACTGTAACACGAGATCAAATGCGCCCACGACACAACGAAAACTTCGACAATGACGGCGATTCGACACAGACACGAACAAGCACGGCCGCCGGATGTGCTGGATGTCTTGAAGCCTTGAAGTACTACACGGGTTCGAGGCTTTGAGCCCAATTGTCCCGGTTCTCGAGGAAGTCTTTGATCGTCTGTCCGATTCACCTAGCTGAAACGAGAATAAAAAGAAGCGGGGGGGGGGGCAGCAACAAAAACTAAATATACATAACATCATGCAGTGTCTCAATATGGACAGTGCCTCAAGCGGGATAGGGGTGCGACATCCATAGACATATAGCAGAATGGAAATGCAATAAAAGACATCTATTTCACTATTTTGTGGGTCCCCGGTTGTTACTGGGGCGAAACCCTTAAGCAAACCCTTAGCAAAATCGATGCAGAGCTCTTCCGTCGGGGTTGCACACCCACGATCTATAAAGACATAGAAAGAATGAAAACCCGACGAGCCGAAGCCCAGAAAGTGTGTAAGCAGGTACTAACACTTATATCAGAGAGAATGGGAGTGGCCGTCTGTGCCAATGCGTTACGACACCAAACGCACGCAACAATTGCTGACCGCACAAACGACCTTGACGCGCGTGTACCGTGGGAGTTCAGTTCAGTTCAGTTCAGTTCAGTTCAGTTCAGTTCAGTTTGCACAGGACTTGGTGTGGCAGAGCCAATCGTGTGTCCAGATAGTTGTGTTGTCAGCGCGTTTCCGTAGCTCACAACACTGCGTAATTTTCTTTTTTTTGAAAGGCAAATTTTTGCGCTGTATCAGCCCGGGCAGAGTAAGGTGGAAACAAGTAAATTGCATCTGACCCTAAAAGATGCCTAACATAACTTTGGGTATACTGCCACCCAACATAGGTCTACTGCTTTCCTAAAAGCCTCCGCGGTTGTGGTATTTATGACCTCTTCCGGGAGCTTATTCCAATAGGGTACCACTCTATTTGAGATGTACTTCGCCCTAATTTGGAGCCTCGAATGCTTCCTTTGTAATCTAAGGCTCCACCCCCCCCCCCCGTACCTCTCTCGGGAATCAGATAGAAAAGGTCTTCTCGTCTTATTCCTGACAGTCCTTTCATTACCTTGAAGGTTTCTATCAAATCCGCGCGAATGCGCAGTCCTTTCATCGAGAACAGGTCTAGAGCACGGAGACGCTCTGTGTAGTTAAACCCCCTTTGCCCAGCCACCATTCTAGTGGCTAGCCCTTGCACTTTCTCCAGACAGTCGATATCTTTCTGGTAGTACGGTGCCCAGGCCTGCATGCAGTACTCCATATGCGGCCTAACTATGGCCTGATATATGGGAACGAAAATCCCCGGATCTCTACACGACATAATGGATCTGACTCGAAAGAGTTCTCTCCTGGCAGTATTGGCTGCTGAGGTGCACTGCTTTGACGGCTTAAAGCTGTTGTCCATTATAACGCCCAAGTCTTTGACCTGCGAGACCACTTGCAACGAACCCACACTATTCTCACTAGCCCCTGTATTTGTGGTCAAGCATTGACACTTGGTGAGGTTTAGTGGAAGGTCCCATTTGCGTGCCCAGTTTTGTACTGCTAACACGTCAAGTTCTATATCTACTCCAGCTATCTTGACGTCATTGGCAAACATAAAGTTCAGATTGCACAGGACAGGTAATGGCCACGGCCAATCGAGCGTCCAGAATTCCTTCGATGGTATGCACACCAGTTATGCACCCACCACTGCCCAGTGTATTTCATCGAATCCCCGCCAAAACTGAGAGCGAAACGGAAAACCTCATCGCACATCAACTGCGAGAGACATTATGCATCGTGAGCGTTCACTGGGACAGTAAGCAATGAGGGAAATAGTCTGTTAAAACATACTCCAGAAGGACCACAGTGCTACCCGTCGTCCATCTAGTTGATATACTCAAGGCTCACTAAGAGGAACTATCTCGTGCCACTTGCGATCTAGGGCACCTTCAAAGGATCGGACGGCCTGCATATCTACCATTCCACCGGGCAGGCCGTTCCAACTGTTCACAACCCTGTTGCTGAAGAAGTGCGATCTAGCCATCAACCTAGCTCGGGCTTTTGTCAACTTCTTTTCATGCCCCCTTGTTCTGGAGTCTACGGCCACTTGGAATAGACTATCTGGTCTAAGGCTAGAAAAGCCCTTCATTACCTTGAACGTTTCTGTGAGATCCCCTCGACTTATCCTCCTTTCCAACGAGAAAAGATTCAGGTCACAGTGTCTCTGCTCGTAAGTCTTACCCCTCTGCCCTTCAACCATTCGTGTGGCGAGCCGTTGGACTTTCTCGAGGCAGGCGGCGTCCTTTTTGTAGAAGGGTGACCAAGCCTGCACGATAACTTCTAAGTGAGGTCGTACTATAGCCATGTAAATAGGTACGAATACCTCCGGCTTCCGGCAAGACAAAGCTGATCGCAGTCTAAAGGACTCCCCACGAGCCCTATGCGCAGCAGCGTTGCATTGCTCCGACCATTTGAAGTCACTGTTCATGGTGACCCCAGTGTCTTTAACCCTACTGACTGCCTCTACGGTGAACAGCCCTTGACCATGAGCGACAGTTGGGCTCTCTGTTGCCCTTGAAAACAAATGGCCTTTTTCAGCGTTCAGAGGTAAGTCCCATTTGTATGCCCAGTTCAGGACGGTACTTATTACCCTGCCCAAGTCAGCCCTACCCTCAGATCCAACAATCTTCATATCATCCGCAAAAATAAAGCTGGGCGATTGAAGAGTGGATGCTAGGTCATTAATAAATAACAAGAATAGGACCGGGCCTAGGACGGATCCCTGAGGTACACCACTGGTGACGTTCACCAAACTGGAGCACCTGTCCCCCACTTTGACATAAAGCGTCCTGTGGGAGAGGAAGTCCTCCAGCCACCTATATACTGGCCCACCTATACCGAAAGTCTCCATCTTGCACAACAAAAGACTATGATTAACAGAGTCGAAGACTTTGCTAAAGTCGAGGTAGCATACCTCAACTTGCTTACCTTCGTCCAGTCGTCGAGTTACTTCATCTAAGAAGCACAGGAGATTGGTCGGGCAAGATCTATTTTTCAGGAATCCATGCTGCGCCGGACTTAGCATGGAGTGCTGCAGTAGGTGCTGGCAGATATGGGCACGGATGATCTTCTCCAGGACTTTACATAGAATGCTAGTTAGGCTTACCGGCCTGTAGTTCTGCACATCCGACTTAGGCCTACTCTTATGTATTGCCACGACGGCCGCGACTTTCCAGTCCTGAGGCAGCTTACTCTGGTCCAACGTGGATCTATACAGTCTGCATACCGATGGAGCTATGATATCCGCCAACGGCTTGATGGTAGCTGGATGAATGCCATCTGGGCCCGCTGACTTGTGGCTGTTTAATTCCTGTAGGTATTTAAGCACTCTTTCTTCTGAGAGATTTAACTCGTTTAACTGAGGAGGATGCACCAGAGCCAGATCTACTTGTACCCCACTATCTATGCTATGTACACTACCAAAGTATTCCCCCAGGGCGTCTGCTTTGCCCTGGTCATCAGTGACAATACCATAGTCTCTAGTGGATTGCGGACCTACGGCATTTCTTGTTGAGCCTTTAGACTGTACATAGCTGTGGAACTTCTTCGGCTGTTGTCTTACAGACTGGGCCAATTTGAGCTCAAATTCCCGCCTGGAAGTTCTTAAAAGGGTTACAGTCTCGTTTCTCAGCTTCGTATAGCGGTTCCAGGCTAGCTGACTGCCGGAAGCTTTGTACTGGTTCCAAGAGTGGTTTCTACGTCTGATGGCCTTGGCTATTGCAGCCTTCCGCCACATGGGTTTGCCCTCCCCACTCCTTCGTTTTAATGGTGCGAACTCTTCCTGTATGGCAGTCAGACATCCCTTTATGGTCTGCCAGCGCTCCTCGACACTAGCCTCCTCTGGCGCGTCCCACGTCAAACCCATCGCCCTATTACGAAGCCTATCTATGTCCATACTACCGAAATTGCCAACCAGCCTTGAAGGTACCTTCGGTTTCCGCATGCATAGGACTATTTTGACACACACGTGGTCACTTTTTCCCAGCGGTGCACAATAATGCAGTCCGGACACATCGTTGGTGAGATTTTTTACTGCTAGATCCAGCAAGGATGGAACGCATCCAGTCCTATATCTGGTATTCTCCCTAATATGCTGATGCAACGCATTATCATGCAGCCATTCTAAGTAGGTTTGCTCCTCCGATCCCGGCACGCAGACCTCAGCAACCCAGTCGATGTGCGGGAGATTGAAGTCACCCACTATGAGGGTCTTTTGTGCGCCCTTAACTAGTTCAGCCAAAGTCCGCAGCAAACAAACTTCCTCCTCGTGGTTAGTGCTTGGTGCCCTGTAGACACAGACGATGTTAACCCTTCTGCCTGGAAGGATGATCGTAACGGCGCATAGCTGGATATTGCGAGTGCACATCTTGGTCTGGGACTCAAGGTGGTTTCTACCTGACCTAATGAGGATGGCTACTCCACCACCAAGGCGATCCTGTTCTCGATCCTGCCTGTAGACTGCAAAACCGTTACTTATTAGGCCTGGCACAAGGTCTTCTTCAGAAAGCCACGTTTCCGTGACTGCATCTATTGACGCTTTCTCCTCGTCGGCGGTTTTGGCGAGTTCCGCCCATTTTTTTCTAATACTACACGCGTTAGTGTATAACCACCGCGTTTGCTCCGTCGCCTAGGTGTCTCTTGCTATTTACTCCTGACTGTTTCTCAGGCGCAAAGTCTGAGATTATGACACGCTTTTTGCTTCGGATGTCCCCACTGGGGTGCATGAAGCCGGCTGATGGTCCAGAATTTCCGACGACTCCCAATCCATCTCTATAGAAGTTGCCACAACATCCAGACTGGCAGGGGTCGCGCTGTCATCTATCTTCGGACAGTACTGCCAATTCTCGTCTTCCAGCGCGTCTTCAGTTACAACTATTTGCGACCCCGCACTCGGCTTCTCTACTATTGTCGAGGTCGGGGCCTGAGAGCCGAGTGCGGCGTTCCGCTGAACTTTTAGGTTTCTCACCAGCGCCCTGGCTGGTCGAGCAAGGTTACCTCCCGGGGCTAGACCACCAGGCCTTACTCTATGCTCGTCCGGCACAATCTGGTATCTGCCCTTGGTAATCTGAGCCACTATTGCTGCCCTCGCCAGCAGTTTATCCCGGGTAGCCTCATCAGCGAACTCCACTAGGATTGGTCTCGCACGAAGTTCGCCTTTGTTTCCCAGTGGTGACTTCCATATCCCCACTCTGTGCACTCTTCTTAGAGTAGGAGTGTACGGAACACCTGAGATTCGCAGTATGTCGCCGACCCTCCTCCTGTCTATGTCCCTCCTGGCTTTCGATTCCCTTATAAAGGGTTCTTCCTGGTTTAGGATCAGGAGCCTGTGGCTTGAGACCCTGCCCATCGACAAGATTTGCCTCTGCAGATCCTTCACCTTGTTTTCCAATACCAGAAGAGCAGGGTCATCCACCCTAGCCAACCCATCCTTCGCTCTATTACAGTCTCCCTTCTTTTTGACCTGCCTTGCCCTTCTCGGCTTCTGCTCAATCCACTGGCCCTAGTCGGTCTGCTTCAAAGGAGTTGAGACAACGACCGCCTGGCAATCTCTCGGAACTGGTCCATTCGCACTGATGATTGTCCTCTCGGGTGTTGATACTACTTCCGCAAACGACTTCCTGCAACCTGCTTGCGGTGGTTTGGGGCTTACGACTGAGGTACTGCTTGGTGGGCGCTGGTCCTGCCCTTGGGCCTGCAGTTTAAAGGCTAGACTGGCCGCCCTTTTGCACGGGGCACAGACCATTCAGCCCATGGGTTCTGTTAATAAAGGACATAGATGTCCTTTGCTATGCCTGAACACCTTGGGTGAGCCCATCTCTTGCATATCTCGCACTCTATACCATTTACCACACATTTTCCGCACTTGGATGCGAGACACGGGTTGGAAACGCGTGTCATATCGAAAACCCCAAAAACGAGGGCGAAATCAGCTCAAGTGCTCTTTACCCAAACATAAAATACGCACTCTGACACTAGCAGGTAAATCCCGCTAACACGAAAACGAAAACAAAAGAAAGACTAGAAGCGAGGAAAGATCGCCTCAAAAAACACCGAACACTACTCGGCAATACTACAGGGAGAATAAAAATATTCTCCGGATAAAGCGCACCATAAATGCAATTGTGATACACTCAGTATTGTGAATTAAACTAGGTTAATTCACAAAACCATTCAAAAACTCAATTCAAATACGAGAGCACTATGAATTCAAACCGCGCGGCACTTAAACCAAAGTCAGGGAGTAGACGGCTAACATTGTTAATTTTTGCGGTCACGATCGTTACACTCAACAACAACCGAGAATTCACCGGACAACTCAAGGCACATAGCAACTATTCCGCTATATGTCTATGAATGTCGCACCCAGTTTTGGGTGATACTGATTCCTCAGATATTGCTGGGTCTACTAGTCCTGTCAGTGCAATTTCATGTACTTCAGCTAGTGGCATAGAATTTAAGGGTGATAATATCTATCGATTGAGAATAGCTGGATTGGAAACCCAGCTTGGGCAGACTAGGGAATAAGCGGAATCTGCCAGGAAAGATCAACTCCGAAGACGGGATCGAGGGGTGACTTTGGAGACCACGGAGCATACGGCCATTCAGCCTAGCAGTTCCATGGAACGATTGAAGTCGACTTGTACCAGTGTAACCCACGCTATTGACTTGCCGAGAAAGGAATTGTCACCCTTCGATGGGAGCGCAGAACAGTACTGTAAGTTCGTTAAACAATACGAGAACTTTGTGGAAAGGAGAATATCCGATCCAGGACAGAAATTCTCTTATTTACTACATTACTGTCGTTGAAGGGCCAGGGAAGCAATCGACGGGTGCTCGATGCTGGATTCCGAAGAAGGTTACATTCTGGCACGTGAAACCCTGAAAGGCCTGTTTGAGCAACCATTTAAAGTCGCCCGGAATTTGATTAATAGTGTACTGTCAGATGCAACACTTTCCAAAGTTGAGTAAGTCTCTCTAGCCAGCCTGGTGGTAAAAAAGCAGAACTGCAGGATCGCACTGGACCACCCAGCTGACCGATCAGATCTGAACGCACTGCACACATTGAAGACCATAGTGTGCAGTTTACCCACAGAACTACAGGGTAGATGGGCCGAGGAAGCCGAAGGGATCAGTAGGTTTGTACGAGAAACCACGTTTGAAGGCCTGACGCAGTTTATAGACCGTCATGCCCGAATAGCAAGCAGTCGTTTCGGTCAACTTGTGCACGAGGCGAGCAAGTTACCTAGGATTGCGACGACACAAGGCTGGACCAGGGAACCAAGTAGAAGCCAACCATGGGCAAACACACACGCATTATCTCGTGAAGGTGAAAACTTGCCGGTGTGTAAAGTTTGCGGGGCTCCTCATCGCCTAGTGCAATGCCCTCGCTTCGGCAAAGTAGACGTCGACGAAAGATGGGAAATGGCTAAGAGACTGGGTGCGTGCTTCGTCTGTCTCAACGATTCACATCGAGCAGCGATATGCCGAACGAAACCCAGTTACAGTCAAGATGGATGCCATGGGAAGAACCATTATCTACTTCACAAATGCCAGAATTTGAATGCTAAAGAAACCCCGAAGTCAAGTGTGGTCTGCTCAGTGTCTCGCTCCACTAACAAGCTCTTTTGTCTGGGAGCAATAGCAGTCGGCGTAGAAACCCCAGTTGGGGTTATAAGAGCATTGGCCTTCGTAGATGGTGGCTCGGATGCCACTTTATTAAGTAAGGATTCTGCAGATAGATGTGGGATCAGAGGAAATCAATCTTCATTAGCAATGAGCATAATGAGTGGCACCCAGGTCATCCAGTCGACCAAACTGCACCTGCAACTCGCTTCCTTGGTCAAAAACGATAGAGCAGAAACTGTAGAAGCATTAGCCACAAAGGACCTGCCGATGAGAGCACCTCAGTCAGTGCAATCGATTCTGACTCAGTGGCCGCATCTCGACGGGGTTACGATCGAGGCGTGGCAGAATGACGAAATTGGTTTGCTGATCGGTTGTGATGTACCGGAAGCGCATTGGGTCCTGGATCAAAGAACAAGAAGCCGTAAAGCACTCTATGCAGTACGCACTATATTCGGCTGGACTTTATATGACAGTACAGATGGAAGATGCGGCAAACAAATCCAGATCAACCACACTTTGGTGGAAACGGCGAACATTGGACAAGCATTCCAACAACTGCATAACACCGAATTTGCCGACCTGGCCATTGACAGAGATGCCCCATCACGAGAAGATAGGTCGGCTTGGAAAATGGTAGACGAGAACGCCAGCTATGTAATAGATCGTTTCGAGGTTCCTGTCTCGTGGAGACCCAACATGAAACCTATGCCAAACAGCCAAGAAATGGCTCTGAAAAGATTATGCTTCCTCAAAACCAGGCTAATTCGAGAACCACAATTAAGGATCGAATATACGCTAGATATGCAACATAACATAGACTTGGGTTTTTATAGAAAGAGTGGATACAGCGGTTATCAGCGCAAATTTGAGGTGGTACCTACCTCATCACCCGGTCGTGAGCCCGAAGAAACCGGGGAAGGTCAGAGTGGTTTTCGACTGTGCCGCGAAATGTCAGGGTGTGTCACTCAACGACCACATACTACAGGGCCCAGACTGGACAACATCACTGGTCGAGGTTTTATGTCGTTTTCGGCCAGGAAGAGTGGCCGTCTCTGCGGAAATACGTGAAATGTTTCTACAGGTAAAGATGCCCGTTAAAGTTAGGGACGCCTTCCGTCTTTGCCGGTGGCCTGAAAACGACGCAAATCGTGCGCCTGACGAGTATAGGCTGACTGTGCATCCCTTTGGGACGGTATCATCCTCCTTTCGTGCTTGTTTTGCTCACCGAGAAACCCTCAAACGTTCTGGCGGCACCAGCAATTTGCTGGGAAGAGCAGTGGACCACTTGTACGTTTACGATTTTCTGTGTTTCTTTGACGACCCAAATACTGCTATTCTTTATATGACCAAACTGATCGCCAGTCTAGAGGCCGGAGGATTCAACCTCACTAAATGGACTTCAAACAGCCAGGAGGTGCTCAGCGTTATCCTGAAGTCCGAGAAGATGGAGTGTACGAGAGGGCTTTTTGGATCCCCTCCACAAACGGAGCGCACACTTGGTCTTCGGTAGAAACCCAGAGGTGACGAATTTATTTTCACTCTGGACCTACCCAAACTACCAGCCACACAGACAAGAATCCTGTCACCAGTCTCAAGCCTCTATGATCCCCTAGGTTTCGTTTCGCCATGGCTGCTACCGGGAAAATGCTTGCTGCAATCGCTGTGCCAGAGAGGGACGGGTTGGGAAAAACCTCTCCAGGATGGCGACGATAAGCGATGGCGCGACTGGCTGCACAGCCTGGAGCAACTTGATGAGATCAAAATACAAAGATGCTTGACAGGAATCAAATGCATAAACGATGCCCAAATTCGCTTATTTTCTGGTACATCGGAAATAAGCTACGGGCTAGTGGCTTACGGCTGCTGGGTAGACGAAAATTGTGGGCAGCACAGTCAGATATTATTCGCAAAGGCTAGAGTGGCCCCACTGAAAACGGTGTCCATTCCGAGGCTGGAACTGACGGCAGCAGTACCGGCCGTGAAAGCCGCGGGGCTGATTAGGAAACCCGTTGATCGGATAAACTGGAGAACAAACTTTTGGACGGACTCAGCCAAGGCACTATATTACATAAACAACATTACCTCTCGCTTTAGCGACTTCGGGGCCGACAGACTCACTATAGTCCATGAGTCGACTAAGGCCGATCAATGGCACTATACACAATCCGGCAGTAACCAAGCCGACTTCTGCTCAAGGGGCCTGAAAACACTAGAGAGGTTACGGATGTGGACAATGAGGCCGGACTCCCTAACCGCAGCCAAAGAGATGTGGCCAAAGCTATTAATACCTAAGCCTGATAATGGCGATATCGCGACCGAAAGACTGATACTGGCTACAGACTCCACGGGAAGCGAAGCCCAATAGAAAAGCTGTGCTACTTCCTCGTAGTCTGGTGGACACGACACGAAGTACTCCTGTTGATCGTGAAAGGCACACGGCCACGGAACACATTAAATGTGGGGACGATTCTACTCGGCGAGCTGAACTAAGCCAAACTTGAAGTTCTAAACCTTCTACAACTAGACGCTTTCCGTTCGAGGCCCGCGACCTGGCCAGGATAGATGATAACACCAAAGGAAGCAGGCTGTTGCCCAGCAGTATCCAAAAACTAAACCCCATGCGAACCAACGGACTACTGACAGTTGGAGGGCGGCTGATGAATTCTAATCTAGAGTAAGAAACAAAACACCCCATAATAGTCCCTGGTGAACACTACATAACGAGATGACTGATAGACTATGCACATTGAGAAGAGGGGCACGCAGGTTTGAACCACTTATTGAACAATATAAGTCGACGATTTTGGGTGACAAAGGGACCAGCGACGGTCAAGCTAGTCACGGGCAACTGCATCACTTGTCGTCGCCGGAGGATGGTAGCAAGCCAACAAATGGCGGCCCTCCTTCCAGCAGTGAGACTTCAACCGGGATGGTGCCCGTTCGTGAAAATTGGCGTCAACTGCTTCGGCCCGTTACTTGTACGACCGCAAAGGAGCACTCAAAAGAGGTATGGTTGCCTGATAACATGCTTACAGTCCGGAGCAGTCCATCTTAAAGTAGTGCATATTATGACCACCGATTCATTTCTAATGACCTTTCAAAGGTTCGTCGCAAGGCGGGGCGTCCCGAAGAACTCATATTCAGACAATGGCTAGAACTTCGTTGGGGCTCATAAGGAGTTGGAGAAATGGTGGAACCACCTGGACCACGCCAAAATACAAAACGAGACCGTAGCGAAGGGGATAGAATGGCGCTTCAATCCACCTTATGCCAGTCATCGTGGTGGCGTTCTGGAAAGGCTGATACGACCGACTAGGAAAATACTCACGGCCCTGACCTCAAAACAAACCCTCGGCGACGAGACGCTGACTACTTTACTAACAGAATTAGAACGCATATTGAACAACAGACCCCTGGTGCCGATCGTCCCAGACCCGGAAGACGAACCGGCTCACTCCCAACGACCTGTTAATACTGCGGCCAAAGGTGGGAGCAACCATACCAAAAACCCTACGTGGAACGTATATCGTTGGATGGAAGCAAGTGAACCACCTGACACAGGCTTTCTGAAAACGATGGACGAGGGAGTACTTACCGACACTGCAGCTAAAGCGAAAGTGGATCTCCAAAGAGAGGTCGATCAGACGTGGCGACGTGGTCATCCTCGTGGGGAGCCACTTACATAAAGACGATTGGCCGGTTGGAGTGATCAAGGACTGCCGTACAGAAATCGATGGCCTCGCGCTCACGGTGGTGGTGAGAACGAACAAAGGAGACGTATTGCGAGATATCCGTAAGATATGTCTGCTTGAACGTGACAACGGCGAGGGCGAGTTTGACGCTACAGACCAAGCTAGAACCAAGTCTGCTGATACCAACTGAGGCTGAATTTATCCATTTATTCCTCATGCGTTCTCTCGTGGGTTCCAACCCTTCACACAGTCTTCGAAACATATTTGTGTTTAATTTTCTACAATGTTTACGATTCACTATAGAGTTTGTTTTCTAAATCCTAGTTTATCACCCGACACGACATTGTTTGTGAAGTGGCGAAGACTCTTGAACAAGCACTTACTGACCGCTTGTAGAAATATCGCTCTTTCCGCGACCTTTTTGTATTTTGATTTTACTTGTGTCCATGTGGAGAGAAGTTGTGAGTCAAACATACTTCTAATGCGATAACACTACATGTCGAGCCACTGATGTTCGAGTACCCTGTGGCCGTCTCAATTTTTCATAAAAAGTTCTCAATCTTCATCTTGGCACGTACTCTACACTTGTTCGGAAAGCCTTTTCCTGCGCATTCCGCAATCTGCCTAGGCATCTCGATCAAACCGAAGTCTTCCTTCGTGTGCCGATAATGTAGTATCATTCTCAGAAGAGACTCCAAGACGTCGAGAGATGGAGCATAACCTCGAAAAGCCTGCAGGCGTGTCTGCGACTGGCCAAAGATGGATGAAGCCCACAGCGACCTACGTATGCATTGGCTTAGGGTTTAGGTAGGTTGGGGCGAATCGGCACCCCTATTTACTCCTTGGATGTTGACCTTTTCATGGGAGAATTTGGTGGGCGGTGTAACGTAAATTCGTGGAAATCCTCCCTAGCCATTGTCATATACTTGTATTGTTCAGACTATCCTCTTTATTTTATTGACCCTGGAACAAATACAACATGCATCAATCACTACACTTCAACATTTGTTTATATTTTGCTCACGTGAAGTGGCATAATTTCGATCCGAACTTGGACCGCCGTGAAGGTGGTGCCTGAGGTTGACCTTTGGTGAACTCTGGTCCTCGTTGCTAGACGTTGTGGCCGTACAGCTGAGGTTTGCACATATTTATATGCGTATAACTACGAATCAATCTCGTTCTGGATTTGAGGTTCCTTTGAACTGGCTACTCGTTACTCACAGTCGGAATAACCTTTACACTGACCACTGCCTTTCTCGCCATGTTTCACGTGGAAATAAAAGAAATAAATATGCAAGATAGACAGGGAGTAAATGTACACAAGTGGGAAAAGGAATACACAGCCTAGCTGTACAAAGGCACAACAACCAATCATTCTGCTCCAGCGGAAAGTGACAACACGGTTCGCAGCCACATCCTTCAGTGTATCCAGCCAACCGGTTGAGGGATCTTTTGGACCCCAACCACGAAGGCGAGGCACTTACATTTCCTAAGTCCGCTGTACATTTCCTCATTCCCCGCTGCCAAGTCACCTGTTGACTTCCACGTGGTTTCTTCCACCCCTGGGAGGAACGGAGAATAAGGCAGTGCACAATAGGCGTGCGTTTGCCATACGTAACACGTGCCCTAATCAACGAAGTCCACTAATCTGGATACGTTATGATAGAACGTCCTCTGAATTAGTACCCAGTACTCGATTTCTGACCTCAGAATTGTTCACTCGGTCACTCCGCCCAATCTCAGCGATACTACGCAAGCATCGGTGGTCGAAAACCTCAAGACGACGAATATCTTCTACACGCAAACTCCAAGTCTCGCAACTATCCAACAGAAGGGAACGCACCGCGGCACAGTACACATGATCTTTCAAATTCAAATATACATCAAGTCATTTACCATAGCCAAAATACTGGTGGTACTGAGCTGATATGTCTGGAGGTGACTGGCAATCTTCAGCCGCCAACTGTTTGGGGAATTTATGGCCCAAGATTCTGCTGCCGGAAGCTGTAGACCTTATTAGCAACGATCAATTCCACCCATCCCGGGTAATGGTTCTTGCGCGTTTCTTTGTCGGGGTCGTCATCGGACTCATCTCGACATTGGTGATGGTGGTCAGCGCAAAAAAGAAGCAGCCATAAGACAACGCTATTGGTGGCCGATGATTCACGATGACGTCAGTGATTATTGCCAAAACTGCGACGTCCGCCAACGAGTCAAGTTCCCCACTCCTCAACCGAAAGCGCCGGTGCAACCCTTCACCAACAAGGGTCCAAACCAAGGAGTAGGTATCGATATCATGGGACCATTGCCACTGTCGATGCTGGCCCGCCGTTACATCCTAGTTATAGTAGATTATTCCGCTGTGATGCAAAGCGACCATTCACAAGCATCAGGATGCGCATTCGGTCGCCTCAGCCGTGGTTCGTCAGTGGATATATCATTAAGGAGCACCACACTTCCTTCACTCGGATCAGGGGTCAGCACTCAAAAACCACGTACTTGACTTTATCTGCCACATGCTACATGCTACTAAGACTCGAACCACATCTTACCACACTCAAGGCAACGGACTGGTCGAACGAACCAGTCGCACACCTAGAAGTATTCTGCTACCGAAGATCGAGTACCATCACTTGGGCGAATGGGACACGTATTTGCCAAAGGTTCTCTCCCCCTATCGAGCTGAACTCCATCTTTCTACGGGATTTTCCCTTGCTTTTATTCACTTTGGGCATGAAATTCATCTCCCACATGAACTCCACCTAACACTGGTACCAGTGAAAGCGCTCAATTTCGGCCGCTTTGTATGCCAACTGCAGCAGATTCTCCCATCCACATTTCGAATTGTGCGAGACGCCAAACAAGGCGCCTAACAATATCAAAAATCTGGATATGATCGAGAAGCTCAAGTCTCCCGATGTGCACCGGGAGACTTGGTTCTGCTGTACCGATCACCACCTGCCTAAGGTGTTCCACACAAATTCCGCCTACTTTGGCAAGGCCCCTGCATTATAGTCTATCGGCGCACTCCACAAGTATACTTCCTTCTTAACCCGCAAAGCCCAGAAGCCGATGTCCTGACCGTGCATTGCAATCAATCAAAACTATACAGGACATCTGTTGGTCGAGGGATCACCTATCCGTTGACATCTAGCACTGTACCAACCACAGCTACTTGCGTCGAAGTCCTATCAGGAGAGCTTGAAATTGTCGTCAACGCACCCGAGCGCAATGGGGCCAGTGCCCCTGTCATGATGGGAGAAGAGTGTAACGGCTCCTAAAACGTTACTGATCGAAAAGACTGAACCGGTTTCTGATAAAACCCCGTTCCTCCAATCCTTTACAGGAAGAAGGCGGCCAAACGCACTAGAGGCGGAACAGACCGAAGATACATTGTAGGTGGCGTACGAACATGACACCAAGAAGGGGCCCGAAGGCCAGATTGGAAACTTTGCGAATGTCAGATTTATGTTCAGTTGAGTTCAGTTTGCGCGTAACAGGTAATGGCCACGGCCAATCGAGCTTCAAGAATTCAATCGATGGTATGCACACCAGTTATGCACTCACCACTGCCGAGTGTATTTTATCGAATCCGCGCTAAAAATGAGAAGGAGACGGGAAACCTCATCACACATCAATAGCGAGAGACATCACACACTATGAACCTTCACTGAGACAGTATGCAATGAGCGAAAAAGTCGATTAAAAAATACTACGGCGGCACGACCACACTGGCTCAGCGGGTGCTGACTTGGAGAGTTTTCAGCTCAAGAACTGATGGGCAGCATAATCTGACAGATACCGCAGTACGTAACTGCGACCGTCTTCATCAGGTGATCCTCGTAGGAAGAACATAATTCGTTCCTCCTGTAATTCGCATTCATCTCCTTGTGAGAATACATTCAGGGCTCTTGCTGGGGGCTGTCGGACTTCGTATTCCATGCGGAAGACTCGGAGTATCGGTGGGAGGGGGCTATCAGCTTCTCTTCAGGCACCGACATCCCACCTCTGACACCAATTGTTGTAGCTTGAGGACGGGAGTAGACGGCTGCCGCTATTAATTTTTGCAGGCACGATCGTTGCACGCAACAACCACCGAGAATTCACCGGAAAACCCAAGGCATATAGCAACTACGACCAATTACCTAACAGCCAGAAGGAGAACGCAGCACGTACCGACCACGGCAGCTGAATTGCATATTCTTAGGTACACATAAATCCGACATTCGTAAGTTTTCAGTCCGGCCTCTGGGCCCCTTCTTGGTGTCATGTTCGTACGCCACCTGCAACGTACCTTCCGTCTGTTCCGCCTCTAGTACGTTTGGCCGCCTTCTTCCTGTAACGGATCGGAGGAACGGGGTTTTGTCAAAAACCGGTTCAGTCTTTTTGATCAGTAACGTTTTAATGCCGTTTCATGTAGCGACCTGGAATGTGGTGCGAAAAGCTGGTGTAACCGTAGTAATGACCAGCTAGTTTGAATTGTCAATTCTTTCAGTGCACCTACATGTGTGTTTGTGTCTGACCATAGGTTCCGTCCGTTCCGTTAGAGAATTGTCAACCGCTCCTGTGGACGACCATTCCGAACAAAGGTTGAAAGCCTAATTAGTAAAGTCTGTTGTTTCATTCTAACCGTTTATTACATCAGGTGCCACCTATTATGGATTGTCATTTCCAAACGGGCTTCCGTTCCATTCTACAATTGGTGACCCCACCTTCAAACCCCCAGTCTGCCTTGGAAGTAGGGCCTTTGTCCTCGCGAACCCCCTTTTCAGTGACTAGCAACGACACATCATTACCGGTGCACACAAAAACTTTAGCTGTGGTTCCGGAGCCCACGGAGCTAAAACAATCCCTTACAAAAGCTTTGAGTCGAAAAGTTGCTGTGTAGCCCAACCACTATAATCAAGCTGTCGACAAAGACCTTACTACAATCGTGGCCGTTGGAATCCTAGTACCAATTGGCGTGGCCCTCCGAGAAGAATTAGTGGTGGATACGGCTCTCGGGGGTATCATTTCCACAGCCTCCAGGGCAATCGACAAGGGCAGCTTTAAAATGTACAAAATATCCTACGAAGGTGAGCATATTCATAATTTGATAAACATTGCTAGTAGCGAACCGTGTCCAACGGTACCAATGATATTGGATGACTTACGCACACACGACTTGGCCGATAACAGTGCCGCACGTGGCTCAATCAATGAATACTGCCTAGGGGTGCTGCAAAAAGAAACAATGTAAAATTTCGTGACTTTAAATGGACTTTATGCAGTTTAAATGTGGAACCTCTGGTTGCACTAAGTACGGTGACTGGTTGCTTACTGCTGGGGGGGGGCGTGATGAGGTTTCAAGACTTTGTGGTAGCCCGAGAATTTGCGCTCGATATCATTTTGGGTGTAGACCTCTTAGAAACCTTTAAGTGCTTCATCGATCTACACAACAGCTTCTTGCGTATGCTACAGCTTCCTTATCCTTTCAAAAAGACTCGCAACCATAAAAACTCATTAGTGGCAACCACCAAATCTGTGAAAAGAGATGAAGAAACTATCAACATCTTGCTGAAATCGTCGGATGCCCTAAACAGATGAGTGACAAATTAGCCACAGTGATACACGAGTACCGGGATGTCTTTCCGTAGGATAACATTCAGATAGGTGACACCGGAGTAGTTCAACATATTATTGACACTCAGTGCACCTCCCATCAAAGTGGGCGCGCGGAAGATTCCACCTTTTACGAGGTTTCGGTGAAGAACTTGATTCGGAAAATGCTTGACAGTAATGCAGTTCAACCTTCAAACCGGCCTTGGGCCGCACCGGTAGTTCTACTGAGGAAGAAAGATGGGTTGTTAGTTGTGCGTGGATTACCGAAAGTTGAACCAAGTGACGAGAAAGGACCCCTTTCCGATGCCAAACAACGATGAGCTGTTAGGGCCCCTAGGGGGTTGGATAGGGTCCAGCACATTAGATCTAGCTCCCGGCTATTGGCAGGTGTAAGTTGACGAGCGGGGTTGGCAAAAGACAGCTTTTGCGCTACCAGATGGGCTATATGGGTTTCAAACAATGCCACCCAAAACACCTACTCTAGACCTTCCAGACATATCGGAATCCTCCAGCGAATTCAAATTGGACACTAATGCTTCAGATAAGGACACCGGTGCATTAGTGTCACAAACGGACCGGTACGGCACCCAAAGCGTAATTTCATTTAGCAGCCGAACTCTAAGTAAACGAGAGGAGGACTATTGCACGACCCGGAAGGAGATGTTGGCATTGGTCTGCTTTGTGCACCACCATCGACATTTCATTTTGGGCCTTCATTTCCTTATCCGAACGGAAAACTTTTGGGTTGTGGCGATTGACAGATTTCAAAACGGCCCAAGGGGCAAGCTGCTGGATGGCAAGAGTACCTATAGGAATACTCACTCACCTGCCTCCATGGTCCTGGCAAGCCTCATGGGAATGCAGGCGGCATGTCCCAGGGGGCCAGTTACGGGGCAAAGTGCCTATGGAAAAGCCCAAAAATGATCGATGGCCCATAGTTCATACAGTATGGACTGGAATACATACGACGACTCGTAGTACCACAGCCACAAGTGAGAAATGTCCTAGAAACCTCCGCCACGATCTCGGACACCTAGTGTAACTCACCAGTGTGGAAATCCTCCCCAGCCGTTGCCACGTGCTTGCACTGTTAGCACTATCCTCTTTACAATCTTGACCCTGGAACAAGTACAGCATGCTCAACCACTACACTTGAACATTTGTTTTCATGTTGCTCGTGTGCCGTGGCATATTTTTGATTCGAACTCGGACTGCCGTGACGGTGGTACCTGAAAGTGACCTTCGTTGAACTCTGGTTTAATTTGCTAAACGTTGTGGCCGTGCAGTTGATTTTTGTACACATTTATATGCCCGTAAATGGTTAATTTATACAGCGGAATCAGCGAATCAATCTTGTTCTGACTTGAGGATTCGTTAATTGGGCTAAGCTCTACTCTCGATCGGAATAACCGTCACACTGAGGACAAAATAAAACACATGACGCAGCACGCGTAAGGTATTGGTAGCCAAGCCAGTGAAGGGACGTCAATGACTTCTGCAGAGACTGTCAAGTGTGCTCCGAGATGAAGGACCCCATTCCCAATTGACGAGCACCCTTGATCCCTGTAAAAGCTGGTTACACTAACAAAATGGGGAAATCGACTTGAAGGGACCCTTGCCAGCAACTCAGCCTGGAAATAAATATATCATTGTCATGATAGACTGTTTCACGAAGTGGGCAGTAGTTGCCGCCGTTCCGGTCATAGGGGCGGCCGCAGTAGCTGGGGCAATTTTCGATCGCTGAATCAGCGAATGGGGCGCACCCGGTCAACCACTCTCGGATAGGGGGAGCAGTTTCAAACATTTCCAAGTATATAAGCTTTCAAACTGTTACAAATCGATGAAAATCTCCCGACCTCCGATCATCCTGAAGGTAACGGATTAGTAGGGCCGACTGAAGGGACATTCAATGCAATGATGAAAGCATTTGTAGAAGAGACCGAACACTGGGATCAGGCAGCAGAACAGTGAGTAACGGCGTATCGAAGCACGGTTCATTGGTCCACCGGGCATATGCACCGTTTCCCATGGACATGGGGGAAACGCGAACACCTTGTGATTTACGAAGGCTGTATGTGGGCCGGTTATATCGACCGACTTTTGGGTGCTTGGTCCACCTGAAAGAAACCTTGGTAAGGAAAAAATATTTACAATAAAGTCACCGGAGACGGAAAGAACATTATGACCACGACTTACATGGTGCTGCCTAGAAATGAATGTTGTAGTGGTCTCACAATCCGGGACACTGCCATTGGGGACCTGCTCCAAGTTCAACAAAGTGTGGTAAGGTCTTTATGTAGTAGAGAGAAATATCTCCGAAAACTTTGTGTTATTCGTGAAGGGGCAAACCAAAGATCATCTTTTACGGTAAATTTTATTCGACCACAACCGGTATTCAGCCCCGATACTCTAACTCTTTCCCAGGCTGGCAAAGGTGTGCTGGAGGCCGCAGCAGAATCAGAGGCACCCAGTCATAGTGGTTTGGCCAGGCACCGGGGAAGTGAGGAGTTAGAAAGGAAGTTGTGTGGTGCGAAAAGCTGTTGTAACCGGAGTAATGACCAAATAGTTTGAATTATCGATTATTTCTGGGCACCTACGTGTGTGTGTCTGACCATCGGCTCCGTCCGTTTCATTAGAGGATTGTCAACCGCTCTTGTGGACGAACATTCCGAAAAACCGTTGAAAGCCTAAATAATAATGTACTTTATTTCGTTTTAGAAGTCTGTTACATCACGTGCCGCCTTTAATGGATTGTCGTTCCTATACGGACTTCTGTTTCATTCCACCGGGGATTTGACGAAATACACTCGGCAGTGGTGGGTGCATAACTGGTGTGCATGCCATCGAAGGAATTCTGGACGCTCGATTAGCCGTGGCCATTACCTGTCCTGTGCAAACTGAACTGAACTGAACTGAAAGCCGTTCGTAAATTTCCGCTACCTACTCCACTAGCCGCCGTTAATCGTTTCAACTGGATGGCAAGCTATTATCGGAGTTCCATCCCAAACTGTGCCCACTTGAAGAAGCCATCAACCGATTAACTTCGAGGTGCTAAAGATGATCCCAAAAATTTATCGTAGGATGATAAAACTGCCTTCAATGCAGTTAAAGACGCCTTGGCTTCTGCTACTTTACTGGTTCATTTTGAAGCCGAAGCTCAAGTGATTATAGCCACCAATGCCTCTGACAAAGTCATAAGCGGCGCGCTACAGCACTGACCCATATCACACTGGAAACCACTGGCCTTTTTCTTTCGCCGTCTGCTACCAGCTGAACTTGAGTGTTCTACTTTTAGTCGGGAACCACCTGCAGCTTACAGTACGGTCAGACACTTCCGACACTTTCTAGAAGGCGAGCAGTTCGTCATCTTTACCGATCACGAACCATTTAAGCATGCTTTCCACAGTCAAACCGATCAACGCTCACCACGTGAGTTGCTTCATTTATACTTCGTGGCACAGTTTTCCTGTAATGTCCGTCACGCTTCTGGCGCCGACAACGTTGTGTCTGACGCTTTTTCTCGAGTAGACACGATTTCAGGTCACCCACTGGTCATAAATTTCAAGGCTTTGGCTGCTGCCCAACATCCGGAATTGGACTTCACAGATCCAGGCCAGGTCGCACCAATTAAGCCTTTAGAGTTTTTTTCATATACATCCTCGGGCTCAATGATGTGTGACACAACTTTGCCACAGCCACTCCCAGTCGTACCCACCTCTTGGCTTTACACAATTTCCGAAGTTTTACATAATTTAGCCCATCCTGGCATCCGGGCCTCCACCAAGCTAGTTGCAGACAGATACGTCTGCCACGGCATATGAAAGAATATTCATAAATGGGCTCGTTCATGCTTTCATTGCCAAGATCGAGGGTAAGTAGAAGTACAATTGCTCCAATAGGCCTTTTTCCTGTCTTATCCTCACGGTTTTCTCATATACACATACATATCTTTGGTTCCCTCATCCTCTGTAAAGATTACCTTTACCTTTTGACTACGGTCTACCGCTTCACCAGTTGGCCAGAGGCCGTTACCACTGCCAAAGTAGAGACAAAACCGTAATAGCTTCCTTTACAGAAAGTTCGATTTCATTATACGGTTGCCTTTCAAGGGTAACTGCTGGCCGCAGCGCTCAGTTTGAGTCATACCTACTTGGAGAAACATTGCATATGTTGGGCTATCATCGCTCTCGTAAGACAGCATATCACCCAGCAGCCAACGGTACGGCTGAGCTTTTTCATCGACTGCTCTGAGCTTCGCCCGCGCTTTGCTGAAATCTCTAATTGGGTGCAGGCCTTTCCAATCGTTCTCCCAGGTTTACTTGACGCTAATAAACCCCATATTAACGCGCCAGCCGAGGAGTTAGCTTTTGGCGAATGTCTTTGGTTATCCGGGGATTACTTTGCCACAGGTCGAGTGAATGACGACGGTTTTGCTTCATGTGCTCAACAGTAGGCTGCACAGGTGCGCCGTTTGCAACTGCATTCTTCGTGACCGCTGTCTCGATCGGCTCACTTTCCAGCCAAAATGGTCATCTGCGCCTACGTCTTCATACTTGTGGATGGCGTTAGAACATCTCTACAGAGGCCTTACAAAAGTCTGCATAAGGTGCTCGAGCTTCGCGATCGCGTTTGCCTCATTGACCGAACGATAAACATGAAACTATATCAGTCGACCGTCTTAAGGTTGCACTCCCTGACGGAAGTCCAGAAGAAGAATCACGGCTCAACGGTGGTGCTCCAATATTTCCTCCACCCATCATAGGGGCCACTCTCAGACCTCATCCAGTGCAGCCCGGAACTGTGGGGCCGCAACTAACAACGCGGTCTAGTAGGCGTGAACTTTGGCCAAAGCTTCTCGTAGATGGCATTCATTTTTGCAGTCACACTTGAGGTTGTTTTTGTTGTTTGACCTTGGAAAGCAAACGGCTTGGAAATCAGAATAACATTGCAAACATTTCATATTTGCTCATTGCACCGGCTGACCGGGGCAGGTTTCTTCCATTTCGTTTTCACTCTTCTCCGTCAGCTCACGTGTTTCATTTTTCTCTTCCGCTGCACGTAGGGACACGATGAACGGAGGTTTAACCGGGAAGTCGTGTTGGATTATTCCGTATGGTACAAATATAGATATTTTTCCTTGCCACACGTAGGTGAGGGCTTCGTAGATGACGGATAAGCCCGTGCTCGTTTTAGTAATTATCCGCCGCCTGCTCGATCGGATAGCGTTGGAGTTACTTGGTCCCTTAGACTACCGGTGGCACGTGAGACTAGTGATGCAAATGGAGACCCGCGCGCGGTAAGCCCCCTATTAGATCAAAGGGTCATTTTGACATTTCCCTTCCAGGGAAGGAGTTGTTGTAGCCACCTGGAGATGACCGAGTTTGAATGTGTAAATTCATGCCCAAAGGTTACCGTAGACAATAATAACCAGCACTTAGCTCCAAACAATTTGCATGTTGTTCGATGCCATATAGCCGTGCTTTGTTTACCTGCTTGCAGTAGGGACAGTTGGTTTTGCCGAGTGAGAAACGCATTTTTGACTATTGTGCTTGTGGGCGGTTGAATGTTTAGCTCCCTCAGTCAGTATTGCGTCCCGTGTCGCTCCCAAACGTGAAAGTGAAAGACACTGTTCCAATATGAAGCGTCCCTCATCTATTTCATCGACTTTCACCGTCTTTTGGCAGGCGTCGGGACTTTTGGCTTGTTGCCTGATCGATAAGTCATTCTCGGGAACCATTTAGTACCTGGTATCCGGAGTACTAAAGAGGGCTCATTTCAGTTCAGTCCAGTTCACTTTGCTCATGACGAAAGTCTTGAATTATTACTCGGGTATGAGGCCGAAGCCCAAATTTTTCCGGACCTTTTGACTTTCTAGATATCTGAATGTCACTGGGGAGCTGAAATTTAGTTCACAGGATAACGGGCGATGGGGAGAAGAGCTAGGGTCCGAAATAAAAATCCTGACAGCATCCTGCATCTGGTATTGCCGGCGAGCTGGACCATGGACCAAGGGACAACGGGAAAGGGTTCAGGCTACAGGTCTTCATTGCATTTAGATCCGTGTATGGCCGGTGATCTGGAAGATAGGCCGCTGGACTGTGAGAAGTTCAGGTCTGCAGCATCCCGTTCAGTTTGAGTGTTACTATAATTCCGTCACGTAAAATTTGTCAAACATCGAACAGCGAGATCCATTATCCCCAGGCCGACCGCGACCGAGCTCAATCGAGCGCCCAGACCGTCGTGCTGTCGGTGAGCTTCCTTGGCCGCCAACAGTGCTTGTTGGGTGCTTTGTCGGAAAGGCAGAATATGACGGGCGGTGTCACCTTCACAGATATAGAGTCACTGAAAAAAGGCCGGGAGCTCATCACCTCACCCCCATCCACACGGCTGGCTCCGGGAAAGCTGTGTTCCACAGTGAACTTAGGGCTTTCTTGAAAACCGGTACACTGCTGCATCTAACAACGTTCTCTGACAGCCTATTCCACATAGGTACTACCCTGTTCATAAAAAATTAGCCAGTATTTCTAGGCTTGAGTATACTTTTTGTAGCTTAAGATTACGTCCCTTGATCCTGCACTCAGGGGCAGAGACGAACGAATCACCCATATCTATACCCGACAGACCCTCTATCATCCTAAACTCCTCTATAAGTTCTTCTCGGCCTCTGAAAAGTTCTGAAAGGGTAAGAATAAGACCTTCTAGGTGCTCGGCTCGAGGATTTTCCCGCGGCCGGGCCATTATCCTAGCTGCAAGTAACAGCATTCCCTTTAGGCACTCCTCATCTATGTGATAATAGGAAGCCTATACCTGTACACAATTTTCCGGAAGAGGTCGCACCAAAACCACATGAAAGGGGATGAAGACTTCTGGTTTTGCACGGGATAGTATTGCACCCCCTAGTTTATACCCCTTAGACCATACTGGCAGCTCCTGATCAGATTGGACCAGATCAGATCAGATCACGGGATGTGGAGGCTTGAGCCAAAGTTGCGTCCGACGTCTTGCACCCGAGGCTCCAGAGATCCTCGCTTGCTGCAACAAAGAGGTGAAGCCCGGCTTTTTTTCCAATATTCACGACGGTGCGGGGGGGGGGGGTTCTAGTTGCCGGACCTTCTAATTCTTCTCTCTACTAACAAGAGAACCCCGGTAGAAGCACAAGCTACCTCGGACCCCACAGAACTATGATACTCGGTGGCACGACAAGCGGTATTTGTCGAGGGCGGCACAATGACTTCCATATTCATCGATTCTTTTTCTAAAGTGTCGTGATGGAGCTTGCATGGAATCTACTGAAGGCTCCATATATTAGTATTGCGTTTTCAAACACCATTATGGGCTTGTTAGTGAAGTTGTAAGACCAGAAAAAAGAAGAAAAGAAGAAGAAGAAAATTGATAACGATAATGAAGAATAAAATATTACCACTTCGAAGAAGGAAAAAACGAGAAAGAGATTCAAAGATTTGGAAATTGGTCAGAAGTAACAGCGATGCTGGCTTCAGTGAGAGTGAAAATGTGCTAACTCGCGTTGTCAGACATAGGACTTTTCACCGTACTATGACTCCACCTGCAACTTGGCACAGGCCAGACCCTGCTACATGTTCATTTTGATTTCAAAACAAGCTGAGGACCAGCTGTGCCTTGGTTGATCGGTTGTATGTTGCGTGGTTTTTTGTGATGGCAAGGAAGCAGATCCCTGCCCCCTTCTGCCCTGGAGCTCACCTCTCTTTTTTCTTCCTTTTTCCTGACCTTTTATTTTCAGTTGTTTGATCTTCCTCAGAGTCCTCTGGGACTCTTTTAAAACCACAAATATTTTGGCAGTCTGGTACCTCACCTAGACTGCCGAGACTAAGATGGCCTCGAAGGCTTAAGGCCCTGCCCGACCACCGAACCTAGGTCCTATGCCTCCGACATTCTTCGAAACGGAATACTGTTCTTTTCGTCTGTGCTGGTAGTTAGGATTTGGCCTTTGGAGCGATCCAAGGGTTGATCCCGTCGTTCTCCCCATCTGGGCACAGTATTCATATCCTGTGCCAAATCGCCCCGTGCTATCTTCACATCCTTCGCAAAGACGAAGCTCGGGTTGCTGAATCCTTTCGCTAGGTGATTTATGTACAGGAGGAAGAAAAACGGCCCTAGAGCTGAACCCTGTGGCACTTTACTGGTAACCTTCTCCGGCCTCGACAGGTGATCTTCCACCTTGAGACATAAACTACCATTCCCTAGAAGGTGTGCTACCCAATCGTCTGCTTTCCTGATTATCTCAAAGGTTTGCAGTTTATATTTCAGCAGCCAATGACTCACAAAGTCGGAAGCCTACTGAGATCCAAGTAACAAACTCCCTCTGTTGATCCTTCATCCTTTAGTCTTGTGGTCTCATATAAGGACATCAGTAGTCTTGTCGAACACCATCTTTTGTGACAAAACCGTGTTGTGCGGCTGTCAGTAGGTCGCTTACAACCAGATGCGGACAAAGCTGCTTTCTAAATGTTCGTTCTAGGCACTTATACAACACTGATATCAGGCTAACCGGGGACAAGTCAGGAGAGACCTGGTTCAGTTCACGAGGATTCACTAGGATTGATGGGCTTGGTCACCACAGTTTCCGAGTGCTCCGGGCTCTGCCGTCAGGTGGCTTGCTCAGCTTAACGCAAGAGCCCTCGGGGTTTGCCACGCACACTTGATTTACGGAGCCATTGTTGATGCTGTCCAGTGTCCAGGTTTTGCTAAAACTTATGCTTTCTGTTATCTTCGTTTGCCCAAGACAGGTAATGGCCACTGCTTATCGAGCGTCCGGAACCCTTCTGGCAGTGTTCACTCCACCTTTGCACCCATCACTGCAGTGCCTTTCGTCGAAACCCCGCTGAAAATGGGAGGGAAACGTAAAACGTCATTGCACACTAGCTGCCAGAGATACTGTGCGCTGTGAGCCTTTACTGAGACAGCATGTGATGAATGAAGATGTCAGTTACTTCACACCTCGGACGGACCACAGCTGTACCCTTCATCCAACTAGTGAGCATACCCAAAGCTGGCTATCAGGAAATGTCCCGTACCACTTACCATCCGGGGCACCTATGAAGGACTGACGGTCTGCGGATCTGTCATTCCACAGAAAGACTGTTCCAATTTTTCTCTGCCCTCTAGCTAAAGGAGTGTGATATGATTACTGACCTAGCCCGAACTTTCATTAGCTTCTTCTCGTGTCCCCTTGTTCTGGAATATGAAGCCACTTGGAGTAAACTGTGCGGCCTAAGGCCAACTCAATTCAGTTTGGCTCGCAGGAAGTGTATGGCCGTGGTCCAAAATGGTTCAGCTTCTCACGCTATGAGCTCCTTTCGACTTTCCGGTGCTGCCACGAGCTGAAAGGCCAGACGTTCTTCAATTTACTAGTAGGAGAAAAAGAAAAAGAAAAGACCTCCGACAGCTGCATTTCTATCCGATGGGTGTACAGGGTCTTTGTTGCTAGTTGCTGGCAGCTGGTGGCCAGTCATCTATTGGGCCATAAGTTACAAGTTGCTCAAGACTAAAGATCTCGTAGTTGATAGGGTAAATGAAACGACGGATTAGATGGCAACTAAGGGACACTGTTGAAGAGAGGAGTAAAATAAGGGACAGGGGTAGGTGAAATTTGGTGTCCCTTGGTGCACCCCCTCGTTGAACACCCTTTTCCCATTTTCCATCAGGTCTTTTCTCGGAATGCCCTACCGTCGATGTTGGTAACGCTCTTTCCGGTATTCTATTCCAATCGCTGACTACCCTAACAGGGAAACATTTTACCCTCAGTTGAGTCTTTACTCTCTCCCTCCCCAACTTATGCGCATGTCCCCGGACAACTGTTCTTCTGCTAGGCACCAACAACCGCCTCACTCCCTCGGTGGTGTCAACCGCTCTTCTAGTTGTTTTGAAGGTATCTATCAGGTCATCCCGACGTCTCCTATGTTCCAGTGAGTACGGGTTTGCACTCTGCCGGAGCCGCTCATAACTGGGCCCTTGCAGGCAAGCAAGCAAGCCCGTGAAACGTCTCTGCACCTGCTGCATGATCTTGATGCCGTTCACTATTCATGGCTGCCAGACCTGGACACAATTCTAAGGTGAGTACGCACAAATTTATCGTGTAATGACAGTAGAACATTTTCTTTTCTCGTTACCACTACCCTTTTGGGCTGTCACAGAGCTCCGGTTGCTTTCTGAGGAGTTGCCTATCATAGTTCACTTGGTTTAAAACCACTGTTGATTGATAAACCTGGGTCTTTCACTCTACCTTTGTGTGGGATTGTCACCTCTAACGTTGGTAGTCCTAGCCTCCCCAACTTGCGTGTCAACCTGTCATTCACTAAGTGCGGGCTTTTGGTAACATTCTTTGGCGGGTTCCATTATATAGACGGGTGATATACCCTATTCAGGTCTCGCAAAATGGAATCGTTTGATATAGACGCGAACATTTCGGCGCCTTTCGCAAGCACCAAGAGGGGGCTGTCTAACCACGCGGTAGGGTCATGTACAGACACTGAAAGAGAAGAGGCCCCAGTACTGGACCCTTGGGTGCTCCATTGTGCTGGAAGCTCACTCTCTCCTCAACACTAACCTGAAGGCTTCTACTTGTTATAGGGTTCCTGATCCAAGCGATAACTTGGGGGAATAAACCAAAAGCCACTTATCGTTCAAGTAGTATGCTTGGTTTACTAAGTCTTACGTTTTTCCTTGGTCGAGGTTACATATTCCCGCCTTGTGCTCCCTCTCTTATCTACAGGTTGCCTCGTCAAGGAAGAAAAGTAGGTTGTTTAGTGTAAAAGATGTCTTACGAAACCATTTTGGCTCGGTACCATTAGGTGATTTGCAGTCGTTTGTTGCTATCCTGTCCCTCATACTTTTTCCCATCACTTTGAAACGACGGAAATGAGGCTTATTGGAGGGCAGTTGGAGCAACTCTTCTTGCCTCCGCCCTTGTGAACTTGGTACACAGTGGACCTAAGCTTATCCCTCGAGGTGAACTCAATTCTATCAACAATTAAATGTCTTGGTCAGAGGCTCCGCAGGTAAATCCGTTAATGGCTCCAGGATGGCTAGGTTAACACCGGGCCCTGTCCATTTAGATGTCCAACTTCCGCATAAGGTGGTGGCTGCTTCTGAGTTACCCATTACAGCGCCCTTCAAGCTCAGCTCAAAGGCTAAATCTTCGAAGGACAGACCATCTATACCACTTTTCAGTCCTTTGGAATAGAAGCATAGACGCATCCAAGTTATCAGTGCAGGCTTCAGCGTGCCTCCGTTCGTTGTCCTTCTCGCCGGCTACGGACATTCCTGAGGCCGGCTCTACACTCTGAGTAGTTAAGGTATGACTTGAGGCTGGTTTTGACATTCTTCACCAGCTTTCCTTCATACAACTTTCGACCAGTCATCTGCATAGCCGAAAACCTATTCCTCACTGCTCTACACTGTGGGACGTTTGAAACATTGCGTCCCATTTATCCAATTCATGAGAACGGAGAGAAGACATAAGTCGCGAGATGCAAGCATTTTGTTTACTCTTGTCAACCGCGGACTTAAAACGTGTCAGTATATATACATGGTACAGTAGGGGGAGGGTAATTGCAACAGTAAAGTAGGCACGATCGAAAGTTCTTACAGTGCGTACATTGGGGAGAGTGAAGAAAGTCGTGTTAACCCCAGGGTAAACAAACTTTTTGGGTCAATCGTTTTTGTGCACAGAGTGTTGGTTGATGCATCATGATTAGAATAGCTTCACTGAACGCTAGTAGTTTCGGTACTGGATTGCGCAACAATGCTTTGAAACACTGGGTCAGGTCAACTTTGTGACCTGATGCAATCAAGTGTTTTCCAATCGAAGAAGCTTTCGGTTTCACGTCGTTGTGTATTGCCCCAGCAGGTTGCGTCATCAAGTTTGACAGCCATTTGGGTATGTGTTCTGACACTCGTTGAGTCAAGCAACGATCCGTCCTGCCAATGTATACGTCACCGCAACTGCAAGTGAACTGATAGACAATATGTGAAACATTGGGATCAGCAAGACTATTTGAGTGATTTTGAAAGCATAACCTTTTGGTAGTCTGCAGCGAACGCAACTGCGCCGCTGTGTATGTGTGCCTTGGAGCTGACTTGAGATTGCAATTTACTTGGACTCCACCGGCACAACCAGACTGCACTCCCTGCACTCTCACTTTACCGAGTGGGGCCAAAGCTTGCATTCCGAAAATCTCCTGTGAACGTTTCCATGCACACACCCATTTCCCGGGAACATCAATTCTCCATTGAGTGCTGCATAGTCTATAAGACACAAGTCGACAAATCTGACTACATTTGTTTGTATCTTGAATAATGGACCATGACACATTTTGGACTCGATTTTTGACTTTGGTGCTTTTGGTCTTGAGAGTGGCCAAACTTTTGTTCCAGCTTGCCAGTCTTTTTGTCAGCACAACTGAGATTTGCATACATTCCGCTTTTTCTTATTCTTAACCCAGTGCAACAGAGTATTCCAATCAAGCTTCCTTTGCTCATGGATCCGCTCTTTTGGCTATGCACAACTCTTACGCGGAACAACCGATTACTGGGTTTACCTGGTAAGTCAAACCTTTTACCCCACTCCTGAAGCAACGCCGCTCTACTTCTCCGTATTTTCCTTCATTTCCACCCACCAATACGCTGATTCCTTCATTTGTCAAAAACGGCCGGTCAGCTTTTCAGAAGCAAAAACGCAAGTTATCAGGAAAGCAGAACTTCTGAGTGTTGACCGCATGTCCTAGCTCTCCACGGTCGTTTTTTTCAAGTGCGTACTACACCACGAGGTTTGCAATATCTTCTGCGTATATAACGATCTCCAGTCCCGGAGTGGAAGCCTTCGTTACCATGTTCTTGCAGTTTCACCTCCTCAACGTATTGCTTCAATTTCTTCCTGTGCAGTTAGTCCACCAAAAACAATCCAGACGTCACCTCCGGTGCTAACTCCTCGACCAAGTCCACTTCAGGCGCTTTAAAATTTCCAAACATTATGACCCTGGAGCCCCAGTTCATCAGGCTACCAGTACGGCGAAAAAGCACTGTAGAGGTCTGTACTGAAAAACCTTCCAAGTGTCCTGCGTGCTCTGTGATTGTGGCCAAGTTTCGCAATACTTTGCCAAGCTCGTCAACACACACACCACTTTTGCACGTTTTTTGTTTGCTTCTTTGTTTGCGTTAGGAGTTTGCATTTGACCTTCAGCCGATTTTGACCGCCGTTCTTGGACCACAGGGCCTTGAACCGTTGGATTTAACCGTTGAGTCTATTCGGCCGCATACTTGAGGTTTGTGTATATTTGTACATTTTGTGATTTTCAATTTGAAACCGCAGAAACCACGAATCAATCTTGTTCTGGTTTTGGGATTCGATTCAATTAGTTGCGCGTTGCTCGATTTGCAAGAGTTGACTCACAGTACTCAGGTGGAACCTGGACAAAAAACTCATTGGAAATTCCTAGAAAAGTAGGCCAGGACTTTATGAGACAACAGAAATTACCTCGACAAAATTCTGGGGACTGTTTCGGCGTTACTGATTCTCTAGATAATGCAAAATCCACCAGTTCTGTCAGTACCAAGTCATAAATTTGTAATTACAATGAGTTTTTAGGTATTGGTATTTATGGAATGAAAGTGATGGAATTAGAGACTCATCTGCTGTCATCTTGAAAGGAAACAGATCCTCCTAAACAAAGAACTGGTACAAGAGAGCCAGCAGGAAATCCGTGTAGTCCACTATATCATCACCGGAAAAGCAACGTAATCAACGAAGGGAAACTCCTGAGACCGTCTGAAGATATACTGGTTTCAAAATTCGACTTTCCGAGAGTTGAGTCAGCCCCTTTTGAATGGGACCTCAAACAGTACTGTATATTCAAGAAGCAATTCGAAAATTTCGTTGAGTCCAAATTTGCGGATCCTGGGCAATGGGTTTTGAATTCTGTGCATTACTGTCGTGGGAGGTCCAGAAGTGGCATGAAAGGCTGCGCGATGTCCGATCCGCCACTGAGGTACATAAGGGAAAGCAAAATCCTGAAAGATTTGTTTTCAAAAACTATTTAAGGTGGCTAGAAGCTTGACCGATGATGTTTCACAAAGGGGAAAAAAAGACTGAGAAAATGCTGAATCACTGGTAGATTTTGGTGACAAAATGAAGAACTGCAGTGCAGCACCGGGGCATTTAGAATACCAGTCCGACCTAAATGCTTTGCACACACAGGAATTCATTGTCCGATATCTACCTATTGATTTGCAAAGCCGATGGGCAGAGGAAACATAAAATAAACATGACTGGGGGAGGATCTACGTTCGACTATCTGACGGAGTTCATAGGTAGCCAGTCCTACATTGCAACAGCTCACTTGGGCAAATCGCACGCCAGAGCTGCAGGCTGGTGCAAGCAGAATCAACATTGACTCGAGTTGTAGAGGAAAACTGTAACCGAACCCAGTCTTTGTCTAACAAGCACACGACAAGTCAAGAGCCCGAGAGGTCAACTGGATGCAAGCTACACAACCCAATTTTTCGTTTACCAGATTGTCCAGCCTTTCTTGGGATGAGTCTACCCGATCTGCGGCCCGCAGTAAAGAGGTTCGGCTCATGATTTGTATTTTTAAACAACTTTCATTGAGCCTCTAGATGCAGCTCAAGAGTGAAATGTGGCCAGGATGGCTGCTTGGGCAACCACCACCCGTGACTACATGACCCTCGAGACAAAAGGATTCTCAGCCGGATGAAAGAAGGATTGTCTTCTCAACAGGACATGATGATTTCAAACCGACGAGATCAGGCAGTGTACCCATTACCATTGTGACACCTAAAAGATAGAGGAGGGTCATGGCACTTTTGGACATGGGGTCGGATAGTGTGCAGGTTACGCGCGAGCTTATAGAAAGCTGTGAACTGGTCGGCCAGATTACCTCTCTCACGGTCAGCACAATTGCAGAGGGTCATTTTACGCAATTCTATGAGACTGACCCTGCAGTTAACACCTTTAACTGATGGAGGACCGTAGAAATTCCGGAAAACCTTGCAATAGATAGCTTGCCAATGAGGCCGGTCGACTCTATCGGACCAACCGCCAAGAGGTGGCCTCATCTCAAGGACGTAGTGTTCGAAGAAGTGTGCAGGCCCACCTTGATATACTAATTGAACGCAATGTACCACAGGCTCTTTGGGTGCCTGAACAAAGCATAAGCAATCGGAAAGAACCATTCGCTACTCAAACGATATTTGGCTGGACGATTCTCGGACCCCTGACAAACGAAGTTGAACAATCGGCATCTATATATTGCTTAGCGGTAGCTGAGAGAAGCACCTATGCAGAACCAACTTTTTGAAATTGAATCCAAAGGTCTACCTGAGGAAAGTGAGGTTCGCTCAAAAGATCAGTCGGTGCTTTCAACGTTGAATTGAAGGACAAAACGTTACGATGGGCAACACCAAGATGCTCTACCCGAGCAACCACCGTCAAACCATCTATCAAGAAGTGGAGAAATGGTCCAAAGTCGTTTGACATATCTCAAAAAAGGACCTATTGGGAAGCCCAGTTGAAAGTTGAACACCAGCAGGTCACGCAAAGCAGTCTGGAATTGGCCGACCTAGTGGCAGTTTGCGGTAACTAAATGGGGCTTTATGGCCGGAGGCGAAACAAAGTACCCTTTACGGGGAGACAATTACGGAAGTGACATTAGTATGTATAAATGAACCCAAAATGACTGGATGGTTATTGGGTTGTAAGGTAGCTACAGCGCTAAAAGAGAACCGTACCATCATCGAAATGAGTTTTGCATGTTAGACAGATCCTACCACTTTGTGGCACTACAGGAAACGGATAAAAAGAAAAAAAGTATCCTAGACGTCAGAGAGAGTGAAATCCTTCGTAGCAGGAAACAGCGATAAAAATATTGTTTATTTGAGCTCGAAACTACAATTAAAGGGCAAAATAGTTTGCTGACCGCCTCTCTCCAAATTATTCAGGGTTTCATTCCACTCCAAGCCCCATAATTATTCAACTGGACCCATTTTTCTTGAACAAGTGCAAAATGCACTGAGTTCCAGTTTTCTGTACACCATGCTCAGACGTGAAAATGGAAACATCACTAAGGTTTCACTTGGACAGTTCCAGTGAGGCTTATTAGCCGAAATCACAATGTGAAACTATTCCGGCCTTTGGAAGAGGGTATTTGTTCACATTGCATGGAGTACTGTTCGTCACACACTTTGTAAACAAAAGCTCTGAAATACTCTGATAAGTGCCAGCATTCGATCAGTTTCCTTTTCCACGTGGGTTGTAATACTCTCGGCTTATACTGGCCTTCGAAGCTGATTCATAATCAGAAACCGATCTCCAGTTACTTCAGAAAATATAACGCGGTAATTCTATGTGATTCCACTGTTTTCTGGTCTTTCAGTTTAACTACATATCTCTTTATCACTTAAGCCTTGCTGCGGTGGACAGACGCTTATGAAACACAGCTACAGGACCCACGTTACCAGTACGTCCGACAAGATAAGGGATTGGGTGACGCAGCAGTCCAGGACGTGAGCCTTCTGAAGTGGGTAGTGATGTTAGTAAGTCACAGAACAGTTTAGATATCCGCGTGCCAACGGGTAATACCACATACACAGCACAGACTTATGTGCTCGGCAAAGAACACGCGACAGAAGGAAGAGTGAGCGATAAACGTATATTAGCGAGTGAATATTTCCGGCAAACCAGGGAACAACTGTACAGTGTGAGGGGGAGCAGGAGAGCAAGAAATGTCCGGGGTTCACTCGAACAAACTAGGTGAGCTTTCATGATCGGGAGGGGTTTGGTCCCGGAAGTTATCCGCGTTTCTCGGTTTATTCAGGGTGTTAACCCCTGAAAAGTAAAGGGCAGAAAGTACAGAGGTTACGAATGGGTAATTTGGACATCTGATTTTCAATACGTTCCTTCTATTTTCAGCTTCTGGGCTAGAGTTTGTGGACAAAACTAGTTTACCCGGAGGCTGCAATAGCTTCCTGCTTGTGATAGGTGGACTGAGGTCGTTCAACAGGACCTTTCACACTCGAATGTTTACTTTCTGATCAAGTGCCTAACTGCCTGCGTCGGTCCTCTGATGAACATGCCAACCTCAATTTTTGCAATGTGACATGAAATTGATTCCCTACGGATTTTGTAAATGGTGACTGCGACGGAAACCTGTTTTACTCGCGGCCAACACAGGAAGTTAATAACCACGTGCACTGCTAGTAAGCCATAGATGGACAGGGTGAGAATCATGACTACACACTGAACCTCAGACTATAATTTTTGCGAAAAGATTTTGACTGGCAGTGTGAAGAACTATGTCAAAATTCACTCCAAATGTGCCGCATGCTTTGCCATTGTGGCCAAGTTTCGCAATACTTTGCCAAGCTCGTCAACACACACACCACTTTTGCACGTTTTTTGTTTGCTTCTTTGTTTGCGTTAGGAGTTTGCATTTGACCTTCAGCCGATTTTGACCGCCGTGCTTGGACCACAGGGCCTTGAACCGTTGGATTTAACCGTTGAGTCTATTCGGCCGCATACTTGAGGTTTGTGTATATTTGTACATTTTGTGATTTTCAATTTGAAACCGCAGAAACCACGAATCAATCTTGTTCTGGTTTTGGGATTCAATTCAATTAGTTGCGCGTCGTTTGATTTGCGAGAAATGACCTAAAAACCCTGCACCCCGCTCAGAGCTGGGAGAGAAGCAGCCGTATGCATACACCATTACTAGTTTCGTTCTGTTCAGTTCATTTTTAATTGCCGGAGCCTGCACTTTGCATGGGCTGGGTTTGGTTCGCCCAGGCTTAGCTTCGTGCTCTGCTATGAACAGCAGCGCCCCCTCACTCTTTTCTTCCTGTGTATCCATGCTGCTCAGAAAGTGTTTTGGTGGATAAAGGTTCCTGGTAAATTGGTGGGGTCTCGGCCGCGTCCCCGAATTTATAGTCCTGCCAACTTCATGTGTATAGTTCCCAGGCCTCGACCATCTACTTCCCACCGTGACTGCTTCGGCTTACATAGCAAGCAGCTCGGACGAAACGTCGGGAAGTCTCAGTTTACCGGGTGTTCCAGCCGGCTCGGCACCTAGCCTCGAGCCACTTTCCGGTTGTTTGAGGATTGTGTTGTGATTTTGCTTTGGTCGGTTGCCGTAGGAGGTCTCTGCCTCGCTAGCTTCCGGTCTGTCGATAGGTACTCCGACCGATGCGCTCGTGTTCATAAACACAATCTTGTGATTCTCTGCTTCTCTTCGGGACTGGCTGCTGGATGAGTTTTACCCCCCGTCAACCTCATCGCTTGGGACAAATGACCGCGAGAATCACTCTCAGTACCTGTGGCTGTAACGCCGATGTTTTGGAGGTTGATAATCTCCAGATCAAATGAAACCGGAGCACAGGAATGGCTTCTGGTACTTACGGCTGTTCGGTTTCTTTCATATGCGAGCCCCCGGGTCTCATCGTACTTTAGCCTCCTGCGGTCCTTCTTTTCCACTGGTTGACGGCATAACACACCGGAAGTAGGGAGCAGCAGAGCGCAACTTTTAAGTAGCGGTGTCCTCGGAATCCAGCGAATTCACTCTTCATAAACTTGTCAAGGCCTCCAGCTGTCAGCTCTCTTGAGGTGGCAAAAAATCTATGGAGACCGAGAAGTGTTTAGGGGGCCCTCTGTGGCCTGAAACTGAACAGAGAATAAGAAGCAGAGGAAGGGAACAATACTGGAGCCGTTTAACGTCTGACTGATTTTCCAAGACGAAATCGCTCGTGCCACTCAGGCTGAATGGAATGCCTCTAGGGTGAACCCTCTCCCGCTGTCCAGTGATCTATCTTCCAGCTCATCGGCGATAAGCAAAACTCGGCCAGGGCTAGCAATTTCAACCCTTCCGCCCTGTTCAACGGTCCATCAACCAAAACATCGGCAATATCAGGTGCGAGATACCACCAAGATTTATATTTTGAACCTTCTCCCTCTTTCTCACTACCCCATTATCTACTGAACTACTTTCCGGCTCACTGGTGACATTCAGATAAGAAGCTGGTTTTAAGGTCCGGGAAAATGTGGGTTTCAGCTTCGTACCATGCAATGCTGCGAGGCTTCAATGCCACTGAAACTAGACTTAAATTGCTGATTCAAAAACGGTCCGTACAGGTGTTTGTCCACTCTCAGTCCAGCTTGCTCTTGAATAATACCAGAGTTTGCTTTTGTCAGTTCTTCGAGAAGTCTAATACAGTTGGTAACGTTTCTGCAAGCGAACAATTGGACTCTGATAGTCCCGATGGTCCTCGGCTTGGTTAGTTGCAGCTTATGTCCCCGGAAGTCGGAGCTTCCTTTGCGGGCGAAAAGCTGCTTGGTCGCCGTTGAAAACTCACTTAATTGTGTTGCAATTTCAATCAACCCCCCATACTCTCCTGCGCTTCAGCAAGAACAGCTCCAGACCTGCTAACCCACCCCCGTACCGAAGACCTGGATGCTATAATGTCATTCTCGTGAAGCTTCTCTAAACTTGCTACAGATAGAGGGTGCCAGTCATTAGCTGCGGAAACGAGGTTTGAAATACGTACTTTGATTGAGGTCGGGCCGTGGTAGTATGAAGCGGCCACAGCTCTCTAAGGCCTCGCAAGGCATGCAGACTTTACAGCTAGTACGTGGTTCTGCTTAGTTAGAAGCCTACAGACGTCGCGCCGAGGGCTGAAAATCCCTAAAAATGACTATATCCAAGTCTCTGACCTCGAAATTCTGAGCCGCTTGTTCCGCATTGTCCGATTTTAAGTAAAGTGTTCCACTGGATCCTCTAGCTTTCACATCAGAGCATCCGGCCAGATTCAGAGAAAAACCTCAAGCTACGGACAACAGGTAAAGTGTACGCAGGTCCAACTGAACTTTATTAGAGCCTGGGTAACTCAGAACCTTTACGTGACCAGCAAAGAGGAAGCAGGGTGAATTGTTACCTGCTGTAAGCCGTTCGCTTATATCAGGAGCAGTGCTGGATCCAGTGCCGATCTCTGAGGCACACCACCGGTTGCTGTCGCTCTCGATGATTGGGTGTCCTAAACTCTGGTGTAGAGCCGGCGGTCATCTTGGTAGGCTTTTAACCACGCCATCAGCCGTGAAGCCACGCTTGTCCACCCAAGATTGTGTGGAAGTAACTTTTGGTGTCCACGCTCAAACTCCTTGCGGAAGTCCAGATACCAAAACTCCACCTTCTCCCCCTAGCCCTGACTGCTGGTTTCTTCATTGAAAGCACTCAGTAAATAACTGGGGCAGTAACTGCTCTTTCTAAATCCGCGCTGTTCAACGGCTACAAGATTATCTTTCCCCAGGTGCCTCACCAAAGCATTTCAAATTATTTTGTCGGTACTGCCATCACTAATGATAGCAAGCCAACAGGTGGGTGGTTTGCTACCTGACCTTTCGAATATCCGTTAGGATTTGGCTAGCTCCCTCAGTCTACCATTCACTCGGCAGCTCAGCTTCCCGGAAAGATTCTTGGACAGTGCAGCCAAGGATCCCGTCAGGATCCGAGCCAGCCGTCTGAGAATGGCTAGGTGGATGCCATTTGCTCTCGAGGCTTTCCCTTTATGGGTTGCTTCTGACGCGAACCATAACTTTCCGGTTTGTGATTTAGACTCCTCCGTAGGAGCAGTCCTAGGCTACTCTGAGGCCGGTGGCCGTCCTACCTGAGCTATCTTGGGGAACTCCTCGAAATACTCTCCGAAAGTTTCTGCCTCCTGCCCGTTGTTAGCAATCTGGTTTCCTTTCCCAGTCCATAAACCTCCCATTTTTAACTTCATGTTCGCCTTGGGCTGGATGCATTCGAAGAATATTTTTGAGTGTTTCCTGGCCCTTGTGGCAATGCTGATTTTGTACGTTACTTCATCCCTTCTCGGTCGTTCACAAACACTTTGTTCGTTCCCCCTCTCTCGAGTAGCCGTCCACATCTGCTGGTTTCCTGCTATCCCCTCCGTGAATGATATTTCCTCTTGGTGCCTGCTTTGTACAGCCTTTCCATCGGGGTAGCCGCCCGTGTCTACGAACCGCGCACGTAAGCTACTAAGGTCAGTCGAGGTGGATTAGTTTTATTGAAAAAAAATGTTTCGCCCACCTTGAGCCCGTGGTTGCATATCAACGGTGCAGCCAATGACGGCAGCCTCTTACTTCAACATCGTATTTACCAAGAAGAGCATCTATTCTTACTTAGCTGAATTCTTAGACGAAACTCGCGGTAAGGAGATCCAGTAGCCCGGTAACTTCAGCCCTCCTTTCATTAAACATAAAAACCAAAGGCTGCAGCGCTTGGAGCACACTTACCCGGGCTGTCCGGCTCAGCCACGCCTGAGCCGCCTGCAATGGCTCTGATAATATCATTGACGTTAGAAAGAGGTTCTTCTGCAGGCAATAAACGAATCGGGCTGCTGGTGGCCTGTACAATTTAATAACACTATTTTCCAACCCGGCCAAATTGCCCATCCATAGAACGCGTTTAATGGCTCGACGGACAGCCAGATTGGCAACTTCCACGTTTGAAACCAGAAGGTCGTAGCACGCGAAGTTTTCGCACGACGGCGACGCGATGAAAGCCATCCAAATAGAAAAAGTTTAAAATGCAAATTGAGACGTTCTAATCACTACCACGCAAAATTAGAACCGGAGTGACTTCCAATTGTCCGATCACCAGCCGGCCTCTGATGTGACGTCCACCAACCTACCCTACCCTCTCCATATCCTTTCACCTGAGGTAGTCGGCATCGGTGTTAGAAAGACCGGCTGGTAACACAAGATGCAACGTAAATTTGAGAAGCCACAGCTTGCCTCCGAAGGAACCAACGACCTCTCCGCCATTCTTCGCCCCAGCCACCTTTAACGTGAGCTACTAAGCAAAAACAAGAACAACCTGAAAAGGCCAGAACTGTACACCCTTAACCGGCCGAACAAAAGGACTCATCTCTCCGGCCCAATTAAAACTTGCATCCCCCGCTCTACAACCAAAGATTTCTTTTTGGTCCTATAAAGGGGTGGTTGCGTAAGTTCATCGCAGTCAAACGCTGAGGCGTTTACCAATTTCTTGACTTCTACATCAAGAATGGGCCGCGATGTTCCAAGGCGCAATCTCATCCCGTCAGCCTTAAAAGACTCCAAGTAGTCGTTGAGGAACGCGTAACAAGATCTAAAAGAATGGGCATCCAATGGGGGTTCATTGGTAAAGATTATAAATACTACTCAGAAACTGTGCACATCTCAGTGGTAACCACTCCGTGAATCACGGTCGGCTAAATCGAAGCAAATTCACAATCACTTGAGACTTACGCGTTCAATTTAAAGAAATATCGGTGAAAAATGTGTGTCAGGGGCCATGTGATGAAACCAATGCACGCACCAGTGAGCGCCCGCATGGGGGCAACGTTTGATATGTGGTTCAACGAGCGAGCAGGCGTAGAGCAGAGCATCCGTGGGAAACATAAATCGGGGTGAGAGTTGAGGTTGAACTGATCCTGGGCTAGACACCCAAGTTCAGTTATTCCGTCGATAACAGCGGCCATTGTATCCTTAGATAGTGAGATCAGGAAGCCATTAAATAACACTCAGCCTCCACTGCGCGCTGGACCCGATGGCATCCCTTGAGCTCTGTTTTGTCTCGGGGGTCCAAACACCGAGATTCTTTTGTTTAACTGACCTAAACTCCCAAAAACAGAACAATTTTCTATCCCAGTTAAAAGCATCCATTATAATTCTCCTTCACCAAAAGCGATTCAATCAACTTCATCTCAAGAACCTGATGACGGAATGATTGAATGTCTAGCTCCTAGCGCCGGTGAGTTCCTTGGATCCTCCAATGCTTCGACAATTAGAGGACGCGACCCCTCTTCAATACTGGGTCATATTCAGGGGGTGGTTATCGCTGGACCTCCAATTCCCTGTCTCCTGAACAAAGTTTCAAATCACAGCCGCTAGTCACACACACCTCAAAGTCAATCTCCTAGGTAAAAGGGATAGTGCACTAGGGGATATTTGACACTAGATTAGGGTTTAGAGCGGATTGAATTGAAAGGAACTAACCAGCAAAATACAATAACTTTAGTGAACTCCTTGTCACATCCCTCCAAACACTGTCAATCACATCTAATCTGGTCTCATTCCGAACTCAGCGACGGCATCCGCTATTTTCGCACTGCCTGGCTGCCTATTCCATTCATCGGTGACGGTAACTGCAAAAGACTGACTACTGGTTGAGTCATAGCTCTCTTTCTTGATTATCAGTGCATACATTCTAGGACAGCCATTCTCTCGCAGCCGAAATAAAGCCCCTCTGTGGCCTCTTGCTTTTGTAAACCCTTTTGTCGTTCTGAAAGCCACTTTGAAGTCACCTCCCTTTTTTACGCAAAAGACAACCCCAGTTGCTCCGACCTCTGTCCGTAGTACAAACTGAGGTGTTCTGCAAGCCATCGCGCAAATTGCTGTTGCTGCTGCCTGAGAGCTTTGATGTCCCCAGCGAAATATTGCCTCCTAGCTTGAACACAGTTTTCTAGATGAGATCTCAAAAAAGCCTTGTACAATGGCAATAAAACTCTCCGTTCCCTAGAGCTGGCCACCCCTTTAGATGATGCAGAGCCCCACGTCTTTTGAATTAATTTCTGGCACTGGTGACTTGGCTTAAGTTCAGCATCTACTAGTACTCCCAGATCCAGGGCTTGCGTAATCTGATCTAGCTCCTCCCGATTGTCTGTCCCGCCCAAATATCGAGCTGGTCGCAGCCCTTCCTCCATGACGAGATGTGAGCATTTCCTCACATTGAGAGGAAGATCCCACGCTACTGACCACTAGTATACCTTGCCCAGATCACTCTGAACCTCCGCATAGTCCGGATATCCTGCCTCCCTGAAGTCTTCCGCGAACGAGAAGCACGGGTTTTCCAACCGATCTACTAGGCAGCTGATGTACATCGGAAACAATAAGGGTCCCGGAGCTGACCCTTGTGGAACTCCTCCATGCAGTTCCTCGTTGTCCGACGAGAAGCCTTCTACTCACACTCGTAAACTTCTCCTTCTAAACTTTGTCCAATCTAATTCCGTATTTCTCTTCGTAAACTGGAACGATTCCAACTTCACTTAGAACAGCCTGTGGTTGATCAAATCAAGTGCCTTTTGGAAATCAAGATAACACACTTCTACCCGTTCTATTCCATGCACTAACTGGTTACCTCATCTAACAAGATTATTAGAATGGGAAGACAAGAGCGCCTGTGCCAGAACACATGCTGGTTGACAGTAACTAGAGTGTTCCTCTCTAAATGTCTCGCCTTTCCGTCTCTTAATATTCTCTCGGGAGTTTAAAGCAGCACTGACGTCAAGTTATTTGGCATGTTACTGACACTTGCCTCTCTCCCTACCTTTGTAAACGGATATGACGATCGATACAAGCCATTCATTAGGTAGTTGATTCTTGTCAAACAGTACGTTGAACAGCTTCGCTAGTGGTTCTGCCAGGATGGACTCCGGTTGCTTCAGTATTGCTGGGTGGATATTATCCGGCCCCGAGTTCTAGGATACGTCTAGCTGCTTCGGGCTATTGGACCCCTCCCGGAGTCCATTTCTCCGTCCTGCATCTCCGAGATTCCACCATCCGTGGCCACAGATAGCCCATGAGAGCCCTTGCCCCGTATGCGTGTATCAGCCGAAGTACCGCAACAGGGTCTCCGCTTATTTCTGCCTGCCCATTGCCAGCACTCCTCACAAGTTGATGACCCCGCTTACGTCCTTCCCCGGTGCTACCTTGGATGGAAAGTAATTGTGGTACGCCTTCGGAATGCATCTGGCCTTCCGCGCAATACGTTCCTCACGGTTGTCCCCATGTTGTTTCCGTTCCTGAGATAGTCTATTTCTCGTTGCTTTCAATTGTGGTAAGGACCGGTGGCTGCAGGTGCCCTTGTACCTTTTGAATGCTCTTTGCGTCCGTTTTAGAGACTTTCTCAATCGGCTGGTCCACCGCACTGGCAATCAGTTTCTTTTGACTCTTCTTAGCAATGACACGTCCTCTGTTATTTCCGACAGACCGCTGTGGATCCAGCTACAATGTTATCCTTCTTTGCAGTCATCGCTCACCAACTCTCAATCTTTTCGGGGGCCCAGTTATACCAGGATATTCTCGTCTATCTATGAGAAATTCCTTCAGAATTTATCAGGCTCCTTTAGTCCCTCAGGTTTCAGCCTAAACTGGAGTACGCTACGACCACTCCTACCTACGGTTTCCCGACTTCTCGGTGTTGTAGGTCATTTTGGGCCCCGGTCATTACTAGGTTAAGTACTGACGGTGACTGATCAGATGGCCATCTTGTCTCTTGAATAACGCTTCGGACAGGAGCCTTCCCGTGGATTAGTTGGAGCAACCTCCCCCCAGTGCGCCCTCTATGGCGGTTTCTGAGATCCACTCTAGTTCGGGCGCGTTGAAGTCACCCATGATAAGTAACTTGTGTCCCGCGTTGACAGTTTTCGTGGCAAACTCAGGCAGATCGCTGTCCTCAGCGAACTCAGCCAGCATAGGTCTTGGTTCGCACCCTTTAGAATCGGTCTCCTCATTCCACCACTTAAACCTCATAACTTCTTTCACGGCTATATTCCAAGGAATTTCTACCACTCGCTGTAAGTTGACCAGATGTTATTTCATTGCCCCGCTCCTCTGTTCGCTAATTTTATTATCCTGTTCCGGATTCCAGCAAACTACAACATTCGGGTTCCCCTCCAAGAAATTATCACTATTTTCCCCCAACAAATCCAATCTTAGAGATATTAGCCATATCGCGTTCCAAGTTACATTTTCTTTCTATTTAGGACATCCAATCCCTCCACTCCGTCACGAGTCAGCATAGCAGTACCTGCTTGCTGTCCCGGTTTTGCCCCCATGTTCAGGTGTCCGGGCGTCGCCTCACTTTCCTGGTTGTAAATAATTAGCGCCAAACCTTATTCCTTGCATGATCTTCCCAAATACCGCCCCATAATCCCCGCTTTCATAACATTCAGGATAATATGGCGCGCGGCAAAAGGTAAGACGGCCCTTTTTCTCTTCTAACAGCGGGTTGATATATGACACTCAAAACGACAACCTCAAGCCCAGGTCGGGTCTGACCTTCCAACTAGGCTTCCTTATTCTCATCACAACAATGGTCGACTGTGGCCACTGGATGATATCTAGTTAAATATATCCAGAAATCCAGGATGATAAAACCTCCGATCTTGGTAATCCCCAGAGTCTAGCTGAGGCGAACCGCCTCTTAGGTTCGATTGCGGCCAGAATTCATGAGCGTATTGTAAACCCCGCTGCCTGTAAAATTTCTGACCAACTAACCCTGCTGTAGTCCAAATGGATGACAATTAAAAATTTCTAAGTAACACATCGCAGAGGTTATTTTTGGACTGAACAAAAGGTCACAACATATTGATCACTTATCGTATTTTGTTACCTGGCGAAATAATATATACGGAAATCATGAGTAAAAAACCGCGGTCAGTGTGCTTTTGCTAAGGACAACCGGTCTGCCCAACTTACGGAATATACTTCTCCAACCAACTCTAAAAGTATTTGGTCCACGTCCTATTCCTACCAAGCCCCCCAGTCTTCCCACATTCCTAGGGCTCCAACGATTTGAACTTGGAGCTCTAAAAATGTCCACCAACAATGCTCATTTGGTCGGGGCGGTCAGATCACCCAATCTACGGAGTAACCCATGCTTGGACCATAAATCTTCTTTATTCAGTTTCAGTCAGTCTTGCCGCCTTGCTTCAGTCCCTATCAAACTGACCACAAATGGCCACCTCGGTGGGTCGATGCTGGCGCAAAACAAAAAGAAATCCAGCCGATGACTACGCAGGAGCAATGGAGCCCAACATTACGGCCAGCCCACCTCATTTCAATACATCTGTCGACTGCCCACTCCGGTTGCTTTATTGCAGCGCCATGACACGGCTAACAGAAGTTTACTCCGGAAATCTATCGTACACAAATGCCAACCAGCTTTTTCTGCTTCCAATATTCCACGGCACTTATCAACCTCCCATGCTGTTCCTTAACACTTCTCCCTCTACGTAATAGGAAACCACTCTTATGATCCATCAGTGCAATAGTCAACCTTTTGCTTACTCCGTCGGTGGCCACGGAAGACAGCACGGATGCGGACAACGAATGGTGAGGCACCACAGAAGATTTACTTGTTTTAAGTGCACACCACCCCCACGTAGCCCAAGGTGCTTTTTGCCCTGGTTTATTTGGGTGGCGCTGTTGAATGAGCACAAACTAATCCCAGGTGGCGACCGACTATGGACCGCATGTGACGAAGACTCTGAATTACGCCAGCTGCACCTGTTATCAAGTGACACCACTACTGGGCTAAAAAGTAGACTACATGAGGCGACAGACAGGCGGTGACAAGTTTTTGTTTTTCTGTGGTATTGCTGTCTAAGGATCAAAACACAACCAGATACGATCGCAATTACGGAAGTGGCTCATCCAGTCCTTACCAAACACTCGGCCTGTGCGACCTGAAACACCGACGGAAGTGGGAACTGGAGTAGAACTGTTCGCAAATCACTCGTGACAACCAGTTGCATCCCAGAATTACTAGTGATTTAACTGCATATAAGGCAAGAAAAATAATAATACCACTTACTATGCACTGCAGACTATTCACCAATCCCAGACGAACAAAGGCAATTACACGAATGATGGATCCGTACTATATATATATATATATATATATATATATATATATATATATATATATAGGCTAAACAAGTTTGCCTTCTAACTAACCACCTTTTCCAACAAATATGTTTAGCGAACATCTTGCGGGACTTGCTTACTGATAGTTCCCTAACAGAGTTTCCCTCTTCCACGATAAGCCTCGTTGACGAATCCCAGCGGCCAATGACTTCTACGAAAACCAGTGGTAACTACTGATACCAAGTAGCCTAGCTTTATGTTATTCCTAAGTGGGGGCCATCTGTATCTTTCTTGTAACCAATGCGCGTAAATGCGCTTTCCATCGTATTAAAAGGGTGTCTGCTGAAAAGTGAGCCAAGGGCCATGGCCTTAAAAACGACTGAGTAGAACCTAAGCCATTCATCAGCCTTCCATTATCTCTGAGTAACGGAATCTTATCTTGATCTTGACACGTCTAAGTCTTTGACATTTTCTGTCAAGGAGGCCGCTGTCGATCGTTGATTATACTTTCAACCTCGGGCAGGAGCGACAAAAGGGTCCAGTCCGCCATCCGCTGGTTATGGGCTTTTGTTTGCCATATTCTTCAAACCGAGCCCATCAACCTTTGCTTAAGACCTCCTTGTGTCCTGCTTCGGGTGGATTAAATGCCGCTCTATCTCACTATCCGGGAAGAAGTCAACAACTCCATTTTGTGAGATGTCGCGGACATCGAGGAATAGTTCATCCTGAGCTCCCTAAAAGTTGCTACAATTGCCACTTCACATTATCTTTGGCAGCCTCCTACCAGCAATGAACCTAATAAGAACCCAGACAGGGGAGGCCGTGGAAAGCCATTGCCTTACTTTGGACTGCACTCTTTGCTGCTAAGGCCTTAGGCAAGCAACCATAATGTTTCTATTCCTTCCTCCCATGCTCACGTAGAGGGGTTTTCGTTTCCAAAACGCGGACTTCGAGAAGGACTGGAAAATGACTATAAGATTGAGAGTATGCTTTACTGGCCTCACTAAATCTCATCAAACATAGGTATGCCGATTGAAGATATGTTGCAACCGAGATGTGTGCCGAGAAGTGCGGCATTTCCCACTGCTTAAAGCCGGGAAATCTGATGCCCTAGAAACTCCGAAACCAATTGTGGTTTGCCTGATTTCTAGGTCTACTTATAAACCCATTTACATGGGAGTAGCGGTGGTTGACTTAGGAACCCCGGTTTCGATGACAAAAAAGTTGGCCTCTGTAGCAACGAATCGGACACCTCCTTTGTGACAAAGGAACCTGAGCAGATATGAAACCGGGGGAAACCGGTATTAACTAGCAGTGAGCAAGGCAGTCGGTACTTAGGTATTCTAATCAAAGGAACTGCATCTCTGGCTTGTCTAGTTGGCGAAAAACGATAAAGCAGCGGGCCTAGAAACGTTTTCCATTAGAGATCTATCGGTGCAAGCGCACGCGTAAGCGCGGTCGATTTTCAGTCAGTGGATGCTTCTGAGAAGGACCACTATCTCAAGGTCAAAATATAGTGATTTAGGCGTGTTGATCGGTTTTGGTATATCAGAAACAATTTGGGTCCTGAACAAGAGAACAGGAGGCGAAGGAGCAACATATGTCATAAGCACAATGTTTGGTTGGACCTTATATGGTTGAACTGATGGCAAATGGCGAACAGGACCCAATCAAAAGCACTCTGGTGCAGTTGGCGACCGCTGAATCTGTGTAACGCAGGATTTTCTTACGCAGCCGTTGGTGGAGTTCCCTTCGTCGACAGAATATAGATCACCCCCAAAAATGGTAGCCGAGGGTGCCAAGCAAGTAGTCCATCGTTTTGAGATTTCCGTGCTATGGAGACCCAGTCCAAAAATGATGCCAAACGGCAGGGAATTTAGCCCTAGATGGTTGTTCTTTCTCGAAATAAGGCTAATTTGCGAACCGCCACTGGGGATGGAACTTATTGGAGCAGTGGGACAAAATAGACTTGTTTTATGCAGAAAGAGCAAGTGCGGCAGTAATCAAGGGAAACTTAATGCGGTATCCGCCCCATCATCCGAACAAACCGGTAAAGGTCAGAGGGATCTTTGGTTAAGCGGCAAAATTTCATGTTGCGTCACCCAAAAGACATTTCAAGGCCCAGATTGGACAGAATTACTATCCAAATTCACGTGCCAGTCTTGGCTGAAAAAAGCTTTCTCTGGAGATGTACACACAATGCTTCTACGAAGAGCTGGCCGAAGGTGGGCACTTCCTGCCTCTCTTTCGGCCCAAAGACAAAGCAGACCACGCACTCAAAGAGTGCACACTGACAGGTCATTCTTCATGAATAGTATCATAGCCCTCACGTGCTAACTCTGCTCCCAGGGCGACTCTCGAGCTTTTCGGTGACATACGTAATCTACCAGGAACGGCAATGAACCATTTCTATGCGGATCGCCCCTAAGGTTCCTTTGATGACTCGCGCATTGCAGTTCTGTATACGGCTGAACTGACTGGCATTCTGAAGGCAGAAGGGTTCGGCATATAAAACGGACTTCCAATAGCCATGGAATGCTGAGTGTTGCCCCTCAGTCGGAGAAGGTCTAGTAAGCGAGAGGGATTTGAGATCCTCTTTAAAAATGGAGCATTAACTCGGAGTTGGATGAAATGCCAGGAATGCTGTTCATATTTCACCTTAACTTACCAAAAAGACTGGCAACACAGAGGGACGTTCTGCCATTAGTCTGGAGTCTCTATGACCCTAGGTGCTTCGTTTCACCACGGCTACAACCCAGAAGGAGCTTGTTGTAACCACATTGCCAAAGACGGAGAAATTGAAAAGAACTTCTACAGGATGAAGACTACAAGCAAGGACTCGACTGCTTAAGCAGCAGGGAATAATTTGGCGAGATCAAGAAACAAAGATCCGACAAAAGTCGGCTATAAAAGCGATGCCAAACTTCACCTTCTTCAGGGGAACCAGAAAAAAATTAAGAGGCCATGGGTCCGGCGGCTTCAGATTTAAAACAGAAGGTGGCACACTCAGATAGTATTGACAGGGTCAAAAGTAACCCCTGAGATAGGCTGTGAGCTATACTTAGTCAAAGTAGTAAAAATTCGGAAACCAAAACAAGGTTGACCGGTAAATCTTACGATACTGCGTTATTGAATTACCAACACCACAAAATATATAGGAACCTGAAAAATTTGATTACAAAGACTCAAAAACTAGAACCGAGTTTACGGCGTGCAACAGACAAGCACGCGAGTCGAGCAGGCCCAAGATAGGATATGACAAAGTGAAGCCTTGGGCGCGAGGAAATAAAGGCTAGTCCACAGAAAAGTAAGTTACACGAAGTACGCAGATAATATTTGTGAGTGAGTATTTTCACGAAATCACAAAATCATAGTGCTTCTGAAGGATCTTTTACAACCCGATTCTTGCAGCTTCACCAAAGATTTTTTTCAACTGGAGGCTAGAGCTGCTCGGAACATTGATGGCAGTGAGAACATTCATATTGACTGATAAATGCCCGAAGCTCCTCCGCGACAGTGACTTGTATCGTTGAGCTCCGCAAACGTCATTCATCTGTGGATTATTATCTCTCTCGCTGGATTATCACAGCACGATGAGTAAAATGGGTCCTGCTGAAGTTTGTGATTGTCTGAAGTGTAAGGAAAAGGAGCGACTGAGAGCAAAAGCCCCACTTTTTACTGACGTAATGGATTAACCCACATTCATTGCGCCGGGGTTCCTGGAAATAAATGAGAGTGGCAGAAGGTAAGTACCAAATCGGCTGTGGAGGTCCCGTGTCCTAACCATGCTGTGGCTAAGCTTCAGCCCCCGCCGGACTCAACGTCCGCTCAAATGCAACCCAGCACCTCACCGATAGAGAAATGTGTTTCGAATGCGAATCACATGCTGTCCTGTGCCTCGATCGTTGCTACAGCTTCCGTGGCTCGTGACCAAATGGGATAAAGGAAGGAGAACACGAAGGACATTCCCCCACTTGAGACGACAGAAAATGCCTTGTATCAGCCACAGACTGTCGAACCGCCAAGGCCAGTGAACCGCATGGTTGACGCACAGGATGGCATAAGCAAGTGAAGGTGCCTTCATCAACCCCAAGGAGCATTCCACCATCGGTGCGATGTACCTACTCTAACTGTGCGCTCCCTTAGGTGAGATCTACAAGTTGTCTGGGACCAACCATAACAAAGAGAGGCAAGCTTTCACATGGTTGTGTCCAAAAAATGGGCTCTGCATTATGCACCTAGCTACTGAGAGTGAATTGCTGATGAATTCAAACTTAAAGAACGAAGTAAAACACCCAACAATGGCTCCCGGCACTCAACATGTGAAGAGGTGTCTGATAGATCATTTGCGTCAAAAAGAAAGGCATGCAGGTTTAAACCATATGTTGCCTGTTATTTTCCGACGATTTTCGTTGACTATGGAACCGACGAAAGTTGAGCGAGTCAAAGGCAATTGCCTGGTATATCATTGGCGAAATCCAATGGCAGGTGAACTATTGGCGCACCCTCTGAGCCGTGAGAGTTCACCCTGGATGAAGTCCATTTGTGGAGATTTAGTCCGTTATTGATGCGACAACAAAGGACAACACAGAAAAGGCATGTTCACCTGATAAAGATTATAATCTAGAGGAGTTCAACTGAAAATGGGATATAAACTGACCACTGAATCATTCGTAGTAGATTTCAGAAGGATAGGCGCCAGGCGAGGCCTTTCAACAAATATAAACTTCGGCTGTTGTTTAAATTTGTTTGGGGCACGAAGAAAGTTGGAGAGACGAGGTGAGGTCTCCCGGATCATGCTAGAACACGAGATAAAACCGTGGCTGAAGAAATAAGGCAGCATTTTAATTCTTCCTATGCTAGTCATCGAGGTGGCTTTTGGGAAAGACTGATACTACTGGTCAGGAAACCGCTGACGACTTTGATCTTGCACCAAGTGCTCAGTGGTGGAAAGCTGAGTGCTCTGCTAACCGGAGTGAAACTCACACCGGATATTAGACTTCCGTTGTATATTGTCTTATATCATGAAGGCGGACCGGCTGTCACCCCCGTGATCCATTGTTATTGCAGGTAAATTCAGAGGCGCCAACTTCAAAGACAATGTGAGAAGTAGGTGAATGCGTGATTTCCGACTGAGAGATACTTAGAACGGTGCGGAACGCCGTATTCTCCAGGAGTGGATTTTGAAAACTGCGAAATTGATCGGCCAAATTTATTGTGAAACACGCGGCGGTGGCTGAGTTTTAAGTGACTTACCTGTTATATTGATAGTGAAAAAAACGGGAAAATTTTTCCCTGGGGGATATACTATGTCCAATCAATTTGTTGCCAATGATGTGCGCGGGACTATGAAATTGAACTAAAGAGGCTATTCACATCTGTTATTGGCTAAAATGTATGAAATTATTAAAAACACATGGATGTTTCTTTATTACCTTTTGGAAAGACAGTCCAGCTATCCAATTGTCCCAAAGTCTTTGTTTATGTGAAAACCGGTCGTTGGCACTGGTGAGCTGTGGGCAGAATAATAAGATGACAAAAACATTGGGGCGTATATGGAGCGTATCTGAGCAGCCCATACTCTTACTTGACACAAGGATTTTGCCATGGCGGGAGATGGGCTCCACAATGCAGGTGATTTCTTCCGGGGAAGTTTAGAGTAGGACATCGCTGTTAGATATAGGTACAATCTTGTTTTCCTCTGGTACACAGTTGGCACACCTGATTACGCAATTTATCGATGAAAATGGAGCAGATATCTATGAGTTATGATAGATCAAAGGCTAGTTCCACTACCAGCCTCGTATGGTTTTGTGTTTGCCATCCATTGGGATATCCTATATGTACTATATTCGACTATAGTTCCCACAGTGTTGTGGCCAGCAGACTGACTTTCGACGTATACGAGTTGTCTTACCTTTTCTATTATAACATTTTCTGCCACGGTTTCAGAACCCTTTGCACAATGACAGCGAACACCTAGGTTTCATCACCATAGTTATGTCCTAATCTACTGGCTCTCATCTAAGTCTCTGGCAGCGGAGGGTTACTGAAGTAACTACAGTTGAGATCAGTTACAACTGATCCTCTGGGCTGACCCTTCCTATGTGTATGACTACTGTAACTTATGTCAACTGACTAACGGATGGAATCAAACGCATGCAATTGCAACTTACTTTACATATTTTGAAGCTGTTGGACAGCCCCAGATATTTAACGAAGCACGAGGCTTTCTACATACCATACCCATCCGGTCCTTATCAAGCAAAAGAATACTGAAGCAAAAGATCGCCCCTTTATGAAGCCGGCCTACCCACTGCTGTGCACGTGCGATCGGGTGCACATCCAAAAGAGCTGAGAAGGTGACAACAAAATGGCTTCATGAAAGCCAAGCTTTAATCAGAATTTGATGGCCCTACGTGGATCGTGTCACCAATCACGTTGCCCTCCGCGTTCACCATCGAGCCAGACAGTGTCCTCACTCCGCTCCAATCGTGAATTTGCTGAATCTACGCGTCGACGTTTGCTTTCCTCTCTGAATGATGCAGTTCCCCATTTTCGTGAATTGTATACTTAGAAACTAGAAAAAATGGTTGATAGGAATTACCGAAAATCCAGTCCAAATTCGAGTACATCTTATTAACGGTTGTTTACCGAGAACCGGTCGGCGCTAGGAGGCAATGGCAGGTGGGCACGGGACCTAGTGCGACGGGTAGTATGCTAACTAACCCAGTCAACAGTCAGCCACGACTGATCCAACAACTGGGACGCTAATTACCGAGATTTGACCAAGAAAAAATAGATTACTAGGGAATAAAGGATGCAATTTTATAAAGCTCTCTTCCATTACGAACACTTTTACGACATTTTTGTTCCCTTCCAAGTCAAAAGTTTTTCCCTCAGCTCTTTGAAGTCTGCATTGCGCAAAGCCGGGTCGGAACTTACTCTCCTGTCGTGAGACGTATATGGTAGGATGGACCCAAGTCGGCAGCTCAGCACAGGCGCCATGAAAACTCTGGTCCAGCGAGTATTTACCGATACCATAGATTCGACAGGGGCGGATCGCCAAAGAAAGATCGTTCAGACGTGGCGAAGTCGTAATCCTTGCTGAAGACCAGTCGTATAATGATGAATTGCCCACAAGGGTGAATAAAGATTCTTGCGTTGAACTAAATTACATTGTACTCCCGGCAGGGGTGAAAACAACTGAAGGAGACGTACTGCGAGATGTCCTTAGGGAGCGGTTGCCCAAGGAAAAAGTGTCAAGGACGACTTCGAGTAGGCAAACCAAGTTCAAGCGGGAGCCAGTGGGATAAGTCTCCGGACTCTCAGTGCCGAGCAAAGCTGAGTTTGTCTCTCTTCTCTCTCGTATGCTTCCAAGAAGACCTGAACGCCCACACAACCTCAGAAGTACATCCACGTCCAACCTGGTGCGATTTTCCCTGTTTGCAGTGAAGTTAATTTGCAGGAACCAAAATTAAACCCAGGACATAAAATTGTCTGTGAAATAGCTCAAATTTTGGACCAACTAACTACTGACGGTTAGTAGGAAGATCTTCATATGTGAATCTTCCCCTCTGTATTATTATCCGGTCAATGTTTGTGCGGGTGCATGTTTTGCTATGCAAATATTCTGGAGGCGATTACTTCACTTTACTCCACCTCCTAAGGTTCAAGCGCCCATGTAATTATTTTGATTTTGCGTCTAGAATTCTCAGTTTTTATGTTGTAATGCTTTTTACTCATGGTCAAGAAGCATTTTATTTTTAACGTTCCCCAAAATGTCTACAACATCCGACTGCGCCGATGGGGTTGTATCCACATATCGATAGAAGGCCTATCCCCTCCGGGAGAAACCTGAAAATCCGGGTGTTTGGAGTGGATTCCTAAGATATTCTGGAAGTGTGCGCGCGGCTGACCAGCTGTATGCGTCACCCCCGCCGAGTGACATGTGCGCCGAATTCATGAACCGGGTACTTTAAGGTAAGTCAGTACTCCCATCTACCTCTTAGAAGTTGAAGGTTTCACGGAAGGCTTTGGCAAGGGGCAACCTTTTATTTTCAGAAATCCTCTTTAATGGATGAAAGACCTGCCCCGCTTTATCGGCTACCTTTATTTCTGTCGATCTTTGCCCAACCCGCAGCACACACCGGTCCATAAATCTGAACGCTTGTTAACACCCCTCTCATGTGTTGTGGCATCTCGTTGATTCGGCCCCTGGTTGCTATGAAAGTTGCGTCTGTTAGTAAATTAGGCTGGAATTTAATCCTCGTTGTTTATAATCGAGCCGTAAGGCTGTGTTTTACGTGTTGTTTGCTTGCGTACAGTTTGTTATTCTAGGACCGCGAAATCTGAAAATTAATCTTCTCCCGACTTTGTGATTAGTATTTTTGACTGTGAGTCTCTCACAATCGGAACAAGGTTGATGTAACCTCAAACAGACCAATGCTAAATATGAAATGAAGAATGTTATTTCCTCTGTTTGGTATGTTTATGTTTAAGACCCAGCTCCCTACACGTAAGCTCGAAACAAAGTTCACGAATTTCACGGTAAAGGCACGGTGTCCCATCAAATTTCAGCGTCTGAATTCGACGGGGATTAGTTCCAAAGGTGGAATAGCAATGCAAGGTAGTCGAGAGGACTGATAAAGTAGGCCAGTTTAGTGAAGGTTAAACCAGGTGGCCGGTAGATGCAGCCAAACTGGAGGGGATAATGGCCAATAGAATCAAAGCCCGGTTATGACTATGGACATTGTCCGGCGTTGGATCAAACAGGGTGACGGAAGATGGGCTTTCTTTAGTGGGGACTTTATAGTTTCCTAAATCAGGACGATTTTTCTGAGGGTCTGGTAGGCAGCATTAGATATTTGATCGCATGAAACAGAGTCAGTTGGCCGGTTCTTGTAATGACTGATATCGAATTCGGATGATAGTACAGTATCATAGATATTGTTTTATTCAGCTATGAGGGAGCCTTGTTAAGAACCGGGTTAAGCGCAGTCACGCCGTTGTGGTATGGGGTGGGGGCTACATATAATGGGTACCGATGGTTAAAGTTACCAAGATCGTAGGTGGGTAAAAGAATACTGTGTACTGGTAGTAATGTATGGGGGTGGCGAAGCCTAAACCAGAATTGGCAGTAGTGGCTTAGCAGTGGGGAGAAGGGATTGTTTTTAGGCAAATGCAGGTTGGGCAAGGGATCTCGGTCAAGGAAAGCTTGGTTATAATGGGGTAAACTTTCCGCGAAGGGGGAAGTAGACAAGTAGGTATTTGTTTGTCAGGTAATTGGTAAGGAAGAGTAAGTCTTTCATGGTTGGTGCTGAATGGAATCAACCAGAAGCAAAGATTCAGTTGGATACTGCCAGAAGAGGACCGATGAAAAGAATGCAAATCGCTGGACCATCATAAACTGCCTTCGGAGAAAAGCGTAAGTTTCAGCAAAAGAGACGGTTGATTTTCATTCAGCTGGTGGCCATTTTATTGCTTTCAGAAGGGAGGAAAATAGGTGACAAAGGTTTGGATGGCTAGAATCCGATTTTGGCATATTTCGAGAGAAAGCGCTGTTGGTCCAGGTGCAGGGCAGTGAGTTGCTTGGAGGATGTTATCACTCGTATTGCTGATTAGAGCTGAGGATATCCCGCCATTTTGTCGGGGCGCCACTTCGGTGCATTGAGGTGGGGTTGGCTGCTCTGGGATGATGGAAGATTGTCCTACCCACGGGCGACGACGGTTTATATGAGGCCTACTTGGGCGCTTAATGGAGGTCATATATATGGGGTTTCGAAGAGATTCACGGAGGGCGTTATGGGTGTTGCCCAGATTGGCAAAAGCCTTGAAGGAAATGGAGTTCCATTGGTTGGTGGTCCACTTAGTCATACAGTTTGTTTGGATTTTTATCAATGATCTGTTCTTGCAGGACCGAGGGAAATGAGTGAGGCCTGGCTGTGCTGGAAGCAAGCCGTCTCGGGGCCTTTTGGAGTTAAAAAAGAGGACAGTGTGCTGGCACAAGGTATAGCAGGCTGAACGAATAGGACCTTGATAGCTCCGAGCTGGAATTGGGCTTGGCTCATGTGTCGCTTCAGTTGGTGGAGGCGGAGGTCAGTGGCAAGAGGCGAAGCCACTTACTGAGAGGGCGAGCCCGGAGATAGGCGCTGATCAGATAAAAGTCAAACTGCATGGCGCAGGCTGCTGAAGACTTTTGCGTTGAGTATTTGCCCAGCTGACCGTGAAGCGATGACGAGACCGGTTCTTCGCGTATAAGATGCAACGGAGTAGCTGAGACACTTTTCAGCGATTGAAGCACTTATCTCTGGAGGGGATTTTCACTCCATAATATCCTGATATCTTTAATGGAGTGCCGTGGGCAAGAATTTGTAAGCTACGTGATACTGACAGCTATAACCACAAAAGCTTATTTCGGAAAATCCCAGTATAAGATGTGGCACGCGATCAGGTGATGCCGGTGCCGATAAAAACAAAGATGCAATAGAATCGACGTGAACATGCGTACACGAAACAACGGGGAGGAACACTGAGTGGCTCCGTGATGAATACACCAAGCGAAATTGAAACTCACTGTTGGAGGATTAGGTCAGCTGGTGACATGTGAGATTGATTAGGGGCACGACATTTATGCACAAAACTTAGCAAAGTGATCACGGTAGCCAGGAGGCGCAAATAACCAGAAGGCATTTGGATTATTTTGGTTTTTATGAAAGAGAAATCGTCACAAATGGAATATGGAAAGAGGTTTCAGATAGCTGCAAATAGTGATGAGAATATGAATGCAGAACTCAACAATGGGCTGGGAATTATTGTCAGAAACGTAGTAGAATGAGAAATTGGAGTAATATACTGTTAGAATTCAATGACGGTGTACTGATGACAATGGCCATATACAAGGTAGCCATCACACCAGGTAGGGAAAAGAATCACAGTGATAAAGGAGGAAATGACCAAAAGGAGGCAGATATTCGATCCTTGAATGGATGACTAAGCGATAGAACAGGCATGCAGTATCAGCAAGTGAAGGGTAATAGAGTGTTGAATTATTAATAGGCACGTAGCCAGGGTGATCATGGAGACCAGTAGGGTGCGAGAGTGATGGCAGAACATAAGGAGCATATGGAGGGTAGATTCCAACTAGACAACGACAACTTCAATAGAATAATCATACGACGAATACCAGAGGCAAGACAGTATGAGACTAATACCGAGCAAAGAAGGGAGGTGGGAAGCCCAATAAAGAATAAAAGTAAAACGGATCAGACGACAAAGCAGCATTGATTTCTGAATATTTGCGTATATATATCGATAGAGTCGTATACATATCAGAAGGAAAGCTCATCCGAAGATGGAGAGAGATTACCCGAATGAAGATGTAAGGGATTGCAGGAGAAAAAATTGGTCAGAAGTTACGACGGCGTAATGGGTGTAGCAAATTATGCCAGCATCGGAATGGAGAATCAGGTGATAAAATGACCCGAGGTGCAAAGATAAGGCTGGAAGCAGAGTCAGCTGCACGAATAAGGACTAATAAAGTTGGTGAAAGTTTGGTGAATATCTTTGAGCGACCGTTTTACGGGTGGATTGTGCAGCGACAATAGAAAGACTGGATGCAATACCAAGGTAGCTGGCGCGAAGATTGACACTGGAGAGTCAGATAGGGAATGAGATAAGTCATTCGGTTGATAAAGTGGTAAGCATTGGCGGTTCAATGCCGAGAGGATTAGTTATCTTGTGAAAGTGTGGCAAACCTGAAGATGGAGAGGGACTGCCGAAAGGATGATGAGGGACGTTGCCGAAAGTGACCAGGTTGGTGAGAAACAAGCTGGTCATTTACTATTAGTGGAAATATACAAAAATGATACGAAGGTAGGAACTGAGAAAAAAGAGATATCCGGAGCAAAAATACGGAATAATAAGATTCGAAGCCTAAACGAAGAGAGGCGTGTGAATGGCGTGCTCCTAGAAAACATGTAGAGCCCCGGAGCCTTGAATTCTAATATTGCTACTAAAATCCGTGGCAGTAGTTGAATTTTGATTTTTTTTCGAGTACTCGCGAGAAAAACTACATGGCATTCTCCGTTTGAGAAATTGGCGAGCGACACTGGGATTTGCAGGTTATACACCCGAGGGTGCTTTTTCAACCACAAAGTGATCGGATGTGGCTGCCCACGCAAATCGAGTGGACTGTTAGTGGCAAATGAACCAACATGAACTAGTTCCTTGTGAATGAACGGGGCATGTTGGTTAATTCAGTATGATATGGCATAGGAAACCCGAGTCAAATAGCAACTTATGAAGTATCCGATCAGCGGTGTGTCGTCCATTGGGACAGTGCTTGTTGCAGACCCATTTGTGGTTCAACCTTCTACATTCGCTTGGGTCTCCAAATGTCAGACTTCAAGGACTCTAGGTGAGTTGGGATAACCATTATTGGCTACTGGATTGAGACTGTTCTGGCTGCTATTCCTCAACCACACCCTAAACAAAAAATGAAAAATGTCAGTGGTACGGCAACGTGGGAAGAAAAGGGAAAATGGTAGTAATAATAAAACCGGGTTGTGTAAATACAAATGCCTCACCCGTCGTGATATGCGGTCAAATCCTCCCGCCTGCTTGTCATCACTGGTTTTACGTATGTCGTGAAAATCCGACACAAATAGAATAACCAAAGACAGTAGTCCGGCTCAGTATATTGAATTCATCGTATGGACTGCCCATCCATTGGTGCTTGCTCTAACAAACTTCATACAGCTCTGCATAAGTGAAAAATGTGATGAAACTAATAGTTGTATCTTATCAACATTCGTTAGTTTTCTGGCACAAATTTTATAGCAGCCACAATGCGCACCACGGTGGGACAATCCTAGGGATTGTCGGGTGAAACTGGACGTAGTGCACGAGACAGCTCTATTAAGTATGACCAGAAAATCATTTCGGGACTCAAACCCTAATGTTCGCAAATACACTGACTTGCCCATAACGGAGGCAGCTCTAAAGCTCAAGGTGAGCTATGTACGGCGAATTTAGGGAAGGTCTCTTGGAAGATGTATGGTTTGTGAGCCCCGGTATGGGTTGACAAAAGCACGTGATAATTACGGACGACGCTTAAACACAAGTCAGGCCCACTGTTTTCAAGCATCCCCTTAAACCCATCAGGGATTTAGGGTGGCTAGATTAAAGGACGATAGATGAATCCTGTTGCTCGACGGGGTTATGACGAACGCACGTCTAGAGCTTATGATGACCAATCAGACGCAGCTACAAGTCTATGAGTAGGTACCGATGAACCATATAGTTATTTCAGTGACGATGCTAATATACTTGACGGCCAGAGCTCATCGACCGGTCAATCCATCTTCGAAGCCATTTCGCTTCTGACTGATTAAACGGCGCCCCTAAATGTTGTATATTTACGATAAATAATCAATGCGGCCTTCATGCTGTGGCTAACACTTGTGAGTAGGGGATTGACTGGCAAACCTATTTTACTCATACGTCTTGTAATTAAAACAACAGAGACTGCTGTTTTTATTCGGAAATTTCGGCGACTTCACGGCCCAATAGAACGGTATGGTTATATCACGATTTCATCACACTTTACTTCAGTTTCGGAAAATGAATTTTAATGAAATAGATTTTGCCAGCATATCGAGCATTCTCCCAAGTTACTTGAATTGATACATAACGGCAATTTACGAAGACTCCATCAATTATCGGACAAGAAGAAATGAGTTCAGATCTGAAATAAGCATAGATGACTGTGCAAACTAAAAATTTATTTACAGTGCATTCTACCGGAACTGTCCAAAGTGGTCATCATACCTACTTCACGGCTTGAATGAAAATGCAAATATGGATTTCTGGTCATACTTAATAGAGCTGTCTCGTGCACTACGTCCAGTTTCACCCGACAATCCCTAGGATTGTCCCACCGTGGTGCGCATTGTGGCTGCTATAAAATTTGTGCCAGAAAACTAACGAATGTTGATAAGATACAACTATTAGTTTCATCACATTTTTCACTTATGCAGAGCTGTATGAAGTTTGTTAGAGCAAGCACCAATGGATGGGCAGTCCATACGATGAATTCAATATACTGAGCCGGACTACTGTCTTTGGTTATTCTATTTGTGTCGGATTTTCACGACATACGTAAAACCAGTGATGACAAGCAGGCGGGAGGATTTGACCGCATATCACGACGGGTGAGGCATTTGTATTTACACAACCCGGTTTTATTATTACTACCATTTTCCCTTTTCTTCCCACGTTGCCGTACCACTGACATTTTTCATTTTTTGTTTAGGGTGTGGTTGAGGAATAGCAGCCAGAACAGTCTCAATCCAGTAGCCAATAATGGTTATCCCAACTCACCTAGAGTCCTTGAAGTCTGACATTTGGAGACCCAAGCGAATGTAGAAGGTTGAACCACAAATGGGTCTGCAACAAGCACTGTCCCAATGGACGACACACCGCTGATCGGATACTTCATAAGTTGCTATTTGACTCGGGTTTCCTATGCCATATCATACTGAATTAACCAACATGCCCCGTTCATTCACAAGGAACTAGTTCATGTTGGTTCATTTGCCACTAACAGTCCACTCGATTTGCGTGGGCAGCCACATCCGATCACTTTGTGGTTGAAAAAGCACCCTCGGGTGTATAACCTGCAAATCCCAGTGTCGCTCGCCAATTTCTCAAACGGAGAATGCCATGTAGTTTTTCTCGCGAGTACTCGAAAAAAAATCAAAATTCAACTACTGCCACGGATTTTAGTAGCAATATTAGAATTCAAGGCTCCGTGGCTCTACATATTTCGAAGGTCCCTACTGTGCTTGGAAAATTGATTTGTCTGATTGTTGCCATAAAACGTCAACAGAATCTTTTAGGTTCAATCTTGACATATTAGTTTCATGTGCTTTTGTGGAGCATACTTTTCTGCTGCTGGTCGGCACAAACCTTGAATCGTGTGGTATGTTAAAGATTCAATGGATTTGTGAAGCTTTCGGGTAATTGGCAGGGACACCAACGACCGGCGAAGGATAACGGAAAGGTACTCAAGCGAGGGACATCAGTTGATTGTTATGGTAAGCAAATGGACAGCAATGTTATCTGTGCAAACGTTCGAACATGCCTACAGTAGCGGCAATTTTCCTCACCATCAATGGATGTGATTACGGACGGAGCAGTTGATTAGTCAGGTGCAAACCATATTGAATGTAGGCAGGTGGGAATATGCCAAAAAGAGTGGCTTGTCAGCATAAACGAATAAACTGCACCAATAATAGATGTTGATATCTGGATTTGAGTACTAGTAACTTCGTAAATGGTGCGGGAAATACCTACCGAACGCAAAAGGTGGAATGATAATGGTAACCCTGGCAGCTTGTGCGAGGAAAGAGCAGTGGTCTTAAAAAAAGACGGTGTGACTGGTGTGATTCCGGCCACCTTGCAAACAAAAATAGCGGTTTTTGATCCGCAGATATTGCTAGTGAATGGGTCTGACCGTGTGCTGGACAAACAGCCTGAAGACCGCTTCCGGCGATAGGGGAAGTGATTCGACAGCTTACTTGCCCCGGAAGATCTTTGCGGCTATTTCGCTAGCCAGATTAGCGCGCAGTCAGAAACTGTGGATTTAAAAGAGCCCCACACCCTCTGGAGGGACACAAATGAGCACTGGTGATTTTTACTTCTGGCGGATGACAGCCTGCTGAATGGGTTGTTTCCTGACGTTGTCGGGGTCCTGGAGGCAGAGACCGATGAAGGCAGCTATTGGTTGGCGGACATGTAACGGATTAGCATTCATACGCAATGGCCCGGAAAATGGCAGAAGTAGTACCCAAAAGGACAGGATATGGGAGAATGATATACATGCATGATTAGTGAACAGGGGAAAGAAGACAGGGAGAGAAGCGCTGTCTGCGCAGATCCCAGATGAGAACCAATACTCAACAGCTAGTGCGAACGGTATTCAGGCAAAATGGGGTTCTGCGGATGAAAGGAGATTATTGATAGTGGTGGCATTTTCCGTGTCAGTGGCCAGATAGGTTATAGAAGGCGTGGAGGTCTTTATATAAGGCCAATACAGGCCACATAGGAAAGCCACCTGATATGAGAGAGCCTCAAGCAGCTTAAACCACGGCAGAAACGCAAAACAGACATGGATCCAGGCTTGGCTGATTGTGCACCATGATAGCACTGGTCAAACACTTGGGCCGCAGTGGATGGCCTGCACATGGACTAAGGCTATATCATAAATGTTAATGATAATTTGAGGAAATCCGGGCTACGCAGACAAGTGCAGATTCTGACGGTGACTGGTAATGCCAGAGAAAAAGTCAGAGACTTGGGTAGAAATGTGCTTTCTATATGCAGAGGGGTCGCCTGTGGACTTAAGTGAGTGCCACGTGACCGACTAAAGTCATATGCAGCTTTAATTGATTTACTGTGCCACGTAGATAAAGGGGTGGCGAGTTTCTGGCCAGGTTTGCAAACTGGACCAGCAGGCGGAGAAAACACAATAAAGAAAACTTGCAATATTTAAGATATGGTGGATTCTGACTACGAGAAGATGATCCGTGACAAACTGGGGCCTTTTGAGGGTGATATCCAGGAAGTAAATGCAAAACTGAGAGAATACAATTATGACAAGGGAGTAGCCACGTACTCTGTGCAGACTTGTGCCGGGGACAAGAATATTCAAACAGAGATGGATGAACGGACTAGATTTTTTCCAGTACGTTCATCAGCTTCAGGGACTGCAAGCGCAGCCCCTTTGATGAGGTGATATTTAAGAAATGCGGACGCAAGTAGGCAATTTTCTAAAATCAGATAAATTAACCATTGTTTAAGCACAGCTGAGGAACAGGAGTAGAAGTGGGGGTGGTATGTCCTGGTCGGTGTAATATTGCTTGTAGTAACCTACTTAGAGACTTTGATAGTCCTGTCAGCGTTGATGCTTTCACTGATTAGCGTGATGGTCTTGGGAACCATGAGATAATCATGAAGCTTACCTTTGAATACAGGCAAGGAGGTGGCAAGCCGTGTAAAGGGATACAGTTTATTCCATATTCCGCTGAAAACCAAGCGAAAAAATTGAGACCTCACAGCGAACTTACAAAGTGGAACTGGAAGAAGGGAGATACACATTCGGAAAGGATGAGATCTCCGCGGGTCAGGGACAGTGAACAAGTCATATTTAGTTGGCGACTGATCGGTTTGAATAAGGTCAAATTCGGCGGGGGTGACGGATCCATAGTGAATCAAGAGTAAACAGCTCACAAAGCTTACGATAGATTATTGCAGAAGCTGTTCCAGACTGCTGTCAGCAAAAGTGAGCCTTCTATTCCCCAGGTTTGTAGTGCAGGATCTAGCAGGATGGGAGTGGATAACAAAGCAATATTCAAGCAGGGTTTGGACATGGGGGACATAAAAAAGCAGCCAACTGCGCTGCAGTTTGAAGCTCCGGAGAAAGAGTCCAGTGGGTCGCTTGGCTCTAGCGACTTGGGATATTGTCTGCCCAAACATTTCACAAGAACAAGATTGGAAGGAGCCGAGGTCAGATGCCACGGGGTTGATAGGAATGAAATATCCATAGAGGGTACTGGAAAGTGAGGATAAAGGACAATGACGGAAAAGTAAAGACTTTGGATGCAGAAAATTTCATTTGCCAAAGTTTGCATGAAATGCAAAGCGGTTTAAGACCATTTTGGATGTTATTTGGCGTAGGCTACAAACTACCTATGGAAAACAGGCTTTCAGTCTTCGTGTCATCTAAGAGAAAAAGGTGCTATACCGGATAACTTGGAAGATAACACTTTTATACGTAATGAACAGTAAAGGTCCACGGAACTTACCTAGAATCGCACCACTTGTCGTGGACCTGGCAGAGGAGTGACCGTCAATTTTTACCACTTGGGAGCAGGGAGATGGACAAGGGGACTACCATGATAGGACGAGTCAACAACATCCAAGGGTTTGAGGTTGATTGACGGACGCTGGTTAGGTGCCCGGTCGAGGGCTTTTGACAGATCCAGGGATATGATGACTTACGACTTCCCATAATCAGTAGATGAGGTTAGGAAATTAAGGAATTCAGTTCGGCAAAAAAACCCGATTTGATGAAGCCATAATGACAAGGGTTTAGTGGTCTGCCGCATGGAGGACATTCAGCCATCTGAGTCTTGACAATTCGCCCCATGATTTTCCATGACGCAGGAGTGTAGTTGACTACCCTGTTATCATCAGGGTCATGCTGTGAACCGCTTTTAAGATAGATTGTTATAGCGGAGGCTTTTCGCTGTTGTCGGACTAAACTATTATCCGCGGGGCATTTGACGGAGAACGACCGGCAGTACTCCGTCTATCCCAGGTTTTTCGAGGAAATAACCACAAGTACTTACTTGTTTATTTTAGATGGTATAAAGTTATTAATGATGAAAGTGGGTCTATCAAATGATGGCAGGAAAATGAACATTGGCACAAGATACAGGCCGGGAGGAGAAGCGCGGATGGAACACTTCTGAGATTTGCGCGGATGATAGGATGGTGGTGGAGCAGCATAAAAGATAACTACGGTAGTCCTTGTTGGAGCTCCAAGATCTTGCACTCACCAAATTGGACAAAAGCCTGTCGTTGTTGGGATGCACCAGAGGGAGTGTTTCGTGTTTTATAAGATGTAATTCTGTGACGAGATTAAGCTCACGGTTAATTCTATTGATGCCCAAGGGAATGGAAAAATATTTGGTTTGATGAGGTTTGCACTGCGTACTTAGGTGCTTGAGCTCAGTCCTCCACGTTCTTGAGGTCCAGCACTGAGTAAAAAGGGTAGAATAGAACTAATGCTATCAGGGTAGCGGTGTACTTTCGCATAAAAGTCAGCTGCAGTCTGAGCATCCTAGGCTCTAGAGCCAACCACGTTTGCAGTAGATCCCAATCATAGTGGCCATAAGGGTCGGCGATGTTATTAAAGAGAGGATCACTGAGGGGGAAGTTGAGTGTACACATGACTGTCATGTGATAGCTACCCATGAACAGGTTTTTGACTTGTTTTGAACGCCGGATAGCTGGCAAGTAAAGGCCATGTCAAGAGCATTCAGCCATCTGGAGGGTGTGTTTATATGTGAAATCCAGCTTCCACTGAGACCACATGAAAAAACAAGCTGGAGCGGGCTGGCTGGAGCTGGAGAACCAGTTTTTCTGAGGGTTGAAATCATCCGCAACAAGTTTCGCACTCACAGGGCGGACCAGATCTGCGACAAATGCGCCAACAACTGGAATTGTTGTAGTCGCCGAAGCCGGGGATGAGGGTTAACACATCTCATAGGATGGCATGGCTACTGGTGTCAATTAGTAACCAAAGCAAGCCGTTTACCTGTTACGGGGTGGGATGCTGTGAAACAATATCTGAGAAAGTGCAGTAAATATGGGCTAGGCACCCACCACTCCACCTAGAATGGCAAGAGCTCCAGAAGCCGTGATACCCAGCTAGGCTTATATGATCTGAATGGGACTGCCCACATGGCCGTGTCTTAGTGACTAAGGTTATATCGGGGTTGGAGGATGAGTCTAAGGTCCTTAATCAGGGAGCTTTCTTGGTTGCCTAGCAGCAACTGATAACAACGGGAGGGAGATCAGCTACTGAGCTGGAGCGGTGAGCATGTCAGTCACATAGTGTGGACGGAGAGGAAACTATATGGACAGAAGAAAGACTGAGATCATCGGCTGTGTCAGGGTTGTCCGTAAGGATTTCGGGGTGCTAGATACTCAGAAGCACCGCGTCAAAGAAGGCGTGATCGTTATGGGCTGAACAACCGCTAAGTTTAGACCAAGAAGGGCTCATGGGGATGTGTTGCCTGGCTACGGCAACGTGCAGTGGGGATGAATTCAATAAAACTGAAGGAACAGTTCGGTTGGTGCGGGTACTATTAGTAAAAGCTAAGAGAGGGTCTGCAGCCAAGAAAGTCAAATTAGGAAGGGGCCTAGATTCTTCAGTAGCCTGAATTGTTTGTTTTGTCCCACTTGGCAGTTTTGATAGTGGTTCGTACTATGCGCCAAGAGTGGATCTCATGGCCTAAGTTGGGGATCCGTACAATAGGGGCGAACTGGTACTGGAAATTGGAGGGTTCAATCTATAAGCTGTAGGATAGCCGGGTGAGCATTTGAAAATAGAACGGCCGGCGATGCAGCGGTACCCCTCTTTGCTAAATTGCGATGTAGGTGGAATAAATAAGAATGAGCGGAGAGCTTGTTTGACAGGGGCGTTAACGTTGCCGACTAGGTGGGAGGGATGGCTGGAAATAGTGCCCAGTGATGGGTAGCCCGGGCTACACTGGCCACTTGTTGAGCTGAAGCTTGGTGGAGGGATGTGGAAGAGAGAGGGAGCGGGGAGGCACTGGTGGCGCCTTGAGTGTGAACGTGATGAGCATTCTAATCACTCACAGCTCAACTTCCGTCCCTGTCACAGAACTCTAGCATCTTCCATGACTGGCCTATACAACATTTGATAATTAGCCAGCAAAACTACAAACCATCTATGGATCATCCCGACTAATCATGTTGTTTGTGCTGCAAGTCGTACCCCATCCTCGTGCAGACTGGCTTTTTGTTGAACATAAACCCCATTGAATAATCGCAGGCTGTGGTTGACTCTACCTCCCCCTGCATTTTTTGTCTCATGTAAACGGCATGAGGGTTCTGACCTCACGGATAAGGCGAGTGTTAGCGCGGCACTTCTGCAAACATTCCTGGCCGTGATGGTCTCCCTGCACAGAGTTGACCACCAATTAGACATGACCACCAAAAAGTAGAGATTGGCATAAAAAAGTGAGAAAAAATACCCCACTGTTTTGTCTTCCAGGCACACCAGCCTTGTCACTTGTAACTCATGTCTCCGGGTTGCAGTGCTGCTACGGATCAACTGGTGTGGTTGACCTATTCCCAACGCGGCTTGTTACATGCGGTCCATTTTTCGGCCGGGGCGTGGGAGCTGTGGTCGCCCACCAAAAGCAGATCCGCCTTCTCTGACAGCCAGATACCTGACTGTGATAAAACCATTAAAAAAATAAAATAAAAACGTCTAAAAAAGTGTGGATCATTCTTGGAGCGCCACGTGCTGGATGCCAGTGGTTGTGTATCGTGCTACCTCCCAACCTGAAGCAGGCCCCTGTGCCGCCTACCATGGGCACCGAATGTAGGTCGTTAGAGTTTGCTTCCATGACGAAAATTCGGACCCATCTCATTCCCATTTCTCATGGCTCTCCAAAACCAGTCTTTACATGGGTGTTTTCCTAGTTTGCAATGCGATAACGACGAAAAGGACACCACGATAACCACGCAATCATGTCTACTTCCGATTTCCTTGATCATACTCGAGCAAATCTCAGTACGATAGCACCATCGGGTAAGAGCATAGATGAACTCGCGTTAACGTTCCGAGGCACGTGACCGATTACCTCTAATGTATCACCTCTGTCACCCCAATAGCTTCTCCTACTTTAAGGCTCCTCAGAAACTACCCAGTATAGAATAACCACTATGCTAGAAGAGACAGTAATAGCATAGGGCTACGCTAACAGTGTGCCAGTCCCATTCGCTCACAGTCTGTTATTTCAAACCTATCTCATTGCCCCGTTGCCAAACTGCGCTCTGTGTAAGCAAACGGTACTGGGGGTTATCATTTCTAACTGCTCTAAACCGTGAGACCCTAGGTCTTTCATTAGTATCCGTGCCAACGTGCAAAATCATAAATCCTTTGGGATGCATACACCGTTAACAAACTAGTGTACGCAACTCCGTTAGCCTGCAGCAGTATAGCACAAATCCACCGCGAGCCTATTTTTTACTTAGAATGTGGAGTAGGTGCCATTGACTGCTCAAATGAAACTTCATCCATGCTTCACTCACACAGACCTAACCAGTCCATTATCTATTGTCTTCATATATCATAACCCACAGCTGGAACCACGTCCAGACTGCAACCCCCCTTTATTTCAGGTCTGTTGTCTCCCACTATCGCAGTCACCAAACCGGATAACCAAGGACGCCACTTTGACTCGTACGGACAGAGACCCAAATAGAACCTATCATAGCAACTGGGACCGAAATCAAGCCATCCGACAGGAAATACTCCCGATTGCTTATCAGATCATTCAGCATCGACCCACCGAGGTGGCCATTTGTGGTCAGTTTGATAGGGACTGAAGCAAGGCGGCAAGACTGACTGAAACTGAATAAAGAAGATTTATGGTCCAAGCATGGGTTACTCCGTAGATTGGGTGATCTGACCGCCCCGACCAAATGAGCATTGTTGGTGGACATTTTTAGAGCTCCAAGTTCAAATCGTTGGAGCCCTAGGAATGTGGGAAGACTGGGGGGCTTGGTAGGAATAGGACGTGGACCAAATACTTTAAGAGTTGGCTGGCGCAGGATATCCTAGATTTTCTGGATATGTTTAACCGAAAATCACCCAGTGGCCAGAATCGGCCGTTGTTGCGATGAGAACATGAAAGCCTGGTTGGGGGGTCAGACCCGACCTGGGCTGTAGGTAGTCATGTTGGATCTCACTTCTCGACCCGCAGAGAGAAAAGGAAAAGGGTCATTTTACCGTTCGCCATTAGCCATATTATTCTGTATATAACGGAAGTGAGGCTTATGGAGCGGTAGTTAAGACGATCACGCAGGGTCCTCCTTTGCTGAGGAGGAACTATAGCGGATGTTTTCAACAGGGATAGAAAATTGTTCTGCTTTTGGGGGTTTGGGTTAGTTTACCAAAAGAATCTCAGTGTTTGGACCCCCGAGACAAAACAGAGCTCGAGGGATGCCATCGGGTCCAGAGCGCAGTGGAGGCTGAGTGTTATTCAACGGCTTCCTGATCCCACTTTCTAAGGATACAATGGCCGCTGTTATCGACGGAATAACTGAATTCGGGTGTCTAGCCCAGGATCAATTCGACCTCAACTCTCACCCCGATTTATGTTTCCCACGGATGCTCTGCTCTACGCCTGCTCGCTCGTTGAACCACACATCAAACGTTGCCCCCATGCGGGCGCTCACTGGTGCGTGCATTGGTTTCATCACATGGCCCCTGACACACATTTTCCACCGATATTTCTTTAAATTGAACGCGTAAGTCTCAAGTGATTGTGAATTTGCTTCGATTTAGCCGGCCGTGATTCACGGAGTGGTTACCACTGAGATGTGCACAGTTTCTGAATAGTATTTATAATCTTTACCAATGAACCCCCATTGGATGCCCATTCTTTTAGATCTTGTTACGCGTTCCTCAACGACTACTTGGAGTCTTTTAAGGCTGACGGGATGAGATTGCGCCTTGGAACATCGCGGCCCATTCTTGATGTAGAAGTCAAGAAATTGGTAAACGCCTCAGCGTTTGACTGCGATGAACTTACGCAACCACCCCTTTATAGGACCAAAAAGAAATCTTTGGTTGTAGAGCGGGGGATGCAAGTTTTAATTGGGCCGGAGAGATGAGTCCTTCGGAGGCAAGCTGTGGCTTCTCAAATTTACGTTGCATCTTGTGTTACCAGCCGGTCTTTCTAACACCGATGCCGACTACCTCAGGTGAAAGGATATGGAGAGGGTAGGGTAGGTTGGTGGACGTCACATCAGAGGCCGGCTGGTGATCGGACAATTGGAAGTCACTTCAGTTCTGATTTTGCGTGGTAGTGATTGGAACGTCTCAATTTGCATTTTGAACAGTTATCGATTCTGATGGCATTCATGATGATGTTACGGCGTGGAGGGTTCACATATTACTTCTTTCTGATCACGATCAGTAAAAGGGGCGCGAACATTTCCCCTTGCCTCCTGGAGACTTCATCAGAAACATCTAACATTTTATTCCCTCAGGGGGATGATATTATGAGTTTTGCCCACTGTCTGCTAGGATGCATATATGATTACGTAATTTCGGGGAGGACTTTAGGGACATCTAGCCTACTGCTGGAAATCTGACGTCGTCGGCTACGACTTGAGCTGCAGGCGTAAGCCCATACAGTTCACAGAAAGCATTGGTTACTGCGCTCATCACACTCTAACTCCATCCCTGCTATTTGTAGATGGGACCAATGACCAGTTGCCCCTATGGCTGGAGTACAAAGATCAAGACGGACTTTTAGGTCCTGTCAAGGCCAGCATGATGACATGCGCCATGGATGGCGTCTCTGAAGCCCCAGCAGCTTCTTTTTGGAATCTATGGATACCGATGCCGCCATCAACCCGTCCTCCGAACCCCCCTCCCCCTCCTGGATCGCGTTACCTACGACGTTGATTTCAGCCTGAAAGAAGCGGTTCATCTAGTACTCCATGCTAGACCACCCCCTTACGCCAGTTTTGACGGTATCTTCCCACCCATCTTCGTCTCAGGGGAGCTGATGCCCCTGACATCCACACGAATCTATTCAACTTGTCTCTTGAAATGATACTTTCCCATACCAGTGGAAAACTTTAATCATCATTCCAATACTTGGAAGGTCTAATGAACGATCCTCCAATTTACCGCCCCATGAAAAACACCCCTTTGATTGCCAGAATAATGGAATGTCTATGTAGGCAGAGTACATCTGATATTCTTCGCTACCATTACGTCATTCACGGGGGCCAACAGTGATTCCTAAAATCGAGATCTTGCTGCACTTGCAACTTCTACTTTTTTATATCACGACCACGGCAGCCGACTGTGGCGAACCTCTAATTATCACTTATTTCGTCACGACAAAATATTCAATCGAGTTCCTTATTCTCACAAAAACCAAATTTTGAACCAAAAATTTCCTTGGTCCCTTTATGTTGCGGACCACATCTAACCTGTAGGAGCTAGCCCGGATAGTATGTGGTAATAACCGTTTAGCGCAACCGGTTTACCGTAGAAGCATTTTACATGAAACCTTCCTTGGTCCGCTGCTTTACCAGCTCTATGTTGACCATAGATTACCTGGGGTGGCTCCTGGCTGACACTCAAACAGCAAACTCATTCAGAGCTCAGTTTGCAGCTTGTGGGCTTGGGTGCATCTGTAGTTATGCCCGCTTTCGGGTTGATGGCCTCTCCTCAGGGGCCCGCTCAATTTTGGTGCCAGGTTTTGAACTAGGGGTAGGCAGTTTCATATCTTAATTGGAGTCTTTCTTTATATTCCCATGAAGTGGCTTACAGTAGGGTTCAAGTAAACTTCAGATCGTTTACCGAAAGGGTACAGTCCGATACCTTTCGATGGATGGTACGGTCCCACTGGCAGGCAGCGCGCTGGCGCCGGCATTTTCCCGCGAACTAACAGGAGACAAAAAAGAAGATCGACGGATTGAACTGATAAACGGCAGAAGAATCCTGCCACCAGCATTTAAGTCTCGAGGCTTGGTCGCTTAAGCCAGCCGGACCAAAGCTCTGTGCGCAGCGGGTAGGCACATGAACTGACCACCCGCATATTTGTTGTTTTTTACAGAAAAAAGGGACCGATGGCAGGAAGATTTGAGTTCTCGTCTGAGTCAGAGTGAAGGAACAGAAGGCTAGCCACATCCAGGAGGGAGGCCTTTCTCGGAAGCCTCATCTGACACAAGGAAGACTGACATCAGTCACTCCTTGAGGTGTGTAGCTGGTCAATCGACCATTGATCATTACCTCTAAAAGGTGAAGATTTCTGGTCAGCTTCAAACCCTTCAGCTGTCTGATTGTATAAAGCCTTTTTTGAGTCAACCCGAAGCCGTCCCGCCATGTCTCATTGCCACTTTTTCCAGCTTTTTCCAAAAACATGGCCCACTCTGGCTCATCGGTCTCCATCATTAGCTCGTCTAGCTTCCCACCCCCAATCAAGTCAAAAGCTAAGCAAACATCAATATCATGTCGATCAAAACCTGTCGTTTTTCTCATTCCGATCATTGGACGGAGCTCGTATCCGCAGAAATATTTGGCGCTTCTTAATTCTGGTAGTGCGGCCCTCCACTCACTGTTCTCTCACTATATCAATGTTGTTCATGGACACGTCACTGTCTAACACAGATATTGGTCTTAAGCTAACTAATCAATGGAGCACCTCACGAAAAGCGTGCTTCTTTAGTCAAAGGAGTTTCTACTCTACGTAGAGATGTCAAGTCTGTCGAACCTTGTCATCCGAGCCCCTTAGTGCAAGACCTTAGGCTTAGCTGCACCAGTAATCATCATTCTGAGAAAGTCTCATTCTAGACAGCAAAAGATTAGGCTAGTAGTAGATCATTCACGAATAAAACAGTTTCTGTCTGCCTACCTCTCCTATGCGAGACCCCATCTCGACAAATTCCTTTCCTTTTCCTTTGGAACAATAAATCGGATGGAATACACCCTGAGGAATTCCAGCGACCACCTAACAAGCAGCTAGTGGAATGCTCATCCCCAATGAGCTATAAGAGGCGTTGCCCTCCATCCCACCTGGACTCATTTGAGCCCAGAATTATCAGACTTAACTCAGGCTTTCCACGTAGAATTATTCACCGCTCCGTATTTTTTCCTACCATCTCCGTACAGTTTTATTCAAATTTATCCTAGTTTTACTCTACAGAGACCTTAGAAGCACCACCCAACGGCCGAATTTCGCACCACGATGCAATATTTTTCTTGTTGAGTATTCGGAGCTTTAGAATAAGTCTTCTTTGGTTATCTGTATTCGCCCGCTTATAGGCTATTTTATCCGTACCCTGAAGTTGCAACTCACTCTCGGTTATTTGTTATCTTTGGCAAGCACCGGTATATCTGAGTATTTAGCCTATGGAGAGAGCTTGGGACCTTAGGGACCTATCTTCTGGCGTCTTTTCCGTTCAGTTTTTTCGAACCTCCTTTTCCTTTTATTTCCATTGTTTTGTCATTTTACCAACTATGCTTTGTTCATGTCTATTCATAATAGCTAGGTCTTACGTCATCTAGTTTACCCACCGGATTGGGTCTCTGACTCTCCCTTTTAAAATTCCGTCCTGTTAAAATTATCACTTCAGGTACTAAAGACTCTGTGCCACTGTGTTGGGTTCAACTCAACCGAAAGTAGCTTACTGAAGTCACTACACGCAGCCTTTATGTCCTTTCTGTCCTCCAACCTTGTCGCTAGTTACTTGGTTGTCTACCTGAGTGATCCTTACACAATATGCTGAAGTTAATTTCAATATTCCCATCGTTCATATTCTAAACCCTGACTCCTCAATCCTAAACTTCTGACCAGACCTTATTCATGCAAGAGGACCCGCTCCTACCTAGCTTTTGACAGGTGAGCACTCCAAATTTTCCATAACTTTCTTCACCACCAGTCTAGCACTGCACTGTTCTGCAAGAACAATAAACCATATGATTCTGTACGCACCTACGTTCTCTCTCAACGGGCTCCTCAACCCCACGGATAACCAAAGATAGTGCCTAAAGTAAAACGGAACATGTTGGGGTTTGCAGTGATCGAGGCCTATGAAGTCATTCAATCTAAGGGCAATGACCGGCTCCTGCTCTACAAGTCTCTCTTTACTGCTTCTTCTTCTACTTATTCTACTCATTTCAGTTTATTAATTTGGATAACAATTAGTTCATTGCTCTAGACAGGCCTTGGTTGGCGCTAGAGTCTGGAAAAATCTGGTGTTTCAGTTGATGAGTACAAGCCGCCTGGCGTGCTTCTCTTTCGTGTGATTCCTCCTCATAATTTTTTCCTCACTAGGCTCCTACCAGCTACTCTCCCGTAGGCTGAGGTGGTTAACTCACCACTTTCCACAAAAAAGGGGGAAGACAGACCATTCCTAGAAGCTTGAAACACTGTGTGCATGCGCAAAAGTCTAGTGAGTACAGGAGGATTAGGAAGCTTTTGAATAGGTTCAACCACTTATCTCCGAGAAAATCGTAACAAATTAACAGCTTTTTTGAGAATGCACTTTCCTTGATGGGAGCAGTAAAGTAGCTGGTCGCCTTCAACCTCCGGTATAGATTTAAACCCTTCTAGTGGAGAAATCTCAAAAGAATGCCCACCATCTGTTTGCAGGATACGCTGTTGGTTCTTCTCTTGTCCAATTTGGATGAAAGTACACTCGTCTTTCTACACACTCATGGTGACAAAGCTCCATCTTCCACCAATTACCATAGCCCGCGTCCGCACTGTTGGTGTTCACGCTATGACCACCTGAAAACGATAACGTATTACTACGGTTGTGTACTTTCTGGCTGCGATGACTGCACACCGAACAGCACATAAGCAGAATATACAAAATGGAAACAATAGCCACGAAAGCTCTATTAGCTTTTCCTCTTAACAGATATTTTGTCACTAATCCGCTTTTATCTGCGCTATTCTGTATCCAAAGAATGTAGGTTTGTTAAAACCTTTTACTGAACTTTGCAGATCTAATCATCTAGGCATAAAAAAGTACTCCTGAAAACTTGACTCTTTAGGACAGCCAGGTGATCTACCCAAAAGTCATCTCGGTGAGGTGGAATATCCCGATTGTCATAGTGGTAACTGATCTGGTGGAAGAATTCTTTTTGGAACCATGAGCGGAGCTTTATCACCTCAAAAGCTGAATGGCTCGTCCACAATGGATAGCGGCTTCACAGACCAGATGCTTGCTGCATGATTTTTAATTTACTTTGAACGACTACGTTCGCTGTACTAGTCACAAGTTTTCTTATGATTTATTACAGAGGTTTGTGCCATTATTCGCTGTTCGGATGACACAGAGAATAAATCTTAGCGTTGCTAATAGCTTACGTGGCACATGCCTAGCCCAGCCTTTTGATATTCAATAATTTTTATTTCGCTTCTTACCGGCCTCACTAATAAATTTCAACTTGATCCCACCCTCAGCCTTTTGTCCCACTCCTCGAGCTTTCATCCGGATTTGGTCCTTCAGACGTACTTTTCTTCTCAGGAGCCCGGAAAAGTACCGATGACACAAACGTCTGGACATAAGACTGGCTTCGGTCAAAAAAAATCCCGGTAAATGGGTTGAATTGGAATGAAAATTCAGGAACTTCCCGCACCGAGCCTGCAGGTTGATCTCTTCATCTTTGAACACCATCATATCTGAAGCCCCACATGTCCGAAAACTTTATACCAATAGACTTTTAAAATGACCAACACAATCCACAGGTAGAACGTCCCCTGAACTGCTGCTTCCTGAGTCTGTTCCAGATCCTGCTGGAAGTTGTTTTATTCTACATAAGGCCCGTCTATAAACCGCAAAGGCTACCTGGCTTGGGCAAGCTGGCTGATTCGGCCATGCCACCTTCCATACTTGGTCGTCGAGGATTACAGTTGGACTCGTGTCAATTGGGGTCTCAATTGGATTCATTCTATCGCTATCTACCTCGATCACCAACCGGCCACCCGGAATAAGGTCCTCCAAAACACTTCAGGTTAGACCAACCGGTCTATTTCACCCACTGGTGTCTCCCAAAAAACGAGTCGTTCATTTCACACCAAGCCGTCAGGGACTACACGTGGCACGTTAGCCGGGACAACGTTTGGCCTCGGAGATCAATCAAAGTGAACTGCTCACGGGGCGCTTTTACCGCTGACATCCAGGTGAGCTTAATCACTACTTTTTTAGGTCTGTTCGAGAGGTTTCCGATAGAATTTGGTCAGGAAGATCTTCCGAATCAAAGGCAGCGTCAAACAAAAGCGGTCGGACAAAGTGGGAACATCTGGAGCGCTTGTGGGTAATGTGTCGACTAGTGAATGTAAATTCCATTGGATTGGAAGGAGAGAAAAAAGACAGCTTGAGGAAAAGCCCGCCAACTTTGTAGTGCACCAGTCAGTCGCTGTGGTACGCTCAGTAAATGTCAAAACCACCTAAGGTGACACTAGCAAACTAGAGTAGGTAGAGGTGTGTGGCTAGATAATTATACAAAAACATGTCTAATAGAAATAAAAAGAAATCAGATGGCGTGGAACGAACCCACCGCTGTCCTCCGATCGCTTTCGGATTTCCGAATAAACGGGTTATTAATACTAATAACAGTAATAATGCCTCATTTCGGATAACCCCGAGACACGCTGCAAAGCAAGATCAAAGGGTACAACTTTAAGCGGCATCCCCATTCCAAGAGGGTGATTCAAGCACGTGCACTCGATATAGTATATGAGAAAGTCTTCAAGTTGCTCTTTATGGTGGCGCCTGGCAAATCTGAACTCAAGGTCGGGAGGTCAAACCCTCTCCAAGACGATCCTAAGCCTGAAACCTCAGTTGCACCGGATAAAGCTTTCTTCATAGCTTGCGTAGTTGTATGTCAGGGTCCCGTTTGTTTATGCAAACAAGAGAGCGCATTCGTTATTTGCACTCGAAAGTCGTTAAAACAGAGGGGTGATATACCGATGGAACAAGCTCAACATGAGGAAGAGTGATATTTACAGATACCTGAAACCACATTCCATGGAGCTGACATCGACACCGGACCACCGTGGTTTCACTAGTTTCTGTACCAGTACCGGTAGCTGCAAAAGAAAAATTATACACCGGAAATGCTGCAATTATGTCACTATCTCCCCCTGTTATTGCCTACTTTTCATCGTACTCATCTCCATCGTCGCCATCTTAACTTGCAGCTCCTTACGCCCGGAAGAATCTGCTTTTCCTGGTACATAATTATCGTGCGGTTAAAAGACCGTTTCCATACTCGACTTACCGTTCATGATCCTTTTTCCCGAGAATTCGTGCCAAACCACCCGCTTGTCCCATTCACAAACTTAACCAATCCCCAAGATAAAACTCGCCCTTTTTTATCACAGTTACCGATATATTTGAAAAAGGTCACATTTAATGTTGCCATACACTCCCGTCCCACGAATGTCTAAACAGTATATTTCACTGAGGAATATTTGTCATCAGAGCATCCCAACAGTCGACAATATTGAGACAGTTCGCTCTCTCTATCAGTCCCTCTGTTTGCCAACAGGGATGTAGCAGTGCAATATCGTCACCTTGCAAAGATTCATGCCCTCCCCATATGTTCACATCTGAGAGAAATCTGTGCAAACCGCGTGTCTGCGATTATCATGGCTACGTATCACAAATTGATTTATCGCCCAGTTCCCATTTCCATTTTGGTGCATCATGTTCCACCTTTATGAAAGTAAACAATGTGTGTAACGATTAAATGCGTACATCCGGCCACTTTTCTCACCATAACCTAGGCAACCTCTCTCAACAAATGAGTCATTAACTGGGTATTTAACTGATTCAGCCGATATTCGATCGCTAAGCGTTACAAAGGTAATCTTCGAAAGGTTTTTCTTGTACTTCGTCCGCAAATGCATTTTTTCTTCTTCCGATTTCTAATCCAAAGCCGTGCCATACTCCGTGGAGCGCTACAGCTGGTTCATGTCTCCCTTGGAAACTTCTTCTCCCTCTCAGTGAACAAAACTTCCGTCAATTCTGTTTGATTCTCTCGTTGCACAGTCCCTCTCCTTGTAATATCTGATTAAGAGTCTATTACCTCCGACCAGTTCCACCCTGACTTGGCTGGCTTGGTCACCCGATCTTCATTTCAAATGTTTCGGGCCACGCCTTAAACAGTAACTTAAATACTTTCTCCTGTACGATATCAAATGCACATCCCTGAAACATCCTCTTGGAATTCGGACTCTGCGTCCAATTTTACCGCTTGATCTTGCGCTACAACCTGCCCCGGGGTTATCCGAAATAAACCATCATCATTATCCTTATCATTATCATTACTCAACTGTTCGCATTGGGCACGACGCTGGGAATGATAAGACTCTTACCAACACCTATTGACTGTGTTGAGCCGTGTGCCCAACTATGGAAGTCAGGCTCCACTCCGGCAACAGTTCCCGTAATAGGACTGCCTCCCTCGCCAACGGAGATTTCGTGGGCTCTCTAGCACTTCGCCATGTTGTACGAGTCCCCCATGATACCGAGTTACCTGGTGCCACTGTTGTTCCTTTTGGGATTCCAGCTGACCCGGCCTGCTGCTGGAAGGACTGCATACTGATACCAAGGGTTTCCAAATCTACCACGGTCAGCCTTCCGTTTGCTGGGCCGACAACACTGAGTTACCATTTACCCAGAGGACTTGCCTCCGCGACAAATGCTTTGGGTGACACTCAAACTTACACTATCATGTCCGTCAATAGATGTCCTGAATTCCGATACCTTTGCCGTGTCTTTCCACAGAAAGGCTCAATCAAAACACCTAACTCTGTTTTCCCGTTTCGCAATAGTACTAACTCAGTGTGACCCCTTGTTTCTTTGATGGCCTTTCCTACACAAGCAGGTTGAACCAAAAATTTTCAATATCCCTGGATTTGTCAAGGATAAGACCCGTCAGCGTACTCACCTCTCGTGCAAATTTCACTCCATAGATCCTGCTTCGCCGTCCGTCCAAGTTTCACTTCTTCCGCACTGACTGGTAAAGCCGTCTACACTTGACGATATCAGGAATATACATCTTGTTCTGCCACTGTCCCACCCCGTGACATCAGAGCTCTCGCCCTTCTGTACTCACAAGCTGGTGTTCGGCGTGCCCCTTCGTTTGTCTTTTGTCTCCCGGGTTCGGTGGGGTGCCCCTGGACAATTACCCCCAATTGGTATGCACCTTTAGTGTACCCCACAAGTCGTGGTTCTGGTTGGTCAACAGAGCCTGCTTTGCTATATTGCTATCCACCCAGTGAAGCCAATGGGGCAAACGTGGCTTGAAAATCTCTCTTGAATTTCCAAGAATCAAGGTCCGTTGCTCCACGGAAACTTCGCAAAAACTTGTGGCTTCCAGGCGGGAGCCTTTGTTGATTTGGAGTTATGAACTTTGAACGAGTGAGTATTCTTGCGTTTTACTGGATAGCCGAAGCGCATTGTCGCTCAATTTTGTGCCCACAGGGATGGAGTCCTTTGGAAACTGGGTGGGACTACCAGATGTGATCCTCAAGATTTAAATGTGCTGTGCATTATAAAATGAAGAATGTGGGCTAGATAGGATCGAGGGCGCCTAGCTGTGTGCTCATTGGTCATGTTGGTGCAGACGGGCTGGCACTCTTGCTCACTTTTTCTGGTTTGCCACTGTTACCACTTCAACACCTCTGCGCGTCTTAGATGTACTGTCGTTGTCCTCGTCGAGGAGGAGTTGACGGAATGGGCAAGCAATAAATTCCGCACTAGTTTCGGTGAAGCCTAAAGATCTGCAGCAGGGAAAATTCTCTAGCAGTTTTTTTATTTTCGACTTCCTTTAGATTTTCTCTTCTCTCATTTAACCCATTTTTTATTGTTACTTTAGCACTTCTTGTTCTATGTTAGGCTTCTCTTATTCGAGACTTCAGTCGTTTCCTTGTGACCTAGATGGCCCGACCGATGGTGGTGAAGGATATGGGCACTAAAAATTTGTTTTTCATACGATGAGTAGATTTGCACTGCAGGTCAGTCAGTATACTGGCCAGGCTGCTTCAAAAAGTGTACATTCCATTTCTTGAACTTGCTTCTGTAGCCGAGCCGCTTTAATCCCACTTTTAGATTGAATTTGAGCGGACGCTCTACGAGTGCCTACTATGATCTTTGACACTTCTTTCCTGGTTTCTTGTCCAGTTACTGTGACCCGTCCACCCCTCAACTGCCAAACAGGCTCCTGAATGGGCCGCCATTTATTCCCAAACCAATGTGCGACGGTCTCAGGTCGGTCCACTTAAGTCTACACATGACAGTTATTGTCCACCTTGAGTCCAGAGCCTACGGTTCCTTCGGCCATAACCCCTTCCGCACAGTGAAACCATCTCCTCAAAATTTTCAGTTGGAATTGAAGTATAAAACTCTTGCGTACCTCGGTTTCAGGCTCTTGCACTGCAAGTCTCTTCCATCACGCGGTTCTGCGATAAATGGAAGAATACTCCTGTTTTGCCGATTGATGAGGGTTGACGTGAGAGAGGAGCTTCCGTCTCTGTGCTTCAATCTGTGAGGTACTAAAGGATCACTGTCCCCTAGTGGGTTTCGACAACTGCTGCCAATAGTACCTCGAGGAGAGCGGCTAAGAAAATGGAGGAGTCTGAGGTGTTGGAGAAGACGTGAAAAGGTATGGGCAAAAGGGTGGCAGATGAAATTAGCCAATGTAAGGGTTATAACGATGTTTGTAGAAGGAAAAATGAGGATGAAAGAAGAAAGTGCTAGAGACGTAAAGTGACAGGGGAATCGCGGCGAAAACAATTATAACAAGAACAAGTGGTTGAGGATAATAGGTGGCTATGTTTTCGTTGGTTTTGTCAAAAACTGTTCCAGCAGCGACCTAGCTTAAACTGGGACTGAACAAGCTTTTGAGCCGTCAGCACCTCAACCAAGAGTTGAGTTCAGTTGTTGCCAACCCCGTAGCCAAAGGAAATACTTCTCAAGCTACTCAAGACTCTTTAGTCAACTTTATTGGATACTTTATGGCAACTGTAAGATTGCTGATGCTCTGTAGGTGCGAGTTAGCCCCTGAAGATCAAATTAAATTTCGAGGATCTTGAGGGCTTCTATTTGTTCGCCTCTTCACCCCCTGCCCCCGAGCAGCAAAGGATTTAATGCTTTTGCCTCCGGCCATATGCTCAGTCCCTCAAGGTTCGTACACCACGTGGGGAAGACTGGATGCACTTGTTCTACCAGCTCGGTGTCCTCTATCGAGGAGGACTGTCAGGCCTGAATACAGTGTTATTTGCGAGGCCAAGCGAAGGCTGCATAAAACCTCAACACCACTCGGGGTTTTCTGGGCTATATGGTTTCCTTTATCTGGTAAAGTTCTTCTCAATTTTAGTGAGTGCTGCTAAGCACTGTGCTGCAGCTCAGAAGTTAGTCGGTAGAGTTACTCTGTTGTCACTCTGGTGACGTCTGTGCACCTGATGGCCTTGGATGAGTTCTGTACTGTCTCCAGGTGGATGCACTTGATAACATTTCTTGATAAGCTCCGGTCTCCTGGAGCACGGTTCTCAGGTTCCGTGACGTACGATCTGTTGCCACTGGGCTAAATAAATATGCGTCATCCTCAAAGGCAAAGTACAGGCTTTTTAGTCCGACCAAGTCATTTATGGGGATTGAACATGAGCCGAGAGTGTGAACCACGAGGTACAACACTTATCAAAACTCTTCCCGGTACACCCTATTTTTCACCTTGACTTGAATAGCCTCACCCAGGACCGACCGGGGATCCACCTGGTAGATTTCGAGGACAGGCCAAAAGCTTTGAACTGCCTCATCAAAAAATAATGATTCGCTCAGTCAATAGCCATCCGGAATTCAAAGTAGCAGACTTCAACCTTATCCTTCTATCTGCCATCCGGATAACCTCATCCTTGAAGCAGATAAAGTTCGACAAAAAGAACATGTGGCGAACGAATCCGTGCTGGTTTGACGGAATCAGTCCGTGTGGCTAGAAATCCTGTCTCGGTAAACCTTACCTATTACCTTCGACAAAAGTGCAGGTAAGCCAACGGGACAGAGATGGGTTTCCATAACCCCGGCTTTAAAGATTAGGGTGAAAGTCGACATGAGCTAATTCTGCGTTGAGCTTTCAAAAACACAATCAACGGCTACTCCAGGAACTCCACCAGATGTTGGACGATTGCCAGATGGATAACTTCGGGCTCCACTGACGTAGTCCTTGCCGAGCCGATAAGAAACTTGGGTACATCACCTACTGCCCTGGCCCCCTCTGACACAAGGGGACCAGCGCCGGTGAAGGTCAGCGAAAGGTCCGAGATTCCGCTCTCTCGCCTATACACATACTGGAATTGGTGCTGGAGTGGGTCCGCCCATTCGAGATTGTCGGTGGCTGTTCGACCTTGAATATCTCAGATTTTCAGCAGCCACCCTGAGAGCCGCTCTTGGCTGAATGCTTTAGTAGTACCTCCTGCTATTCATTTTGGCGCTTTTGGCTGTAAGCTTTCCTTACTTTCCTCTACATTTCTTTCGTATCTTACTCAACTCTACTCATTCCGCTTAATGCAGTGAAAGAAGTGTACGGTCACCTTCTTTCGGTGTCTGACCTAATAGGGTTTCTTCTTCTAGATAGTCCTCTGAAGTGACTAGACCACCGTGGCAGGACAGTCCTCAGGCGAGCCTTCCTTGGAGTTTCTAATATGTCTTCCAGTTAGAGGAGAGTATTCCTTATGCACCTCCACTTCAGCCAGACAAAGCTCCCACACTGTTTAGCTGATCATTCGACCACAGCCCACCGTTCCTTCAAAGATGTAACCAACTAGGTGGCAGCTGCCATACTGAGCAGGCTGTTGGTGGTCACATAAGTGTTCGATTGATATGAGTGTGGATTCACGATGATAGACCCACTGAGCCTTGAGCTCAAGAATTTCCCTTCTTTTTTGGTGTTTCAGATCAGTCAGTAGCAACCCCCGAGAGAAAGGCGCTGGACTCTTCCCGCTACTCTGTCTTCCACCACCTGTCATTTCTGGTCTACCCAAGTTGACTGTTGAATGGATAACTCCGCTATCGCTATTTCCCAACGGAAACCCAGACTGGAGGTCTGGAACTTCTTGCAGGCATCTAGTATTTATAGGCTTTAGGGTAGATGGACAACATCCTTGCCTTTGTCCGCACGCCTCGGTATAATGCTGAGTCTGCCCCCTACAACGCAGCATAGCGGGTTTTGCTAGAATGATTCCCTAGGATAAATTTTCCCCTTTAAGCCCACCACGGGATGCATTGGCTTCCCAGCGATAGAAACTTCCCTCGAGTCTGTGGGAAGCCTTGAGTGTTGGGCGGGTTGGTCGTATTCCCCCGTCGGAGACGACGGATTCCGGGTCACGTAGACAGCTGTGAGTTCTGCAAGCTTCAAGCTCAACCAAAGTATGATTAAGATGGTGATGATGCTCTCGCATGCGAAGTAAAACTCTTTGTTGCAGATTTCCATGCTACCCGCTTGCCTAGCTGGCAATAAAGTTGAGTTAATTCAATGCTCGATATCCTCCTCGGGTTATATTCATGACTTGGTGCCCCCCCCATTACACCTACAACCAACTTGCGAGCTTCGGGTATCGACCACTTGTCACCCACACTTGCTGCATTTGTGTACGCATGCAGTAGCTTTGCAGTCACCCGATCATAGTACGGATTCTCAGGGGTCTCAATCACTCGTAGTCCATGTCAGAGTGACTTCATTGTTTACCTGGACGGTAACTTCGGTAACCTTTTGGCTTCTGTTTATGAAGGCCCTTGCCGTTCCAACATACGAGGGTCGAGCAATCGACGTGGCTGGACCACCAGCGTGCTCTATCCGCGTGCCCATCCGGGTTTTGCATTCCACGGGGGCTCCTCCACGGTGACCACAGGACAACAGTGGCAGCCTGGCTACCTTAACTGTAGGTGAGTGCAGAACGGCAGATCAGAAGCTCGTAGGAAAGTGGTCACAGTCGCCCACTAGTCCCTTTTTTGAAGAGAAGTTCCATTAGGTTGAGCTGGGACAGTACATTTTGTAGCCTTCTAGGTCTTGTTTTCAGCCGTCAAAAGCATCCCGGCGTCCGGGCTTAGTGAACTCCGCAGCAAATGGCCCGGGCACCTTAACTTGACTCTCCTGAAGACCCCCATATAGCCACGCCTGAGGATAGGCTAAGGGGTCACTTGGCTAGGCATTTCGACTACCCTGATAAGGTTGACTACATGAAACCTCATTGCCCAGTCCCTTTGCCTCCCCAATTGTTACAGGTTCATCGATACTACTGGCTACCCCAACTTTGACTTTTCTGAGGGTGGCCTCAATCTAGCTTTGGAGTCTGTCCTGAGGCTGGGCAAAGGTCCTAACTTTCTTTCCCATATTTTCAAAGACGGTTGTTCAAGTTGATAAGAATATATTTCGCAGAGGCATCTATGTGGATACTAGGTGGGTGCCAGGTGTTAACAAGTCTGTTGCGACCCTCGTTTCGCCATATTTCCACTTCGTGACTCTCGAATCTGTCTTGTATTTGGCACTAATCTTCAGGGTAGACCCGTGTGGGTCTTCCTATTTGTCTGTTTCGATAACAGCTGCTGTGCCACCAACTGCCAGATGAAACCCTCCAGAGAAGTCCTCTACTTATGCTCTACCGAAAGGCCGATTGTGGAGAAATCTGATCAGATATTATTTTTATGGGCTTTAGTTTTTAAGGAGACTTCTCAAAGAACCTCGACCTTAGTGACCGTTGGTTGTTGAAGCAATGTGAACTTTCTGTTCACTTTGACGATTGAGTTTGCTTGCACCGGGTAATTTCAGGCAGCTTGGTCTGATCCAATCCAACCTCTTGCATCTTCTATGGAGGCCGTGGTAGGTCTTGGTTAAACCCCCATACTCGGCATGAAAATGTGTGCTGCAAGATTCACTCCATTTTCCCACCTCTTGATCAGCTTTTTAACACATTGGATTACCACAGTGGTCGCTAGCCGGATAATGTTCGTTTCGCTTGCTACAAGATGCACCATTTCTGACTATCACTAATGCGAGCACTCGAGAGGAGAAGGCGGATTTGAGAAGTATGGAGTGACGGACTTCTATGGATAGTTGAGACACGCTTAACACGTTCTAAAAGATTCTTAGCGTCCAATCGCGGACTTCATTACGGTTCTCTGTGAAACAATCATAAGTCCCACGCGAGAGCTGTATAAAAGCCAGCGGTAACCGCCCCATGAATTAGAGTCGGCCTTATACAAGCAAATTCATTATCTTAGAATTTTATTGTTTACCAATACAGTGTAGTCTAAATCGTTGGTGGGTTGTCGACGTTTTGGTCGCCACGGGCAACCATTTTCTTGGCTGGTTTTACAACCGAATGAGACTGAAATGATAGGCGAGAGCAGTTGGATGTTAGTCATCATCGCTTCAAGTTCAAGCGGTCAAGTCAACGAAATGTCTGCGCAGAAAGCGGGTCAAAGTTGGTAGAACAAATACAGTGCACGGACCAGTCAGCTGTAACTTGAGGTCGATGTCCGATGTGTGGTTCAGCGAATAATCGAGTGTGGCGCAAAACTTTATTAGGGAAAGTAAACTTGGAATAAAGATAGGGGGACCAGATCGATGACAAGTTAGAGCCTCGACTTTCGTTGTTCTTCGATTAAGCATGGATCGCTGAGAGACAAGATAAAAGCACAAACTGCACGTGACTCTATCCGGAAAGCTTGGTGTTTTATCAGCGGATCACAGGAAATTTACCACACCAGGAATTTATTATCCTCACTAATAAGCATAGATTCTTAGGCCTTCCTGAATTCAGTCCCCGGTCTACAGAGACCAATCTCCGGATTGTCCATCCCTGTCTCGCTACTTGGACCTAGACTTTTCTGCTTCAAATTCAATATCCTTTTTTCAAACAATGTTTGAGCAAAGCATTGAATTTTGTGTCCTATGTATTTCCTGAAACCGCGGTTTTACTGCTGATTTCACTAGCCACGCACCATTACTTCACGGTGTAGCACAGTCCGGTTTCCTGCCTAACATAACAGAGACATGGGTCTTCATTGCACGCCTAATGAAAGATACTTTACGCACTGTGAGCGTTCAGTTTGCCATTTCAAACCAGGCGAAAATACTACGAGAATAATCAGTTACAGACAGACTCTAGAGGTCACATCTTTTCTTCCAGTGAACATGCTCACAGGTCAATTCCATAGACGACCTTGCTCCACCTATAACCTGGAGACCCTGAAATATACTGGCGGTTGCTATTTCTATCATCCTTTATGCTGCCTATTGCATTAGCTACAGTTTGTTCCGCCTGAGACGTAAGGACTAGCTGCAAACCTGGATCAAACATTCCCCAGCTGCTTCCCGGTAATCTCTTCCCAAAAACCTGAGTCATTCTGGATTAGATGGTCCAACTGAAATCAGGGGAAATGTACAATAACCTCAACTATCCTGCTGGATCAAACTGAAAACATCTGCTCCCCATAGAGAGACTTTCAAGGTTCTGGGGTCTTTTTTCTTACGCCTTGCCCTTCTGACCCTCAATCATGCATGTTACGAGACATTGTGTCTTCTCCAAAGGGACTGCCCTATAAATGAAGTCCAGCTATATCCACAAACGTTTGCAGAAGAACTTGCTCAAAGGGCTACGCAAGGCTGGCCTCGGTCAGAAGAGCCCATTGTGGGCCTTTTGAGCATTTGTTCCACACTTATCCTGTTATGTAAGATCGGTTTCACGAGAATCCACAAAGATTGGCTGCCTAATAACTGTAGTTTTCGAGTGGCTGTGGCCCCTTCTCTGATAAGTGCTAGATAGAATTCCTCGGGGGTTGCTACGAGCGCCTGATTTCTTGTGCTAATTTTGAAGGAGCCTTTGTTCACTTTGAGCTGCTGCTTTCGTGCTTCCTCCCATGTTGATAGAAATATGTAGGTTAAACTACGTGATGACTCGGCTAGCCGGTATAGAAAGCAAAAACCTCGATGTTTTAGTTTGGTACTCTTTGCAGTTCTCCTCCTTCTGTGAGCGGAAAAGGTACAACAAAGTTATCGTGAAAACCCTCTTCGTCTTGCCGGCACTGGCCTTCAAGTTGGCCAAGGATGTCTCCCGTTTCTTGCAAACAGTCCAGGAGCACCTGCCACGAGATCTGCTTGTAAAAGACATCCGAAGAGGGGGAGTAATAGAGCACCTTACTCGCACAGCATCACAAAACTAGTCCCCTATTATACAATCGGCCTTGAGCCATGAAACTGTGAATCACTAAGTGAGACTGTCGTGCGCTTTGTGGTGTGTGGGTGGGCAGGATTAGACCTTCGCCGAATAATGACGCGATGCATATTCCCATGCTTGGCAACTTACGGAGTTCGTTTTAATTCGTTTAAGGGAAAAACAGCTGATATTTGAGCTTCATTTTCCTTTTTGATCAGCTTCGTATGCGGATCCGGGTTTTTGGCTTCCCAGTTCCCCCTTTCTTTCACTTTCACGTTTTTCTTCCTTTTTACTCAAAGTCAACGTCTCTACCTTGTCCTCCCGCTTTATTCTTAGCGCTGTTTGCCCCATCTCTCTGTTATTTCTCTCTCACCATTACCATTTCTGTCTTAATCTCTTTTCATCTTCTACATCTTTTGCAGCTGTAAGTCATCCTCACTTTATTTTGTCAACATGTTTCCAACGCGTTTCATCCGAGCGGAACTTCAGATTCCCGTTACCAGTGCAGATTTCCTTCCACACTTTGGTTAACAGTGTGTCTCAAAAATGCGGCCGGTGACAACACAACCAATGAGTTCTTCACTGGCGTAGCAAAATAAATCAACTCCCCGGGCGATCGACTGACCATCCCTTGGCCACTGTTTGCTGACAATTCGAAAGAGTTTGCGTCCCCTTATAGGCCTTGCCAGTTCTCCAACTCATTGTCCCATTCCCTTAATCACTGAATCCTTACCACGAGGCAACAAGTTTATTTTCAACAGCTCAAACATAATCTCGATAAAACCTTTATTGTAATTCTTGGATAGAAACAAGTGACGAATCTTGGCTCCATTGGGTCATGTTCCATCTCACAAGCCTTGACGATGAATATGGTTCCATATTTGTCGGGTGATTAGAGATCCTATACAGACTTCCATCCTCTGAACAACGTCAATTTTCGGGATGTTATCAAAACTCATGTATACGTGGCCCTGCGTGTAACTTCTCAAGACAAATAAATTTTTCTAGGTCGATCTCCCAAAAACCAAATTCTAGTGTTTACAGAGGACACTCGGGAATGCAAACATCTATACTTCCGATCTTTTTGAGCTCGTAAGCCTGCCGTTTGGGTCACGAAACTCCGTGCAGACATTCCATCTTTTACTGATGGAAGGCCCCGACGTCTGCTCTTTGTCCTTGGCCTCCTTCTCGACATTTCATTTGCCAGAACCTTTCAGGTGGCTTTTGTCGTAAAGCGCAAACAAGTAGTTTTCCTTGGGACGCATTTCCAGTCATCCCACGTTTTACTCGGTCATACAATACAGGAAATATTCTGCGTAAATTAGAAGTGTTCACAATATTTTTCTGTTTCTTTGAAAGCACGAGATTTTGTTGTTGTAAAATATGAGCTTCAGAAACATATTTCAAAGACAATTAGCAGTTTTCTCTAAACCGACCGATTAACGAACTTTAAACTGAGAGTTTAAAATGCCTTCGACTCCGAGCTGCTTCGTAACCTTGCTTGGCAACGCTAGTGAAGCCAGGAGCAAATGTAAGTCATTTGAACAAAATTTAGCACCCTTGGAAAGGAAAATACTCAAAGTAAAAGGTGCAATGACCTAGGTACCACGGCCTGCATGCATGATTGGTCTTTCAAAGCACCCGAAAGCTCATAGTTCACTATTGGCCGTCGGCTTCGTGGACTCGAAGGCTTCGGAGGTGTATCGAAGAACTGGTGTTTGAAAAACGACGTAGGCTCTAGTGTTCCGGAATGCCCGCCGCTTTCCCCAACTAAACGAAAGCTGCTTCTAGCCTTCGATATGTAGATCTTTGACTCCTTCCTTGAGGAGGCTAAGAAAAGAATCAGCGGAATGTCTGTCTGCTTCTGTTTCAATTCTGTGAGGAAAACCTTGCCTCGAAAGTCCCTAGGAGGAAGGAAACCAAGGCCATATCCATTCTATTCAAAAGCGTGGAAATTGTGGCCCACGAGATCTCACAACAGAAGGATGTTTTTGGGTAGGTAAGCCTTCAGGCTGCAAGGTCTTAACCTCGCGATCCATAACCTTCCAATCTTCCTTAACGACCCATTACAACCAGCATGGTCAAACCAATTCCGTAGATCGGTGCACCTGCTGTCCCGCCAGCCAGCCACCCTTCAGAGTCGGCTCAGAGGTCTCGACTTTGCATTAAAATCTCCTCTATGTTTCTCGACCTTGACCAAGGCCCATGCGCAATGCATGATCATAGTGTTCTGCATTACACAGCAGCATGTAATATTTACAAGTTTCAAAGGCGGGATTCGCACATGTCATTGACTGGACAATATAGCTGGGCAGCGGTTGAATGAACCAAAGTGGTAACTGCCAGTGCGGCAAACGGAAATCTGTTTTCATTCAGGCAAGGGATCTTGTGGATACCTAACCAAACGTAAAACTCGTGAAAAAGCGTCAGTCAGATTTGCGGAAGATGAGGCTTACATAAAAATGGCTTAGAGAATGGTGCACCGAGAACCCAAAGAAAAAACTGGGACGAATGGAAGGAAACACATGGATGCTCCCACTGGATATTTGAAGGGTCCATTTAAAAAACCAGAGAGAGTGTCCCACTGATGGACATCCAGTAACTGTAGAAAACAAAGTTACCATAGGACTTTCAAAGTACCTTCAGTGATACCAACGGTGCACGGCCAAGTTTATCTCCAATGATGTTATTTGGATGAACCGCTACGTCAGGAGGAGATGGTTTGAAGCACCCGATGAAGACGGGACAGTGCGAAGTCGGGTGAACTTATTATGACAGTCCTTATTCAGGTGATTTTAGTTCTATACGAATGAACGACTTTTAGCTTGAAGGTGGACATGGAGACAAATACTTCACAAGGAACGTCATGTGCTGGTCAAGCTACATGAATGACCCTTGGACTGCTAGCTGGGGACTTCAAATCGGATTCTTTGTGGAAACAGTCATCTGGAGTCAGGAGATGTAGCAGATACGTCAAGGAAAGTATGAAGAGATGGTGTGGAAAGATGAGTTCTGAGTACTCGAAGTCCTGTGGAAGTGGCTGGCTGAGGACCAGAACAGAGTAGACAACTGACATTATACGAAAGTAAGAATAAACTTCACTATATATACAATGAAAGCTTTAACAGTCCAGTTTCGACCAGATGTGAGTGATTGGTATTTTTTCATAATATTTATGTTTTCCACTGAAGTTAGGTTAGGAATTAAGGCTCCAACATGAGTGGTCTCACCGGATGAGGCTGATCGTTCATAAAAAAAGGCAGGGGTAGCGGGCAATAATGGACAGGGATTGGGTTGGCTGGCAAAAAGGGGGATAGTAGGTTGAGAATGTAACTGTGACGGTTTGATTATGGCCATTATTTGAGTACTACAAGGCAATACAGGAGGAACGGTTTGAAGGGTATATGGAACGCGGCTGTTAGAACGGTACGTGGTGGCGTCTGGTGTCGGGGATCCCCCCGCGCTCCGGCAAAATTATTGTGGTTGACTGTAACCCGGCCAACAGTACTGTGATCACAGTGACAAGCTATGTAAGGGGTTTTATATAGCGTCGACCAGCGTAAGTGTAAGTTTAAGCCATGGCCTTCCAGCGTGGAGAGTAGCCCATTCCGGCCGAACAGTCTGTCAAATCCATGCTCCAATCCGGGAGTATCACGCAGTGGGCCGATGGCTACCCAATTAACCAGCATGATTTGAAAGAGTTAGAGAATGTGGCCGTCTGGAGGAAGTTCCAACCGAGTGCTGGGTTCAACTTTTTGATAAAGGTCCGACAATTAAACCTTTAGTGGGTGGGTTACCGAATGCCTAGAACAGATGGAAAGATTAGCGGCCTGAAAAGGGTTTCAGCTGCGGGTTGTGATAACGGATGAAGGCGACGCGTAATAAACTGAGTGTATTTGTATCAATACGGCAAGGGTGAGGCTTGGTTCCTGCGTTCGATGAAGAGTACTTTACGCCGTAGATGGGATTATAAAGTAATAATAATAATAATGGTATATTTCTCGGCTATGGTCGAGACACACGCGCAGGCGCATGATCATGGTGTATAGCTTTACTCAGTAAGATGAAATATTCACAAACTTCAGGTATAAAAGTCAAAAGTGCCAGCGGTAGAAAAACATAGCCAGCGAAAGTTTATATGGATCACTCTAATAATGGCTTGAGCGGCAACTTTGAACAGGTTTCGATTTCGCGCTGAGCGGTGGCGCACCGTGGGGATACCGAGTAGGTCGGTCATTCATAATGCTAAAGGTGCGTCATCAACGAGATTGATGCAAGCCATGGAAAACGGCGGTTTACCGCGAATCTGCGAACAATAAAGTTTCAAATAGGAAGAAAAAGAGGTTGCATGGAAATACACTCGGGGAAATCGATGCACGCGAATAGAATAACAAACCATGAAGCTGATGCAAACCCTGAATGTCGGTTCTACCGGGGTTCAACAAAAGGAATGAGTTATGAAACACGGAGGCATGAAACCATTTTTATGAATGTACATTTGGGAACGTTTGTGAGAGTGGAAGAAACAGAAGTCCATATCAAGGTGAGTTTAATTTCAGGATCAGTAACCTGTACCATTCAGAAAAGCGAAAGTACAACTGGAGGGTCCTGGAAAGGTGGAGGATCAATTTCCAGCCGGACATGGATCGTGGGAAAGATAGACTATTGCAACAGATATTAAAGTTTGGAGGGAGCTTGTTGGCGGGGATAAGCCACAGCTGCCATATTATATATATAGGCTGCAAGCTGATAAAGTCACGGGCACCGGGCCGGCAACATATATATGCGTTCACAAATGTTGATGTTTCGTCAGTGTGTTATGTTGGCGTGCCTTACTCGGTGTGACGAAGAGCTTTATTTGTAGCAGGGTTTGTTACAGAGGGAAATAAAATTGAGGTGAGAGTAAAAGCTTCCGATGTATGAAATGAGAGAGGCGGAATGTATACGGGCTACCTCTAGATCATGGCGACAGACCTGTCGTATTCGATAATTGACTGAGGGCACCAGCTTAATGGCGGGCATCATGTTATAAAGTAGATTCAATCTATACACTCTGCCACGAGTTTGATATTTTCAGGACGTTTTTAAAGAGGTGATGATACATCATGAACCCGTGCGTGCGGAGAAGTAAAAAGTTATTGGTAGGGCAGACTTTTATGTGAAGACATGATATCATATAGAGTTTTAAGAGGACGGCGTTAGACATTGCGGCTATCCGAACACATGCTTTTTATGTGTGGGCGCCGGATAATGGCTGAAATTCTCTCCTGTCGCCTACCGATAGAGCCAAGGACGGATTGTTTGTGTTCTAGACATAAGAGGTGCAGATGTTTTACACCTTGTGCAATATGGAGATTTGTTGAGGGTGAAGACTAAGGCTATCGCGTGAGATGCTTGTGTTCACTATTTATTTGTGCCTGGAGGAGAGAAAAGAGGAGCTTGGAAAACCAAGTAGGTCTCAGCTTCTATTGAGCAGCATACTGCCCATGATTAAGTGGCCGGAGTGGACTTTAGAATGACTAAGTTTTCGAATTATTCTTGAGAACCAATAAGTGCTGGTGATCGTCGGTGCACATATCAGCGAAATAGATCTTAACCGCAGAGCATTTCAAGTGGTTAAACATCAGTGAGCTTCTATGTAAAACGGAACTTGTCACGAACCAGCAGGTTAAAGATGCTGCGAAGAAAGCAAAATGGTTTAAAGTGAGAGGATTAGAGTCGTTCATATTTGGGAAGCTCAAACGGTGTGCTGTCAACCAGCACGGGCGCGGGAAGACATTTAGAGGGTTCACCTTGTGTGAGCTTCTCCAAGGAGCCTCCATATAACCTATACATAAAAAGCACTGACTTTGGGCTGTGACACCAAGTGGTACAGCCATAAAAGTCGTTTCCACTGAATCCGTCTCTTCGGCCGGCACAGCAAAACGATAATCACAATCGAGAAGTCTCCCGACCCGAGTGTTGAGCTCAAAGTCAAAAGGCTGTCGCAGAGCTGTCAACCAACACCCCGCGATCTATGTCTTCCTTTGTTCTAATAAATCGCCAACTAGTTTTCAGCACGGTACCGCACTATTCACCGTTTGTAAACACACAAAAACCATCCTCAGCAGTGATCCCCCCTGTCAGACAATCCAAGAACCAAAGTGGAAATTAAGGCGGCCTTGTTGAGCACCAGTGAAGCTTCAGCCGCCATAGCCAGACAGTGGCAAACAGTGCAACACAGTTAAAAAATTGGTGAGTTGGTCGGCTAGAATTTGTATGAAAATGGCAAGGAAAGGTTGTTTGACACTGCATTCATTGACCGTCCGGCCAACAACCACGAACGAATTCAACTGCCGGGTTGTGCAATCCCCCCTCACGGGAAGCCACCTTTCATGCCTTGGGTTGCCTGTTAGCTTTGCCGCCAAAGTGCCAACTTCTCACCCAGCACTCCATAATAGTCATAGACCAACAGCTTCGTCTCTATTAGTTTGAGTAAATCCTAATCTCCTACCCATGGTGCTTCGTGTAGCCAGATCACCTTATCCTCGACCCAGCTTAGAGGGCCAAACAAACTTGGATCTCTGATGTAACAGTTAAAAAACCTATGGTCCAACCATCATATCCATTATCAGCATACGTGAAGTAGCTCACCGGTGAGTATAATCAATCTTTTGAATATCCATGTAGCCGGCTGTGTCATGGTGCGATCGACAATTTAGATATCATTATTGCCGGTGTATCGATGCGATATCACACTACGAATTTGACATGATGCCTATCACCACCATCTCCAGCGCCATACCTTGGACCAGCGTGACAGGTCCCCACGCACTCCAAGCAAATTTTGTAGCGCCCCTCGAATGTTCAGCCCGGCAGAAATCAGCTGCCAGACATCCCTTCCGCCCCTCATTCCACTGTAGCACTTCTCTGTATCAGTCTACCCTGCCTGAAGCAGCCATTTTTGTACACTGCCGACTTCCAACTTCGAGGGCACTCATGCTTCACTCAATCAGCAGGGAACACAGCCTACTGTAAAGAACAAATACTTAAAATCCTTCCAAGTGTTCTATGTGCTTTGCGAATTGGACTATATTTAACATTACCCCAAAAGGCTCGCCCATATACCACGCTTTTTCACGTTTGTTTTTCCATGTGAAACATTTGAATTGGCCTTGAACCGTCTCTGGCAGTCGTGCTTGAGCCACGGGGCTTTGAACCTTCTGGATTTTACTGTGAAGTCTATTTGGCCGCATACTTGAGGTTTGTATATATTTGTACCCTTTGTGAGTTTCAATTAAGTACCGTAGAAACTATGAGTCAATCTTGTTTTAGTTTTGAGATTCGTTTGAATTGGCTACGCGTTGCTCGACCTGCGAGAATTGACTTACACCTACGGCTAATTAGCACGGAGCCGAAAAAAAATTTTTTTTAGCTGGCTTAGGCACGCAGTAAACCGATGTCACAGTTTCACCTCCAGTTAAATCATCCCCACCTGTTCTACAATAACGCTGCGACCAATAACACGTCAACCCACACTTCACACATAAAACGAGGTCCCCAAATGTAATAGCAAGCGCAACCTAATTTTTCATCTGCCTCGCCTCGGATATTCTGATTCTGACTTCCCCTCAAGTTTAACGAAGCCCTCCCCAACCTTCACAGCTGGACCAGAGGTGATCAGCTTCTACAAGCATCTATTCGAATCCGGTCTCCAATGCCCCTGATCGCTACCCATCCTACTAGTTCTCCCCAGATCTCTACAAACTATTTTCATGTTGCTCACGTCTCCCTCTGTTGACATTATGCAAAATACACAGCAACCTGGACAGGAATGTCCCATCTAACTCGTCGGTGCCGGGACTAGCATACCAACAATTCCACCTCCTCGGGTATCAGTGGCTGCACAACTACCCCTCAAGAAAAGACCGGAAAATACAACAACCTTGTCCTTTCTTTCCGTCGACATGCGTTCGCTGCCGGAGGAAATTCACCTTTTGCTCGCCCGAGTCCTATACTATAACTGTGAATTATTTTCATCAGAGTGAAACGGCTTAGCGCAGACACTGCCGACTCAAACTTTACCTTGACGGGTTACAGGACCTTCAGTAGCTCTGGTACACCACCCACGAGGATGTTGCCCTGTACAGTGCAAAACCCTTTCCCGTTTCCTCGAAGCAGACGCGGTACTCTTCGCGGCTAATGGCTCACCCTGCGTAACACGTTCACGTTACATTTATCAATCACCTGAAGTAGCCAGCTACATTAATGTACATATGGATGACGCCTTCCGCCCTGCGAGCACCTACTGTAAGGATCACAGGCTGGTCGCAAGTGATTTCAGGGCTTCAGTAAATTGTTAGTTAGCACAGGCTGCCCCAAGAAGTTGTTAGGCTTTTGTTACCTGAGCAGTTTTGTTGAATGGATCCAATGCTTTCAGTCGTCTACTAGGGGAGTCAGTACTCGATCAGGTCCTTTAAGGTCTTCATAAGTTAACTACTTCAGTGTGGGATAGCTTTCCCATCTATGATCACTGGGAGTTCTCTGTTAGTCACCAGAATGGCAGCTTAGGGATCCCTTGCCAGTTCACACCAATCCCAAAACCAGAATTAGATCGCATCGTAGTCACCACGGCGCTGAGCTGAAAATCATATAATGTGCAAATAAGTAGGAACCTTAAGTGCGCGGCCCAATAGGCCCAATGGTAAAACCCAAAGGTTCAACCCGCAGTAGCCCAAGCACAACAGTCGGAAAAGATTCCAGGCGACATTCAAAATATCCCACACAAATAAATGAATAAACCTGTTTCGTATGAACGAGCCTAGGGAAGTAATTTCAAAGACAGTCACGTTCATGAAGTGCGTATATCATTTGAAGGGATTTTCAAAATATGTCCCCTACGGTTTCAGTTCCCTGTACCAGAAAATTTCACTTCCCCTAATCCATCTGCCAGAACATGTCTCTCAACCTAATGAGATAGACTTCAAACAAAGTCAAACCTCAGGATTCGGACTTACCTTTTCTTTCTTCCGACCTCCAGGTGGTAGCAGATCAGCTACATTCTATCCTCAACCAAAGTTCAGACAATATTGCCCCAGCTGTGTAACGTTCGTAGAAATCCAGAACAAGCAGACTGGCAGGGTTAAAATACAGACTCTGTAGACTTTGCTGATTTGTATTCAAAACCGAGGACCATTCGGTATATATTCAAGTGGATTGACTATCAATGACAAGCCAGTCACAAGCTGGGCTGGCTTTCACTCGGCATGAGTCAAAAGCCCCTTTGTCAACCCAAAAGATGGTAATCCTGAAAGTCCTAATCGCGCAAGATCATACCCTTCATTACTGTCGACAACTTGCATCTGTATGAACCAGATGAGGTGAAGGAATCTTCTAACACATTATTATTTTCAGTCCTGATATTTACCTTACCGACTCCCACAGCATACTCTGCATGCCTTTCAAGTTAGACTCCACCTACGGTATAATTTCACCCCGTGATGGTCCCCAGTTCTTGGATGCCGTGGAAGCCTCTTACCGCCCGGGTCTGGATGCCATTCCACCGGCCGTGTTCACTTCCGGAGATCCGAACTTCCTTATAATTTTATTCGGTTCTTATAAATTTTCCCTGAACTCCAGAATGCTTCCTGCACAAGGGAAAAGATCAAAAATTATCCCCTTTATAAAAAATGGTTTCTTCATGGTCTCGAAAACTACGGCCCTAACACCCACACACCGGCTCCCTGTGAAACCATGAAGAAGGTAGACAAACCAAAAAACGGCTAGCTTTTTGCCAAGTAACTCGCCCAGTCTAGGCCAACACGGTTTCCGGACAAGCCGTTTGCGTTATTCTAGTCTGCTTGACTTCTTGAACCCTGTTGCGAACGATACTAACAACGGACCTTCCATGATAATTATCCTGCTAGGAGTAAAAAATGCTTTTGACCGGGTTTCGCTCACTCGGCTCTTGGCACAGGCCGAATTTTATGGCGCCGTGGACCCTTTGCTCAGTTAAATGCCATCTTAATCCCCAGACAGTCACCCATTGACCAAAAATAGTGGGTTCGTCTCTGGACCCAAACCAGTCAATGGTGGTTCATCCAAAGTGCGTTCTGGAGTAGGCAACTTTTCCCCATATACGTGGAATACATTTCTGTTGTCATTCACCACGGCCATCTCCACCTCTTCGCGGGTTACATCGGAAGCTCCTGTATAATTTTGATCCTAGAATGCTTGTTTCTGTTATCAGTGGTGCGCTGTAATATTTAGCAGCCCCCATTGACTGCGGAGCTTGTTTATTAATGGTATTCCCTGATGAGAAAGAATTTTCCCACTTCAAGTACAGCATCTTCCCAAGCAGTTTTCTTACTGATGGTCACTATTTTTTCCAGCAGCCTGTTGGTGCGAGGTTTAAATTTGCAGTGTAAAGGCTCTTTCGCTTTCTCAGAAAACACAGCCACTCATATTGTGAGGACTGAAGGACTTCGACCTCTTTCCGCCCAAGTAGAAATATCTAAGACTTTCAGGACCCATCCCAGAGAATGGCTCGCATCGCAGACTCTAACCCTATCTGTATATCCGGACACCAGTGAAGGAGGGCTTTAAGAATGGGCAAATTTCTAACAGATCGTAGTCTTCATTTTTCGACCATCTCCGTCGTTTTACCATAGCCACAGCACGGCCATTACTTTACTGTTTGATGTCCATCCATTCATGTTACCCCCGTTCCCTACCAGATTTAGCCGCATTGGCTTTTATTATCTCTAGGCCAACCTTTACCATAATTTTAGCCTCAAATCGCTGGCCTGATATGCCCCGCCTACTGAACCCAAACTATATTAAGGATAACTTTCTTTTTTGTACGCTAACAGCTGGCCAAGTTTGTTCCGGCTTGTTGGCGGAATCTTTCCTTTGCAGCTTTAATAAGCAGTCCCTAACCTCTACCCCATTACCACATTTTTCATCTTTTCTCCTTAAGCATTTAATGAACCCACTGTCTCTTGGATCTATCCTCCGTATATCCTTCTTCCTGGCAATTGTTCGTCCTCAGCTGGGGCAAACCCAGACAGCGTCTTTCCGTTACTTTCGTTCCAGACTTGCAAGTGGCCATGCTCAAGTTTGATGGCTTTTCAGTAATTCTGGGACTGTCGTCTGCAGCTCGGCCAAAATTCGGGCATAAAAATTACTTTTCTCCTGGCACGGAGTTGCTCTCCTGGTGGTCTTAACCCCCAGAACCGGTGGCAGCACGAACTAATGAATGTTTGCAAAAGGGATTCTCTTAAAAGCTAAACAATACACAGTCGCTCTAATCCCAACGGCGCGGAGTATGGTCAGATCCACCGTTTCGGACGGAGTTTCCCTGGTGTGCACCAAGTCTGTGACGATGTACCGACACAGCAAGGTTGGCGGATTGCACCTCCTGAGTACAAGAAGGGTTTCCATGTTAGGTGTTCGGCGCCGTCAGCCTCTTTCACTGGCGTTGGTTTGCTGATTACAGAATATCTTCCTTGTGCCCGCGTACCTACCAACCAGCCTTTCTAGCTGCCTTCTCTGACTGTCAACACGCTCGCTGTGCACTGAACTTCTAAGTGAATGCGGCATTCAATCAATTCATAGGACAAATTTGAGCGACCACCTTTTCCAAAGTGGTTACTGTGTACTCATTTGGGGGCCGATTTCAGAAATCAATCCAGAGATGAGAAACAAACCTGCTCGGTGTATTTTCTTTGAAAAAGTGAAGTTTTTGTTCCTGGTTATCTCCTGAATATCATGTCGTTCCATTTTTTAGTGCTGGTGACTAAAGTCTGACAAAGTCCTGCATTGCTTTGGCTTGTGGTTGAAGGAACTGAAGCAAGCCTCTAAAAAAGAGATTTTATCGTCCGTTCGAAAATGAGGTACTTGATGAATTATATTTATATTGCCCCCCCCCCCTCCAGTTATGAGTTGATTAACATTTACGGCCTGAAACATCTTATAGAGAATTTGTAAGCGATATCTTTCATTGCTTACGTGTATAACCCGATGTACGTCAAATCTCAGTGGCTGTGGGTATAAAGACGTCAGAACGATGCAGCCTCCCTCGCACTTACTGTTAAATGGCGTATCTGACTTGGGGTGGCCCACTGTTGGAAACGATAACTTCGTTTTCCTTTCCATCCGGCAAAGCCATGAAAAGTCAGCTGAACAACAAGCGCTTGAATTATGTAGACCAGTTCTATGGTCACATAAAATTTACTCATTCTTCCTTGCAGAAGAAGACAATCACGAAGTGTATTGACTTTGGCAACTGCGTGGAATGGTTCCAAATTGGAACTTCGAGTGCTTAAACGTGCCACTTCAAGAAATGGTGTATGCATATGTATGCATCTACTGCACTTCTGGTGAAGGAAATGACCATGAAGATGAAAATCACCGCCAACTGCTGAGTCTTCAAAGTGATCCCTGGAAGCATCAAGTTTCCGTCACTTAGTTGTGCACACGAAATAAGACTCAGGTGCCAACTAACTGTCAATTACGCGCACCTGAACGGATAGCAACCAGTATAGAGTGACCCCGAAAAGGGCTTTGTGGTTCTTTTACGTGTTCTGGCTTTGGTGCCATTGGTTCGTGCGATGAACACAGCTGTAGTTCTCCTTGTTTTGAAACGCTGCGCACTTGAGGATTTTCCATCGTCCATACGTCGCGCACTTCACCCACTGAAATTCTTCATCAAGGTTCTCTGAGTGTTATGCTTTTCTGCATACGCTGCAGAAGTTCTCCCGAACAAGTGACGACCTGAAGTCCAACCTGCTCCCCTTCGTCGTTGCTCGGTAAGTGGCCGAAGTGGTCTTTCGGAGTCTTTGGAATTTGGCTGTATACAGCTGGTCCGCATAATCTGGCATATCTTCTTCATCCGCTTTCCTGGATTTTGAGGCTAACTTAAGCCGGCAAACGTGTGCCCTGTGCGAACTCACTGCGAACTGTATTAGCCCAACTGGTAATTGGAACTAGTATGCAGTCCGGCTTTACCCGTTGCTTCCTGGTTCCGTGTATTATGGAAACGCCCGCCTCCGAATATAAGACCAAAAGGAGTCGTAATTTCCGGCAGTTCGTACAACACCTGTACCTCTGGAAGAACACACATCATGGTCGGAGGCGCACTGACCTGTCTTCTGAAGTGCTGCAAGTTCTGCTCTCCCAACATACTTGAAGCAACAAACAAGTCTTTTGCGAGGTACTCGGACTCGGCTAAAGGATCATTCTTGGGAGTGATTTTCCACGGCGGCTGCGGTCCTGCAACCGGTAAGGCATCTATCTCCGTTGCAGCAAGTTGTGATATCGCCTTCAGAAACCGTATTCTCAATGATATTCCATCCAGCAGCTGACTGTTCTGTTTCTGAACCTGCCGTATATGCTTACATAGAAGGCTACAAATGTGATTGAACGAACATTTACGTGTGACTTTCCCATCACTAAGATGTGGAACTTCCAAATCCTACGATTTTGGACGAAGCAGGTCTCTTCGACCTGATTTTCTGCGCAGACGCTTCATGAGCACACCACTAGCGTAACATCTCATAGTGCGTGAAATAGGTTGCAGCCACAGTATTCTAGCTGAGGCACCAAAACCTAACATTTGATCCCCAGCCAGTCGGTGGGAGCTAGTTTCATTCAGCAATAGAACGCTATTACCCACATTCTTAAACACATCTAGCACATTGGAACGATGGGACACGCCAATTTTCAAGTGTCTGTTCCCAGTTTCTACTCGATTTGTTGTAAAATTCTCCAGTAACAGTACCCTACGCGGCAGATAACCTGCCCAAAGTTGCTTGAAAGGCAACCTTTTTCTATTCGGATACGCGGCAGCCTCGAAGTTTCTTGTCTCTCTGTCTCGGCGCGAAACCCATCAAAACAAAGCCGGGAAGAGAAGACTGCCAAATTACTCCTCCACTGAAAGACGCGCCACTTCTCTCTTTGTCACAACGCAGGCAGCCGGGTACACCGTCGTTTAATATCCTGAGTGATATGAAACCTGCAGAATGCTACTTGCGAACTGGGATAAACATCCGCAAACACAAGGTACTGTGCAAAACTACGATCGACTAAAACAGTCTTACAGCGGAAGCCTTGCGGAGTGATCCGGGGCATGAACACTAGGGCCCTGTGGTAACTAGCATTGCTGTCACTGGGGAGAATCGCGTAAAACACGCTGCTCCCCAGACTTGCTGCTTCCACAATCATGATGCGCCACAAACTAAAGCCACCGAGGTTCAGATGGTGGGCGGCAACAGCCACCGTTACACCACCAAATCCGCTACATAACTCGTTACTAAAGCGAGGCAGGAAGAATGCATATTTCATCTCCTGCTCTTTGTTTATTACCTCCGAACGAACGTGGGCATCTAGTAAACTCTGAACCTGTTCCGGTCGAATGGACTTTTTTCGCAGTTATCCCAGTTCGTACGAGAACAAAATCTTGACGCGTAAGTCAGCAGTTACATTTCTTTCCCACATATTACCTAAGCTCCGATGTATTTCGAAAACTACCCATCAAAGGAACACATGAGTTTCTTGCTCGTGCTTAGGTCAACGATTAAGCACACAGAACCCTTCACTCCATACTTGGAAACTGTGTGAATGCCTCATGGACCTGCCAACAACGCAGCGGCACGAGCCAGTTTAGTAAACCGTGACGAAGTCAGCGCACTCTGAACTCGGACGCCTGAATGATATTCTATCTTTGAAGGATAAACGCCTCCCCTAGGGATTTACCATTTTACTCCTCCGGTGGAAGAAGCAAATTTCGATTAAGTAATGCGACATACTGTCCGGCTATTTAGCGCCCCGTTTCTTCGCCATTTCAAACTTTTCAGAGTTGTGAACGTAGGAGGACGGACACTTTTCTCTCTGGAAGTCGCAAAAATCGTCTTCGAAGAAGTCCAAGCCGGAAAAACCGCAGGATCATCGGCAAGCAGGCACTGCACTGGTCGAATGGGAAGGCACAAGAGGTAGCGCCAGAGGCACAGAATCTTGGCTGACACACGTTTATGTATGGCCGGTGAGCCGATCAAAATTTTCCAAGCCGAACAGGTTAGCAGAGTTGAATAAATTACAGGGAATTGATGCAAGACCGGTCAACGTTCCACAATGTAAACAGGTAGGATAATCCATTGGAATAATGCGTTATACCGTGACATTTGTCATTTCACCATTCACGTCACAGCGGCTGGGTGGTTCTTTACACCAATACCTTTTGAGTGATTGGACACTTCCTCAAGTGAAGGTGACCTTGAAACTGAAGTCGGGCTGTCTTGTCCTTTTTGCCTTTTTGCCCGTTTAGACTTGGTTAAATGTAATTTCTAGCCTTTTTCTTAAATTGTATGAACTGGTTATTTAGTGCCGTTGGCAATTGCACCACACCACAGTGAGGCTGTAATCTGTTATCGCAAAGTAGTTACATAAGTATTTTCAGGAGGTTCGAAGCGCAAAGCTTCTCAAATTATTCTTCAATAACCTAACTCAGAAAATCTTACGGCATTCTCAACCTAATCACATCCAGTCAGTGATTTACTCTACCCTTATTCTGCCACCACCCCCCCTCCTCAACGTAAAAATCTGAGTGCATTCTTCGAAGTGGTTCCTTACTCAAATGGCTGTTTTCTACGCCGAAGCTTTTGCTGGTCATTGAATCTTAAGGGAAACAAGTGTTTTTTTTGAATTTGCACCTATCTTCTAACGGATGTCACACGAGTGAAAAGTTTCTTTGAATAATTGGCACATGACATATAAAACCTGAGCCTTCATGGGACAAAAATGTTGCTTACTTGCTTGTTTCACCGGTATCCTCTCAAAAACCAATCACACAAGCTCGACTGCGAAACCAACGAATAAGCTTTCTAAAGCACCGAGCTCTGAGTTTGCTAGCTCCAGGAACCGCAAGCTAATACGGGCACCTCCTAGAGTATCGCTCAAAGACAGACCATGCTCGGTAGCTCTAACTGACTTATTTGACGAGGCTAGCAAGAAGGTCAGTGTACTTGGACTAAAATTAATTCAAATGAATTGACGTATGTCATCAATTGAAGATCTGTCATCCACGCTGGCACCCCTCACGCATTACTGATCCGGTGAGCATCCAGACTCTAGAAGTCTAATGGCATCTGGAAACTTTATTAGTACACTTGCTACTTAAGCAAGCCTGCACATGAAATATTCTAAAATTGCGGTTTTTCAATATTCCGGACCGTTTTTCCTCGTTGACAGTGAAGGATACTATTCTTAGTGCTTGCAATATGTCGAATCACTGGTGCCACTGAACTGGACAACATAGGCGGGCACAACGCAACAGCCGCTCTCAACCTATCCAGTTCCTAATTTAATATGTGACAACAAAATTTACCAGTAGGCTGCATGTCTTAGTGAGCAATAATTCGTCCAAGACCACTAAGATAACAACTGACGGAACTCCTTTGCGGAGAAAGATTGCTGGATAGGTAAATAACACTTGAACTTCGGCTACTGTCTCGGGTCCTCAAATCTCACCGTCAGAACTGCAGCCGCCCATTGAGGTTTCTGTTGCCATACCAACCTTGTGGCGTAGCTCTCAGCCGGTATCGATGGACTTGGGTGAACCTATATCACCATCGCTGGCACAGCCATATAGCAAGCTGTTTCGAAAAAGATCAGGCCATCGTCATCTCCACAGGCCTGAGCATCACGACATTCCCTGTTCTCGAACATTCCCTCCCTCAGGGCTGGCCCATCAGGCCAAACAAGTGAGTAGTGGTCACTCCTATCACTCCTGATAATTTGCAACTAACCACTTGAGTGCCGTCGACGAAACACACACTGTTGCCTCCTCAGAATAATAACGGCAGCTAAGTAGCCACTGAGAAATGCAACTGAAATAATAAAGTTATTCATCACAGGTCCCCAGAGTGCCCGAGTGAAAAAGACTCCTCCTTTGAAACACTAAATGTGCCACTCAGGGACGACTCCTTGAGGCGCCTACGACAGCAATCAATATTCAGCGTGCTATTATCATCTTATCCGACCGCTTCCTTTTGTATCTTCTACTCTCGAGCCGAGCATAACTTCCTAGGCGGGTTTCTTCAAATGCCTAGCCAGCCATTAGTTATTCCCACGACCTCAGCCTTCCCCATTTACAATCCCCACACAACAATTTCTAAGCTCTCCTTTTCTTCCTTGTCCAGTTTCCTCTCAAAACTGCTCTCCTTATGTGGACCAACTTTTCCGCAGGCTATAGAAGCAGTCTTATTTCCCCCTTTCGTTATCGAACCCGGTAATGCCCCCAGGCTCGTCTCCTTTTCGTCATTACCATTCCAGTAGAAGTATCTTGAGCGGATCAACTATATACGCGATTGTGTGCTTGCTCTGAAGAGCAAATATACCATGTTTTACAGGACAAACTGTATTTTTTCACCTCAGGTGCTGCTACTTACGGAAGTACCTCCTGCGCAAACACCTGGAGATATGAACTGTCCAAATAAAACTCCTCTCGGCATTTTTGTGGGTACTCCACAATTAGTCATTCTATCACCTTCACCTTTATCTGATACAAACCAGTCTATACAACTAAATCAACCTCCATCTCTTGCAGAGCCATTACTCGGTGATCATACGTTTATTGGATCCTCTGTCAGGGTCCACAATAATGAACTCTAATCTGGGCTTCTGTCCTTGATATTATTCAACCCTCAATCGGCACCAGAAAAAATGCACTCGGTGCATTCCTTGATCCTCACTCTAGAATATGATTTCATTTTATTGACTGGGACATAGCTACCTGATACTAATGCTCCTGAAGACATTGCTGTGGTAGGTTACTTGGCCTTTAGGAAAAATAGATCAACCCAGCGCGGAGAGGCTGTCTAATCTGCGTACGGGAAGGTCTCGTCTCATCTGTGTTCGAGTACCTAAATCTGGACAGGATGGAAGATTCGGAGTGGCTCAGTAGCAAAAGTCAGCATAATAAGATTTTCTTTGGTTGCGTTGCCTTCCGCCCGGCCCAAACAGTTTTGACTTTTCATAGACGGTTACTGGATGTTTGTTGGTCAACATTCTCTTCTCCGCTGAACTCACATGACTTGGTGACTAACATCCACCCCGGGGGATGGATTCGACATGTCTCCACCAACAAGATCAGATGGCAATCTGGACTCGATTTTTACCCTAGGTGTTATCCAACTGTCGAACCTTGTCCAAAAGAAATTTCCAGGAAATGATTATTCCATGTTTCCTGTAGGTCCTCTATCCCCTAGTTGATCCACCAAACGTCTTTCTGCTACTAGCTCTTTGCGTCGCGCTTGTAGGTACCTGTACATTTCCGACTTTTTCCATGATTTTCAACGTCCCTTGGTGCGACACTCCTTTGTTGTACCGACGTTTTAATGTGAAACACACACACCTTTTGGTCGTCAACACCGCGCAATACAAAAGGACTGTAAATAAATCTTTCATTCTGGCACGGTCTCATCTTCTGGTTTGGAGTGTCTTGGAATTATATCGATCGGAACTAACTGAGTGAAACAAAACATTTTAGAAGCTTCAACGGCGTCTCTTGGCATTTCGCTCGATACCATCCTGTTCTGTTCAACGGATGGCTGTCAGACCGAACTGAACTGAAGACATTGGCGGATATTGGCTCTTCGGCGCTCATTTCCTGATCACAAGAACACTGAACAACTGTGAGTTTGTTTCACACCTTTTGTTTCATTTTAATTCTTAATGTACAAACCCTTTTGGCCTTTTTATCACCGCACGCTCCTTCCGCCCATCTTAGCTTACTAGTGTCGTCTTGATATTGTTGACATTAATTTAGTGTACCGTATAGACAGACTAGTACGCTACAAAATTGGTGAGCCCAGGTTGTTTTTCCATCCTTTGACACTAGCTTGATTCTTTTGGTCCAAGTTCCACACCATTCACCATGTCTGACAGCGAATCTATTGGCATCCACGCGGATGCTCTCAAGCTGCCCGTTTTTGCCCCGACCAAACCTCGAGTTTGGTTTCGACAAATAGAAGCCATATTTGCCACTCGACGTATAACCAGCGAGCGCGTGAAATACTCTCAAGTTGTCCAAGCACTTCCCTCTGACATCGCCGTTGAAGTGGAAGATCTCCTCGATCCCATTCCACCAGAAGCTCCTTACACGAAGCTTAAGGAAGCAGTCATTCAGCGTACCGGAAAATCAGCCGGAAAAATGCTCCGTGAACTGTTCACGTCGGTGGAGCACGGAGACCAAACTCCGTTCCAGCTTATGCGCCACATGCGGTCGCTACTGGCTGGACGGCAAATGGACGGCGCCATTTTCAGGGAGATATGGGTTGATAAACTACCTCTCCCTAGGCAGCAGGTCCTGTCAATGCTGGAACCCACTACTCCACTTGAAAAGGTTGTGCAACACGCCGATAGAATAACGGAATGCTACCCGACTGGTAGACCCTGTGTTCACATGACATCACCCGCCGAAACCACTCCGACACACGAATCCCCTATGGCATTACCAGCACCTGCGCCAGATCGCCGTGGTGACGTTTCTCACAGTCCTGATTCCCCATCCCATCGCTCGCATATCGATAAGGACATTACGGACCTAAAAGAAACCGTTCGCATGTTGTGTAATCAGGTCAGTGCAATGTGCAACGCATTTACTACTCATCGATCTGTGTCCGCCGAAGTACCTCATCGACCTAGATCACGGTACAGAAACCGCAGATTACAAACTTGGTGTTGGTACCACCGCACATTCGGCTCCAAGGCACACCGCTGTGATCCTCCATGTTCATTCCGCACTTACACCCCACAGTCAAACGACCAGGCCAGCCAGTAACGGCGACGAATAGGGCTGACCCTCCACATGAAAGTCGCCTATTTTATATCGTTGACCGATCCAGTGGTCTTCGATTCCTCATTGATACCGGCGCCGAGATCGGTGTAATCCATGGTTCCAAAATCATCTGGTGATTGGAGACCCTGTGGAGACTACCGTGCTCTCAACAACGTCACCGTCCCCGACAGGTACCCGATCCCACACATTCACGATTTTGCACAAAATCTCTCTGGGAAGACAATCTTTTCCAAGGTTGACCTCGTAAAGGCATTTCACCAAATCCCCGTGGCCGAAGAAGACATTCCCAAGACAGCCATCACCACGCCTTTTGGCCTGTTTGAGTTCATTCGCAAGCCATTTGGATTGAGAAACGCTGCCCAGACGATCCAACGATTCTTCGATGAAGTGCTTCGAGGTCTACCCTTCGCGTTTGGCTACATCGACGACATATTAATTGCCAGCGCCTCTCCATCGGAGCATGCCAGCCACTTGCGTCAACTCTTTCAAAGTTTCCAACAATACGGACTTCAGCTGAACCCTAGTAAATGCGTGTTCGGCGTTCCGTCCCTCGACTTCCTCGGGCACCATATCGATCAAAACGGTTTGACACCCCTCCCAGATAAATTGCGCAGCATCCTGTCATTTCCTGCACCTCAAACGATCGCACAGTTACGACGTTTCTTGGGAATTTTGAACTACTACCGTCGCTTCATTCCCCATTGTGCGACCACCGTTTCACCTTTGACCGATCTTCTCAAGTCCAACGTCAAGACGATCGATTTCACTCCCGAGGCCGAGACAGCTTTTGCAGAAGCCAAAAAAGCTCTCGCGGATGCCACCATGCTGCACCATCCGCATTCGGATCAAAATACTGAGTTAATCCTAACGACTGATGCATCAAATACTGCAGTCGGTGCAGTGCTTCAACAAATAGTGGACAACCAATTACAGCCCTTAGCGTTCTTCTCGCAAAAACTCCAGGCGGCACAGACAAGATACAGCACGTTTTCTCGTGAACTCCTGGCCATTTACTTGTCCATCCGTCATTTCCGTCATCTTTTGGAAGGACGACAATTTCGTGTGCACACTGGCCACAAACCCCTGACACACGCACTTCATGCCAAGCCTGACAGACATCCACCCAGAGATATCCGCTGTTTGGATTATATTTCTCAGTTAACAACAGACATCCGCTACGTGCGTGGAGTTGATAATGTTGTGGCTGATGCATTATCCAGACCTGACATCAACACGGTGCAGACTAAATTCGATCTTTTGGAACTGGCAAACCTCCAGCGTGATGATCCATCCTTGCTCGAACTGCGCACATCCTCCACACTCCAGCTCAAGGATTCTCCTCTACCTTCAGCCGATGGCGCAGTCCTATGTGACTGGTCTACAGGTCACCCTTGTCCTATTGTTCCAACTTCCTAAAGGAAGATCGTTTTCGATCATTTTCATTCTCGTTCCCATAATGGTATCCGTGCATCTCACAAACTCACTTCTGCCAGATTTGTTTGGCCCAGTATGAATTCTGACATTGCATTATGGACCAAACAGTGTTTACAATGTCAGAGAAACAAAGTCCACCGCCACACTCTTTCTCCTTCCAGTACGTTCACCGTTCCCGACGTCCTTTTCACACATATTCACGTCGATCTTGTTGGTCCATTACCACCATCAAATGGACATACACACTTATCAACCGTTGTTGATCGTTTCACACGCTGGCCGGTGGCAGTACCCATTTCCGACACCTCGGCAGAAAATATTGCGAAAGTACTACTCCAGCACTGAATTGCTACATTTGGTGTACCGTCTATCGTCACCACGGACCGTGGCAGCCAATTCCAGTCGACTTTGTTTCGTGAGTTCACTAAAATGCTTGGCTGTAAACACATCACAACAACTGCATAACATCCTTCGTCCAATGGCATGGTAGAGCGCCTACACCGTCAACTCAAAGCAGCGCTGATATCACAGCCAAACCCCAATAACTGGAGCGACAACCTGCCACTAGTTCTCTTGGGTCTGCGGTCATCAGTCAAAGACGACCCCCACAGCACGTCGGCTGAACTCGTTTTCGGTACCACCATATGCCTTTCAGGTGAGTATGTTCAACCCAGCACCGATGCCAGTCCTAACCCATCCCAATTTGTCCAACAACTCAAAGACCGTATGTCACACCTTCGTCCAACACCCACTCGCTCGTCATCCACACACGTTTTTGTAAATAATGATCTACATACGTCACCTTTCGTTTTTATTCGTAACGATACTGCTCGCAAACCACTCACACCACCGTATGATGGCCCATTTAAGGTACTTAGTCGCACAGATAAATATTTCGTGGTTCAGAAAGCCGATAAGCAAGACACAGTTTCCATTAGATTAAAACCCGCGTATTTTGATACACCTCCATCACCAGCAACACCGACACCATCACCATCCACAGGCACACCACCAAACATTCCTGTTGACGATCCATACTCTATCCTCACACCAGATACCACACCACACCCGCCAGCACCACCATGGCAAAAACCTCCCTTGGTAACCCGCCGTTCCGGCAGAAACGTTCGACATCCTGTCAGATTTCAAGACTTTGTTAGTTGACGTTTTCTTTCGCTAACCGTATCCTCTTTCTATTTTTCTATAAAGCGTTTATTTTCTACAAAAAACGCTCTGGCGGGGGAGTTGTGTAGGTACCTGTACATTTCCGACTTTTTCCATGATTTTCAACGTCCCTTGGTGCGACACTCCTTTGTTGTACCGACGTTTTAATGTGAAACACACACACCTTTTGGTCGTCAACACCGCGCAATACAAAAGGACTGTAAATAAATCTTTCATTCTGGCACGGTCTCATCTTCTGGTTTGGAGTGTCTTGGAATTATATCGATCGGAACTAATTGAGTGAAACAAAACATTTTAGAAGCTTCAACGGCGTCTCTTGGCATTTCGCTCGATACCATCCTGTTCTGTTCAACGGATGGCTGTCAGACCGAACTGAACTGAAGACATTGGCGGATATTGGCTCTTCGGCGCTCATTTCCTGATCACAAGAACACTGAACAACTGTGAGTTTGTTTCACACCTTTTGTTTCATTTTAATTCTTAATGTACAAACCCTTTTGGCCTTTTTATCACCGCACGCTCCTTCCGCCCATCTTAGCTTACTAGTGTCGTCTTGATATTGTTGACATTAATTTAGTGTACCATATAGACAGACTAGTACGCTACATGCTAAAAGGGACCAATTACCTTTGGTTATACGCTCTCAGAGTTGGGATGAATTCTTCCTATCGTGCGAACCTCAAACGGTACCAGACAGGCTTTATTCTGTCTTTAGTTGCTGTATCCATACGATCACACCTAACATTGATTCTGTTAAAAGTGCAAAACCAAACGAAGCGTCCCGGATGAAATGGAGACTCTTGAAACCACAACGAGCCTTTTCAAAACAAGGGTTTCCAGTTTCACATGAAATTCGTCCGCCTATCTCGATATCTCGACTCATATTTGGGGTGGATAAAGAGAAACAGGAACAAAATGCATTGCGCAACTCAAAAGGAGTAGATATTCAAGCTAAATTAAAGAAGCCTAGAAACACGGAATCCACCTCAGCTATTTCTTCCTTTTTCTGAGATAACACTTACGCAATCAAATCGCCACATACCCCAGGCTTCCAGTGTTTTTGCATCCAGGTTGACACACAATTCTCCTGCAGTTATTCCAATTCTGATATTTAACCCCTCGGAAGGTCTGTCTGCGGTTTATTTCTACGCATACTATGTGTAACCTCTGTTGTCAAGAGTTAGGCTGTCCTACCATCCTGGGTCTAAGAGCTTTACCCACGGCTATTTTCAGGTTGGGCGGACCCGTTATTCCAGTTTCATTGTCAAACATATCCAACTTGCCAACGCAGTGTAGTTTACATCTCAGCCGGTGAAAATCCTCAGTTATTATTCCAGTTTACAAAGGGATCAAAACAAGATCCAGCAAGCTACGGACCTATCAGTCACACTGCAGTAATCGCAAGGATCATGGAAAGTCTAACCAAAGCTGAGCTTACGAATTATCTTCTCGGAAAGGGGCTTATAAATATGGCTCAGCATGATTCTTGGTTCTTCTACCTGCACGACTGTTTTTTAAATCTAACAACGACGGCTGCTAACGACTGCGAGTGGTTGATTATAATTTTCCTTGATGTGGCTGAAGTCTTTGGTCGAGTTTCTTTGAAGTTGTAACTAGTGGAGTCGTGCAGAGTAGTTTTCTGGGATCAACACCTTTTCTTATGTATGTAAACGATATATTCGGCGTAATCTGTCACGGAAATCCCTTTTCCCTTGCTGATGAAGCAAAACATTTTAAATCTTCAATTTCTCTTTTTTGCAAGCAACCCTAAGCAACATATTGCAGGATCCCACTTTCATAAGCCCTTGAGGAACTGCTTCGGTAATGAAGTTTCCTGCTGAAAAAGTAGTATTCTAACCTACAAATTTATTGCACCACACATGTGGCCAAATGATAGCAAACAACTCCTCAACACCAGACTTGGGTCTTGAACTCTCCTGCTCGTTCAACTTCTCGGGACATGCAGGTACTCAGTTTTTAGGTTTTCAAGGCTGGTCGGATTACTTCACGGAGAATTTATACTGCAAGAAAGCAAACCCAAAGTCCATAGCACCCAAGTTAGACCACTTTCGAAATATGGGTCAATAGTTTATTCCAACATGCGACAGTTTGACCGAATATCCGTTGAGAATAAAAAAAGACTATTCACAAAGCATTTGCCAGGTTTTTCAACAATAATGAGCTACAAGCAACCCTGCTATCTTTTAAATCTGAATCCCCTTTGGCTACGAAGACTAACAATTGAAGTCTTACTTCCAACAAATCATTAAGCGTCAGATTAGCGGCTTACTCCAGCAACTCAGACTGCCCACCAACTTTCAGTACTCCTTACGACGAGACAGTTTATCTGCAGCTGTCCCAATTTCTAATACAATTTTGTGGTCTAGTTTCTCCATAGAAAATTTCTCTTCACTTTGGAATAAAATGCCGCTGGAAGCTCGTTCAATCGACCACACACCAGCGTTTATGCAGAAGGTAGATTAATTTCTCGTAGTGTTTAATGTAATCCATATTTTAGGCCTCCACATCACGGAGGATAGCACTAATGAAACTGGTCTAGGTCTTTGATGAGCTTGGCACCGTTGGCCAATTAACCACAGTTGAATCCTATCCAGACTGCGGTTTTTCTTTTGGTTCTCTTCCGGATAGCTTTTGTCCTTTGAATTTCCATACAAGTCGACCACCAAAAGATTTTTTGAACTGTCCGGCCGCTCACTAAGCTGCGAAGGTATTTCTATCTCCCTTGATTGGCATTTACTTAAGTACTGACGCCTGGAATCATATAACTGCGAAAGTTGGTGAACTACAGACAGACTTCACCGAAGGATCGCTTAAGCTATTCCTCTAATCAACGCCGAAACCTCCCCCGGGGAAGTTACAATAATACCATCTCTATCACCTCTCAAAATCCACTTAAATGTGGCCACTGGCATTCAACCGTGTGTGCAATTCTAAGGCAAAAATACCGTGGAAAATCCATGTAAATGAACTCTGCCCTTTACCGTCGTCCTGCTGACACATCATGACATGCGCCTTTCGAAATGCGTAGGATGTTGTTTGCTGGCCCCCTTCAGGGCTTTCGTTACATACAAGCATTGCAGCTCTTGATCTCTAGTTCATCCTCATAGAATCTAAAGGGATTTTTCTTGAATCCCCCCCCCACAAAGCTCAGCGAGACTTCCCGTAGAGGCCATTTCATTGCACTCCCCGCAGAACGGTAATGGGCAGTCCTGCGAGTGGAACAACTGAACTCGTCTTATTGTATGTTATTTTTCTTACCGGTTTTGGATTTGATGGGACTTTTACTGCAGTTGTCGCGGAATCACTTAACGATCATGATGTCTTCTGCTCTTTCTCATTATCCAGTCTGTTCTAACATTTTTCAAGCCAATTTTTTGCATGTTTTAACTTTCCAGTCAGCTGACCCCCTCCGGATATACTTCTGTAGTCCAGCGTGCTCTGTGTACAGCTCCCATCCGTTGATGAGACAAGACAGCTGAGATGGCAAATGCGGCTAAATCTCTATGGTATTTGGCAGGGAAACTAACACATGTTTATTTCTTGGTTTGTGAATGTCTTGTATAATGCTGGTATTTCTCTTTGTGTTCTGACATTTCCACTAGTTCGCCAGTCGTATATAAGCTTGGGTGTGCTGTTGTATTGCATATGGACTGCGTACCAGTGGACGACTTCTTTATGTTTCGGCGTTTGGTAGGTAGTGTATGCCTCAAAATCGACGCATTCCAGGCCGACTTTCGGAATTTTCAAAAAGAAACTTCCACCCCCTTTCACATGTACAGTTCCGAAAGTTACGCGGTGGCGAAAAAACGAGGCTTCCATTTGCCAGGTTGTGTACCTTGTTATTTCAAAAAATACTGCCGCTTTCATCGTAAAAGAGAATGCTATAAGTCGTCCATGTATATTATTATTTATTGCTGAATAAACCCCTTCAAGCTATCCTGATTTGAAATGCGAGGCTTTCGTCACGCTCCGATTTGCGGGCTCTTGCTACTGCGTCGTTAGTTGGCTGATGAAGCATTCATATAGTTTTCAAGTGTGGAATGAGGGTTTCCATGTATGAAATCGTGGGCTGATACCTGAGCATGAGCCTCGTGACGCAACTTATGAACTCTTCCAGGGAGACGTCTAAGCTAAGGATATGCACGTTTAGGAAATTCAACCGGCACACAAATAGTGACAACTTCAGATCCATAGGAATACCAACCAAGAAGGAGTTAGTAAGTAAAGTAGAAGAGGTCAGAAAATTGCTGCGGGTCCATGGCCAATCGGAGATAATTTCCGATAGCCGTGAGATGAAGTTTATCTTCTTCGTCTCGTCCGTAAGCAGACAGTTGCGTCCTTGATTTAGTGAAGTCATTGTGGCAGATGCTACCCACCAGCCAAGCCTCGGTGGGTACATTCTGTGGCACGCAGTGATGGTTGAAGGGACGGGATTAAGTCGCAGTCTGTTCCATGTCACTCTCCCAAATGAGGGAGGTGACTGCTTTTGCGGGGCTGTTTATTTCATGAATATAACGCTGCCTTAGCTGGGTAATTGCAAAACGATCGTAGCTGACAGAAAATAGGCTCAGTTTATTGTTTTCACTGACATCTTCACGGGATCTTGTGTTTTAATATGCCGCTTCCATTTTACGCAAAACATATAACGTAGATGCAGCCGTCTACACGGAATACAACTGGGTGAAAAGTTGAACCTCTTTCGGTGAATGCGTATTCTGATGTCAGATTTATCTAGGCTTCATTTTGAGAAGTTTAGACCAGCAGCAGAGTGTAGGAGCAAAGAGGAAGCTGCACACCTGAATAACACCTGGAGGCCTTTCGCGCAGATTTGGCTGAATATATGACCCGTGGTGCATTAGTGTTAGGCAATTTTACCACAAACAGAGTAGAAACAGAATACATGCTTTTGAAAAAGGGCCTGCCAAGCCGTTCAAAAATCCCGGACGGGTAAAAGTGATCGGTTATCGGAGTTGGAACTTCTGGCCAAAGAAGCAGTTATAGCTTTAAGTATGCTAGAGGAAAAATACTGAGAGTATTTTTGGAAAAGGTTAGGCTTCCCAAACAAGGTTCTGGATTCTTGTCCCGGAACGAAAATACCGTGCCAAGAGACAAGTAACGAGACACCGGCTGCAGCTGAGTCTGAATCGGACATATCCAAGGTGGCCGCAGCAGCAAGGATAAAACAGTATTTCGAAATGTTCCATTTGCCGGTACCAGCCAAGACCACACTGACCAATCGCGGGTCGTCACATATGGGGGAGTTCAGTCCGTGCGTCAGCTGTCTAAACGGAACCCCGTTTTGACAACCAGGAATATAGCCACTGATGATTTTGAAATTTCAGGGGACCAACAGCACCCAGTGACGCTCGGAAGCTTCAAAAGTACGACTTTGACAACACACAGGACGAATTTCAAGAGACGACGTCTGCAAGTGGACTACTCGCCCACCTATCGGGACTTCTGCCACGTCTGCACAAGCAATGAAACAAGCGTGGACGTAGACGAGGAAATTCATTGGGTCCGATGTGAAACCCGCTGACAGTGAACACATTTCCAGGATGTGGCATTTTAACAAAGAGGAACACTATAGTTGCGCTTACTTTGTGGCCCAATAGCACCGACGTTGCAACGAGTAAACGAACCCGAGGCCCTTTTCAAGGCCATGCCATTTCAATTACCATTTCAGTTGCTGCTTTCTTTGTATGTAAGCTAATGCAGCTGGCACATGAGCATTCCTCTATGTGCTACACTCTAGAATGACGTCGTAATACCTCCGGTTAACATGCAATAGACATGTAAGATATGATGGCATTCATGCTTGTGGCGAAAATAAGGGTCTGCTTCAGTTGGTCGTTTGTCAAGCTTGCCTTTTCGCACGGTTTTCATCAACAGGCGGGTTCATTAGATATGACGGATCAAGCGGCCGTAAAGCATCACTCAGTTAGGCTCATTAACAGGCGGAAATTCTGCCTGGTGTCTGCTGATATTTCTAACTACAGATATATACTGATTTCCAGTGAAACACTCTTACTCCTTCGACTTCCAATGTTTAAAACTGAAAATAGAGAATCCTTTATTTGGCAATGAAGTAAATATGGTAAACCAACCATAGTATAACTGTGCAGCACTGCTTTGGATTACGCTTGCGTGTCGTAGACAAGACCGATGGGTTTTTGCCAGTTTTTGACTGGTTTTTACTGTTACGCCAACCGATTTTCGAGCAATTTCTGACCAATTCTTTGGACGGTTTCCGAGTGGTTTTTGCTAGCCCTTTGATATACGTGATATGCTTCGGTAATTTCTATCACTTCTCCTAAATACTGACCTACAACGACCCTTTCCATCTCCTAATTCATGAATTTCCGATCAATTGTTCTTATTCTCCCTTTTTTGAGGCAACAAAAGAGAGCCATCTATATGAGGTATCCCGGGACTATTCCATGGGGTAAATCAATACACTTGAATAAAGTGCCAAATGAGCATTGCATAATACTCCGGTAGGCGGCCTCTTTCGTATCAATTCATTGTTGATCCGCATAAAACTGCTACTGAACAAACCAGCCAAAACTCGATCAGTACAATAGTAAAAACCGCTCAAAAACAGACCAAAAACCGATCGGTTTCGGAATGGTTTTGCTACTAGGGCACATCCGCTTCATCATTCACCGTGACGTCATGGCAAAACATGTTTCACAAGAAATACCGCCCTATACATTAGACACTGACGCTGTTCTCCTGGTCTTTCATAGCGTAACCAGATGGAAAGGAAAACAGCCTTCTCGATTCCTGCAGTGAGCCATCGTACTTCAGGTATGACAAATGTTTCGACGAGCAAAAACATCTTGGTAATATGGAAATTCCATGTAAGTTGTTAGCTGGGATATGCATACATAGCTGTGCGCTATCATAACCAGATTTATGCAACAAACCAGTTTTTTCAATTGAAACAGTTTTCATTATACATATGGAACAACTGTCTTATAATAGACCCCCCATAGCACGAGGAAGGATCAGCACAATGACGAAGTTAGGTCTCCCTTTTATAGCCAGAAATAATCAGCTTCAACTGGTAAAATGCCAAGCTTAGTTACGCCAGCTTCTCCGACGTACGTTGCAAACATCTCAGAAGAACCTGCGGGGAAATTCCGCATAAATGTTGTTATATAATTGCATACATGTCATGAATAATACAATACAATAACGTACATTATAATCAGCATTTACAAACTAAATAGATGTTTGAATTGGATATGATTTGGGTGGCATCAATTAATAGTAATTTACCTTTATCAATCACGAGCCCTGATTAGATTAGGTCCGCGGCACTGGACTAATCACGAAAACCGAATAGCCTGCTAGTGACAGACAATAGAAACCGCCCTAGAAACGGCGGTACTTCAAACCTTAGTGGTGGATTAATTCCGTCTTACCAACACCCAACCGGTGCGAGCCCCTGCAGTGGACTTGACTCCCAATTTTGCCAGGCACACCTTTTGGAATTTACCTCGGGTCAGGTCAGGCTGCAGGTCAGGTTGCACAGGACTGACAGTGGCCGGGGCCGATCGAGCCCCTAGAATTCTTTCAGTGGTATGCACAGAGGTCGGCCCCCACTACTGCGACTTTGTAAATTCCTTCCAGTTTCCTTACGTGCGTGGATTTTTCCTCCCGTTGGCTGAAAATAGAAATAGAATAAGCACTCTCCTCACCATCTAAGCGAGGGATAGCTATGACGTTAGCCTCCCATCGCACTTAGTCTCCCAGGTCGTGGGCACGGACCCAGGATATTGAAAAACCTAGAGAAAAACACAATTTCTCCCTACTCCTCAGTATTTTGCTTCTGCAAATAACTCGTCCCACTTAGCATCCAACGGTTTTTAAAATGCCCAACACACTGTGAGCTAACTATTACTTCTGTTAGTCTATTCCACACTCCCACTAATTTATTGCCGAAGAGGTTCACTCGCACGTTTAGCCTAGAGTGTGGCTTCCAAAATTTTGTAATATTTTCTTTTGTTCTGTGGTCAGTGGCCTGTTCAAATAAATCCGATGCACTTACGCCCAGTAGACCCTTTGGGATTTTAAACGCTTCAGTGAGATCTCTTCTGAGTTTTCTTCTCTCAAGTGAGAAGAGCCCCATATCCCGCAGCCGTAGTTTATATCATTTCCCTTGTCGTCCTTCAAGCACCCGAGCGGCTGGTCGCTGGACCTTTTCTGGGCAGGCTGCATCATTCTTTAAAAAAGGTGTCCAAGCCCGTACACAATGTTCTAAAAGTGGCCTTACTACGGCCTTGTACGTAGGCATAAGCACACCTGCCGACCTGCAAGGAAGTACTACTTGCAGCCAAAACAGCTCATTTCTTGCCCCGTCAGCAGCAACCTTGCACTTCCCAGCACACTTGAAGCCAGTATACATTTGGACTCCCAAGTCCCTTGTCGACTGTGCAGCCTCAACTTTGAGTGGTCCGCTTGACCCCACGACAGTCACTCCCGCCAAAGCTCTGGTTACCAGATGATTCTTATTTACTTTCAAGGGCACATCCCGTTTGTTTTCCCATCCATCTACGTGCGTCAGGTCCCTTGCCAGTTCACCACGTTCTCCTGACCCCACAACTTCTACATGACCTGCAAAAATTAAACACGGTAGGGATAATCCCTCTACTAAATCATTTATGCAGAGAAGAAAAAGAAGTGGACCTAAAACTGACCCTTGAGGTACACAGATGGTTACCTGTGGTGCATTCATTCTGCAGGTTTCCACTCTTACATGAAACTTCCTGTTTCTCAGAAAGGCTGATACCGACTTGTGCTTTTGCCCTCTATCCCAAACATCTCCAGTTTCCCCATCAATAGGCCATGGGTGAGTGAATCAAAAGCCCTGCTGAAGTCTAGGTAGCGAAATTCGACCATCTTGCTCTCTTCGACCAGGTTTGTGACTTCATCTGGGAATACCATAAGGTTCGAAAGACAGGGCTTGCCCTTTCCCGTGCTGTGCTTTGCAGAGCAACCTGTGATCCAGTAGGTGTTTAAGTATATGCTCCCCTACCAATCACTCTACCGGTGGCAAATCCAATTTGATTTTTCATTTTACTCTATCTTGTACAACTCCGATGCGATTTGGTCCAGTTCTGTACATCTGCATGGCTTGCACACTCTGGTCATGCCTAGTGCACGCATCTCGTCCATTTGCACGAAGTGAACCGTCACCAGTACCGTTACCATTTCGCCATTAAAACCGACCTTCCAATCTCGGAAATGTTCTACCTCGTGTATGAGCAACGCAACAAGTGCATACTTGTCCATCACCGCTCCGAAGTCGACATCTTTGGTATGCCCTTCGTTGCTAACCTTCAAGAGGTTACACGCCCAACTACCCACCGGGCCTATCAGTAAACATACCCGATTTCCGTTAAGAAGTTCATTAACCGTTGGCACCGTAATTGCTGCCTTCCACATCCGCTCCACAATCACTAGAGGGTGCCCCAATGAGGACTGTTTTTTCCAGAGTATCCCAGCAGTAAATGGTTTGACTGTAGATTATCCCCTCCCTTTATCAGTTCGGCTACCCGCCCATTTAGAGCTCTCCTCCTGAAATGTCCTGTTCTTGCAAGGTACCGTGTCTTATTCGTAGCCGCACATGTCGCGAGCAGCTATTCAGGCAACTTTTTGCTTCATGGTGATCAAATGACCCACCTCAAAAGACAAAGATCAATGGATAAACATTTCCCTGCAATTCGCTTCGCTTCTAGTAAGGCTCGCCAATCTTCCCTATTGCTGTGGCCAAGCACCACACATCAATCCACCTTTCGGTTTTCATTTTCACACCCACACATCGTGTTCCACCTGCTATAAAGTGAACAACTTGGTCAAAGCTTACTTGTTTTTCTCCGGCCGCTGCTTTCTCTATCATCCTGGCAAGCTTCCTCAAAGGGTGTCGTTTGTTTTGTATACAACCAACTCTGTCAATACTCATCCGCCGAATTTTACCACAGCTCACCTCCAAAGCTTCGTTTATCTCCCATTCCATATTGCTTTCCCGCCTTACATCTTACTTTTTGTCCAACTCACCTTTATACACGGTTGCTTGCCGCCCTTACCTTATACCTTTTAGAAAAAAATACTCCCATTTACAAAGATGGAGGAAAGTTTCCTCCGGCCTCATTGGTTTCGCTCATCGTTCGGCCTTTTTTTAGTGAGTCTCCAGTATACTCCCCATTTTCGGCCAGTCTTACTTTGCTTCGGTCGGCTAGACGGCGTGACCTCCAGCCCAACCTTGACGGGAGCTAACTTAATTGTCCATTTAAAACTTTTCCTACAACCCGTCGTGTCTCCGGTTTCCCTGTAAAAATTTGACTTACGTATCGCTTGTACTACCTGCTCACGCACTGCAGCATGCCTCAAGGTTCCTCAAAATGAACCACCATTTATGTATTATGTGGACTCGTGGCCGCCTGAATGACAGACCAGACGCCACTTGTTACTTCCTCAGACACCAGGATCCAAAGATGTCATCCGGTATAACTCTTTACCTGACTGACCAGATGTACCGGATTACCTCTGCACCCTCCACGTCCTAAACAGGATAATATGCTCTGCCACGACGAGCAATCCGCTTCCGGTTCGGCCATATTGCCATCTTTTATCAGGCTAACCAATTGTACCGCGCTCCATATTATATCTTCCCCCTCAGCTTTACCAAGTGCAAATCATACGCTCCGAACCTAGAATGAGGACCAACGCTACGCTGGTGAATAGTTGTCATGATGAAAGAACGAATTTCCTCCTTGTGGTTCAACAACAGCAAAACCTTCGTTCAATATGTTCTTCCACTCATCGAAGAACAAAGGCCGTTCCCACGCCGACCGTCACTGTTCCGTCTTCAGTGAAATCCTGTCTGGTCATCGGCTATGACTGTAAGCCCCACCAGTGTTCCATGAGAACTAGTCTCTGCGGTTTACCTTCGTTTTTCCGCTAACACTGCAGCTCCGTGTTGAACCTTCTTAGAATTTACAGTCACTTTCCCCAACTCTCCTTAATTGTTGCACAATTGGCTGCTAATTCAAACGTATTTGGCCCCAGTAAACTTTTCCAGTGACATCGGCGGTCAAGTTACTATATAGGCCACAAATAAAGCCAATCGCATTCTGAAAATCATTTGAATTGTTCTCTCATATTCAGGTTTATTGGTCTTCTCTCAGTAGCTGCCGGGTTTTTTTTCAGAAAGTTACTGGCTACTCATCCTGGAAGTTATCCGTGCAATTACTCGGATACTGATCCCTAAGGTGTTCGTAGAAGATAAATTGCATGAAGCTTTATATAAATTGACCTTTTTCTTTTTTATCCGTCCTTGCCAAAACATTTGATTCAATATCCATTATTTGCACCTTGACCCTGCCTGTGTGGCTTTTGAATAGCTGACACCGAGCTGACGTTTTTCGCCATCTTCTGACGGAGTCGATTTAACTAAAGCTTTTTTTGCTGGGTCCTATTACCCAACGCTCACACCGCCCTATTATGAAGAATACAAAATCACTTACTACCTGATACGACTTGTGCACAACGATCACGTAATTTCGCATGTGTATTGTCCATTTAAACGAAATAAAAATTACTCTTACTGCTTTCCTATGCAAAACTTTCAAATTGCCTACAGAGGGAGAGATTTATCCATGTTGGCAAGCATTTATGCAGAATTTGTTGAGAAATGTCATTGTGCATGGGCTTTGATTGGTCAAGCTGAGTTTGCGGGCAACCGTGATACACCACTTTGCTACCTTTTTATTCCGATGAGGTTATCATAGACACCTCAGATTGAATCACTAAAAAGAAACGAGTAAGTTCCTTGATTCGTTAGTCTGCTAAAACTGAGCCGACGCTTGAGTGCACACTCTCTGTTCCGGAACCTGAAGTCGAGCACTATTCGTCTTCTGGGTTCCTCGATTCTTGTGGTGCACCTCTACTCTCAAGGCGCCTGGTATTACAAACAGTACGATGCCAAGTCCCTTTGCGATCCCAGTCTTAGCTGTTATCATCAGCCAACCAGAACCCACAAAGACTCATCCGAAAACACATGAGGGCCATGAAGTGAAGCGAGTATGTTCGTTGGAAGGCATCACCTCGTCATATTCTTTGAAGCTTGTTTCTTCCATCAAATACTCTTATAGGATTTGGAAAGTCGGCAGATAGTCTCCGAAACGATATCCTCAAAACGCCCTGAGCAGATAACTTTTCGTCTGCCCCTTTGTACTTAGCTACTCTGAGGTCTCACCGGACCGTGAAACAAAATATTTGGTCTTAGAAACCGCCAAATATTTGGGATCGGTGCCGAATCTACGGAGTCACCACGGGGCGGCAGTGGAGGATTTTTGCTACCTCAGGGTCTCATCGTCTGAAGTGTGCTGGTAGAAAAATGGTGGTAGCGATTTCCTACGGGCTTTATGTACGTTGCCCAAATTTGGCCACCGTGGCTTGCCTGCTTGGGGCTGAAATCCTACAAAATGTCATGCTGTGCGGTCCTGCTCCTCAACTGGTTACGATTTTCCCTGCCGTTCAAGCTCAACAGTCCCCGTTGAGCCCTAAAGAGGTCCGACCCGTGTTCAGCTTGAGCGTCAGATGGATTGCCTGTTCCGCTCTTCAGCAATACTAGCGCCCGGAGGAACAAGTCGGTTGTCTGTAAGCATGTGACTTTCGGGTGCACAGCTCAAGATTTAGTGCACCTTACAAGGGGCCCGCATCTTTCACACCATTTTACCGCGTCTCACCCGTAAATATCCGAAGTAGTGAAGTCCAATGTCGCTAAGTGCTCGCCATTCCGGAGCCACTCTGAACTGGGGTAGCGGAACCATACATTGTTCTCCCGCGACCGCCATATTTTTTGACATCACACGCAAAGCCCCACAGCATTATCCACACTCGTCCCTCCCTCACTATTCAAAACCACTTTGGGGTAAAACTTAGCGCGTGATTCTATCCGACAAGTAGCTTCATAGTTTTGCGTGAGATGCATGGGAGGGCCAACCACGGATTGCCAGGCAGGTGGTAACATCGGACTTTCCCAGTGGGGGCTTAGTTGGAGTTTAGTGGTCTAGCACCTGCTCATAGCATTTCATCGACAGGTTCCGGATCCGGGGTTCCAAGAAGCTTTTTTAGTGCAGTGATTTTTTTCACTCTTTTCTGAGTGCTAACTACTCTCTAACTCTCGAGTGATTACATCGGACGCAATAAACCGCATCTAGTGCAGCGCAACTCCTTAAGGGTTACTGAGCCAAAGCATACAACACCAAAAAGGTGGGGACCTTCAGGGACTAGTAATTGTCTCTTAAACACGAAATGTCACAGGAGAGAGTCGGCTCGGTTCAAAAGGAAAGGTTGTTCAACCTTGAAAGCAGAGTTGTTTCCCCCTCGACAACCATCTTTCTTACGACGCCTTTGATCTACGTTGCAAAGCACTAACAAAGACCAAGATCCCAAAACTCCCTGATGCCAGTATCTTTACCTGCTTATACACCTATTGGGCTCCGGCCATTCGGGATTTCCCTCCTTCGCCGTTAGGAATCGTGCGCTTGCGAGCCCCAAGGAGAAAAGCTCCATCCAGAGCACCCGACGATCCTGCTTTTCTTTGTATCTGTTTTGAACCACTGTCCCTGTCATTGTCGTCACCGTAGCTTTTATCGTGTTTTAGGCGCATTTACTGTCGTATACCTTCTGCGCTGAAGATGTTCCGATATCTTAGACGGACCCGTCCTTTTTCGGGTATGAATGGAAACTCGGAGGCGCGTCACACCTTTGAAAAGTAGGTCTGCTGCACGGTCATCAAACTTCTTATGGCCACTGGTCAACAGTTGGTTCATCGCGCGAAAAAGCAAGCCTAACTGCAGCCAACTTGCTGAACCGGCCGTTGACTTTAATAATTCGAAAATTTGAGATTGTTGGGTTCGTCTCAAACTGGTTAAAAATGAAGGAACTGACGCACCGCTTTAAAGCTTGTGCAGCCATCGACACCTGGAATGCTTTTGTTTTAGTTTATGTACTCTTGGTCTCAACTGGTAGGCATACTTACAGCCAGCAGTATCCTTGTGCATGAATTTGCCCTGGCAGGAGTGACAGATCTATAATTATTTAAAGAATCAGGGGCCCCTAGGCCCTCCACAGCGGCCTACTGCACCACTAGCCATCTGCTTCCTGGCTCTATTTTCCTCTTCTAGGCAAACTTGCACTGTTATTTATTCAAAATTATTCACTTTGGATGTTACAAGTTCCTTCCGAGCAATGAGTAGCCAAGTGCAAATCCCCAACCTGAAATAAGGTTATACGGTGAGTATAAATTTTCCAACTCTACTGCCAAATAAAAACTGAAATATATGACCAGAAGGACTCATAAATGGATGTCAAGAATGCAGCTTGGATGAACGTTCATATAAGTCTAGCAAGCTCGGAAGTAGTCATAACAAAGTTGAGCGTTGCAAGCGAACGGAAAGGGTTTGTGCACAAGTAAGCCGGTGGGACAAAACAAGTGTACATTTCAACAGTCCTAAAATTCAGGGGCAAGAAGATGATGAAGGACTTCCGACGGTTCGTTTTTGCATCACTCAGTCTGACCTTTTTTCTTCGGTCGAAAACTTACAAAGCTCATCACAAATAAGTTTTGCCTCCGTAGTCCTGTTAAGTATTTCGCCGTCCGTCGGGCACTTAGCCGAATAGGACCCAACCTCGGTAACACTCTTCTCCTGACGAGAGCTGCGCCGGATTCGCTATCTAACTGCCCTAGTACTATCACCTCCCGATCTTTGCTCCTCAAGTGAAACGGGATCAGGGCCCAGGATGAATAGATGCTGCAGCTTACATGCTGCACTATAATTTTCGCTGGCATTTATAGACCGGTGGTTTCCACCCTGAGCATTCACTTATAGTAGCCAAAGATGCCAGCTTACACAGTCCACGACGAGGCACTTCGGATTATTGTTGCAGTCGACTACATGACCATGTCCTTTTGAGTTATATGAAACAAGGTGTAAAGTCCAGCCACCGGAATGTCCGAGCGACGCGCAGCAACCAATTTCGACACAATTCAAAACAATGTCGATTCCAAATAGCTACGGCATTATATAAAACAAATTAATTAACTTCACAGTAATAAAACCTCACCAGTGTTCTTTCTGGGCTCTTACTCTCCAGATTGAACAACGAATCAACAACTGCAGCCGAATTACAGCAAAGGATTCGATACAGAAGATGGTATTACCGAATACAGTCACAACGAAGTTCAAGCTGAGCGACTCACGCTCGAGGCAACAGTGGAAGTCTAGTTGGAGACAAAGATTTGGAGTGATAAAACAAGCAATCAGAATTTTGGCGTAGATAGTTCATACGAATGAAAAATGTAGTTTGTAACATGGATGCTAACCCATGGAATGGGGTATCCTGAACTCGTTTACAAGGGTCCCGTGCCCTGCATTTTTTATGAGCTCTTAAGCCTGCTTTGAACTGCCGATGAAGGCAAGCGATCAAACCCTTACCAGCTGGACCGTACGCCGCAGTTCTCATCCTTTTACATCCCAATACCCTCGTGAAGGAGGCAAATTAACCTTGGAAAAGGGGTTCTTGATTGGTGCTTACGACAGTTGGGCATCCAAATGGGCTATCCATCGCTCTAGGAAGAAGCGCGCTGTCGTTTTGGATGAGCAGTCATTTGAAGATATCACCTCGGCTCACCCTGAGAAGTGGTGGATACCCACTAGCAGGTAAACAAGTTCCTTAGATGGAGCCAGGGGACCTGTCCGGTCGACGTGCACATGAAGAAAATATGCACCTGCTGCGAAGAACGAGCCTTGATGGCCCTCTGTGTGCCTGTGTATTTAAGGTTGCTGATACTCCAGACAACTACACGCTAATTCACTTACACCTCTGTCTATTTTTGGCCACTCTAAAGGCCCGGTCGCAGGCTAATTGAGGCCCTGACACCAGGGAGTGACAATCCGTACAGGGCTCTAAATACGCCCTTCCTGAACGCGAATGGTACCGATGGATGGGGACTACTTTGTGACGCGTCGCGCAAGATCATGCACTTCGATAAACTTAGAGACACTGGCTCGGGTTTGAGAGCTGCTGTGATGAAGTTGCTCCACTTCTGGGTCATGTTCCTGCGCTGAGGCCATGACTGTTAAGTAAGCTTTACTGATTGGTGCAATGGGATGAATGAGAGAACAACCGTCCGCCGCTGGGTTAAGTTCATCTGAGATGTGTCGCATATCCACTGTGAACTGGGTAACATAATTTGGGTGACTGGGTCCCCTCGACGGGTACCGGTCTACAATCGACCGCGAAGTGAAGATGATTGGATGGTGGTCCGTGAAGAGGGCGAATTAGCTGCTTTCCGGTCAGAGCCGAAAAAGGTGGATGGCCAAGTTAACCACAAGAAGCTTTCTACTGGGTGTCCCATATCCGAGACCGGCCGGCTGCAGACAATTGGAGAATTCCGCGGGTTGCTATGTGCTTTGCTCCCTTGGTTATAGAACGGCCCAATGGCTAAATCTGGAGCATCGTTTGACAGTGCCAAGGTTCCTTTTGGTAGGTGATGTTCGATGGCGACCATGTTGGAGCTGAGCCTGTTTTGGTTCGACAAAAGCGGAACAGGCTTCCTTAGGATTTCGAATGTTTTGATTTTACCGCGTAGTAAATCCGCGGGAGGTTTCATCAACTGGGCTCATTTAGGAGCAAAACGACGGTAGAAGTTGACTAAACTATCGGATCCCCTGAGCTTTTTGAAGGAAAAGGGGTCTAGGATACTGGAGAATCGCCTGCACTTTATCTATCATGGGTGCAACACCTGAGGCTGATATCTCGTACCCAAGAAAAGTGATACTTTCTTGATCAAAGAAACGTTTCACAGCATTGCTGCTTGTTCCATGTTGAGACAAACTTTCAGAAAGTGCTGGTGAGTGCACATAGTGGCCATCAGGAGTTGCGATAGTGACAAAGATGTCATCCAGTTGGGAGAAAACCCCTCCTGAACCTCGGCAGACCCGACCCGGTATTCGCTGGAAAACCCGTGCCGCACTGCAAAGGCCGAATAGCATTTAGGCCAAGCTATGTGATTACTGCCGTTTCTGGTTTGCCACTAGGATAAAAGCAAGTTTGATTGTGTGCTCAGACCAAATCTATGTGACCAAAAATCGTAGAGCCTCCTAAACTTGTCGCAAGGTCTCGGATATTTGGAATAGGGTAAAGCTCGAGGGTGGCTTTATTACTTGGAACCCGATAATCGCCTCAAGATGACCAACCTTCGAGAGAATTTTGGGACCATTTTTACAGAACAAGTCTTTATGCTTGAAGATAGTCTAATGATACCAAGATCCAACAAGTGACCAAACTTGGCGTCGGCTATTTTCGAATTGTCGTGTGCTAAGCTCCTGGGGCTGCAATGGGCCGGTGGACCAACCGAGGCTGTATATTGTAGTACGTCTGTCAACACCTGTGGTAGCACTTTGGCGGGTTGGAACAGCCCAGGAGACCCGTACACGAAATTCTGGTAGCTGTCTATAGCGGCAGAAGAGATGAGGACTGCAGAGGGCCGCTAGTTGAAAAGCTGATGGTGTTATCCACGGGAAGAAAGCCGGAAGGATTAACCGTGAGTTCAAAAAGTCGAAGAAAGTAGGTGCCGATGGTCAAATAGGAAAGCTCAGCAATAACGAAGGTCCATTGTAGATTATAAAGAGCAAATACTGGAAATCCTTCCAAATGTTCTACGTGCTTTGCGAATTGGACTATATTTAACATTACCCCAAAAAGCTCGCCCATATACCACGCTTTTTCACGTTTGTTTTTCCATGTGAAACATTTGAATTGGCCTTGAACCGTCTCTGGCAGTCGTGCTTGAGTCACGGGGCTTTGAACCTTCTGGATTTTACTGTGAAGTCTATTTGGCCGCATACTTGAGGTTTGTATATATTTGTACCCTTTGTGAGTTTCAATTAAGTACCGTAGAAACTATGAGTCAATCTTGTTTTAGTTTTGAGATTCGTTTGAATTGGCTACGCGTTGCTCGATTTGCAAGAATTGATTTACATAGATTATTGCGTAAGCCGAATTTCAATTCGAAAGAAAGCTCGCCGTAAGCCTTTATGGGTGTCGTGCTGGGTGTAACCAACGCGTTGTTTGGCTGACTGAGGCAGTCGGCGGAGGAGGGTTGCATAGTGCCTTCTTTTGCTCCGCCGTCTACTGGGAACTATGCTTGGGATAACCTGTCAGTTAAAAAACATAGGTGACTCTTAGCCAAGAGGCCTGACACTTTTGTTGCCTACGTCGGGTGGCTGGCGCGTTCCCCTAGTACTCTGATTAGTGGACGCAAGGCTTAGTGCATTGTTTTGCTTTACCATTGCGATTGTGGTGGTATCGTCATACACCAGGGTTTTTGAGGCTACTTTGCCGTGAACGGTTGGGGCTGCGAGATGCGAATTTGATCGCGATGCATTTGGCAATTTAACCTGGGAGGGCAGCAACTACATCTTCCCAGCCAAACGCCCCAGGCTATCAACTTAGTCTACATAGGATTCTTAGCTATGTGCTACACAGATGGTTTGGTATGTGCCTTTAATTGATCATCGGCTTTCGCTAATTCATCTAGCGATGACTTGTTACCAAAACAGCTAATATTGTTTAAGTGCTACTGGGAAGCTCCTGCCACCATGGCACGCGTAACATTGTATCATCTACTATGAGGTTAGAGTCATGTCCCCAAAGAAAACGGAGAAGTTGCTTTGGTGTTCGAGTGCCCTGTTCATCAAGCGTGATGCCGGACACAAGTTATCTAAGCCGATGTTCTGCCGACGTGCCCAGACTCCCCAGTATGGCTTCCCACAGTCTATCGCACAATCTTCCTTCGGGTACCTCGCATACGATATCCCTGACTACTGGAGATGGAGCCGGGGGCAACTATCTTACCAGATATGTAAACTTGGAAGATTGGTTGATTGTACGGGTCATTCGTAATTGTTCTTTTATTCGAGCTAGCGAAAGTTTTGAGTCCGCGGGTAAGAACCCGGGGATCCTCATGTGTACTGAAATATATACTGGACCTTCCTACGCCTAACACTTCTTTTACGTCTAACGCTGATGCCTCATGCAATTTGGCCATTTTCAGCAAGGAATGAAAAATTATGTAGTTCCCATTGTCCCTACCTGATTCTTGGTAAAGCAGTCATTACATGCTGATGGGTTTTCCTCCGAGCCCTCTGCCACTGACAGGGGCTCAGCTGCATCAGGATTTTGTTGACAATCAGGAATTCAAGTTTGTCGGATACTGGGTAGAAGTTGTCTGTGTTGATCGTGTGTTTGTGAATGTCTTCCAATTCATCGGTAGGCCCGCTCGTAACATTTAATTGGTGCAACTGCTCTATGTAAGCTGATGCGCAGGCTCTGGAGCTAACTGCTCGGGTTTGGCCTGTCCGGTCTGGTTTTCGCCGTGTCTCCCATTCTGTGGACAGTTCAGCCGGGGTTCGGCCAATGGCACCCAGGTTTGGAAGCATTCAGCTATGGCTTCTGCGACTGGATCGGCTTTTGAAGTTTGCAATTCACGAAACAGTGGGCTAGCCAGAAAACAAGTTCACCGAGTCCCGCTCCTGTACGCGTTTGGCATACCTGCAATGCGATTTGGGTGAAATAAGCCCGAGTGCAGTCTCTAGTCGGATATTAGACGACTGTGGGTGGCAGAATGCGAAAATGGTTCCAGGGGGCCACTAATTTGTGATTATTGCCGAGAGATGTTGTCTTCCTTCGGATGCGTTACCTATCATTTGCTGGGATTGTGGGCAGGTGAGTCCCCTCTCACGATAGCAACAATAGGCCTTTGTAGTGTGACGACTGATGGAAGAAGCCGGCATGACAAGTTTATTTTTATGACGGGTAGTAGAGCGCACAACTTATGGAGTAGACGCCATTTGGCTCGTCGCGATAATCATTGCCATGAAGCCCAATGGTTGCCTCACATGCCCGATAGAATTGGCCGTTAGATTTTTTGTTGGCTAGAGACTGGTGCCTAAGTGAGTAGACACCAGCAATCGACTGGTGCCATTACCAGCACATCACAGGCGGCAGAGTTGCCTCACTACGGATGACTGTGATCGTCTTCGCACAGCACAGTACACCGTTTTATGTCAATTAACTCACTTGAGCAGCAAGTAGGAACAAGAAGTCAGCTGCATCCAATGAAGCACCTATGGTTACTTTTAAAGTACTAGCAAGCTTATTAAGGACCGGTGTGAGAGTCAGAGACTAGAAACGGAATTATGGAATACATGTGGGGCCAGCACATATGCGTGTTTAAATATATATATATTTATAGTTATGCAGTGTTCACTTTTCTTTTGGTAGTCAACGGCTTTTACTCGCGTAACCGACTTGTATATATATATATATATATATATATATATATATATATATATATATATATATATATATACATATATATATATATAGGATAAGTTTGATCAGCTCACCTGGGGATGATGATGAGCGGAGATAGACAAGAAAAATGTGAGCTCCTGACGGGGAAGTGTCATGTCTACTACCAACAAATAGCGTAAAAGTTGATACCGGAACTGCATGCCTTCGTAAGCTGCGCATACCTTTCCGGTAGCACACCCAAATACAAATGTCTGTTTATAAACGGGGCTCATATATATATATATATATGTGCATATATATACAAATATATCTTGAAACCACGCAGCGCACAAATACTTCGGTACTATATCCACGGTTCAGGTGAATAACAATGGATCAATAGCAGCTAACCTCAGCAGCGGGAAGGAGATGCCCATAAGGCATGCCCGGTTGCTTCCTGTTTAGTTTATGCTTGCCACGCTGAGTACCTAGCTACTACGGAAGCCGTTTTGGCGGGGCGGGGAATGGCAATCTACTTTTCTATTCTACTCATAAGCTGTTTCAGCCAGTAAATCTAGTCCTTTGAATTTTTCAGTCCAGTTCAATTTGCATAGGACAGGCAAAGGACACGGCCAATCGAGCTTCAAGATTTCCTTCGATGTTATACACACCAGTCATACACCCACCCCCAAACAGTGTACTTCGTCTAACCTCCGTATGCACCAATATATGAGAATCGCGGGTAAAACTCCGAATTTACCGCATCTGGTCCAGGAGCCACAGCTCAGAAACCGACCTAGAGATTGAGAAAAGAACTAGCATGTGCATGTTCATATTTAGATATGCGATGACCGATTCTACGCTACAAACACGTGGCTCCTGTGCGAGTAATGGTCGTCTGACACGTAATTTTATGCGAAAACGTGCCGGGAACTACGTGGTTGTTCCGGATCAGGTGTCAAGCTGTCAACAAGTAGTGCAAGGGCAGTTGCAGGGGCTTTATGAGTTTTCGATGTGCCTATAACAATACGGTTACTCACCTGACTACAAAAGTCCACTTAGAAACAGGGCACACCCAAACCGCCGGCTTGCAACCCAGTCCCAGGTAAGTTCGGTAGTTAAGCATCAGCCAGCAGAACTGCGACGGTACTGATAGTGAGCCTCCTACTGGGGCAAGTTTAGCATGGGAATCATTTCTTCTAGTACATTTTGCGGACAGTTATATTCGTATGTGTCCCCTGTTTACAGATCTGTATGCATGTATCCGTATTTGAGTTCAGTTCAGTTCAGCTTGCACAGGACAGATAATGGCCACGGCCAATCAGGGGTTCAGAATTCCCTCAGCGGTATGCACACTAGGCAGACACCCACCACTGATCAGCTTATTTAGTCGAACCCTCGATAAACATATATTTGACTTGCTGTACGGTCTGCTAAGTTAAGTCATTCACTATTAATGCAATTTTGCACAGTACACGTTCACCATCACATGTTTACGAACATGATGGTACGTACATATCGCGGACTACGTAAACCGTGGCATACATACTGTCACATAAGTAATTCATCGTATATAGTATGCACCAATTTGAGTACCGTTCTCAATGGCATCCATGGTGCCCACAAAGTGTGCATGCCATCTTTATTAGTGGTTGGCGTCCTACAATGAAACTGGTGGATGTTCAAAGGACTTCGATTGCACCTGTAGTAGCAAGGAAAAGGCTTTCGATTCCACTAATAGGCCAGTCCAAGCCCGTTTGATAGAACTTGATTATAAGGACAGTCATTATATATATTTTAAACTATAAGGCAGGGTATACGCTCTTACGTACAAAAACCGTTAGCTGATCAAAGTTCTAACTGGAAGTGGTTGTCAAGCTTGTTACTAAGTAGCTTAAAGGAATACCTTCTAAGTGTGCCCTATCGAGACCACAACTTCGTGGGTTTAAGCCTAAAACTAACATCATTATTTGGCTGCCCACTCTATATTCATATTTTCAACCCCCAACAGGCACAACACAAACTTCGTAGTTGCATAAAACTCAACAGGGGGCCAATCCCCTGGATGGAATAATGAGTATCAGTTGACGAGCCCCAATGCGTAGTGTAAAATACACAATTCCTACGATGAAATTTCAGTATAAAATCCGTAGATCAATTCGCTTTGCTTCAAAGTTGGCGCGCCAGTAGGAAGGGGACGCAATTTTGAAAAACGTTATTTGGGAACACTTCGGAGTACCAAAGAACTCCGCAGCAAATTCAAAAACGGTGCCTGCGTGCTGTGACCATTGCGGGCTCGCCAGTATAGCGAGCAGAGCTAAAGAGAAGTATGTCGTACGGAAGTGGTAGGTAACTACTGCCACGAATCGGGTGATGCTTGGCTAGCAGCCACAAAAACCAAGGTGGAGCCCCAGAGATGTCTATGCAAACCTGCAGAACATAGAGTACAAATCCATAAACGGCCAGGAAGGACTCACAAGAGCGTGCGTCAGCTTGGTGGTTCAGCTAGGAGCAGCGAGATTCGGAGGGGCAAAAACAAAGTGTACATACGGGGTGGTGGTAAAGATGTGGGCTGCTTTTAATGGGTGCATTGCCAATACACTGTTTTCTGTGAAACAGCTCCTTCGTTCACGTATAAAATTCCGAGTAAACATGAGTATTTCTGATTGGATTTACATTTATCCGCGCACAATTTTTATTGTTGAATAACCGACAAAGATCATATGTAGCCTAAGTCGTATTGTTGCTGATGATGCTGCACAGCTGCTCATTTTACCGGTATCCCTCCAAAAACCGATGGCAGGAGCATGAGGTAAAGATTGACCATCAAATTTTCTTAATAGTCCAACGTGCAGTGTGCCTTTTCCAGGAACCGTAAGTAAACACAAGCAACTTCCAGAGCACAGCCCAAAGACAAACCTTGCTCAGTGGCTATAGTAAGCCTATTTGATGAGGCCAACAAAAAGGCCAGCGTATTGGAAGTAAAATTAACTCAAATGGGTGGATAGATGTCATCGATAGAAAACCTGCTATCGAAGCTGCCCCCCTCAAACATATTACTGGCCCCGCCGTACATCCAGACTCTACAAGTCTATTGGCGGCTGACAACCTTATACATACCGTTATTGCGGAAATGCCAATGCGCATATAAAAGTCTGGAAACGTTGTTGTTTTTACTATTCCTGGCCCTTCAAATCCGCTGACAATGAAAAGTATTATTTCTGTGCCTGCAGTATGGCGTCTTACTTACATCATTTCACTAGGCCACATGAGAGTACATAAAGCCATCACTGTTCCCTAATTTTCCACTTCACAGAGGAAAATGTGACAACAGGAGCTACTAGTAAGAGGCTGGTTGTAGAATGTACTTCTTCATTGAAGACATCTAGAATAAATGGCAAACAAGCCGCTTTTACAGAGAGAAGTTTCTGGACCTTTAGATAGCACCAAGGTGTCAGGCACTATCTCGGGTCCCCGACCTTCACCCCATGAACTGCATTCATCAGTTGAGTTTTCTGTTCCCCTCCGACTTGTCTTCGCACCGTCTACTAGAGCCGACTGGCTGAGATGAATTTATATTCCCTTCACTGGCAAAGCCGTCTAGCGAGGGACTTCAAATAGACCAAAATGCAGCTACCTTTTCATCGGACGATAGTACTGCGACATCCCATTTCCTCGAAATTCCCTCTGTCAGAGCTCACCCCTCAGGCGAGCTGACTTTTCATCGGCTGTTTCTACCACTCTTATTGATTCTCCACCAACCACTACAAAAACCTCTGCAATAAGCACAATCTCCTTAGAGCAATGCCAGCAAAAGTTGTCCGGTGCAAGCAATGATGCAGTTACTCAAAGCTGACTGCCAAAGTGCCCGGGTGAAAAAGATCCTTTGTTGAAAAAAGAAAATTTCTACAGAGATGGCCGCTTCAAAAGCTTCTGACCGTAATCAACAATCTGTGTCTGTCCTTACTGATTTACCCAACTTTTCAAACCTGTTTCTTCTACTGTGGCACAAAAAGCGTGGCTCTCCAGGCACCTTGCTTTGAATACCCAACAAACCATTAGCTATCCCACGGCCTCAGCCTCCCCCGTGCACCATTCATATGCTCTCGTTTGTGCACCTTCCCCCACCTACTTTTCATTCCATTCCCTTCAAAATTAATTTCCATATAGGGAGCGACTCTTCCCCAGGCTATAGAAGACATTTAATTTCCCCGGTTCACTACCAAATCTATTGTCGTTCCTAAATCCAGCCCCCTGTCCTCAGTGCCAACCCATTTTATACGCATGTTTCACTTGCCAACTAAAAACCATTGTTCGCTTGCTCCGAAAGAGGATCTTATTAGACTTCACTGTAGCAGTCCCAATTTATTCACATCTCAGCCATTCAAACCCCCGCAATTACCCCCGTTGCAGCATTCTAGAACATCAAGTAGTCCAAATAAAAAATCTGTCGTCATTTTGGTGGAAGCAATTAAACTGACCGGTATAATTAACCCATGTTACCAACCCTAACATAACAGAAGACATGGCTTACAGAATTCGCCTAGGTTCTTGACTGACTTAAAATCGTTGCCCACAGCTGGAATTCTTTCAGACTGCGGCTTTCGTATAGATTCTCTTCCAGATTGACTTTGTTACTTAGGTTTTCATAAACAGACTACCAAAGCAGTTTGCAAACTATATGACTTCTCACCACGCATCATCGGTATTTTTATCTCCCGCCAATTGTACTTGCTAAGTTACTGGCTTCTGGACTCTCTTTTCCGTGCAAATTGGGGGACCACAGAAGGACCTCACGAATGGATCACTAGAAATATCCTCCTTAGCAATTTCTGAAGCTTCCCTGGGATATACTATAGGAAATTTTCCTATGATTTTTCTCACTCTACTTTATTTCTGCCCGCTGACATTCAATCTTCTAGAAAATTCAGTGATGAAGACACTCTGAACGGACCAAAAATGAACTTTTTTGTCATTCTGCTCACATAGTGTGACAGATATTTTACACCATTCATAAAGAGCCGTTATTTATGGGCGTCTTCCAGACCAGCCATCATAAAAACTAGCTGCAGCTCTGGATGAACAGTTTAGCCACAAATAGGTCGACAGAATCACTCTTGAAATCTTTCATAAATCACCGACTGACCTTCTTCAAAGGTCGCTTTGTTGCACTTCCGACAGATAAGGAATCAGCAGTCCTGCCAGCGGAAAATGTTAGACTAGCCTCACTGTATATTCTTCCGTGCCAGCTCTGGAATTGGTATGAGTTCAACTGCAACTGTCCTGAAGTCAATCTACTATCAAGCACCCCCTTCTTCCCACCCCAATGGGTAGCCAGTCCTAACATTCTTGTTGCCAAGTTTTCATAATTCGTCGTCTCACTCAGATGGCCTCCGTTCCGTGCATTTTTCTTCAGTGAACTCGGAAATTCCATTGACGGGTAGATGGGGTGGGATTTGCGTTCACCGGCGACAAATCCTACTTGAATTTGTATCTTACCCTAAAACACGTTAACTTATATTGTTTTGTTCAGTTCTGTGTTTGTGCATGACGTACTCTCTGATCGTGCTTGGTGTGTGCGTCCCATCTACCTGCCGGAAATAAACCATCTTTGATGTTATCGTGGCTAGCGGGCTTTATTCTATATCATGATTCTGGGCTTAGGAAGGTAAGCGAGATGCAGAAGGGGCTGTTCGGCGGTCTTCTCGAAGATTCAGCTCCTTGTTTGATGGGCTGCTAGAATGATTCAGTACGGGTTGAGTGGATTCAGTTGAGCTTTCGAGCCCAGCCGTTTTTGAGGGGCTTTGTAGTATACGCTTAGAACAAAGGGGTTACACAACCGACCTGAATTCACTCGGAACGATAAAGCGGATATTGAGGTCATTGCTGCGTTACAGGAAAGTAAATGGACCAGAAACGTGGATAAGGTTAACCAAAGCCTCTGGAAGGGACGGTTCCGTAGGCCAAAGGAGTTCACGTCATCAATGAACGGGTGGGCTTTGAGCCGCTTTTGACAGTTAGCAGGTAGAGGTAACAGAAGCTTCTGGCCTAGGCAGACGTCACCGTAACGACCAAAACGCTCAAGTCCTGGTCCGGGTGAAGCCTGGCCAACGATTCAATTATCGATTCACCGACTAATAAGCTTCACTCGTTCTGGATAGCACCTTGGATCCCCAAAGCAACGCGTAGTCCAAATCAATGCAGAACCCAAATCAAGAACACGATTGCTTTGCAAATTCTACGGTACTATCAGCGAGTAACAATATAAGTACAAACACGGTCATACCTTTTACAGTGAGCCTCAGTCACTATCGAGCCAAAAAGGTAGTCACAAATAAGACAAATTCTGTGAAAAGGGAACAGTTGGCCAAAAAGAGTAAATAATAAATACCTGTCCTGAAGTCCAAACAAATAGAACGAGTTCTCCAAGCCTAATCAGGCCCAAAGAAACATTTCCTGAGCGTGGCAGCCAAAAATCAGCGTAAATGAGCTGAACGTCTACGGTCAGTCGACGTGAGTGAGAAAGTGAAACCGAGAAGTAATAAAACAAAACTGTATTGAAGCAGTGCATCCCGCTACCGTACCAACTGTCCTCAAAGTAATCTCAGTAAGAAAGCCCAGCCATGAAAAGAAAAAGTAAGTGCACCAGGCGCAGAATAATTGTTGACCACAAACCAGTGTCAACATGAATTAGGTTAGAGGAGGCAGTCCAAATTTGTTCATAGAGTATAGGAATGTGAGCGGAAGAGGAATTTTTCAATCAACATGGGCATTACAGTCGCAAACTACGAACGTACTTTACCTTGATCAAAACCGCAGCTTGAACCTGTTGTCTCAACGTAAGGATATCGGAGCTCCGCTGTGTGCAGAGTCTATAAAAATGCATCATCCGTCAGCACGTCCCGAATTCTTAGATGATGAAGCGCCGGAGCGATGGGAGTTAGCGAGGCGATACAAACTGTGTGTAAAGGAGTTCAGAATACCCCGTCACATGCTTTAGCATCCACGTTGCAAACGACGTTTTTCATTCGTACAAAGATAATCTTCGAAAGGTTTTTCTTGTTCTTTGTCCGCAAATTCATTTCTTTAATCTTCCGATTTCCAATCCAGAGCCGTGCCATACTCCGAGGAGCGCTACAGCTGGTTCATGTCTCCCTTGGAAACTTCTTCTCCCTCTCAGTGAACAAAACTTCCGTCAATTCTGTTTGGTTCTCTCGTTGCACAGTCCCTCTCCTTGTAATATCTGAGTAAGAATCTATTACCTCCGACCAGTTCCACCCTGACTTGTCCGGCTTGGCCACCCGACCTTCAGTTCAAATTTTCCGGGCCACGCCTTAAACAGTAACTTAAACACTTTCTCCTGTACGATATCAAGTGCACATCCCTGAAACATCCTCTTGGAATTCGGACTCTGCGTCCAATTTTACCGCTCGATCTTGCGCTGCAACCTGCCTCGGGGTTATCCGAAATAAACCATTATCATTATCATTATAATTATCATTATCTTAGCTGGGATTCCGATTGCTTTATTAATTTAAATCTTTGAATCGAACCGAACCCCCACTGTTGCCTCGAGCGTGAGTCGATCATCTTGTTGATTCGTTGTTCAATTTGGAGAGTGAGAGCCCAGGAAGAACACTGCTGAGTATTCATTATTGTAAGATTAATTAATCTGTTTTATATAGTACCATAGCCGTTTGGAATCGACTTTGTTTTGAATCGTGTCGAAGTTGGCTGCTACGCGTAGCCCGACATTTCCGGTGGCCGGACTTTACAGTACTCAATATCCTTGGCAACCTCTGAGATACGAAATTACGCAGCAAATCGGCAAACTTTTTCTGATCAAGTGACAATACCCTGAAGGTGAACCAAACCCTTTTGCCTGTAGGTGTTGGTCATGTTTCCTGCTCAGGCTCTAGTATATCAGGCTGTTCTGGGGTGAGCTCGGTTTCCCATAGAGCTAGAGCGGACCCGCCGTTAGGTGAGTTGAAAGAGATGCAGGTTGCAGAATAATTAGAGTCAGATAAACAAAGTAGGCTGCTTGAGGTGAGGAATGAGACGGAAATGACAAGACAGCGTTTGGCACTCACTGAGGAAGAAGAAAACCTAGTCAACAGGGATGAAATCAAGGGTGGAGTAATGGTCGGTGGACATCTTTCTCGCTACCTAGGCGATTGCTACTTGCAGAACCATGTACCACGAACAACAAGAGTGGTTCCAGTGGCGAAACCTGCTGTGGATCATCGCTTGGATTTTCCCAGAGTGGAACTGGAGTAATTTGCGGGCTGCTCGTCAAAGTGCTGGAGGTTTGTGAAACAGTTTGAATATTACACCGAGGGAAGAGTTTGAGACGGTGGCCAGCGCTTACTTTATTTGATGCATTACTGCGAGAGAAAAACAATGGTTGCGATTGCCGAATGCGTTATGTTGCCTCCAACACTGGCATATAATAGGGCTAGGGAAATCTTATAGGATCTGTATGGACAAGGTCATGTAGTGGCTCGTTCACTGACTGACAGCCCACTGCAAGGTTTGAGACCTCAAGTGGAAGATTCGGATGCACTGATCAAGTTGTCGCCGAAAGTGCTGAACTGTGAAATTGCCTTCACACGGATGAATTGCACGTCAGACCTCAACTCAACGCAGCCCATAGAAAGGATTGTTCGAGTGCTACCAACGCCTCTCCAGGATTTGTGGGCTAGGACCGTTGATGATATCTTGAGAAGAGGAGATGAACCCAGGTTCCAAGATCTGCAGCACTTAGCGTCCCGTGGGGCTCGGATTGCTCGAAGTAGGTTCGGCCAACTGGCTGCCGATAGCAAGGCTCAGGGGTATTTGCGGCCATCCAGCTGGAGAAACTATGCACAAAACCCGCATCCAGAAGCGAAACGGTTCACGCCAAACCAGGGTAGTACCTTGTTGGTCGCAGCTAATAGGTGCTTGGTATGTAATGGCATACTCGCTCTTGAGGAATGTCAGCCATTCCTGTCTCGTGATATATCCGGTCTTTGGGAATTGATTAAAGAAATCAAGTGTTGTTTTTGCGTCTCACGTGTGGACATCTGTCTAGCAGCTGTCCTGTTTCCAAACCATGTTCAACGTCGGGTTGGCGGAAACGGCACCACCCTCTACTGCATGGTACACAGAAACAATGTACCGATTGAGTCATGCAAGACACATCACAGGGGACGCAGCTGGACAAGAAGGGTGCGGACAATGCAAAAAGGCCTGGGCAGCGGACTAATAATTGTGCGGCAACTCTTAGGCCAGAATGTCGTGTCAGTTTAGGTGAGCTACCAGTACGAGTGGACCGACCGAGGGGTTCTGTGGAGAACTACGCTCAGCTGGAAAGCGGGCCCGATATGACTTCAATACAAAAAGACCATATGGAACTAGTGGGCCTGAAGGCATCCCCGACCCCACTTTCGATTTGCACCGTTATTGGGGCTACCACACGGAATCCAGGAATAACGGAGCTGAAAATGAACTCGTTGTCAGAGAATAATTTCGTGACTAGAGAATGAGCATTCTGTGTTGATAGGCTGCCAATCCAAGCAGCCCAGTACTGTACAGATGCGCACGTTCTATTCTGGCCTCACCTACATTGCGTCCAAAGGCAGAATTCGGAAGATTTGAGAGTGCGGATCCTGATAGATACCGACATTCCAAAAGCACTTTGGGCATTAGGGCAAAGATGCGGTAAAACCAAACAATCCTATGCCGTGTAAATCAATGCTCGCAAATCGAGCAACGCGTAGTCAGTTCAAAAGAATCCCAAAACCAGAACAAAATTGATTCATAGTTTCTACGGTACTTAATTGAAATTCACAAAGGGTACAAATATATACAAACCTCAAGTATGCGGCCAAATAGACTTCACAGTAAAATCCAGAAGGTTCAAAGCCCCGTGACTCAAGCACGACTGCCAGAGACGGTTCAAGGCCAATTCAAATGTTTCACATGGAAAAACAAACGTGAAAAAGCGTGGTATATGGGCGAGCTTTTTGGGGTAATGTTAAATATAGTCCAATTCGCAAAGCACGTGGAACATTTGGAAGGATTTCCAGTATTTGTTTTTAACATGCTATGCGGAGGATTTTAGGATTGATTGTTCTTGGTCCGATAAACCAGGGACCAAGCTTCGTAACGATAGTAAGCCACAATGTGAGGGGAATCGGTCGCTCAGCATAACAGGTCGATCGACTATACAACGCCGGTTTCTGCTATGGGTATGCATCGAAAAACTCTCTTTCAGTAGAAGACAAACAGGCTGTTGATATGGCTTCCTATGCCATAACCTGGTTGAACGGACACTATGAAGTTGCACTTCCTTGAGGGAATCATGAAGTGAGACTTTCAAATAACTATATGGTGGCCAAAGAGAGATTGACCGGCTCGAGAGAAAGGTTTGCGCGTGACTCTGAATCCTTTGACAAATACTCTACAATAATAGAGGGTTATGTGCGCAAGGGCCATGCCCAGTTAGTGTCCGATGTACAGCTAAAAATGGGTTTTGGACTAAAGTGGTACTGCCACATCACGCAGTTACAGACCCCAAGAAGCCTAGCAAGTTGAGGGTGGTGTTTGACTGTGCGGCTGCATTCCAGGGACGCTCCTTGAGTGATTACTCGCTACAGGGACTAAACACTACGGGAATCTTAGTAGGAGTGTTGCCTCGTTTTCGAAAGGAACCTGTCGCACTGGTTACGGATATTGAGAAAATGTTCATGCAGGTTCGAGTGCCAACGAAAGTCAAAAAAACTGAAATTCCTTTGGTGGGAAAACGGACAACTAGGTGGTAATCTTGTTGAATATCAAATGAATGCCCACCCATTTGGTACAACTTTCTCCCCATTTTTGCAAATTTTGCATTACATCGCACGGCAGACGATTGGGGAGGACAGTAGGAGAATTACGTCTCCAGGGCCGTGCATAACAACTTCTATGTAGACGACCATCTTGTGTCTTTGCCTACACCGGAGAATGCAAACGTTTTTGCCACCCAGATGAGTGAGTTTCTACCACGAGGCGGATTCTGGCTGCATAATTGGTAGTGTCATCGTAAGGAGGTGCTGGATATTTTATCGAGATCTGAACTGGCTCATCCCACTTCGGAAATAGATGACTGCGCGCCTGTGCCGGAGAGGACTTTGGGATTAGAATGTAAAGCCATAGAAGACACGTTCGGGTTTTCATTCACAATAAGCGAAAAACCTCAAACAAGACGTGGCTTGTTGTCTATAGCATCATCGGTGTCCGACCCACTAGGGTTTTTTCACCCTTCATTCTGCCGGGCAGGGTAGTATTGCAATCATTGCATCGCTCGGGGCTTGTTTGGGACGACCCGATTGGAGAAAAACCCCTACGATGCTGGAATGAGTAGTTAAGAAGTATGGAACAACTTTGCGCATTCGAAGTTCAGAGTTCCGTTATAAGAGGTGACTCACTGAATGAAGGGGCATAGTTTCATGTATTTTGTGACGATTCTGAAGTTGGCTGTGGAGTGGTGGCGTATTCCAGAATGGCTTCAAGAGAAGGAGCTTCCTACTGTGCCCCACTGTTCTCTAAATCAAGGTTGGCTCCTCTGAAGACCGTAATGATCCCTCGATTGGAGCTAGCCGCGGCAAGACTGGCCGTCAGAGTCTCTCGGACTCTTATGGAAGAAACTGGAGTCGAATTTGATAAGACTTACTACCAAACAGACTCTGTTATAGTTTTGCACTACATGAACAACACTAAAACGAGATTTAGTACGTACGTTGTCAGCCGTTTGGCTGAAATCCACCAGTGGTCGGAACCCTGGCCGTGGCTTCATGTCAAGTCGGAGTCTAACCCTGCAGACAAAGCGTGAAGAGGCACAACATCACCGAGTGATATCAGCTGCTGGTTTGAAGGTCCTAAATTCTTGATGAACGGTGAAACTCTACGGCCGACCAGTCCTGCGGCTGCTGCAGAACCACCAAACGTGGAGTTGAAGCAGCCTTCGAGTACAACTTTCACAATGTTGCAGGATACATGCACGGACGCACTTCTAGCTAGGTACTCCAGTTGGTTTCACCTGCCTAAGTCGGCAGCGTAGTGAACCCGTTTTAAAATGTACATTGCAGTCCTGAGAGGCGGTCGCACAGATCAGGGACTGAAAACTGGGCTGCTGACGCTGCACGACATTGTTAAAGCGGAGGAAGTGTTATTCTGGTTGTACAAGCTAAAGTCTATGGTGAAGAGTTAAAATGGCTACAAGCCAGGAATAATAACCCACTCACTAACAAATTTACGATGAAAAGGACTCTTTTTGAGCTTGATCCAATTTCAATAAAAGAAATTATTTGTGTTGGAGGACGAATGAACTACTCCAATCAGCTTTAAGGTGTGAAGCATCCGGTGATACTACCCAAGACTTACCCGATTACAGACTCGATAATCCGATGGTATCACGCAGTGGAAGGACATGCGGGACCATCTCAGTTACTTGCGGAACTTAGTGAAAAATTTTGGATTTTACAGGGGGGAGCTGCCGTCAAGCGTGTACTTGGAGGATGTTTGAAACGTCCAAAGCATTTGGGCAGACGTAGTCAAACAGATGATGGCTGCTCTGCCCACTATTGGAGTCCAAAATGGTAGGTCCCCATTCAAGTAAGTCCGAGTGGATTACTTTGGCCCATCTGCGGTTGAACACGGGTGCAGCATGAAGAAACGATATGGATGCATCTTCATCTGCCTCCAGATGCTTGCGGTACATATTGAAGTTTCTTATTCTCTAAGCACTGATTCATTCATTATGACATTACTGCGTTTCATGTCGATGAGAGGGGCTCTGTCTGAGATTTTTTGTGATAACGGTACAAACTCTGTTGGGGCCCAAAGGGAAGTGAAGAACCTAATGGGAAACTGGTCTAGTGATAAGATTGCTGATAGACTGTTGCAACGGGACGTGCAGTGGCACTTCAATCCCACCATGCTAGTCAACTTGGTGGCATATGGGAGAGTATGGTGCGCTCGGTTAGAAGAGTACTTCCTTCATCTTGTGACTAACAGCCAATGACTGACGAAATATTGTTGACACTCCTCACGGAAGGTGATCGGATAGTCAATGGATGACCACTAGTGCCTTTGGCCTCGGACTGTCGTGATCTGCCGGTACTCACGCCCGATGGCTTACTTATCCTGAGGGCAAACCCGCGAGATATTCCGACGGATTCGCTGCGCGATAGAATGATTCGGCAGTGCAAGCAGGCAAACTACCTAACATCTGTGTTTTGAGAGAGGTGGATCAGGGAATATATTCCACTATTACAACAGCGGCAGAAGTGGATAACTCCAGAAAGCAACTTCAGACCGGGTGATGTATGCTACTAGTTTCGGAGGCTTTGCCGCGTGGCCGGTGGCCGATCGCAGTTATCGAAAGCGTCTTAGCTTCGGGCGATGGCTTGGTGCGAAAGGCAACAGTGTGGACTAATGAAGGATTAGTGCTCCGTGATATTAGAAAGATTTGTCTTATCGAAAATGAACCGGACACTGGTGATGTAAGTTCAAAAGCCAACTCTCCTCAAGTGGGAGGCGGATCTCCGGGTCTGCTGCACCGGGAGGGACCACTGAGAACTGATCCACTTGTCCGACTGGGAGCTGCTGTTGACGGTGGTCAGTGCTAGGTATTGGGGAACAGTTATACTAGCCGATGCATGAGGCCGACCACACCCAGCGGTGCACAAGGAAAATCCGGGTCGGATTTTGAGGGCCGGTGTAAATAAGTTCAGGAGATCCCATTACATGCTTTAGCATCCATGTTACAAACGACATTTTTTCATTCGTATGAACTATCTTTACCGGAATTCTGATTGCCTGTTTTATTACTCTGAATCTTTTTCTCAAACCGGACTTCCGCCGTTGCCTTGAGCGTGCGTCGCTCAGCTTGAAATTCGTTGTGACTGTTTTCGGTAGTCTCATATTCTGTATCTAACTTTATGCTGTTATTCGGCTGCAGTCGTTGATTTGTTGTCCAATTTGGAGCGTAGGAGCCCAGAAAGATCACAAACGAGGTTCCATTACTGTAAAATTAATTAATTTGTTGTATATAGTGCCATAGCTATTTGGAATCCACCTTGTTTTGAATTGTGTCGAAATTGGTTGCTACGCGTCGCTCGGACATTCCGCTGGCTGGACTTTACACCCTTCCTTTTGACTCGTTAACCATTCTCACCTCGGTGAGATCCGATTGGCATGCAAAGCCTAGGCAGTTATTTTTGTTGTCCTCGTTACTTTGTTGGAGGACCTGGGAGCACCGCGTTTAACACACATTTGAGCAATGCTTAGCCAAATTCACAACGGATCTCGAAATCAAAAGGTGATATTCTCTGATACTAGATTATTGAATGGGCAGTGACTCCAAAAAGATTCAAACCTCAATAATGAGATCACAAGGACTCGACAAACGAGAATACAAGTTGCGGCCTGCGAGCAAGGAGCACGTGCGTCACGCAGGTCTAGAACAAGGATATGACAAAGTGGCGCTCTGGGAGCGAACAAACAACAATTGGTTCATAAAAACAAAGGGTTCGTAAGGACACGTCAATAATGTAAGCAAGTGAGTGATGTTAAGAAAAACACTGAACTGTAAAGGTTTTGGGGGGATTTTCCACGACCGATCGTTACACCGCCCACCAAAATCCTCCCGAATCCTTAGCAGAGTACAAGGTTTCGTATAAAGGTACTGACTCTTCCTACCTACTTAGGCCCTGCTGTCAGTGCGCGGCTTATTCTTGTCATCAACGTTCTACTTATGGTCCCACCTAACCCGAGGTTATTCTATATCTTCCACGAGAATAACTGATCGGTGGCGGACGTGAAGGGGAAACATAGATTCTGCCCTTGGAAAGGCCGTCCTGCTCTAGATGTATGTGCTTGCGTAAGTTTGCGCGCGTATGATGTAACCGCCGCTACTTCCACATATGCAAAAGACATTTCAGTGACGTCAACATGTTTGATAGGGGTTACGGTGTATAGTGTGCATCGGGTACGTGATGGTTCGACACGTCAGTGTGTCATGATTGTTTCCATATATGGGGTTTCTTTACCCACCTCTAGACGAGGGCGAAATAGTCTACTGGGCCTCAGCGCTATCAGCTTCCCCGCCTTCACTCTCGAGTAGGCTAATACTGCGTATGTCACGAATTAGCGCTCCGTTAGCTGTCTTCACCTTCACCGTTCTTATCTTTCTGCCAGAACTTTCGATGGTTTCCATAACTACTCCCAAGAACCAGGTGCTGAAATGTGCGCGTTTGTCTGCGATCATCACCACATCCCCAACCTTGAATGGTCCTGTTTTGACCAGCCACTTCTGTCGAGTCTGCAGAGCCGGTAGGTACTCCCGCAGCCAGCGCCTCCATGAAACCTTGGCAAGATAATTCGCCTGCTTCCATCCGTAGAGGTAGCTCCCACAAAGGTTTACCGGCCCTTGGAAACCTCTGTTCGACCTACACGTCAATAAGTCGTTCGGGGTGAGCGCCGGGGGGTGGGGTCGCCGTTCATTACTGGAACCAGGGGGCGGTTGTTCAGGATTCTGTGTACCTCAGTCATGACGGTGTCCAGCGTCTCGCCGTCGGGCGGCTGCTGTTCCATGATTGACAGCAATATCGGCCTGGCGGACCGGATCATGCGTTCCCATACGCCGCCTCGGTGGCTGGCCTGGGGGGGGGGTTTAAAATGCCAACGTATGCCGTAGGCCACGGTTCGATCCTGCAGTACGTCCCTGTTTATGTTTTTGTGCCATTTCTGCAATTCCCGGTCAGCGCCCACAAATTTCGATCCATTATCCGAGTATATATCGGCCGGTACGCCTCTTCGGTTGACAAGTCTCTACAGGACCAGTAGGAAAGAATCGGTCGTCATCTAATGTGCGACTTCTAGGTGAACCGCGCGTGACTTCATGCACGTCACGATACATCCATATCGCTTTTCTAGTCTCTTCCCGCACTTGATCCACAAGGGCCCGAAATAGTTCAGCCAGGTGTCGCCGAACGGCCACCAGCCCGCAGTCACCCTGCATTCTGGCAGCGGAGCCATGTGTTGTTTGCCCGCCGTGGCACTGTATCGCCCACATTGCACACAACACCGGATCACGAGTTTTACAGTTGCTGTTCCTCTCGGCAACCATAGACGCTTTCGGATGACGCTCGTCACATGACTTCCCCCGGTATGTCCCTTCACGGCGTGAACGTGTTTGATCATTAGCTCTACTACAGGTCGTCGCGCCGGCAGAAGTATAGGATACTTTGTGTCGAGTCTCAGGTGGGCGTTGGCCAGTTTACTATCCACCGGCAGCAGTCTATCAGTGAGTTTGGGGTCTAAACACTTCAACTCGCCTCTTGGAGGTGATATTTCTTTGTTGATTGGTCCCACTTTTTCCGCCCTCCCGAGTTCTCGGGCGAAGGCCTCTTGTTGTATCATTCTGAAAATATCGTATTCTGCCGCTAGTAGCTCATCGGGACTTACCGGGCCCATCAGCATCTGGCCTGAAGAGCATAGCCCTTTCATGACTAGTAAATTTCTCTTGAAACTGGCTAACCGGACCAACGCACGAAAAGTCTTCATCGAGGAAGAAAACCTGACCAATCGCGATAAACTGGGTGTCGCTTCGACGACGTTGGCTGCTATCACTACGCCTTTGATATCCAGTTCTACATCCGTAGGGGGTTTTCATTCGAACACTGGCCAGTCCTGTTTAGGCCCCTACAGGATGTTTGGCACCCTCGTCCACGTGTCTAGTTGCCTGAAGTTGGTCGCGCCTCGGGAGCACTGTGACGCACATGCGTGGAAATCCTCCCTAGCCATTGTCATATACTTGCATTGTTTAGACTATCCTCTTTATTTTATTGACCCTGGAACAAATACAACATGCATCAATCACTACGCTTCAACATTTGTTTATATTTTGCTTACGTGAAGTGGCATAACTTTGACTCGAACATGGACTGCCGTGACGGTGGTACCTGACATTGGCATTTGTTGAACTCTGGTCCTTGTTGTTAGACGTTTTGGCCGTACAGTTGAGGTTTGCATGTACTTATATGCGCATAGCTTGATAATCCAGTACCGTAGAAACTACGAATCAATCTTGTTCTGGATTTGGGATTCGTTTTGAATTGGCTACGCGCTGCTCAGAGTCGGAATAACAGGTACAGTACTCAACTTGGAATCATCAGGAGGAAATCAATCAGAAGTGCCAAGAGGACGCAGACAAACCGAAGTTGAACAGGAAGTAACCCAGCAAGTCCCTGGGGTATTTTTGGGTGATGCTGATTCCTTAGACATTGCTAGGTCTGCTAGTTCTGTCAGTGCAATTTCATGTACTTCAGCTAGTGGCATAGAATTTAAGGGTGATAATATCTATCGATTGAGAATAGCTGGATTGGAAACCCAGCTTGGGCAGACTAGGGAATAAGCGGAATCTGCCAGGAAAGATCAACTCCGAAGACGGGAGCGAGGGGTGAATTTGGAGACCATGGAGCATACGGCCATTCAGCCTAGCAGTTCCATGGAACGACTGAAGTCGACTTGTACCAGTGTAACCCACGCTATTGACTTGCCGAGAAAGGAATTGTCACCCTTCGATGGGAGCGCAGAACAGTACTGTAAGTTCGTTAAACAATACGAGAACTTTGTGGAAAGGAGAATATCCGATCCAGGACAGAAATTCTCTTATTTACTACATTACTGTCGTTGAAGGGCCAGGGAAGCAATCGACGGGTGCTCGATGCTGGATTCCGAAGAAGGTTACATTCTGGCACGTGAAACCCTGAAAGGCCTGTTTGAGCAACCATTTAAAGTCGCCCGGAATTTGATTAATAGTGTACTGTCAGATGCAACACTTTCCAAAGTTGAGTAAGTCTCTCTAGCCAGCCTGGTGGCAGAACTGCAGGATCGCACTGGACCACCCAGCTGACCGATCAGATCTGAACGCACTGCACACATTGAAGACCATAGTGTGCAGTTTACCCACAGAACTACAGGGTAGATGGGCCGAGGAAGCCGAAGGGATCAGTAGGTTTGTACGAGAAACCACGTTTGAAGGCCTGACGCAGTTTATAGACCGTCATGCCCGAATAGCAAGCAGTCGTTTCGGTCAACTTGTGCACGAGGCGAGCAAGTTACCTAGGATTGCGACGACACAAGGCTGGACCAGGGAACCAAGTAGAAGCCAACCATGGGCAAACACACACGCATTATCTCGTGAAGGTGAAAACTTGCCGGTGTGTAAAGTTTGCGGGGCTCCTCATCGCCTAGTGCAATGCCCTCGCTTCGGCAAAGTAGACGTCGACGAAGGATGGGAAATGGCTAAGAGACTGGGTGCGTGCTTCGTCTGTCTCAACGATTCACATCGAGCAGCGATATGCCGAACGAAACCCAGTTACAGTCAAGATGGATGCCATGGGAAGCACCATTATCTACTTCACAAATGCCAGAATTTGAATGCTAAAGAAACCCCGAAGTCAAGTGTGGTCTGCTCAGTGTCTCGCTCCACTAACAAGCTCTTTTGCCTGGGAGCAATAGCAGTCGGCGTAGAAACCCCAGTTGGGGTTATAAGAGCATTGGCCTTCGTAGATGGTGGCTCGGATGCCACTTTATTAAGTAAGGATTCTGCAGATAGATGTGGGATCAGAGGAAATCAATCTTCATTAGCAATGAGCATAATGAGTGGCACCCAGGTCATCCAGTCGACCAAACTGCACCTGCAACTCGCTTCCTTGGTCAAAAACGATAGAGCAGAAACTGTAGAAGCATTAGCCACAAAGGACCTGCCGATGAGAGCACCTCAGTCAGTGCAATCGATTCTGACTCAGTGGCCGCATCTCGACGGGGTTACGATCGAGGCGTGGCAGAATGACGAATTTGGTTTGCTGATCGGTTGTGATGTACCGGAAGCGCATTGGGTCCTGGATCAAAGAACAAGAAGCCGTAAAGCACTCTATGCAGTACGCACTATATTCGGCTGGACTTTATATGGCAGTACAGATGGAAGATGCGGCAAACAAATCCAGATCAACCGCACTTTGGTGGAAACGGCGAACATTGGACAAGCATTCCAACAACTGCATAACACCGAATTTGCCGACCTGGCCATTGATAGAGATGCCCCATCACGAGAAGATAGGTCGGCTTGGAAAATGGTAGACGAGAACGCCAGCTATGTAATAGATCGTTTCGAGGTTCCTGTCTCGTGGAGACCCAACATGAAACCTATGCCAAACAGCCAAGAAATGGCTCTGAAAAGATTATGCTTCCTCAAAACCAGGCTAATTCGAGAACCACAATTAAGGATCGAATATACGCTAGACATGCAACATAACATAGACTTGGGTTTTTATAGAAAGAGTGGATACAGCGGTTATCAGCGCAAATTTGAGGTGGTACCTACCTCATCACCCGGTCGTGAGCCCGAAGAAACCGGGGAAGGTCAGAGTGGTTTTCGACTGTGCCGCGAAATGTCAGGGTGTGCCACTCAACGACCACATACTACAGGGCCCAGACTGGACAACATCACTGGTCGAGGTTTTATGTCGTTTTCGGCCAGGAAGAGTGGCCGTCTCTGCGGAAATACGTGAAATGTTTCTACAGGTAAAGATGCCCGTTAAAGTTAGGGACGCCTTCCGTCTTTGCCGGTGGCCTGAAAACGACGCAAATCGTGCGCCTGACGAGTATAGGCTGACTGTGCATCCCTTTGGGACGGTATTATCCTCCTTTCGTGCTTGTTTTGCTCACCGAGAAACCCTCAAACGTTCCGGCGGCACCAGCAATTTGCTGGGAAGAGCAGTGGACCACTTCTACGTGGACGATTTTCTGTGTTCCTTTGACGACCCAAATACTGCTATTCTTTATATGACCAAACTGATCGCCAGTCTAGAGGCCGGAGGATTCAACCTCACTAAATGGACTTCAAACAGCCAGGAGGTGCTCAGCGTTATCCTGAAGTCCGAGAAGATGGAGTGTACGAGAGGGCTTTTTGGATCCCCTCCACAAACGGAGCGCACGCTTGGTCTTTGGTGGAAACCCAGAGGTGACGAATTTATTTTCACTCTGGACCTACCCAAACTACCAGCCACACAGACAAGAATCCTGTCACCAGTCTCAAGCCTCTATGATCCCCTAGGTTTCGTTTCGCCATGGCTGCTACCGAGAAAGTGCTTGCTGCAATCACTGTGCCAGAGAGGGACGGGTTGGGAAGAACCTCTTCAGGATGGCGACGATAAGCGATGGTGCGACTGGCTGCACAGCCTGGAGCAACTTGATGAGATCAAAATACAAAGATGCTTGACAGGAATCAAATGCAGAAACGATGCCCAAATTCGCTTATTTTTTGGTACATCGGAAATAAGCTACGGGCAAGTGACTTACGGCTGCTGGGTAGACGAAAATTGTGGGCAGCACAGTCAGATATTATTCGCAAAGGCGAGAGTGGCCCCACTGAAAACGGTGTCCATTCCGAGGCTGGAACTGACGGCAGCAGTACCGGCCGTGAAAGCCGCGGGGCTGATTAGGAGACCCGTTGATCGGATAAACTAGAAAACAAACTGTTGGACGGACTCAGCCAAGGCACTATATTACACAAACAACATTACCACTCGTTTCAACAGTTTCGTGGCCAACAGACTCACTATAATCCACGAGTCGACTAAAACCGATCAATGGCACTATGTACAGTCCGCCAGTACCCAGCCGTCTTCTACTCAAGGGGCCTGAAAACACTAGAGAGGTTGCGGATGTGGACAATGGTACCGGGCCTCCTAACTACAGCTAAAGAGATGTGGCCAAGCTACTATTACCTAAGGCTGATGGTGGCGATATGGAGACCAGAAGACTGATACGGGCTACAAAATTCACGGGAAGAGTAAGCCTAACAGAAATATTGTGCCAATTTCCCAACTGGACAAAAATGTTGAGCCGTGGTCTGGTGGACATGATACAAAGAACTCTTATTGATTATGAAAGGCGCACGGCCACAAAACACATTGAATGTGGGGACGATACTGCCGGGCGAGCTGGATCAAGCCGAACTCGACGTTCTACACCTATTACAACTAGACGCTTTCCCGTTCAAGGCCCGCGAGATAACCAGGATAGATGATAACACCAAAGGAAGCAGGCTGTTGCCCAGCAGTATCCAAAGACTAAACCCCATGCGAACCAACGGACTACTGACAGTTGGAGGGCGGCTGACGAATTCTAATCTAGAGTAAGAAACAAAACACCCCATAATAGTCCCTGGTGAACACTACATAACGAGATGACTGATAGACTATGTACATCGAGAAGAGGGGCACGCAGGTTTGAACCACTTATTGAACAATATAAGTCGACGATTTTGGGTGACAAAGGGACCAGCGACGGTCAAGCTAGTCACGGGCAACTGCATCACTTGTCGTCGCCGGAGGATGGTAGCAGGCCAACAAATGGCGGCCCTCCTTCCAGTCGTGAGACTTCAACCGGGATGGTGCCCGTTCGTGGAAATTGGCGTCAACTGCTTCGGCCCGTTACTTGTACGACAGCAAAGGAGCACTCAAAAGAGGTATGGCTGCCTGATAACATGCTTACAGTCCGGAGCAGTCCATCTTGAAGTAGTGCATATTATGACCACCGATTCATTTCTAATGACCTTTCAAAGGTTCGTCGCAAGGCGGGGCGTCCCGAAGAACTCATATTCAGACAATGGCTCGAACTTCGTTGGGGCTCATAAGGAGTTAGAGAAATGGTGGAACCACCTGGACCACGCCAAAATACAAAACGAGACCGTAGCGAAGGGGATAGAATGGCACTTCAATCCACCTTATGCCAGTCATCGTGGTGGCGTTCGGGAAAGGCTGATACGACCGACTAGGAAAATACTCACGGCCCTGACCTCAAAACAAACCCTCGACAACGAGACGCTGACTACTTTACTAACAGAATTAGAACGCATATTGAACAACAGACCCCTGGTGCCGATCATCCCGGACCCGGAAGACGAACCGGCTCACTCCCAACGACCTGTTAATACTGCGGCCAAAGGTAGGAGAAACCATACCAAAAACCCTACGTGGAACGTATATCGTTGGATGGAAGCAAGTGAACCACCTGACACAGGCTTTCTGAAAACGATGGACGAGGGAGTACTTACCGACACTGCAGCTTAAGCGAAAGTGGATCTCCAAAGAGAGGTCGATCAGACGTGGCGATGTGGTCATCCTCGTGGGGAGCCACTTACATAAAGACGATTGGCCGGTTGGAGTGATCAAGGACTGCCGTACAGAAATCGATGGCCTCGCGCTCACGGTGGTGGTGAGAACGAACAAAGGAGACGTATTGCGAGATATCCGTAAGATATGTCTGCTTGAAGGTGACAACGGCGAGGGCGAGGTTGACGCTACAGACCAAGCTAGAATCAAGTCTGCTGATACCAACTGAGGCTGAATTTATCCATTTATTCCTCATGCATTCCCCCGTGGGTTCCAAAACTTCACACCGTTTTCGAAACATATTTGTGTTTAATTTCCTACAATGTTTACGATTTACTATGGAGTTAGTTGTCCAAACCCTAGTTTATCACCCGACACGACATTGTTTGTGAAGTGGCGAAGACTCTTGAACAAGCACTTACTGACCGTTTGTAAAATTATCTCTTATCCCGTGACCTATTTGTATTATTATTCAGCCTGTGTGCAACTGTATATAAGTTGTGAGTTGAACACACTTCTTATTTGTTAACAACACACGTAGACCCCCTGATGTTCGGGTAACCTGTAGCCATCTTTATTTTTCATCACGAATCCTCAGTCTTCATCTTACCACGTACTTGACTCTTGTTCAGGCAGCCTTTTCACCCACATTCCGTAATCTGCCTACGCATACCAATCACCCCAAAGCCCCTTTTTGCACACGGATAATGTTGTGTCATCCTCAGAAAAAACTGGAAGACGTCGAGAGATGGCACATAACCTCAAAAAGCCTGCAAGCATGTCTGCGACTGGCCGACGATAGACGAAGTCCATAGCAATCTGCGTGTGCACCGACTTAGGGCCTAGGTAGGTTAGGGGGAATCAATATCCCTTTTTACTCCCGGGATGCTGACCGTTTCACGGGAGAATTTGGTGGGCGGTATAAGGTACATGCGTGGAAATCCTCCCTAGCCATTGTCATATACTTGCATTGTTTAGACTATCCTCTTTATTTTATTGACCCTGGAACAAATACAACATGCATCAATCACTACGCTTCAACATTTGTTTATATTTTGCTTACGTGAAGTGGCATAACTTTGACTCGAACATGGACTGCCGTGACGGTGGTACCTGACATTGGCATTTGTTGAACTCTGGTCCTTGTTGTTAGACGTTTTGGTCGTACAGTTGAGGTTTGCATGTACTTATATGCGCATAGCTTGATAATCCAGTACCGTAGAAACTACGAATCAATCTTGTTCTGGATTTGGGATTCGTTTTGAATTGGCTACGCGCTGCTTACGGTCGGAATAACCGTTACAAGCACAGATCGGCTGGATTATCGCCAGACCTGACATGCTTCCACCGGTTCATGGCTGATTCATCGTGGATAATCGTGAGTCGGTTAGCAACGAAAGTATTAAACCGGAACTTATTGTAGTAGTAAAGTACTATCGTTGAGTCCGCTCAAAAGCTAGCCTACAGAATGTAGAAGTCGAAACATCTCTTCACCGCTTGTACCCCCTTGAATTCTGACACGGCTGCGCTGAGTTCAAGGCGTGGGATCAAGACCGACCTCAGTGGAGCAACGCGGGCTTTAGCGAACAGGACCCTCGTAGCATATTGTCCATCTCCTGTGCACCATCGTCCGTAAACCACAGCTCCATAACCGACTTCGGATGCATCGGAAAGGCAAGTAGTTCGCCCGTCCGCGTTGTATGGCCAGGAGTCAAACATCGTGGAATCCTTATATCCCCTAATTTATTCAAGGTGTTTAAAAGTTCTTCACAGTCCAGCCAGTCCTCTCTGTCCAGTGACTGGTCCCAATCAACTTTCTTACGGCACAGCCGCTGCAGCGGGATCTTTCCGGGCAGCAGCTAGGGAGAGACGAAACCGAGCGGGTCGAACAGACTAGAGACAGCGGATAGTATACCTCGACGGGTTACAGACAACTCGGGAACGCTTAGGTCGAAAACAAAGTCGTCCTTTTCAGTATCCCATTGTATTCCTAAAGTGCTTTCGGTAGGGAGTGTAAAGCCGTCCAAATCTCTAACCCGTTCGGCCTTCTCGTGGTACGCAATGACCTCGAGCACTTATGGAGCGTTCGACATCCATTCTGTTAGATGGAAGCCGCCCTTTTCTAGCGGTCTTTTCGGACCTCTGAACCGCGCTAGAGCTGATTCCATACCATCGAATGATCCAAGGTAGTCGTCCAAGTAGAAATTTCCGCTGACGCTATCTACCACCGGCCGAAGGACCAGATCTCCGTGTTTGTTCGCAGCTTCCCGAAGGGCGTAGTTTGCGAAGAATGGTGAATATATGGCTCCGAAGGGGTGGGCGGTCATCCTATAACTTACCACTGCTTTGTCCCGGTCGTCCTGTTCCCACCACAGGAAAAGCAACGCATCTCGTTCTCCTACCCGTATTTTCATCTGATGAAACATTTCCCTAATGTCGGCGGACAAGGCCATCCTACCCACTCTGAAACGGCACAAAACTTCGATTAATGGCAAGCTCCAGTCAGGTCCTTGTAGTAGGTGATCTTTTACCGACTTTCCCCCGGAACTTGGCTGCACAGTCGAAAACCCCCCGCAGTTTTCCGGGTTCTTTGGGGTTGATAACCGGTTGGTGAGGTAGATACCAGATGCCCTTTCGGCAGTCGGTGTTGGCAGGCACTTTTCAAAGTAGCCGAGAGCTTCGTTTCGCTTCATTAATTCAGCGTATCGTTCCCACAGACCCTGGTCTCGAATGGAGCGTTCTTTCAGTCGTAGTAGGCGTTGGAGAACATAGTTCCGGTTATCAGTCCACGGGTCACCAGATGTGCGCCATGGAAGGGGAACCTCGAGCTGTTTTTTAAGGCCTCTAGTGCCTTGCCGCACCTTTTGTAAAGCCAAGTGCTCCTCTTGGGACAACGATGGTCTTTTGTCTCCCGTGTCATGAAACTCCTTTTCATGCAGGCGCTGCGGGTGATAGTCTATGCGGTCCGTTTTGGCGGATAAATAATTCGCGGAACCACGTACCCCCACTGGACCATATAACATCCAACCCGGAGCCGTGCGTACGGCGTAAGGTTCCTGGCGGTCGCCCATTCTCTGGTCAAGTACCCAATATGCCTCCGGTGCGTCGCAGCCGATGAGGAGATCCACTTCGTCGTCTTCCCAGTCCACAACGGTTACATCCTGCAGATGGAGCCACCTAGTCAAGATTACGTTGACCGAACTTAGTGCTCGCATAGGGAGATCAGCTAACGTGAATGCTTCCGTTAGTTCGATTTGCTATTTAGTGTCTAAATAGGTGAGTTGCAACCTCAACCGGCATTACTTGTGTTCCGCCCACCTTGCTCACTGCTAACGACATCGTGCCTTTTGCGAGCCGGTGTTCGTCGACAAACTGCTCTTTCACTAGGGTAGTGTCAGATCCACTGTCGACAAAAGCCAAAGCTTTGACCACCCCAAATGGGGTCATTATTCCTACGGAACTACGCCTAAAAGTACCGGTTTACTGACAGACCGCGACGTCGAACAAAGAACACTGGGCTTGGTACTCGCCTCGAATACAGTTACTCTCGCCTGGTACAACAATCGATGGTGTCTGCCCGTGCAGCCCTCGCGACCACATCTGTTCCTTGTTCTACAAGCTGCCGCCCGGTGTGTGGTGTTGAGACAAATAAAGCGCGCTCCTGCCAGTCTTGCCATTCCCCATCGTTCGTCTATTATGGCGTTGACGAACTTGGGGCATTCTAGTAGCCTATGGCTAGCGTCACAGGACCTGCAGCTTGGTTGCGCTATGGCCTCGCGTGAAATGGCGTTTGCATTTGTCCAAGGCTGATATTTCGGCTGTTTCCGAGCAGTGGTTCGAGCCTGGCTAGTACTGGGCTTGTTTGCCCGGTTGCTGTCCTGGATAAGCCGGCCAAATCTGCTGTTGGCTATCTTGGTTTGCCTGTCCAAGTATTCGGTCAGGTCTTCGAAGTTAGCCTCTCGGTCGCTTTGGCTTATCCGTTCTGCTTCTTCCGCTCACCGACCCTGTAATTCGGGAGAGAGGTGACGGACTATGCCTTCCAAAGTGTGCATTGCATCTAGATCACCCTCTAACCTAAATGGTCGAGGGCTATTGAGCAGTTCTTCATCTTGATCACCAGGTCGGTCATTGTGTAGACTTCGACTTGGTTCTCTTTGCCTCGACCATCACGCCCTCTACTTTAAAGGTTGGCCAAACAAGTCCATCAGAATCTTCCTTGCTCGGGTGTGGCCTTGTTCTGGGTCGAGAACGGTACACCCATCGATAGCTTCTCTTACTCGGCCTCGACAGTAGTGAGTCAGGTAGAGAAGCCTTTGCCCGGGGTCGGTTACCTTATTTTCGGCTAACCTCTCGAACTGCTTGACAAACTTGCAGTAGTGTTCAGATTGCCCGTTGAAAACCGAAAGTTCTACTCTTGGAAATTCGATCGATGGTGTCTTATAGTCGGCGCCTGGCGTAGAATTTCCTATCTTATTTTGGCCTGATCTATCGGAAGTGTTCTAGTCTTTGGTCTCTGGCTCACGCTCTTTCTGTCTACACTTCTGTTCTGCTTCATGGGCCCGTTTTCTAGCCGATAGTAGTTGTTGTTCTTGGTATAATATCCTTGGCCTATATAGAACAATATCCTTACAATCCACATTGCCCTCAGTAACACATGAACTAGCGTCGATAGGACTAGGCTATCTAATATGAACTAAAGGATCAAAGATAACCAAAACCTCCTCAGCGACTTGCCGTATTACTTGCTGTCCAGATTCCAATGTCTTCGATCCTTTTCTTGGCATTTTGCGTGATTTTCTCGTTCCAAATTGATCTATTGAGTATTTTAACACACTTTTGAGCAGTGCGTAGCCAAATTCACAACGGATCTCGAAATCAAAAGGTGATTATCCGTGATATTCTCTGATACTAGATTATTGAATGGGCAGTGACTCCCAAAAGATTCAAACCTCAATAATGAGATCACAAGGACTCGACAAACGAGAATACAAGTTGCGGCCTGCGAGCAAGGAGCACGTGCGTCACGCAGGCCCAGAACAAGGATATGACAAAGTGGCGCTCTGGGAGCGAACAAACAACAATTGGTTCATAAAAACAAAGGGTTCGTAAGGACACGTCAATAATGTAAGCAAGTGAGTGATGTTAAGAAAAACACTGAAATGCAAAGTTTTTAGGGGGATTTTCCACTACCAGTCGTTGCACCGCATCGTTTACGGCTTTTCATTTATTCCTAATACATCCGAGACTCTACTCGGCATATGCGTGACCTGAAAGCCGCACCCACTAGAGAGCAGAGCACGCCAGTGTAGATGTCTAAGGAGCTGTCCGCATGCACAGGTCTTCCTGAGTGCGGACAGCAGAAGGCACCCGCTTAAAGTCGTTAGTCAGGCCCGCCTCGACTTCCAGAGAGGAAAGAAAGGTGCTACTTTTTCAGCTTAAGGGTTACCCGGGAAGGACTTTCGTGGATGGGCTAAAACCAGCTTTTATGTGAATGGAGAGGGCACTAGGTTCACGGTAACCATGTTTATCACCTACTGGCATAAGCTCAACCGGGCCAACTGCCTCGGCAGGTACTGATCCAAAGGAGAATGACGGGCGGCGAGAGGATAGACTCCAACTAGCTAGAGGCCGGGTAGGGACAGGGATTGGGAGCCAGTCGTCTGCTGTAAGGTCTGTTTACGAGTGTCATAAGCTAATAGAGATGGCTGGAGCAAAGTCGGCTCGTGCCTTCAAAAGTCAGTTGGACAAACCCTGGGGAGGGTGGTTTGGTAAGAATAATGACCAAGAGCTTCTCTACCACTCTTTTGTCCCTCTCTTCCTGTTCACATTCACCCTCTTTCCAATGAGGCTGAAGCGCACACGGATTTCATGGCTAACCAGGATCGGATCGAGCTGGGATACCAGGAAAGTTCTAACCTGGAATTACCTATGCCACTTGTTTCAGACGCTCCTACAACGAACTGACGACTTTTCATGAAGTCGATCATCTGGAGGTCGAGTGGCACGCCAGTGCAAGATACTGGCTGATCTGACACACTGTCGTCAATCCATGGAGGCTAATGTACACCGTAGGGCTATCTTTTTCAACGAATTTAGAACACATTCGGTGATGCGGGGAGAGGCTTTGGAGGCGTCTGGCTCATTCGTACTCCGCAGGGTCAGTGCATCTGTTCGCTCCTCTGCTATCTGCTTGTTTGGAAGGACCAGCATCAAATTTATCCATTAAGCTAGTGACAATAATAGGTGATGTAAAGAAAAGGGTGCCAAAAACAAGTTAGGCAGGTAGCTCTTGACAATAAAAACTGTACACTGAGAGAAGTGTCAGCCTAAACTGGTATCTTCAATAAACGAAGCAAAAAGACTTTTACGTCTCATTCAGTTTTTGGAGCACTTTGAGCCAGGCCTTGACAGTTAACGCTGTCTACTTGTTGCTTGCAAGTTCAAGCCTGTTGATTTAAACCGGCCAGCGAGTAAAGTGTCTCAAGTAGACTGACTCTGACTACTCTTGTCGACTACTGGTTGATAGAGGGGCGAACCGTGTTTCACTGAAATCTAAGTCTGCGGACTTCAGGTTGCCGATCTGATGACGGAAGACAGTCCTTATCTGCTACGGCACAGTTTTGTGGGCGACGCAGAGAAACCGACCAAAAGAAAATAACGGCTCCCGGGTGTTATGTCCACAGCCGGTAGCAGAACACGTAATGGTGGCTTTGCATTTATTTATGCGATTGTAAACACAAAACCCAGCCGTAGCGGGCGACTAAACGGCAAACAAGCAAGTGAGTTGGCATAAAGAACTAAACTACTTGTGCCGTCACGCGCAGCAGAGGAAGACCAATCAGTAAACATCAAAATCGATAGGTCAATACTGATGGCGCTAAAGCACGGTTAAAGATCGAGGCAAATTGGGAGTGTGTTCATTCATGAGAGAAATATTGAGCGGTTGTCCGCGTAGTGTGTGTAACAGCCGGTCGTGGAAAATCCCCCTTTTTCCCTCGCGATTCAGTGTTTTTTCCCAACATCACTCATTTCCATACACTATTGACTTGTCTTTACGAACTGGTTGTTTTTCTGGACCAATTGTTGTTTGTTCGCGCCCAGAGCGCTATTTTGGCACATCCTTGTTCAGGACCTGCGTGACGCACGTGCTGTCTGCTCACACGCTGCTATTCGGTTTCTCGTTGTTGAGACTTTGTGATCGTATTATTGAGGTTTGTATATTGTTTACGTCATTGTTTATTTTAATAATCTAGTATCGTAGAATTATCATGGATAATCGCCTTCTGATTTCGGGATCCGTCGCGAATTTGGCTACGCATTGCTCAAACGTTCGTTACAATACTCAATAGATCTATTTGGAACGAGGAAAATTCACGCAAAATGCCAAGGAAAGGATCAAAGGCAGTCGAACCCGGACAGGAAGTAATACGGCAAGTCTCTGGGGAGGTTTTGGGTACTTATGATTCTTTAGTTAATGCTAGATCGCCTAGTCCTGTCAGTGCTAGCTCATGTGTTATTGAAAGCAATATTGATCGTAAGGACGTTGATTTATATAAGCTGAGAATAATAGAACTAGAGCAACAGTTACTTTCGGCTAGACTACAGGCGCATGAAGCAGAGAAGTGTACACAGAAACAGCGAGAGTATAGGACCAGTGACTTCGACACTTCCGATAGGTTAGAGTGCAATAAGGTAGGGAACCCCACGCAGGTCGCCGACTACAAACCACCATCGATCGATCTGCCTAGAGTGGAGTTAACGGTTTTCGACGGGCGAGCTGAGCAATATTGCAAGTTTGTCAAACAGTTCGAGACGTTCGTTGAAAACAAGGTAACCGACCCTGGGCAAAGGCTTCTTTACCTTACTCACTACTGCCGAGGCCGAGCGCGAGAAGCTATCGACGGATGCACCATGCTCGATCCAGAACAAGGCTACACTAGGGCAAGAAAGATTCTGAGGGACTTGTTTGGCCAACCTTTCAAAGTAGCCCGTAACCTAATAGAGGGCGTGATGGCAGAGGCAAAGAAAACCAAGGGCGACGTCTACACCATGGCCGACCTGGTGATCAAGATGCAGAACTGCTCAATAGCCCTCGACCATTTAGGTTACAGAGCTGACCTAGACGCCATGCACACTTTGGAAGGCATAGTCCGTCACCTCTCTCCCGAACTACAGGGTCGGTGGGCGGAAGAAGCTGAACGGATAAGCCGAGGCGACAGAGAAGCCAACTTCGAAGACCTGACTGAATACTTAGACAGGCAAACGAAGATAGCTGACAGCAGATTCGGCCGACTCATCCGGGACAGCAACCGAGCAAACAAGCCCGGTACTAGCCAAGTCCAAACCCCTGTACGGGAACATCCAAAGTACCAGCCTTGGACCAACACACACGTCATTTCACGAGATGCTACGGCGAAACCAAATTGCAGATCCTGTGGTACTAGCCATGGCCTACCAGAATGCCCCAAGTTCGGCAATGCCACAATAGACGAACGGTGGGGAATGGCGAGGATGGCAGGAGCATGTTTCATCTGTCTCAACACCACGCACCGGGCAGCAGCCTGTAGAACAAGGAATCGATGTGGTTACGAGGGCTGCACGGGCAGACACCATCGGCTGCTGCATCAGGCGAGAATAACCATATCCGAGGCGAGTGCCAAGCCCAGCGTGATCTGTTCAACTTCACAATCTGCCAGTAAACCGGTACGTTTAGGCGTAGTGGCCGTGGGAGTAGTGACTCCGACTGGGATAGTCAAGGCGTTGGCTTTCGTTGATAGTGGATCCGACACCACTTTAGTGAAAGAGCGGTTTGCCGACAAACACCAACTGGCTAAAGGTGCGACGTCGTTAGCAGTGAGCACGGTGGGCGGAACACAGGTAATGACTGCCGGTAGATTAAGGCTGCAACTCATCTCTCTAGACACTAACGAGGAAATTGAACCAACGGAGGCATTCACGTTAGCGGATCTTCCCATGCGAGCACCAAGGTCGGTGAACGCAATCTTGACTCGATGGCCCCACCTGCAGGATGTAACCGTCGTAGACTGGGAAGATGATGAGGTGGATCTCCTCATCGGATGCGACGTGCCAGAGGCGCATTGGGTGCTTGACCAAAGAGTGGGCGACCGCCAGGCACCTTATGCCGTACGCACGGCTCTGGGATGGATGTTATACGGTCCAGTAGGGGTACGCGGTTCCGTGAATTACTTATCCGCCGAAACGGACCGCATAGAGTATCATCTGCAACGGCTTTATGAAAAGGAGTTTCATGACACTGGGGACGAAAGACCGACGTTGTCTCAAGAGGATCACTTCGCTCTACAAACGGTGCGGCAAGGCTCTAGAGGCCTCAAAAAACAGTTCGAGGTTCCCCTCCCATGGCGCACACCGGTCGACCCGTGGACTGACAACAGAAGTTATGTTCTCCAACGATTACTACGACTAAAAGAACGCTTCATTAGAGACCAGAATCTGTGGGAACGATACGCGGATTTGATGAAGCGAAACGAGGCCCTCGGTTACGTTGAAAAGGTGCCTGTTAACACCGACAGCAAAAGGGGTATCTGGTATCTGCCTCACCATCCGGTTATCAACCCCAAAAAACCCAATAAACTGCGCGTGGTTTTCGACTGTGCGGCCAAGTTCCAGGGCAAGTCGTTAAACGATCGCCTACTACAGGGGCCTGACTGGACCACACCACTGATCGATGTTCTGTGCCGTTTCAGAGTGGGTAAAGTGGCTTTGTCTGCCGACATTAGGGAAATGTTCCATCAGGTGAAGATTCCGGTAGGAGAACGAGATGCTTTGCGTTTCCTGTGGTGGGAAGGGAGCGACCGGGACAACGCAGTGGTGAATTATAGAATGACCGTCCACCCCTTCGGAGCCATATCGTCACCATTTTGTGCCAACTACGCCCTCCGAGAATCAGCGAACAAACATGGCGATCTGGTACATCGGACGGTGGTAGAAAGCGTCAGCAGGAACTTCTACGTCGACGACTATCTTGGGTCATTCGATGATGTGGAATCAGCTCTAGAGCAGTTCAGGGGTCTGACGAGATTGCTGGAAGAGGGTGGCTTCCATCTAACTAAATGGATGTCGAACGCTTCGGAAGTGCTGAAGGTCATCCCGTATCACGAAAAGGCCGAAAGGGTAAGAGATTTGGACGGCTCCCCACTTCCTATCGAGCGCACTTTAGGGATACAATGGGACGCGGAAACGGACGATTTTGTTTTCGAACTGAACGTTCCCGAGCTGCCAATAACCCGTCGTGGCATACTATCTACCGTCTCAAGTTTGTTCGACCCGCTCGGTTTCGTCTCACCATGGCTGCTACCCGGAAAGATCCCGCTGCAGCGGCTGTGCCGTAAGAAAGTTGATTGGGACCAGTCACTGGACCGAGGGGACCGGCTGGACTGGGAAGAATTTTTGAACACCTTGAAGAAATTAGGGGACATAAGAATACCACGATGTTTGACCCCTGGCCATACGACACGGACTGGAGAACTACATGCCTTTTCCGATGCATCCGAAGTCGGTTATGGAGCTGTGGTGTACGGACGATGGTGCGCAGGAGATGGACAATATACCACGAGGATCCTGTTCGCCAAAGCCCGCGTTGCTCCACTGAAGTCGGTCTCAATCCCACGCCTCGAACTCAGCGCAGCCGTGTTGGCAGTCAGGGTGGTGCAAGCTGTGAAGAGATGTTTCGATCTCTACATTTGGTCGGTGAGCTTCTGGACGGATTCAACGATAGTACTTTACTACATTAACAACGTACGGAGCCGGTTTAGTACTTTCGTTGATAACTGACTCACGATTATCCACGATGAATCGGCCACGCACCAGTGGAGTCATGTCAGGTCTGGCGATAATCCGGCCGACCTGTGCTCTCGAGGTGCGAACAACTTCAGGCAACTGGACACGTGGACGAGAGGGCCGAACTTCCTGCAATTGCCCAAACAGGACTGGCCCGTGTTCGAATTAAAACCCCCTACGGAATTGGAACTGGAGATCAAAGGCGTAGTGATAGCAACCAACGTCGTCGAAGCGTCGCCCATTTTATCGCGACTGGTCAGGTTTTCTTCCTGGATGAAGACGCTTCGTTCGCTAGTTTGGTTAACCAGGTTCAAGATAAGTTTACTAGTCATGAAAGGGCTACGGCCCTCAGGTCGGATACCGGTCGGCCCGATAGGTCCCGATGAGCTACAAGCGGCAGAGTACGATATTTTCAGAATGATACAACGCGAGGCTTTCGCCCGAGAACTCAAGAGGGCGGAAGAAGTGGGGCTGACCAATGAAGACATGCCATCTCCAAGAGGCGAGCTGAAGCGTTTAAACCCCAAAATCATCAACGGACTGCTGCGGGTGGATGGTGGGCTGACCAACGCCCACCTGAACTTCGACACAAAGTATCCTATACTGCTGCCTGCGAGACAACCTGTAGTAGAGCTAATGATTCAACACGTCCACGCCGTAGAGGGACATGCCGGGGAAAGTCACGTGACGAGCGTCATCCGAAAGCGTCTTTGGTTGTTGAGAGGACGAGAGACTGTAAAACGCGTGATCCGACGGTGTGTGCAATGCAGGAGACGCAATGCCACAGCAGGCAAACAACTCATGGCCCCGCTACCAGAATGCAGGGTAACTACGGGCTGGTGGCCGTTCAGTGACACCGGGTTGGACTATTTCGGGCCCTTGTGGATCAAGTGCGGGAAAAGATTAGAAAAGCGATACGGATGTATCATGACGTGCATGAAATCACGTGCGGTGCACCTAGAAGTCGCACATTCGATGACGACCGATTCGTTTCTACGGGCCTTGCAAAGATTTATCAACCGAAGAGGCGTACCGGCCGACATATACTCAGATAATGGATCGAACTTTGTGGGCGCTCAACGGGAATTGCAGCGTTGGCACAAGAACACAAACAGGGACGAACTGCAGGATCGAACAGTGGCCTACAGCATACGATGGCATTTCAACCCCCCCCCCCCTAGGCCAGCCACCGAGGCGGCGTATGGGAACGCATGATCCGGTCCGCCAGACGGATATTGCTGTCAATCATGGAGCAGCAGCCGCCTGACGACGAGACGCTGAACACCGTCATGACTGAGGTGGAGAGAATCCTGAACAACCGCCCCTGGTTTCAGTATTGAACGGCGACCCCACCCACCTGGCGCTCACCCCAAACGACTTATTGACGCTAAGGTCGAACGAGGGTTTCCAAGGGCCGGTAAACCTTCGTGGGAGCTACCTCCATGGGTGGAGCAAGCGAACTATCTGGCCAAGGTCTTCTGGAGGCGATGGCTACGGGAGTACCTACCGGCTTTGCAGACTCGACAGAAGTGGATGGCCAAAACAAGACCATTCAAAGTTGGGGACGTGGTTATGATCGCCGACGAACGCGCACATTTCAGCGCTTGGTCTTTGGGAGTAGTTACGGAAACCATCAAAAGCACCGACGAAATGATAAGAACGGTGAAGGTGAAGACAGCTAACGGAGTGCTCATTCGTGACATACGCAGTATTAACCTACTCGAGAGCGAAGACGGAGGAGCTGATAACCCTGTGGCCTAGTAAACCTTTTTCACACCAGTAATCGAGGTGGATAAAGAAACACCATATATACCACACAATCTCCGTCAAACACGTTAAGGTGCTCGCGGTCCCTTCGTTGACATTACAGAAGGTTCTTTCCGATATGTGGTGATGAGTGCGATTCCATTATACATCCCGATACATACGCGCATGCACGACGCACTCTACATCCCGTAAACCCATCATACATGTGACAGTGTTCTTTGTTCGCCTTTTGTTGACGCTACCGAATGCCCCTTGCACATGTGGAAGTAGTGGAGCTCAGGTCACACATGCATGCTACATTTACTCGTTTTCTTGCCACGCGGTCTTTTGTTGACATTGCAGAAAGTCCTCCTTTGATGTGTAGTCATAACTGTGATTTCATTGTAACCCCGGCACACACACACACGCACGCACGCACACACACACACACACACACTCAAGCGCGTACATCCAGGACCGGACGGCCCCTTACGAGGACAACGTCTATGTGACCATTCACGCCCGCCATCGGTCATTTGGTCTTGTGGAAGATGTAGACTAGCCTCACGTCTATGTAGCCAATGGGTTAGGTGTGACCAGTAGTAGAACGTCGACGACGAGCATTAGACGCGCGCACTGACAGCAGGGCCTAGGCAGGTAGGAAGAATCAGTACCTTTATACCGAACCTTTGACTCTGCTAAGGATCCAGGAGGATTTTGGTGGGCGGTGTAACAGCCGGTCGTGGAAAATCCCCCTTTTTCCCTCGCGATTCAGTGTTTTTTCCCAACATCACTCATTTCCATACACTATTGACTTGTCTTTACGAACTGGTTGTTTTTCTGGACCAATTGTTGTTTGTTCGCGCCCAGAGCGCTATTTTGGCACATCCTTGTTCAGGACCTGCGTGACGCACGTGCTGTCTGCTCACACGCTGCTATTCGGTTTCTCGTTGTTGAGACTTTGTGATCGTATTATTGAGGTTTGTATATTGTTTACGTCATTGTTTATTTTAATAATCTAGTATCGTAGAATTATCATGGATAATCGCCTTCTGATTTCGGGATCCGTCGCGAATTTGGCTACGCATTGCTCAAACGTTCGTAACAGTGTGCGAGACCCTAACCAGACACAACACCGGGGACAGACAGGACCATGCTGCAATTGGGTATCTTTCCAGGGCGTACCCCCACTGATTTTATTTGGATCTCCTGCTAGCTGAAACACAGTAGAAAATTCGCAGTCATTGGGCACCAGAATCTAGGAGCGAATCGGCCAAAATTTGATTCCCAAGATCACCACCACGGCATCCTGGACGGGGAATCAGCGGAAATGAATGCCGAAGTCACACCTTCGATGCAATCTGTTTATTGAATTTCCAAAAGTCTTGTCGGTCAAAAGAGTCTGAGTTTTGAGGTGCTGCTGCCAGGGGCCTCTTGATGCAAGGAGAGGGAATTTGATGGTCGGACAAGATTAGATATCCATGAAATTGTCCCGACCACCAGAACAAACGCTATTTTGTTCTCCCGCCGCGGTATTTCAGGATCTCTGAAGCCTTGGAGGAAAAAAACTGGATAACATTTCTGCTTGTACCTTGATATCCCGAGAGATCAGCGGGTCGTGTGGGGGAGGGGCGTACCGGAAAAGACTCAAGCTGTTCTCCTCTGATCGCTATAGGCTGGGTGGAGACCTGACAGAGAGTTCAAAGCCGTATAAGGAAATTACTGCAAAAGACGGGCCCTTTAGGACTCGTCCAGAAACTTGCACTTGGGGAACACGAGCAACAGTTGGATTAACCAAAGGCAAACAATGCCATGTCCCTTTCCTCATGGAACAGTAGACAACAGGAACGGGTTGCCTCTGTAAGTAGTGACCACAGCCTCGGTGGCTGCCCTCAAGTGCGAACTGGAAGCATGCTGGGCAAACCTTGACTAAATTTTCTAGGTGGCCACTGTTTTCTTACATTTCTCCCTGGCTCTCATTACCTCATATCGAAGTTCGCTACTATGGTGCTCCATCACTGCACGCATTCCTGTTGACGGCCTTAATATAGCTGGGCTCATCAGAATCGCTTTCTCATTATTCGAGGACTCGGGGTAATAACTCACTTGGGTGTAGCAGTGAGGTATGGTGCAGATCTTGTATTATTGTGAGATAGTTGCTACTTAGGGCAAACCTGCCTTCTTTTATCTGTCTCAGATACTACAAAGACGCAAAAGTACTGGGCTGTGCTGGAAATCTGAAAGATGCGGCATGGCCGAAACCGTTGGGGCTCGCGGTGCGGTGCGGTCGTCTCCCTCGGTGAGTGTAGCTGTTTTTGAAATTTTTAGAACACACAGCTCGTCCTCCTCCATTTAAGTTTATCTTTATCTGTGCTGACTGGATCCTGAATAATGTCAATGCCCCACACCATTGATATAACCACTTGCTCAGATGAGGCTACTTTCCCCATGAGGCAATGCGATTCCCCCTCCGTCGCCAATGCCTCACTCCTCAATCCGGACGAAACAGTCCTTCATAATGCGCTGGCAACGGATGCACTAAAATGTGCAGTCCAAAGTCAGGCTGCAGAGATAGCCGAGTTAAGGGCCACCGTCCACACCCTTAAGGATGAGCTGTCCAGCCTGAGGAGTTTGGTAATCAAATCCCTCCCGGTGTCCCAGGCAGCCGATCAGGTTTGTAGAGTTTCTGAGCAGCAAATTCTTGACGCCGCCAAGATTTTGCAAGATACCGAGAATTGCTCCAAGCGAGTCATCCTTTGGGGCCGCTTCCTCAGTTCAGATCACCCTCATGACACCTACGCCCAGGTGTTTAACCGCCTTAAGCTCCCTTTCCCACTTAAAGGTCGGTCCACTTGGTTGGTAACCAAACGCACCAACCGGGTTCACGGTATTCTCATTGTAATGGGTTCCACAGATGCAGCCAAACAAATTGTTTCCTTGGCCGCAAAGCTCAAGGAAGAAATTAAAGGGCTCAAGGGCGTATCCATTGATAAGCCACTTCATCTGAGGCTCCGCAGTGAGAAGGCTAAGCCAAAAATCCCACAAAATGCTGATCCTAAGCTCAGAGTGCTGCCAGTTGTCCAGGTAACTCGCCTTGAGGACCGAGCTGCATGCCCACCATCCCTCGCTTCTCTACTGACACCATTTCCCATCGCCGAAAGTACTCCCAGTAGTAGGCCTAGTGCCACTAAACATCTGTCGCCTACGAAAAGCATCCCAGGCCCCATCATAGCCAACAAGACTGTTTCAACGGACGAGACTCACTCATCCTTGAGCCTAGACATGAACCTGCAATCTGTTTCTACTGAAAGAAGCAGTGAGGAGGTTAAAGCACCAGATAATATATCTGGTGCTGTCAGGAAAAATAAGCTCTTCAACAAGAGAACTCAGAATAGGGCATCAAGCAGTGCGCAGAAGGGCAAACCACGAAAGGCAGCCCACCCTTTTCGGAGACCGAAGGATGTAGGCCGTCCACCTGGATTGATACCCCCCAGGTTACTAGACATCAAAACCTACCGGTCCCCCCAGCAGTCTGCTTACCCTCTAGCCCCCCAATATCTTCAGCCCCCGACTCTCCCAGGACCTTTCCATCCTCAAATCCCCCTCTTTCCCCCTCCTCAAACCCAAAACCAGCTGCCTCTGGCGATTCTGCAACAACTCCTGAGCATGTGCTCAAGTGTTTTTACAGCAATTGCCTGAGTGTGTTGAATAAGATCCCGGAGCTTCGGCAGCTTGCAGTGGATAAGGAGCCTCAGATCATAGCCCTCACAGAAACCTGGCTCACCCCTGACATACTTGATGCCGAAATATCCATTCCGGGATACTTCACAGTAAGGCGGGACTCCAGTAGAGGTCGTGCCGGCGGGGTAATCATATACTACGATAATTCGATCCCTCCTCCCACCTTACTGACAACACCAACCTTTTCATGTATTGATTGTCTGTGGGTTGTGTTTAACCTCTCTAGGACAGATACCCTATTGCTCGGTGTTGTCTACCGTCCTCCCGCATGCAATTCAACTGACAGCATAAGTCTCATAGACTTATTAGGCTCCCTGAAAAGCTATACAGACTTCACCCATCTGTTAGTCACTGGTGACTTCAACTCTCCCAGTACAAACTGGCAAAGAGCTGATGCCCCGGATATCACTTTCGGTAAACCCCTCCTTGATCTCGTACTGAAAAACTCATGGGTGCAGAACGTAAGAGATCCGACTAGATATCGCACAGGCCACGCCCCGTCCCTACTAGACCTGGTCATCACCAATGATCGGTTCCTAATAGATGTGGTGCATTACTTGCCGCCCCTCGGCAAAAGTGATCACATTCTCATTGGATTCGATTATATCGTGAAATGGCCTCCTCTTCCGTCAGAAACTAAGATTTTGAGATCCTTCAAAAGGACCAACTTTGACCAAGTCTGTGCATTTCTTCGCTCCCAGCTAAATTTAACTAACCCAGGTAACTCTGCGGATGAAATGGCAGAGAATCTCAGAGAGTTAATCTCCTTAGCTGATATGCTTTTTGTCCCCAGAATTCGTCGCCCACAGACCGCTAAGCGACCACTCCCTCGCCCCATTAGGCGCATTCTAGACGAACGCGCACGCCTCTTTGCTAGATATAAAGCCACAGGCCTTGCCCGTGATGCAGAAGACTTCAGGATCATAAGGAACATATGCAAAGACAAGATTAGGTCCTATCAGAATGCAGTCCAACGATCTGTACTTGATCGAGCACGGACCAATAAGGCATTTTTCTTTCAGTACATGCGCCGTCTAAGGGGCACAGCTCCGACGCCATTAGCTCTCAAAGATAGTGCCGGATCTCCAATCACTTCCCCTAGCCAAGTAGCCGAGGCATTCAGCTCCTACTTCCGTACAATCTTTAGCTCCTTTCCCATATCATCCCACCCTACTATGCACCCGTTATCTCTGACCACTACCCTTAACCGCGTAACTATTCCCATTGGTGCAGTCGCAAAAGGTTTCCGACGGCTCAACCAATATTGCTCCATGGGTCCTGACCTAATCCATCCCCGTATTCTCAAGGAAGCCGCGGATACATTAGCTGCTCCTTATGCCTCGCTTTTTCAGCGTTGTGTTGACGATGGAGTTTTCCCCCGTAACTGGAAAAAAGCAGTGATCGCACCCATCTATAAGAAGGGTAGTAGACACCTTGCTTCTAGTTACAGACCCATAAGCCTCACTAGCATCCCTAGCAAAATTTTTGAGGGAATTCTTAAGAGTGAGATCCTTTCCCATCTTCATAGAAATAAGATCCTCTCCCCGTCCCAACATGGGTTTCTTCCTGGCAGGTCATGCATCACCAATATGCTTACTGTCATGGACAGTCTAACGAAAGCCTATGATGATGGCCAGCTCTCACACGCTGTATTCATCGATTTTGCTAAGGCCTTCGATAAGGTCCCACATGCCCCTCTTCTTTATAAGCTGCAGACGTACGGGATCACAGGCTCCATGTTGGGCATCCTACGTAGCTTCCTTACCGACCGCACCTTTGTGGTTAAAGTCGGGAATGTTTTGTCTCAACCCTCCCCAGTAACAACTGGGGTCCCCCAAGGGTCGGTCTTAGGTCCTCTTCTTTTCCTGATCTATATAAACGATCTACCGACAGCACTTCCTGCGAACATTGCCATGTACGCAGATGATGTAACCCTCTGGAGTTCAAGCGTTGAAGACCTGCAAATTGCAGTTTATGAAACAAAACGCTGGTCCGAGGATTGGAACCTCCCAGTTAATGATGACAAATGCGTGAGCATGTCTTTCGGCAGAGAGACTGGTCACACGTTTTCCATTAATGGAGCAGCCACTCTGCCAAGGGTTGACCGACACAAGGTGCTCGGTTTCTGGTTAGATTGTAACTTATCCTTCTCTCATCATCACGAACTTGCGAGCAAGTCTGCCTTTCGAGTTCTAAACATGATTCGAAGGTCCTTCCCGCGCATATTTAAGGATGATTTCCCCATAATTTTCGGCACTTATATCCGACCTCTGCTGGAGTACGGTAGTCAGATAGTGCACTCTGGTCTTGTCCGAGACCGTGAGATCCTAGAAAGGGTTCAGCGGGCCTCCACCAAGGCAGTAAGTGGTCTATCCCATCTACCTTATCCCGTCCGCCTCTCACTCCTCAACCTCTATCCCCTTGACGTAAGACGCGTAAGAGGTGATCTGTTTTTGATGTTTCACCTTTTTGAAACAGGTCAAAGCGATTACTTCTTCTCCGTCTGTCCAGCCTCCTCTCTCCGTGGTCACAGCAGGAAAGTTTTCAAACCGAGGCCACGCACTTCACTAAGGATTAACTTTTTTAGCTATAGGGTTATTACCATGTGGAATGCACTTCCGGAAGATATTGTTCTGTCGCAGGACAAAACTATCTTCAAGAAAAAGCTAGACATCTACCTGGGTCTCTCCCAATAATTCCCTTTGTCAAAAAAAAACAAACAAACAAAATAGTTGTCTTTTATCGCATATATGTTCATGAATGCCGCACCCCCACTCAGCTTAAGGCACTGTCCACAGTGTGACACTGAATGAGGTTATATGTATCTTGTTTTCGCTGCCACCCCCGCCCCCCCCCCCGCTTCTTTTTACTCTCGTTTCAGCTCGGTGAATCCGACAGAAGATCAAAGATTTCCTAAAGAACCGGGACAATTGGGCTCAAAGCCTCGAACCCGTGTAGTACTTCAAGACTTCAAGACAACTGAATGTTTGGTGGCTGCAGCCTCAATTCCCGAGACCTGTCCTGATCTAAAGTCATATCCCGGAGAGGTGCGTTTAGAAGCCGGTACAAGAATCTGGATTGCTCTGTCTGGCTTGAATCTTAAGTCATGCAACGAGTCCTGACCTGATTGCGAAGCACTATGCCGCGCCTTACAAAATGTTATGATCTTTGGGCGATATAACGGTTCGTTTCAAAACACTCCGAAAATGGCAAGTGAATGCCAAACGACTTGACTGCGCCCAATGTATCCCATTACCCAGCAGTGCTTAATCATCCTCGAGAGTACGCCAAACAATTCCTTTTCGGACTGGCTAGCGATAACCCCAAGAACATTAGTAAACAATTGTGCGAATCTACGATCGGTCGTTGGTCGTCAATTCCCGGCCAATGGACCTTAAAGTTCGTGAGCGTTTTGTGTTCGCTTTTTGTCCGCATTGAGGGGCACTGGTACAATTTCTGTTTCATGAATTTTGTTAATAGGAATTCGTAAGCGCTTTGCGGTCGGCAGATGATGATTTTGAGGAGGTTTTATACGAGGGCATCCGCTGGCATGCGCTTTCGGTTTGCGCTCCGCAGCTGAGCCGTCTCACGGATGATGGCAGCCTGGAAACTTTCGAAGATAGTGATGACAGTTCCAATCGCAAAGAATACAACGAGTTGTGTGCGTCTATTTTCGCGGCATTCGAGGAGTACATAGCGGGAGATTTCGTTGGCGGTGTATACTCGCCGCAAGTACTAAATGATTTGGAAACTAAGTTAAAGTCGTTAGCGCCTGACCGTCATGCTATTTGCGGACACATTTTTCAACCAAGAGAGCCAACGTATTCATGCAGGTACCAGTTTTACCCTTGTATGAATAATTTCGAAGTGAATGTGAATAAAAATTGATCCGATGCGCCCTATTTGTAGGATCTGGCGTTATAGTATATGATTCATAAATATTCCATACACCGGCTTGAAAATAAGCGTGTTGCAAATGCAATAATAAATATTGCGAAAGTGGGGGAAACTATCTTAAAAGAAGTAGCGAAAATGTGCGACGTTACTTTTTCCCTTATCGTCGTACACTTTCTACTGTGTCTTAGTCATTTTGTGTCTGAGAAGCAATTTTTTATTCACGAAACATGATGGTTCGACGGGTAGAACGTGCCCGATAATCACCTTTCCTCGGGTCGCAACCAGGGAGACGAGAAGCACTAGCCGAAGCACGTGCGTTTACCAACTTCTTCACACTTGTACGCCGTGCTATGGCCTAGTTGCTGCGTCACTTTCCAATCTCGCCTAGGACGTGCCAATAGAGTATGGAAAGAAAGACGATGGGCAGGCATACGCAAAATATTTTCGCGCAACCGAGGTTGATGCGGAGCGGTCTCTTTCGTTAGAGAGCGGCTGTCCGTGGCTAACACGACGGTGCCCCTCTTCATTCCTCACTCGGTATCCGCACCAGATGCGAGCAATGCTTTGGAGACATTGTGTAGGAGGGCACACTTCCTCAGCTTCTACGATCGCGTTCGTCTAGGAAGTCAACGAGGAACGACCACAGAGTGCCAGCCGCGTGTATTCTCACAGGGCCTGAGTACAGAGACCGCACGCTGGCTTGTGCCGAGGAAGTGTGTCGGAAGTAGCGCTAGCGGTTACCGCGTGCGCAAAACGTACAGTCAAACAAGTGATAGATGAAGTGTGATCGGCTGATCACCGTAGGGACCCCCTCCTAGAAGACCGCCCCCAAGAAGGTCTCGTATTTAGGAATCTGGCGACAGAATGAGTATATCCCACGTGATAACACCAGCAAGATAAATAAATGTTGAAGTTCCTTGTAACTTTGAGACCGTCCGTAAGTTCGGACCACAGCTCCGAAGTTTTGGGATCCCCCGTGGTATGGTCTATGGATGACACCCAGTCACATGACGGACAGAAAAGACAACAGATGAAACGTATAGGGTCGCTGCGAAATGAATAACGTTTCTTTAAAGAACGAAATAAACGGCTGGTTGAAACCATTTTATTTGCGTGAAAAATGCATTGATAACATTGGTCCTCCAAGGAGGAACGCAGAAAAGAACGCAAAAAAAGAATACAGTTACATGCGATAAAATGTGGCGCTTGGCATTCGAAGCGAGACACTAGAGAGGGCCGCCGTATCTGGTTTCCCAACCCGAAGAACCTCACGTTCAACGCGGGGTGTAGAATTTCCCGGTGCATGCGGCAACGTTGTCGGTGGAGTCTCCTCTCCGATCACCTCAGTGAATGACCTAGTACAGGTTCGGCTTGATAAAGGGGTGTCGTGGTCGGTCTTTCCGGTAACTCATGTATCTTGCGTATGGGTAGTAGATGATAAATACAAAGACTTACCGAAGGGCATCCGGGTTCGTGTCGTTAGAGAACTGGTATTTTGAAAGCGGTGCCAGTTTTCCGAAGAACTGCATGCCTTAAGTGAGTGTGTTGAGAGAGGACGGATAGGCATAACATCAAAAAGTTGTTTAGAGATGAGAAAGAAGTAGTAGATGGCGGCAGCGTGGAAACAAACTTCGAGTGGGGAGCAACACACGTGATGGAAAAAAGAATTTATCTTTACACATGTAAGGTTCATTTGTTTAGTTATGGAATGAAAAATACCGCATCTGCAAAAAACCTGGTTTCCTAATCACCCATCTCCGATTGATAGGTAATGGAGGCAGCTCTGTGTTGAGAGTTGCGTCAGAACGGTCAGCCAGCTGGGTCACCGGCGTTGGCATGGTCGGCGTATGGAACGCTGGTGTCGTGGGTGCTGGCCCCGAAGAATTCGATGGGATGAAATCGGACGGAATGGATTCGGCCAGAAAAGCTGGTTTAGGTCAGTCCATGGTAACCGCATCCTTTCTGCCGTTGTCGTCGATGACGAATGTTTTCTCTGGGCAGCGTAGGACCCTATGGGGGCCAGAGTAAGCAGCTTGTAAAGGAGCGCGGGCCGCTGTCCTAATGAAAACGTGCGTACAGTCCTAGAGATGCGGGTGTACTTGAATTGTCCTGTTTTGTTCACGAGCCGCAAGAAGATGCAACTTACGTATCTGGTGCGCTAACCTGGCGACGTAATCAGCGTAGTCAAGACTGACGATGGACTTTGGAGCAACCATGTCACCAGGACGTCAAAGCGCTCAACCGAATGCGAGTTCAACTGATGTGGTTTGTAGATCGGCCTTTAGAGCATTGCGGCAACCTAGGAGTGCTAGCGGTGTTATAATCCAGAAGACGTGCCTGGGTGAATAGGTTGTTTATTGACGTCAGCGTGTTCGGACATTGACAAAACAACACAAACGTTACAAACATCCTCATTTGCCAAGTGGCTGTCCTGTTCACTTGAAAACAGTCATCGTCCAACGGAGGAGCGGTCAGGTGGTTTGCAGCAGTCTCCTTCCGGGATGCATAAGGTTGGACTTCATCGCCCGGCACTTGCTCAGGTAGGGGGTAAACTTCTTCTGTTTCAACTTTGCAAGGCGCCTTAGTTTCACACTGCGCACGACATGACCCGTAGTCTCTCAATGCAATGGCAACTGCAGAAAATGACATGTCTTCGCTTCCACCATCATCCGGTTGACTTTCAGAGCAATCCCGGTTACAGTTTTCCACATTTTCAGGGATATGGTTCAGTAGCCCGACATCTTCCACCTCGTCAGAAGTGATTGAAGTCTCCAGCATGAATGTATCCGGTATACTTCCTTCAATGTCCTTCGGGCTAAGCTCATTTTGGTCTCGAATTTCGACTTCAGTCTGAGTTTCCTCATATCTTGCAGCTTCAGTGACTGTGATATTAGACGAAATGTCTTCGGTTTCCTCGGCACAATGTTCATGTTCAAGGCAACCTGGGTAGCAATCTTCGGCATTTTCACGGATTTGGTTCGATTTTTCACAATTCGCCAGCTCGTCGGTAATGGTTGAATTCTCGAGCAGTGATACTTCTGGTGCAACCTTTTCGATGTTCTGCTGATATTCAGGATATTCGTCCAGAACAGGTTCCACATTTCCACAGCAGAAACACCCGGCTTCTTCCAACTGTCTGGCTTCCACTGTTCTGTCCTCCGTGCTCAAAATTTCTGGACCGTACGCCTTCTCCACACGATCCCTGTTCCTCCATGAATCTCCGACATGGGCCGTATTGACCACAGGCACGCCAAGCATGGCCAGTTCCCGAGCCACATCCGCGAGCTGGACCAAATTCAATGAACGGCCGGCACGGGCGACGCGTACCATCCCACGCAGGGGCTCCGGCAGACTATCCACAAATCGGTCCGCCAACAGGTCTGCCCGTGACGCCTCATCCAGCGTCGGCAACGCACGTTCCAGGAGTGAGCGGAGCGCGACGGCGTGCACCAGCGGATCCGTATCAACCCCCAGCTGGGCAGCCTTGAACCGGCGCATAGCGTCTTGGCGGTCGGCCGGGGTATCTAGTCCTGCAATCAGGGCGTCCTTTGCGGCGGCCCACTTCAGCTCCTTCGGGCCCCTTCGCGCCGCATCCAGCACCGCCCGCGGCCTGCCCTTGAGAAGCGCTCGAAGGGCCGTCAACTTACCCCGGTCCGACTGGATCCCCGAGAGTTCCGCCAGATCCTCGAAATCCTCCAGGAAGATCCGTATCTCGCCATCCTCAAACGGCTCCGGCCATGGTAGATCCATCCTGGTCACGGCACCAAATGTTATAATCCAGAAGGCGTGCCTGGGTGAATAGGTTGTTTATTGACGTCAGCGTGTTCGGACATTGACAAAACAACACAAACGTTACAAACATCCTCATTTGCCAAGTGGCTGTCCTGTTCACTTGAAAACAGTCATCGTCCAACGGAGGAGCGGTCAGGTGGTTTGCAGATTGTCGCTTACCTTATTGCGCCTGGATTGCTGAACTTAGCTGTGTTCGTTAATCCACAATTGTCCATAGTTCTGTCTTCAGCAATCAACTACTTAATAAGTAGTATATACACTCACAACAGCGGTAACGATTCCCGCCAGTCTGTTTCTGTGAGTTGCTAAGGCTGCCTTGAGTTGCCGATGCAAACGTTCTAGCATTCCGTTTGCTGACTGTTTATAGGCTGTGGTATAAATGCGACGTGCGCCTGTACGTCCCAGTGGAATACTGGAAGCTCCCTCAAAATGTGAGCCGCGGTCTGTGGTAGTCACGACTGGACAACCAAATGCTGAAAGCTTGGGAGACTGTTTCGCTGGCTGCTTGTGCAAAGGTACGGCTAACGGCCTTCTGGTGAAACGATTCACGCAAGTAGGAAGATATATACTACCCCTTGATGGAGGCAACGGCCCTGCTAGGTCAACGTGCACGTGTCGGAAACGTAAGTCGACAGTCGGAAGTTTGGACAGTGGGCTTTTTGTGTTGTGATTGTTGACACTGGATACAGGTACGGGCCTATGCAATGACGTCACGGTTCATTTTGTGCCAAACACAATGGTCGCCAGTGAGTTTAGTGGAGGCTTTTATACCTGGCTGGGACAAATCGTGTAAGGTTTCGAAAACATGGCGCCTAAAAGCCGACGGCACTACTAGCCTTGGGTGTCCTTTGGACATGTGATAGTTTGTGACCTTCGGATGATGGAATGAGAACCGGCTGGAGCCGCAGCGATAAAGTGCTGTGGAGTTGCCCAACCTCGGGATCGTCTGCTTGTGCGGATGCAATTGCTCAATTGGGCCGGAGATACTCAGTTCCAGGTTGTGAATGCGTGACCGCGTCCGCGACAGGATTATCGACACCTGAGGTATGCCATACATCACTCATGAACTAAGTGATTTAATCCAAGTGTCTAGACTCTCTGTGGGAGTATCCGTGGTGGTGGTTGGTGTAGACCGTGAATTCGCGTCCCTCTAAAGTGTGCCGAAAGTGACGGATGCCTAGGTGAATAGAAAGAATTTTGCGGCCAAAAGTGCTATGTTTGGATTTGGCCGGTTGTAGTTTTTTTGGAGAAAAATGCAACCGGTGGGTAAATGTTGGCAGTCCCGCGCCTGCGGCTTTGTCGGATGCGTCGGTGACTAAAGCAATTGGGGTGGTTGGCTTTAGGTGTGATAACGAGTCTGTGTTGCTGATAGCCTTCTTCAGCATACCGAATGCATCTCGTGCGGTTACTGTGACAACCGGCTTCCTCGCTTTGCCTTTCAACAGTTATGTGAGCGGTTGCACTGGGCACCCAGGATGTTTGGCCTCATCCAAAGGGCGTATGAACCGAGCAATCAGCCACCGTCCTCCAGTGGGTTATGGACATCGCGTTACGTCCCACTGCCTTGGGGATTAAGCTTTGGATAGCTAAAAGCTTAGGTTGTTGATCCCCAAGAAAACCACTTGCTTTGGCTTGGGCAACTTGATAGTATCACGCTCACAAACAAATCATGGACTCAGACTGTCTAGCCCTTCTTCCCCGATTGTACCATACTTTGTATGGCACACAGTCTGAAACCGAACAGGTATGATTATATATATATATATATATATATATATATATATATATATATATATATATTATGCATCAACTGAGCGCATTATGGAATGAAGCACCGGTTAGAGTTGACTAACCCGTCGAAACGCCGTAGTTACTTGAACGACGTGGGTTCTGAGTAGTCTAAAATAGCTTGGATTTTATCTTGCAATGGTATGATCCCTGTGGAAGTAACCTTGAGGCCCAGAAATTCAATAGCGGCGACGCCTATCACACACTTCTTCGCGCTGACCATGACCCCGTGTTAAGACACGGTCGCAAAGTGTGCGTAGATATGCTAGATGTTCTGTCTTAGACGAGCTGGCAGTCAGGATGTCGAGATAAGCGGACGCAAAACCCAGAACACTGCATACCATATCGATGAAACGTTGGAAAGTTTGCGCAGCATTGCTAAGTCAAAACGGCATTAGTGAAAACTCTGAAAGACCGAAAGGAGTCGTTACGGCTGTTTTGGGGATATCTGCCTCAGCTGCTGGTATTTGGTTATATGCCCGCACCAAGTGTTCGACTGAAAATTTCCTTACCCACTAATCCACTTGTGAGGTCCGTGATGTGCGGAATAAGATATCGGTCCGTCGCGGTCCCTCGGTTGAGTGAGCGATAGTCTCCGCACGGTCTCCAGTCGTCAGATGACTTCTTCGGGACCATGTGTAGAGGTGTAACTCGATCTGCGAGCTGTCGCTTGCCGGGATCGACTACTAGACCATGTATTTTTAAGAAAATCTAACCCTAGAGTAGTCTGGCGCACCTGGGTGACAACAAAGATCCACGGGAAAGGACGAAGCAAACCAAGATCTGGGGTGAGAAATGTCGCCATCACCTGATTGGAACGAAAACTACAGGGCTTTTCGCATTTGCGAGCTTGAGGTCCGAAACGGCGAGGGAAGTAACACTTGCCGGCTCGGTAGTTTGGCTTAGAGGCACAGGTCGTGAAATGACGACTGGTTGGGTTTTGTTTGCAAAGGATGTTGAGGGTACACTCTAGCTGTTCAACCACCTGCATCAAAACGCGAACCTCCTGACATTACGTCTGAATGTCAGAGTTGCTACTGGATGCGTTGTGGTGAGTGGTTGTCGATGTAGGGCTAACGACCTAATCTAGCGGAGTAACAGTGGCTTTGCCAAGCGCGTGGGACTATGGGGCAAATGCACATGCCTGCTCGAGAACCTTATCTCCAGCCTCAACCCACTTATCGAAAGTCTGGCCTTACATCAGAACGGCAGTTATGCTCTGAGTATATGGTGGAAGCTGCTGCATCCATAGTTGGCGCAAGACTGCATCGTCCATGGACGTCGTGCCTACCAATGAACGCATTTTCCGCAACAGCTGTGATGGCGTCATATCTCCCAGTTGGATTTCGGAGAGAACGTGTTGGATACGCTCTCTTCCGACGCTGCTACACGCCTAATGAAGGCTTTCAGGGGTGTCACACGGGTTGCAATCCAGTGGGTTCATAACGATATCCCTGATTTGTGGGATCATACTGGCCATGACCACTGAGAGCAGTTTATTATGTTTGGATTGTTGACTAGATATGCGAGCCTCCTGGAAGCGAGACTCGAGAATAACGATAAAAACCTTAGGATCTTCCTGTGTGAAATTCGGTATTTTTATGTGCGCTGCATGTCACTCTGGTTCATCATCAGGCTTAGGCTCTTTGTTCATTATGAAAAAGGTGCACTATGAAAAGGAACTAGGTTGGGATTCCAGAAAGTTGTTTGCTACGCCTTTTCTGCAAAATCTTGGACTAAAATGCGAACGAAAATTGACCAGTGCAATAATAACGATCAAAAAGGAACAATATGGCTGTGCCTTCAAAAAATTGTATGCAGTTAGTGGTGTACAATCGGATATATATATATATATATATATATATATATATATATATATATATATATATATATATATACCCGATAAAATAATCTGAATAATGTTAGACAGAATCTTTGACCGGCAAAACGAAAGAAAAACTACCGTAGACGTGGCCTGGCCAAGTCACGTCGGTGAAATTAATCCAAAACGATGGATGGAACGGGCTCAACAGTTATAAGATGGCACATTTTCTCAGCTTCTACGATCGCCATCGTCTAGGAAGTCGACGAGGGACGACCATGAAGTGCTAACCGCGTGTATTCTTACAGGGCCAGAGTACAGAGACCGCACGCTGGCCTGTGACGAGGAAGTGTGTCGCAAAATGCGCTAGCGGTTACCGCGTGCGCAAAACGTACAGTCAAACAAGTGATAGATGAGGTGTGATTAGCTGATCACTGTGATCGGTTGTCCGATACAGAGCCCTCGAGCATCCTCAACGCGAATCAACCAGGTGTCATCATCATCATCGTACAGCGTTAAACAGTAGAGCAAGCCGCACTGACCACTGCCTTTCTCACCGTCTTGCACGTTGAATCAGAAAGTATGAATATACAAGATGGAAAGGGAATGGACCTACACGGAAGGGAAAAGGAAAGAATACCTTAGTAGCCAACACACGGAATACAGTCTAACTGTACAAACGCACATCGACCAATCATTCTGATTAGACACAAAGTGATGACACGATCGCCACTGTTCACGATTCGCTGTCATATCCTTCAGTGTCTCCAGCCAACTGGTTGATGGATCTTTTGGACCCCAACCATGAAGGCGAGGCACTTACGTTTCCTAAGTTCGCAGTACATTTTCTCATTCCTTGTTGCCAAGTCATCTGTTGACCTCCACGTGGTTTCTTCCACTCCTGAGGAGGGACTGAGAATAGGACACGGCACGGTAGACGTGTGTTTGCCATACGTAACACGTGCCCCAACCAACGAAGTCTACTAATCTGAATACGATGTGATATAATAATCTCTCCAAATTGTATCCAGCACTCGATTTATGATCTCGGTGTTGCTTACTCGGTCATTCCATCCAATCTTAGCGATACTACGCAAGCATCAGTGGTGGAAAACCACAAGATGACGAATATCTTCAGCACGCAGACTCCAAGTCTCGCAACCATACAATCAAACAACGCACCGCGGCACAGTATACACGACCTTTGAACTTCAGTGAAATGTCAACTCGGCGCCACAAGTGCTTCAGTCCAGCGTACGCCGCTCGAGCCTTGGATATCCGCGTACTCACCTCCACTACTGTGCTCCCATCCGTCGTCACACTACTGCCGAGGTAGGTGAAGTGGTCGACAACTGACAGCACCTCCCCATCTAGCATCAAGCTCGGAATCGTTGATGTTCAGTCTTGTAACATCACCTTACACTTTGAAGGTGCAAAGCGCATGCCAAACGGAGCTACAGCTCTTGGGAGTCTATCTAGTGCACGTTGAGCATGTTCCGCGGATTCGAACAAGCAAACAACGTCGTCCGCGTAATCTAGGTCACATAGCTTTTCAATATTTCCTAGTTCGACGCCTACATCGTGAAGATTTTGCAGCGCATTCTCCATTATTTCGTCCATGACAAAGTTGAACAGGAATGGAGACATGGGACATCCCTGTCAAACATCGCTCGTCATTTCGAACCAACTGGATAGTTCACTGCAAACCTTTACACGGGTAGAAGTATAAGAGTACAATGATCTTAGTAGGTTCACAAACCTCTGGGGCATACCCTTTCGGTGAGGAGCACTACCGCTACTCGATCAACTGAATCGAAAGCGCCTTTCAAGTCTTGAAAAATCATTATTGTCGGTCGGCGATGCGTGTGACGAGTTCCAAGTAGTCGGCGAAGAGTAAAAATCTGATCGATGCATCCTCGAGCTGAACGGAATCCAGCCTGCTGTTCGCGGGAATTCCTCTGGCGAGCCGGTGTAAGACGGTGCAGTAGAATCGAGGCTAATACTTTGGTGACTATCGGAATTAAGCTAATCCCACGTTGGTTACTACAGTCGTTGCGTATTCCCTTCTTGAAGATGGGAACAATCAATGACTCACTCTATATGAGCGGAATACGCTCCGCGTTCCAAATGTCACGAAGCAAGTCGGCAAGTGATTTTATCGAAGCATCTCCACCCAGTTTGAAAAGAAATGAGGAAGTTCGTCGGGACCTGCCGCTTTCCCTCGCTTTAGTGATCGAATGAATGACTCCACTTCTACTTCCGATGGGGGTTCAAGTGATACCACCCAAGGAGTCACAGTTGTTGACACGGGAGTAACTACACTAGCGTGCGGCCAGCTAAACTGTTCCTTGAAGTATTCGGTCCAATGGTCAAGCCTTTGCTGTTCGCCATGGATACGTTCTCCATTTCTATCGCAAATCGTTTCACTGACCTGGATGCACCGTCCACCGGTGTCACGAATAAGTCTGAACAGTCTTTGACTGTTACCTGAAGCAGCTGCTCTTTCCATTTCTTCGGCTACCTTCACCCACCAATTTTCACGATCATTGTTAGGGCTTTTCGTAGCTTGCCTTTAAAGATTTCTCCGCATCTTATTCATCTACTTACAGTTCGAGAGCTGACGCTTTTGCTCCATTATACTCAACGACTCTTGCGAAATCCAGTGTTTTTGATAGACAACTGATCTAGGATCACAGGGATGTCCCATGTCTCCATTCCTGTTCAACTTTGTCATGGACGAAATAATGGAGAATGCGCTGCAAAATCTTCACGATGTAGGCGTCGAACTAGGAAATATTGAAAAGCTATGTGACCTAGATTACGCGGACGACGTTGTTTGCTTGTTCGAATCCGCGGAACATGCTCAACGTGCACTAGATAGACTCCCAAGAGCTGTAGCTCCGTTTGGCATGCGCTTTGCACCTTCAAAGTGTAAGGTGATGTTACAAGACTGAACATCAACGATTCCGAGCTTGATGCTAGATGGGGAGGTGCTGTCAGTTGTCGACCACTTCACCTACCTCGGCAGTAGTGTGACGACGGATGGGAGCACAGTAGTGGAGGTGAGTACGCGGATATCCAAGGCTCGAGCGGCGTACGCTGGACTGAAGCACTTGTGGCGCCGAGTTGACATTTCACTGAAGTTCAAAGGTCGTGTATACTGTGCCGCGGTGCGTTGTTTGATTGTATGGTTGCGAGACTTGGAGTCTGCGTGCTGAAGATATTCGTCATCTTGTGGTTTTCCACCACTGATGCTTGCGTAGTATCGCTAAGATTGGATGGAATGACCGAGTAAGCAACACCGAGATCATAAATCGAGTGCTGGATACAATTTGGAGAGATTATTATATCACATCGTATTCAGATTAGTAGACTTCGTTGGTTGGGGCACGTGTTACGTATGGCAAACACACGTCTACCGTGCCGTGTCCTATTCTCAGTCCCTCCTCAGGAGTGGAAGAAACCACGTGGAGGTCAACAGATGACTTGGCAACAAGGAATGAGAAAATGTACTGCGAACTTAGGAAACGTAAGTGCCTCGCCTTCATGGTTGGGGTCCAAAAGATCCATCAACCAGTTGGCTGGAGACACTGAAGGATATGACAGCGAATCGTGAACAGTGGCGATCGTGTCATCACTTTGTGTCTAATCAGAATGATTGGTCGATGTGCGTTTGTACAGTTAGACTGTATTCCGTGTGTTGGCTACTAGGGTATTCTTTCCTTTTCCCTTCCGTGTAGGTCCATTCCCTTTCCATCTTGTATATTCATACTTTCTGATTCAACGTGCAAGACGGTGAGAAAGGCAGTGGTCAGTGCGGCTTGCTCTACTGTTTAGCGGTGTATGGTGATGGTGATTGTACCCGTCCCTTATGAGAATCGGGTGTTATGGCGACGCCACGGATGCTGCAGGTTCGCGGAAGCTGCTTTGGCTCGCGCAGTTCCTGCTGTGATCTCCTCCTCCACAATGCTATGAACTGTGATCTATCTCCCTAGGTACTTAACGTTATTGACTACCTCTGACTGATCACCACTAAAAGTGAGTGCTGGCACAGGCTGCTGCAAGTCTTCAACAAGTACTTTGCAGTTTGAAGGTGTACAGCACGTACCATATCACCGAGCGATTCAGTGCGTGTTGAATAACCTGTTCACTGTCGCTCAGCAAGGCGATATCATCGGCGTACTCCAAGTCATAGATTCTGTTCCTTGGGAGGAGTTCAATCTCATCGTATGGAAGACCAGACTAATGGTTCCGTTGAACGTCCTCCATAGCAGAGTTGAAAAGAAACGGGAATACTGGAGAGCCTTGTACTTCACTGGAGACGACAAAGGGTGGTGAAAGCTGGCCATAAACCCTAACCCGACCTGAGGTATGAGGGTAAAACTCTTTGAGGACCGATAAATATATCTCAGGTACACCATTCCTTAACAAACAGTGCCACAATGCAGGCCTATCGACAGAGTCAAAGGCCGAGAGAATGTCTAGAATCAACGATCATTGGTCTTTGGAAAGCGTAACGGTACTCGGACAGCTGTCGAAGAGTGATTTGATCGATCCACCCACGACCGATACGAAACCCAGCCTGTTCCTTTCGAGTTTACTCATCACGCGTGTTATATAACCTGCGGAGAATGACAGACGCTAGCAGCATAGACGCTATCGGGATTAGGCTTGTGCCCCTATGGTTGACACAGTCACTGCGCGAGCCCTTCTTGAAGATGGGGACAGCGATCGATTCCCACCACAAGGAGGAAACTTGCTCGGAGTGTCGGACCTTGGAGAGCAAAGCTTGAAGTTCTCAAACAGGCTCCATTCCACCATCTTTAAATAGGGCCGGGGAAAGGCCGTCGGAGCCGGCGCTGTGACGTCCCAGGGCTTGGAGTTCCTTGTGGACCTCGGCCTCAGAAGGTGGATCTGTCGAACCAGACCAGGGGACGTGTGCCGGAACAGCTATGGGAGGGGCTGACGCTGAAGGCCAGTTAAACTGTGCTTTAAGTTGCTCCGCTTAGCGTACAAGACGTCGCTGCTAACTGGATAGGAGGCCCGTCAGCTTCGTCGATCATTCCGCTCACCTACCGGTGACTCGGATGAAATGAAACAGCTTGCGGGAACTTCCCACAGCCGCAGCATGTTCCATCTCTAATGCTTTTTGAGGCCACCAGGTTTCGCGATCCCTACGCAAATTTGCGTTGAGTTCGCATCTCGTTGTGAGCCGTACTGCATTGTGCTCACTACCAGCCGGGGTGGACAGGCATGCATCAAGAAGGCGTACAGACTCAGCGAAAATCCAGGGTGTAACGACGCGACGAGTCAGGCCACAACTCACTTTGCCAGCAAAATACAAAGCATTTCTAATAAGCGACCAGTGCTGGTTGATGTTTTCTGGTGGCGTTGATCCTAGCTTTTCAGCTAAAACGTTTCGGAAAGTTGAGAGGCGAGACGGACCAAACAACACATCGCAGTCTAACCACAGGTACATCGTACGTTTGGCACGCCCACTGGAGCACATGGACAGCCTAATGCAGACTAACGCGTGGTCGGAGTCAAGGGGAGTGCTCCAGTACGACCGGCAGTCTTGTATACAACCCCACCAATTGTGACGTGGTCTACCTGGATCCATTGATGACTCGAAGAGAGCGGACGCAACGTGGCATGCCGGCCATTAGAACGTCTGAAGTTCGTACTGGCGAGAAGAAGGCGATGATCTGGACACAAAACCAACAACCGTTCCCCGTTTTCTGAACGACAGGAATCGAGGCCAAAGGGCTTCCCAAATGCGTCTAGTTCGAAGACAGCCGACCGACTGTAGCATTCATGTCTCCTGGTAAAATCGTAGTATCACCCCGTCTTGTTTTATGTAGGAGGTCGTGTAACTTTTGGTAGAAGACATCTTTGATTGCACCTGGGCTGCAATCTGTAGGGGCATAAGCCGAGACGACAAACAAATTGTCTATTGAGACGGCGCTTACTTTGCACGAACCTCTAATTCTCACTGCGCACAATATATGGCAACCTTGGCATATCCACTGAAAACGGCATAGGTTAGCGATAACTGACCGTAATCCCCATCCCGACCTGAGGTATTACGGTACAACTGCTTCAAGACCGACACATTTGTCGGGAACTTTATTTCTAAACAAGCAGTTCCACGGTGCAGTCCTGTCGATATAGTCAAAGGCCGCGCGAATGTCTAGAAACACGGTGATTGTTGGTACCTGTAAGGTATAACGGTGCTGTAGCAGCTGTCTAAAGCTGATGATTTGATCGATGCATCGACGACCGGTGCGAAACCCAGTTCGCTCCTCACGGGTCTGTCCACGCGTTTGGCACAACCTGCGAAGTATGATAACCGCTTGAAACTTCGACGCTGTTGGGTTAAGGCTGATACCATATGGTTGGCGCAGTTACTTAGCAAGCCCTCCTCGAAGGTGGGGGAAACAGTCGATTCTCCTCACAAAGAGGGAACCTGCCCTGAGTTCCAGACCTTTGAGAACGAAACAAGGTTCTCTAACCATCTGTACTCGATCATTTTTGAACAGGGCTGGTGGAAGGTGATTGACCCCCAGGAATTTCGCGACGTCCCAGTGCTTGATTTTTCCTGTGGATGGCCACCTCAGTATGTGGATCTGTCAGAACAGACCAGGATTAGAGTCCCGGGATAGATGTGTATGAGACTGACACAGGAGGTTAGCTAAACGGTATCTGGAAGTGTTCCTCTAAACGTTCGAGACGATACCACGGACTGAGTTAGCAAACTCAACTTCGTAGATCGTTTCGCTCACATGGTTTCCTACGGTGATTCGAATGAGATAGAACATCCCCGACGGCAGCACGCTACATCTCTGATGCACTTTGTAACCACCAAATTTCACGATCTCTGTGGAGTTGCGTTAAATTCACGTCTCGTAACAAGCTGTGCTTGAAGATACTCGTTTCCAGTCGGAATTGACTGACATGCTTGGTGAAGACGCAAAGCTTCAGCTACATGACGTGACAAGCCACAATTCACTAGACCAGCGGAATGCAAAGCATTCTTGATGAGAAACTATTGCTGAAGAATGTTATCAGACGGGCAAATTCTAGCTTTCAGGCCAGCGCATTTTGAAAGACAGCCGAAGTTGGTTGGGACAGCGCATCGCAGTCCAGCCGTCTTTGCATCGTGCGTTTGGAACGCCCACGGAAGCACATAGCTAAGCTCAAATTAATGTGTGATCGGGGTCAACCAAGACGCTCCAGTGCGATCAGCAGACGTACACAACTCTGCCATACAACCCCTCCCTACATTGAACGATGTCCTGGCCGGTGATGTGGATAGATGCCGCGGTCACTGGCATAGCTGCATTGGGACTCTTTGGTCTACATGGTTTTCGTCTACAACTTTTTCCCATGTGTTTGCTTCCTTTACTCTTGTCCGTTTTTTCCTCGACCAGACTATACTGCGAGTTAGGTACCAAAACTGAGAATTAAGGAGAAGCCTTAACTAAATTAGTTGAGTTTTTGCCTGGTCTGTTACGTCTGTCGGATATCGGATAAATTGTCGCCACTTATCCAGAAGGCCCATTTGACTTTTATCAATTCGAATTATCTTTGGTGTCGGTGTGACATTCATCTCTCAGTCCACGACATCTGGTTTGGTTTAACCATATGGTTAAGGAATCTGTCATTTGCAAATGGAATGCAGACTACAGCTATGTAAGCAGTATTTATTCAAACAATCTGCTTAGATTAGTCTTATAATAATGTCCAAACTTCCTTTCGGTGGTTCTTGAAGTTTGCTGACATTAATTGAGAGCCAAATCTATGATAAAATTTTTGTTACCGAAGTGCTTTGTCTGTTCCGTTGTATGACGACCTATATCAACTTGCCTGCATTTGCCCCCGCTTTTATTCACAGTGATTGCGCAGTAGATCACACGTGTGTTCTTTGTCGAAGCTGCTTCCTCAACAGCATTCATGTGAAACACAACTACAAGGTACGTACAACTTTTTATTCCTTTTTTGGGTTGCAGGTTTTAGGAATTGAGGTTTTTTATAAAACAGAATCGATTTGCATTACGAATCATATTTGAGACTTGAGAAATAACCGCTTCACCAGTACGAAAAATGACAAACGAAGGGTTCTCTCGTAAAAAAACTGATTATCAGTTCAGATTTTTCGGTTTGGTTATACCTTTTAGTATAAGGTTCATCACCATGATCATAAGTTTTTTCATGACTTCGTCTAGTGAACCGTACAATTAATGATTCATCGAAAATATGATGATGATAATATCGAAGCAGGGACGGTTCTAGCGGTGTTAGCGTGAGCAATACCGCCAACCCAACCAATCCTTTTAGAGTTGAACGATTCATACCCCTGATTTAGGTCGCTCGCTTTTTCCTGTGGTTCAGAATCATAACAGGAGTATACGAATAATCGTTGACTCACGTCTACTCCACTTACTCAGCATTCGGATCGCGCACCTTAAAATCATTGACACTCAAGCTTTGTAGTTTTGCACCTGGAACTTAGCTTCCTCTCCGTCAGTCAAACTATTTGCTCCATCTATCACCATGCTAACGATAATGACATCGTTTCTCTTTGCGTATCTGAGAGTCGAAAATCTGTTTGTAGTTGGCTTGTGCCACCAGTTGGTTTGCTGTCATCGATTCTGAAAGGGATGGCCTTCCTATTCCTCAGAAGATCCGACATTAGGTAGCAAACCTGAAGCTTTTTGCAATGGACAATAAACAAACCTCTCTACGTGCATCTTAGACCGGATTGGTGTTTGGATGTATACCCAGTTTTCATTTTTTTTCCCTGTTTATCACCCGAGCGGTGGTGGTTGAGAGGTTTAGAACGTTTACCTTCCGCCTCGAGGCCAGAGGTTCGAATCCCGCCGCCGTCGGTCACTTTGGTGATAGACATCGATCTGTTGTCATCCGGCTCGTAATCACGCTTGACCTTATCGAATCTCGTATGGTTCTCAATCCCAAGTCTCAGGTTATTTCTAATGGTGAAGTGGGCCTTCGTGGTTATGGACTATGTACTCCTTCCACAGTACTTATGCGAAGCCATGTAATGAAAAAAAAACAGTTCACTAGACGGCTGTTTCATTTTTTTTCAATAACTACTCAAACTGTCATATTGGTCAACCCCAGGTGCACTTGAATCGATAATTCCTCCCATTAGTATTGTATTTACTAACTGTTTGCTTTTCATTTATGGAATACTTGTTGTTTGGCTTCTAACGTTTTCACTTCGTGTTGTGGTTTTACCAGTGACCCTTGAGTCCCTGTTTCGTTTCCTTTTCTGTCTTTCTCTGTTAACGCTTATGCTAACCCATAGTCCTGCCCGTCTACTCACCTTTATTCTTTTATTGGATGACTTTTCATGCCTGATTTCCAACCCCATTTGCACATTTTCAATGACGTCCCTCTGTACTATCCTATTATTCACCCCTCACCACATCAGTCACCTTCCTCGTTAGGTTTCTGGAAATCTCATTCTCTTCCGTGTTTTCGAACCCTTTCATATTCCGCTTTCTTTCTCATCCGGATGTTGATTCAGTCGCTGTTTGTTCTGTCACCTCCAGCTAACTCTTGGATCTTCGTATAGTTTCATTCCCTTCATCTTTTGATATCTAATCATTTGCTTCTCGCTCCCCGTCAAAGCGCGCTTCTCCATAGCCCACCAAATGCTTCTTTACGTTGTTTCTGTTTGTCGCTATACGAAGTGGGATTCGTTCCCTTGAATGCTACAATCGTATTTATGGCAACCATCTGTCTCATCAAAGATCCTCCCAGAAATTACAGCGTGGTCGTTTCACTTATTTCCCTTTTCAGGCTTGCATCAACATTTCTTTGCTCATAGATCCTTCCTCACTACTCCCATCGGCAGAAAGTTATTCTGTCCTATTGAATTTCTGTTCCTAAGTGCTGAACTTTCGTCCCAAAGACGGGCAGACTGCGGAGCACTACTTTCCGTTTGCCCACCCACCGTCCATCCTCGAAATCACGACTGATAACTTGATTCCCCAAGTACTTCTCTTCTCACTATAAACCTGAGCCAGAAGGGCTCTTTTTTTCAGTTCTATTCGCATTTATTTAATAACTTGAAATGACGGGTGACATTTGTGTTCTTAGTGACCGAGTAATGCTATATCCGGCATACACCCACGAATGATTCACTGGGTTTTCTCTAGCTTTCACTTTATACTTAACCCGCATCAAGTTACTTCTTTTGCTCCCCATGGTCTTACTCAGGCAAAAATAGCAAAATGAAAACGTTTAATGCAAATATGCCAATAGCCGTGACATTTTACCACTTGGATCTGTTTCCAAACATTCAGAAGATGAATTTTATGAGCCTAACATTTTGCCATATGATCAAGGGAACTGATTGGGAGTTTCATACCTATCCAATCTCATAGACTGGCCACCTCAGCGTATCTTTCCATCGGCACCTGTTTCAGTGGCTTACGTTCACCCTTAAGGTCTACCCGAAGACGTGTGCCGCACGTCCCAAATACTGCCACTTATCTAGACTAAGTGTTCAATCCAGCTGCGGACCTGGGGTTCTGAAAATCATGTGCTCAACCTCAGTTTGTATAGAATGCTCATCAAATTTTAGAAATGCCTCGAGGAACTCACTGTTCAAACACTGAAAGTTTTCGCGTGCCTCCCTACTCGTTCCGGTCATGTCAATGAGACGTATAGTAAAACTGCTCTGAGTTGCGTACGTTAAAGTATATTTTTTGTTTTAGGGTTTCTGTAGTGTCTTGCTTTTTTGGCCTGTCTCTTGTTGAAAGCTGGGCACAGTTTCGAAGTCAAACTTTGGATCACGTATAACGTCAGTTTTTTCTTAAATTGTTTATGAGATGATTCACCACGCAGTACCAACGCTCCTATATCTATTGTAAACCATGGAAGTACTGCAGTGAAGTTGCTTTATCTGGATTGTTAGGAATCATCAGCAGTGCATACCTACCGAGCAGCCGCTGTGACTGGAATCCGGGGTGAACGGTTGTGAGTCGAACACCCAACCATCGGGTCATCCGGACTAGCTCTCATCACTACGTGATGTATAACTTCTCTGTCATTAGCTTTTCCAAGGTGTATATATATATATATATATATATATATATATATATATATATATATCTTATCTCTGCCGTTCCAACCTGGCAACCGAAACGGCCCTACACGTGACAGACATTCCGTAAGTTTCCTCGTTCTGCTGCGCTGCGTCATAGCTTGCCCCCACGCTCTTCCTTCCAGTCAGGTCCAGGGAGCGCAGACAAGGCGCGAAGCGGCAGTCTTTGGGCAGGCATCCTTGTTACGCGTTCTAGCCAGCGGAGACTGTGCTGCAATAGGGTGTTTTCTAAGGAGTCGGTTTTATCCAGCACTCACGTGCATACTTGATTATTGCTGACGCGTCGCTCCCACCAAACATGGTAAGTGCTACGTAAGCAGCGGGTATCAAACACAACCAGGCGACGGATATCTCGAACTCAGTGGCGTAGTTACATTCGAACTCTTTCCTTTTCGTCTTGGTTTCTTCTTGGTACTTCGACTTTTTGGATGTTTATCACCATGCTTCTATTCTTTCCGCCCTTTACTGGACGATGCCGGAAGGTAGCAACCGAAACCAGATCACAGAAGTACGAGGTTAATGGTTGAATAAACTGAAACTAAACTCGGAGGGGTCATGCTTCACAACCGTACAGCAGCAGTACAGGGCGCACGACGGCATTGTACACTCGGCCTTTCAAGGAAAGACGGATGTCTTGTCGGTGCCAGAAATGCCTGAAGTTCGGGAAAGCTATTCTGGCCTTTGAAATGCGCACAGATGTTTCTTCTCCCACGCCGCCATTTCCAGTAATACAACTGCCCGGGTCAACAAAACTTTCTGTAATATCCAGTCTTTCGTTGCCCAAGTAGAGCGCGGGTACATGCTTTCGCCGATCCTGGAGTAGCACCTTACACTTTGATGATTCGAAGTACATTCCGTATCGAGCTGTTTCAATTATCATGCGGTTCAGTAGGAGTTGAGCAGCTGAGACGTTAGCAGCGAGCAGGACGATACCGTCGGCGTATTTCAGATCAGTAATTCTGTGCCTTGGGAGGAATTCGATGCCACCATCTGCGAGACCCTCGACCGACTTCTTAAGGGCTTCGTTAGTTGCGAAGTTAAAGAAACGGTGAAATAGGACATCCTTGCCGAACTCCACTGAAAAAAACAAAGATAAGGTAACAGCCAGTTGATTGCACAGCGATCGACTCCCAGGACGAACGACTCCTCCGTAGGAGACCCAAGTGACAGCAAAGGCAATACGTTCCAAAAAGCTTCAGAGCTTGGCTTCTTGATCGCTTTGAGTGGTAGGAAATTTGAATTGATTGTTAAATGGTTGACCATGTAGCAAGAAAATTTAACGCACCGTTGAAAACCATGGAAGCACTGTACAACTGTTTCATCCTTGCTGGGGATCACCGGCAGTGCACATCTACCGAGCATCCACTGGGGCTCGAAACCATAATAGACGATTGTCAGTCGAGCACTTAACCACATCTGCTGATTCCTAATAAACATAAAACGGCTTTACGGCACTTCCATAGTTCTCAGTGGGGACTTAAGCATTGGTCACGCGCGGTGCATTATGTCGTAAGTGATTCAGTTTCCCACTACTAAAATTTTCTATTCACGCACGTTATCGTCTGGTTAAGTTTAAAACCATGGTAATTAGTTCGTAACTAAACCATGCAGTGTTCAGGTAATTTTGTTGTTCCCTGATTATAGCTCATTTTTGATATGATTTATCACGCTTTCGTAAGATCCTGATCGCTGAGCTTGACACTCAGATTGCACACGTTTCATCATCCGAGGTAATATCGTTTGTGCGTGGTTGAAGGTCCCCTTACCGTTGTATTGCACCTACTCCTTATCTGGCATGTCGTTTTTTTCCAAGCTGTTTTCATGCTGCTAATCGAGTTCCTTTAAATGAAAGAAACTGAGGAGTTTACATGTAGTGCAACAAGATTGTGTGCTGTTTCAACTCCTCGTTCGAACCAAGCAACTCACCGCAACAGATTTGTGAGCCATTCCGTAACGTTTTCTTTTTCATTGCACACGTAGTTCGAACACCTATTAGCCGTTCACACCTTTGTGCATCACCTCCCTACCATTCGTCTCATGTATTCGATCACATTATTGTTCTGATTTTTTTAGATGCACACATCCTCCGGTGGAGGATACTGTGATTGTGGTGATACAGAAGCATGGCGAAGCGGTCCATGTTGCGTTCTTCACCAGCCTCGCCCCGTTTCCAAATCCCATAATCTGGCGTGCGCCTCCTCTGCCAGTGAGCATCAACCCAGTGAGGTTACGGTGAATCCGACAGACGAAGTCGATGCCACACTGTCACAAGAAATGGACGCTTTGCGAGAACATATCGACAGTCTACCAAAAGACGTAGTATTTCGAACGTGCCGTTTGATAAAACCGCTGATTAACAGCATGATCTTTTGCTTTTGGAACTTAGTTCAAGTAAGCATGGGTTCATTGAGTACAAAGTGGCGTCCCCGGCGTCACTCCATTGTTTTAATTTGAGGTAGCACTCCTTTTCCGTTCCCCCTCAGGAGTGGAAGAAACCACGTGGAGGTCAACAGATGACTTGGCAACAAGGAATGAGAAAATGTACTGCGAACTTAGGAAACGTAAGTGCCTCGCCTTCGTGGTTGGGGTCCAAAAGATCCATCAACCAGTTGGCTGGAGACACTGAAGGATATGACAGCGAATCGTGATCAGTGGCGATCGTGTCATCACTTTGTGTCTAATCAGAATGATTGGTCGATGTGCGTTTGTACAGTTAGACTGTATTCCGTGTGTTGGCTACTAGGGTATTCTTTCCTTTTCCCTTCCGTGTAGGTCCATTCCCTTTCCATCTCGTATATTCATACTTTCTGATTCAACGTGCAAGACGGTGAGAAAGGCAGTGGTCAGTGCGGCTTGCCCTACTGTTCAACGCTGTACGATGACGATGAGCAACTCTAGCCCGTGTACAACCAAGTGCTACCTGTCGGACAACAGGAAGTTTGTGTGTTGGGAGCCGGTGATCGAACGATCAGTCCGTACGCCTTTTGGAAAACAGTCTGTCAGTCGTGGGTGCTCAACGCGTCCTAGTGAATCCTACCCCACTCAGAATAGCTGAGTGAGAGGCAATAGGTAATGGCCCTAATAAATGACGGGCCACATTCGCGCATGTCTCGATGTGTAGAGGTATGATGAAGCTAGTATTATATATATATATATATATATATATATATATATATATATATATATATATATATATATATATATATTAGGCGATAGGCAGTGATCCATTCGAGTTTTTGTCGGCTTCCGGCACGCACATGGTTTCTTTTTGACTATCGTCTGCATCCTGGAGTACTGGTCGACAGGACACTACCACAAAGCGGTTTCAAAAGCTGTCCTCGATTTGCATTCGGGACGTTGTTATCAAATGTGGAGCAAATCACTCGGGTAGGTGCATTGCTCCTAGTACCAGCGCAACATCCACGCAGCAATGTGCATAATGCAAATACTTGACTTGACTCTGAAAAAGTGAGAGAGCAGTAACAACTATACTCAGTTAAAATCTTACGAGCAGGGATGATCATAGGCTTCCATCACGACGAGACTGCATCCTGGCGTGATGTGGTAGCTTGCGTGCCTCCATGACTCAAAGAGCTATGCAGGACGGCTTCCTAAAGTCGGAGATGCAATCATGTCTGACTGGTCATGGGTAGAGGTCAGACGAAGTCCAGTATCTGAACCAGTTTCTGGGCAACATCTGGTTCTAACCACTATGCTCCTGGAGAAAACACTGCAGCGAATGAACACGGAGAAAGACAGTTTACCGATCTAAAAACCTCCACTAAATGGACGTAGAAGTGTAGTATCTGGAGTTTCTCTCCAATGTGGGAGAAGTCGTCGCACTTCATTGGCAGCTATCACCCACCTAAGCGGGGCAGCCCCGGTCCAAAGGATGCTGCTCCATCCACGTTCCGCTTGCTCCATTGGGTGCATGGGACTGAGGACTGAATCCGAAAAGCGGGTCGATAACAAAGCACTAACGAAGACAAGACAGGATGCAGGCAACAATCAAGTCTCATGTGACGAACCGGGAGTTCCTTCACAGGTGCTTCTGTCACGTTCCCGTGCTGGGTTAATGTCTCACTGTCTTGTGGGCCTGACTTTTGAGTCAAAGGCTCCGGATAGCATTCCCTAAGAAAAACTCTTTTCTGTAGTGTGGGCAGCCGCGAAGTATGTGTTCAAAAATCTCTAGTGGTCCATTGCGAAACATTTATCATCTCTCTACTTTTCATTCTTCACATGCCAATTCCAAATAGATACGAGAGATCACAATTGCTCGTGACCATGGACTACTAACTTTCGAAAAGAGTAGCAACTTAGAGACAGGGGAAAAACGCGAACCGATTCTCCGACTTAAGCATTCTGTTCACTTTGCTGCTTTCACGATTCGCACACTTTACCAAACGGGGTAACAGGCTTCCCTAGCTAGATTTCTTGAAACCTTTAACGTAGATGTGTGTTGTATTTCCGAAACACGCATACAAAATCTAACTTCTGTGTTAGCACTTCGCTGCCCAGCTACAAACTCGGCTTTTGGTTTCATTCTTCGCGTATCCGGTGACCTGCTGTCTAGTGCTCGTGGTCAGGCTAGCGTGCACTGCTCGACTAAATCCCAGTTAGCTCTCATCTGTGTGCGGTTCGGTTGGATGGTTCTGTGCATGTCAACAGCACTAGACTGAAGCGTTGATGCTTGTTTATCGTTTTTGTGTACGTTCCAGACGACTATAGCTCTCCTGAGGCTAAAGCTGAATTCTTCCAGGATTTGTCTCAACTGCTCCGCAGCGTGCGCTTTGCGGGCATCATGATTGTTGCTTATGATTTCAAAGCTGAAGTTGGAAGCTTAGACGAGACGGAGAGGAATATGGGAGGCCGATTTGGCGTTCCACTCGCTCGAACCGATAACGCTAACTGAATGATCCGACCATGGGCTATTCCTAGCGAGTACAAATTTCTCGCACAAAAAGCGACGCCGGCTGACCTGGCGTTTTCCTGCACTTTCACAGCGTTAGACCCAGATCGACCGCTGGCGCGGCTCAATGCAAGACTGTTGATCATTTCGGTCCACGTCTGTAGACACTGATCATGCTCGTGTCTGCGCGCGTTTCAGCCTACGTCTCGTCGGTGGCCAAAATGACACCAAAGCCAATCTTCTCCCACAGCTGTTACTGGACTATAACCATCGATCAGCTTTCTAAGCCGAATTATCCACCAGGTTATCGATGCAGTCAAATGCCCAGGATCCAGAAGAGCGATGGACTGAGATTCGGCGTGCTCTATTTGAGGCTGCTAATGCTGCCCAAAATTCCAACAACCAGACACACACACACACACACACAGGAACGATGGATATATGCATCCTCAGTTGCGCTGCTAGATGCTCGCAGATCGGTTTCTCCGGATTCCAAATATGGTGAGGCACGCAGATGCCCTAAACGTCAACTGATTTGTAGCCTGAGAAACGACCATGACCAGTTGGGGATTGCGAAGTGTAGGATGGAAAAAGCTACAGCCATTGGCAAAAGCCGCAACCCCTTCCTTCTAACCAGAAAAACTGGTCCACGTGAGCCAAGGGGTTAGTAAATTGACCAACGGACGGCCCACTGATTCAAGCTCAGGGACGTCGTCTCATTCACTGGGCGGAGCATTTCGAGAAGCAGTTTAACTGGCCTTTATCCACGACAGGCTTGCTAAGTAGCGCCATAGCTCCAGCTCTGGTTAAAGATACCAATCCTCCATCAAAAGCGGATGTTCTCCGTGAAATAAGCTCCCTTAAACGACATAAGGCTATTGGACCGGATGGGTTGCCTCCGTCTATTTTCAAAGACGGTAGCTTGACATTGTTAGTGGAGTTGACAAAACTCCTCGGTTTGATATGGGGTACGAAACAAGTTCCTAAGAGTTGGTTTGAATCGGCGATCGTACCGATTTACAAGAAGGGTGACAGGTCCTCTTGTGAAAACCTCAGAAGAAAAAGTTTGGTTAGTATCGCATCTAAACTCTTTGCTGGTATTATTCTCCACCGCTTATCAACCACCCATGAAACAGTGCTGGTGCGAGAGTCAAGTTAGATTTAGACTGGGTCGAGGTTGTACTGATCACATCTTCACTCTTCGACAAATTTTAGGACATTGGCACACCTTCCATAGGCTCATCATCTCCGTTTTTCTTGATCTGAAAGCGGCGTTCGACTAAGTCGACTTCGCAGCTCTCTGGCAGTACCTCCTGTGGAATGGTATACCAAAGAAATTTATTTCCATCATAAAGTTCCTTTACATGAGTAGCCGGAGCCGATTTCCAGGTTACGGTGATCTTTCGCCCGAGTTCATCACGAAAAGTGGCGTACGTCAGGATTGCTCCCGCCCTCCTTTTCTTTCTAACTTTGTGATTGGTATGGTCTTAAAGACTGCAATTCTGTCGTGTGGAGGCAGTGTCATTGAGCTTTTCCCGAATGGAAAGGTGCCAGACCTTGAATATGCGAATGACATAGTTCTTCTAAGTGAAGATCCAGATAAGTTTCAAACTTTTCTAGACAGCTTGACGAACTGTGTAACATTATTCGGTACACGTTTTGCACCTTCAAAGTGCAAGATGCTGTTTCAGGATTGGATTAGTCCAACACCAAACCTTCCTGTATCTGGGGAGACTATAAACGTGGTAGACAAGTTCTGTTATCTGGGGAGCTGCATCTCATCCGGTGGTCGGATATCGGATGAAGTATCTCTGCGTATACAGAAGGCTCGTTTGGCATTTGCTAACCTGAGTCATCTGTGGCGTCGACATGACATCTGTTTACCTATCAAGGGTCGAGTGTACACTGCAGCAGTGAGGTCCGTGCTTCCGTATGGTTCGGAGACATGGCCACTGAGGGTGGAGGATATACGAAGGTTGTCGGTATTTGAACACCGATGTTTTCGTAGTATTGCTCGAATCTGGTGGGAACCGTATAAGCAGTGCTGAGGTTCATCAGAGTCCTAGGTTCACGAACTAAGTCGTTAGATCAAGCACTAAAAGTCACTGGGCTAGGATGGTTTGAACATTTGTTGCGGATTTCCTCTTACAGGATTCTTCGGCGCGCCATGTTGGCTTAGGTGGGTACCGGTTGGAAAATGAGTAAGGGTGGTCAGTCTATGACATGGAAGAAATGTATATAAAACCTAGCCTGTGGACTTGTTCATGTAGGACGTGTTGGACTTCCTGGGTGAGATCCAAGAGACCCTCCCACTCAGTGGTTATATACGTTAGAGGAAATGGCTAGGTGTCGTGATCGGTGGCGCTCTTGTATTCGCAAATTTTCATAATCAATTTGATACCAATATTTACAGTTTTCTATTGCTTCTTCAATATTCCTGTCATTTCTTATTGTTTCCGATTAAGGCTGTCACCAGGAGATAACAACCAAAGCCCCCTCCATGATTAATGGTTTTCTGAACTGAACTAATCAAGAGCTTTATTTGAGATTTTTAAGGAGAAGTTTCTCTGTTCCTTTTTAATGTTATTGAGAGGAGCAAGCCGTGTTCTGTAGACGAGCAATACAGATAGTCTCTAAAAATCTTTACCCACTGTTGCTGGTTATCGTGACCACTCAAATGATCAATTTGCGAAGCTTAACGTTTTGGTTACTCGACTTATGCAATACGACCTTTGTGCAATACGCTACTTCTGAAAAACGTTTGCCTATGTACGATGATGAACTTTTCGCGTTGCGTTTAATTCAGTATCAAATCGGATACTTTACTTCCTCATAATTATCATGACTCTGCATAGTCATTTTTAACGCTCCCCCGTGCTTCTGCAACCCATCGGTTCTGGTCGAGTGCCGTAAGTGTCATTTTAGATTTGGCGTGTCCGGCGGTTCGATTTTTATTCTATGTTTGCGAATCAGTGCAATGAAAGGAGCATAATTTATGACCTCAAAGGTCCACCGCATTATTGAGGGTAACTGGCAACCGTAGCCCTGAGATCTGGAGTACAGAACCACCTAAAGTCCCAACAGATCACGTGTGATGAATAATCTGGTGGTAGCATATAACTGCGCCACCATTAATACTGGCATTCGGCCCGATGCCACGCCTAATTCATTTGGGTCTTATGTGGTCCTCCATCCTGCTTTGCAGGGTTACAGTTTTCAGTTGTCTTGATAGGACAGCGAGAGCTCATGGCTATGTGGTATGCTTCTTCTGCTGCAATCATGCATAAGCGTAAAATTAAGGTACTTATTACATTTAGCCGGCGGTAGTCAAGTGACTCACGTCGCCAGTTGAAGGTGTCGAATCTTTAGGATCCCATTTTACAACTGCAATTTTATATTGGGTTGGCTTGTTCATGCAGTATTATACCATTTTTGTCCGGTGAGAAAGAATCCAACTTGATAATAATAATTGTTGTATTTATTTTTCTTTTGTGCAGAGCTCACCTCTGTTAAACGACCGTCCATTGAGCAAGCTTCATGATTCGTTGGATCAAGCAGAGTCCACCCGTTTACGGCTCTCGAAACTGGTTAAGAAAATTTTCCCAAATATGAGTGATGACAAAACTAAATTTCAAACTGCCGATGAGCTGTGGTTATTTGACGATGACGTCGTAAGTGAGTCAGCTGACAATCCTGCTGTTCAAGAGACTTGGCCCCCCAAACAATCACATATACCGCTTGTCCCACCCATGAGAGATGCATTGGCTTTGGAGCAAGAATTGTGGCCCCGTACTGCGCCGATAGCACGCAGTTCGGTAGATGTTAGTGGACGTTCTGTGGCTCAGTTGGCTCGTGCTCGTCGATTTCACCCTCGACTTTTCACTCCACGACCAGTTCGTACGCGGATTGAACGAACCGCAGCTTTACAATCGTTTGTGGTGATTTTGTACAATAACGAATACCATAACTATGAACAGGTGCGTACACACAAGTTGTCCAATGTGTTGCAATGACGCACGCATTTTTACACAGAAGCACTTCGAAGGCAATTAGTTTGATTTCCCTTCGGAAACGTTAATTCAGAAAAACTGTGGATTTTGTATGGGCTTATTATAAGAAAGCAGACCATTTTTCCGTCTGAGCGGATATTGCGATGGGCGGATAAATTTAATCGTGCATCGAAATATAATGATGATTTAGACTCGAAGATTGCATACTTCGGTTGAGTTCAGTGTTTATTCATCGCAGTTTGTTTTCACCGTATTTACACCTAGTTAGTTGTCCCACAGTTCTTCTTGGTTCTTATAGAATGGTTGTCTGGCTTTTTTTGTTCCGTTTCTGAATTTTTATTCACTTGGTTGTTTACATCTATACAACTAATGTAGGTCATTAAGACTTTACGTCGTGTTCTGGACTGTACGCCGGAACAGGCCACAAACCATGCTGTCTTGGTCAATCGGGATGGGAGAAGTCTGCTACAAGTCGGCCTCCAGTTGAAACAGGCTGCGGATACAACTGCCGTGCTTATGGTGAGTTTGTCAGTCAGTCGTGCTCTAGAAAATGATGGTGATAAGAACATGGATGTTTTTCGAGTATTTGAAATGGGAAACCAATGTACTTGATTGTCGCCAGGGGAGAGGCAGAACTTGGGTATTTAGTGTTCTCTAAGAACAGACAGAAAATAACTACGACCTTTTATTATTTCACATACTGTTCTCAGTCGCATATTCCAAATTGAAATAAATACGAAGTTGGATTTGTAACTAATATACGAACGTATTAGCTGTGTACAAACTGCATAGTAAGTAGGTTGGCTGCGTCATTTATATATATTCTATTATTGGGTTGTGTAATATTTTTAGTACTGCTTCGCTGCTTGTTAACAGCTTCGATCGGTGCTGGTTGCATTGCCACACAGTTTCTGTGATGTTTTATTCTCAGTTATTTATATGCATTCTGCTGATAAATCAAGTCAGGCATCTGTTTGCGTCTACATTAGCTAATCGTTTGTCATTAACCTGCAATTTTGTTAGGATGAAGACCTTGCCTGAGAAACCACGAATATGATAATTATTCGTTTTAACAGTGGAATTGAAATACATTCTATTAGTTCGGTCAGTTCTGTTATGCGATTCGGAGGCCTGACCACTGATATGTGGAGACCTGGCAGATACCGGTGAACACCGATTTCCTCAAATCATTGCTCAAGTTTGTAGGGAACAGCTAACCGTCAGTGCCGAGGTAAGGCGTCGATCATTGAATACACGAAGTAGGTCGCCAAAGCTCATTAACTCTAATCAGGTAGCATTGATCGAAACATGTGCATGTCCTCGGATAATTTCCTGCAGAATACAATGTTTGTTTAGTCGGGTAGTGGTTGTAAAATAATTGGAGGGATTTGGTTTATGCGTGATACGAAATTTTTGTAAACTTGGTCATTTGAGGCGTGTAGTTGTCCTTGTGGTCCACCTACCCATTAGGTGACAGCATGATACATAACGGCAGCGTTTTGCGAGCAGTGATGATTCTTTCACCCGTAATTTGCTCTCCTGGGCTCGTGCTTTTACTGGTTCCCTTAAAAATCCTGTGGCCAGAAGCGGCTCATGCAGTACATGGCTGTTGGTTATTCAAGTAGTTAGGTGAAACTAGAAATTATCGCACGCAAGTGCTTAACTGGTTTCCACACTAATTGGTATGACAGAATAAATCAATATGGACTAGCGGTTTTTGAAAAACAGTCTTTAAAAGCAAATTCCCTACAATGGTTGTACTGTTGTACTCATTTTAAAACTGTCACTAGAGCAGTTTTTATTTACTTTGCAATTATTTCCTCCATCGTGCGTCATGACAGTGGCTAACAGGACAACTCTAATCGTCTAGCCAACATTGATTTGCAGTACACACAGGAACTTCTTAGTTATTTAAGTCAAGGTTAATTCTCAAGTCTTCTGTCGACGAATCATAAAGCACGTTAGAATGCGGCCTTGTTCGTACCTTCACTCTGTTCCTCTTCTCACTCGAAATATTAGATATCCATGCAAGAGCACCGTTCGCCTTTTTCATAAATCTATATCTGTATGATCTATGATTATATTGTTGTTGTCATGGTAGGTAACTTCTACCATTATCATCGTGCAGCGTTAAACCGCGGTGCATGCCCACAGGTAGGTAGGCAGGTAGTGCTTGGATGATGAGTTGAATTGGTGAGTCCGTAATTCAGCGAGAAGGTACTGAAACCTCAATCGGTGTACTTCGTCTAGTAAGATTTGTTTTACTTCCGGTTTTGCTCCACGAAAATCATCCAGTGTATGGTTAGAGACATTGGGTGACATGGCTAGATTCCGGGGTCAGTGACGGAGCTGCATTCAAAATCTTTCATCTGCATAATCGTGATTTATAACCTACTTTCCCGCTTGTGTTCTTTATTCTGCCATTCTTCTCACTCTCGATTAGACGATTCTTCAAGATAATAACCAAAATCAGAGCACATGCTTGCGAGGTTGATAATCGAAAGAAATGAACTGCTATGTTCTTTGTTTTAGGATTACTGCCCTAATCAAAATCCTATTATTAGGCTGTATACCAAACAAAACTATTACAGGAGAAGAAAGGGTACACGGTGTGTGATCCTATGATTTGTTTTGTTTGTGGGTGCAAAACTGCCAGATTGCCCAGCTAAAGCAGTTGTTCTTAGGGATCCACAACTGGAGCCTTTGGCTATCTAAGGCTTAACCTGCAAGGCAGCGGGACGAAGCGTGTGATCAGTAACCCACTGGTGACTGGTGACTGATTGCTCAGTTCATACGCTTTTCGAATAGGGCCAGACATCCTGGGTGTCCAGTACATTCCTCCGCCTCAGATGTTGGTGGGCAGTGTTGTACGCGTCATGCGTCGCCCATGGTTGGTTTGGAGTCGGGGTTCTGCCATCTCCGCTGGACTGAATCAGTCAGTCATCCCGGTGAAATGCGCTGGAAATTCGCTTTTGCTCTCACTTTGGTGGGAACACCTCCGCCACGGAAACGCGGTGAGTAGGGCTTCCTCAGCAGAGGCTGTAACAGACACGGTCATTTAGGAGCATTTCGAGAGACGTTCAGGACGAGTAGCCATCTCGGAGTCTGGGACACCCATCCTCGACCATACTGCGGCATTTGGAGTCAAATCCCCCCATAGACAGGCTTATTTATTTTGACTGAACCACGTTCTGATCACAATTTCCAAAACGCATCATCATTCGATCTGTTTCTCCCCTTCAGCGTACGTCAAACAGCTTGTCCTCTCGTCCTTTATATTGCACGTGCGAACATGCGGATGTGTACAGTATGGCCATGTTCTTCACGCTCTGTCTTCGCTGGCTTGGTCACGTGAGCGATGCAGTACCGAGTTTACGACCTATCATATGTCATGCCTTGTCCGGTCTCTTCTACACTGGTCTTTCCGCTCCACCTGATGGACGCATCTCGGACAGTTTATTGGTGGTTCCTCATGGGGAAGTAGTGCAGCCTCATTCGTGGCTTTCTGCCATATTGGACCGACACACCATGACTTGGAGAGGTTCGTTATCGATTGGTTCTGAGTTCACTATTCGCAATGTGCTGTTACAGATTTTTCAAGAGGGAAATTACCTTTCAATCAAACAAAATGCAAACAGTAGCTGCCAATTAGTAGTGGTTCGAACTTTCATACGAATTCAGTAGCAGTCTTGTTGCGGATGAAGATACGTGCCAGTTCGCGAAAAGAGCAAGTTGTGAACACGTGCAATAGTAGAGGGATGGCTCCTTATATGTGGATCGAGTCAGCTCCACAAGGATCATTTTCACTGTAAACTTTATTGTACTGCCCACACTACTTGACAGCAACTTCCTTCTATGGAGTTTGACAGAGTTAGACGTTGTAGTTCTTTGATATCTAAGAATTCATTCCTTCCAATCGGTTTTTTGATCTGACATTTGGTCTCACCTCCAACTGGGACCGTGGGAGCACTGAATGCAAATCAGTGGACAAGGAAGAACATGGACATGTACTTCCAAACGCGCACGCCTGTTGGCGTATGAACGTCGACGCCACCGTAGCACTGCTCGAATGTGGTGGGTGCACTGTATCAACAACGCTGATGTTGGGAGCCAGTGGTCAGACACTGGAACACACTGAATCCAAATAGGTTAAGGTGGCTTGCCGACAGGCTTTCTCGGCGTACGCTGTTGTCCGAGACGAATAGTGGTTGGGAGGTAGGTCGAGGTGATCAGTGGATGGCATGGCAGAAAGATATATGAAAACCTTGACCAGCGGACTTGGCCAAGTAGGACATGTTGAACTTCCGTGTTTGGGCCCTCAAGACCCTCCTACCAAATGGTTGGAAAGTGATATGGCTAAGTGTCGCTGCCAGTAACGCAGTTCTTTGTCTCCGTGATTTCCGCTTATCACTTGGTTTTCGGGGCTTTTTCACTTTATGCTTGTATTAATTCTGTACTCAACTCAACGGTGCTACGAGGTAGTAACCAAAACCAGTGCATAGAAGTGTGAGGTTGATAGTTGAATGAACTGAACTGAACTTCCTAGGTATGTGAAGTATTCCATAATGACCGGGTCCGCATCGTTTAATCCTAATCTATGGATAAAGGAAATCCAGTCTCGAAGCGGTATCGTACACTTTTAAGGTTGCAAAGCCCATGCCGCAGTATTTGTGATTCTGTCATAATCCAAACACTATATCGTCGGCATAATCTGGGTCGCACTTTGTTACTGCATGGTCATTCCACCTCTCTATGTTGAAGCCCTTCGAGGTTGTCGTCCATCGAGTCGTTAATGATGAGGGTGAAGAGAATCAGTATAAGAAGATATGACAACTACCAATCCTGGTTCCATACTAACTGAATAATTCACCGTAGATCTTTACTCTGTCAGTAGTGTGCAAGTGTTCTTTCTGAAATGAAGACCGAAAAGCGCCTTTCCCACCAACCGAGTAGAATGCTCTCTTGAATTCAGAGACGACTGCGATCATAAGACGATGGTGAGCGCAATGCAGTTTGATTTCTAGACCAAGAGTAAAGATCTAATCGATACAACCGCGGTCCACATCTAATCCGTCCTGTTGTTCTCGGAAGGTCCTTTCACGTTATGAAGTTGAATGGCATAGTGTGCTGGGTTGTGCAGCTGTTCGTGGATCACTCGAGGTACCTTGTTCGCGACGTGACACAAAGTTATGAGGACTTTCACCGGTGTACTTTTTGATGTAGGACGGATAAGCCTTCCTGGTTCGGAGCTCATGAAGTACAGTTACGAGCTAACTAGACACTAGTGAACACTGCAAATTTTCATGGTCAGCATTATCTCTCTAGCATGTTTATTTACTCTGCATTTTTTGATTTATTTGATTCATGTTAGGATTATGCTGAAAGGATAATAGTAAACGAAACCAGGAAATTGAAGTAAGGTGTTTGTCATATACTGAGCTAACCAACTGTAATTCACTTGATTCATGCGAATATTTAACCAATGAAATGATGTTCGTCTCCTAGTTTGATCGGTTCGTTAAGGCCAATAATCAGTAAAATCACGTTCATGATTAATGTCTTTGAGAACATTGTGCGCAAAATTTCCATCATGTAAGACACTTCTCACCAATGTTTTCTTATTGAACCAACGAAACTCATGGTTTGACGTGGTTTTCAGATGCCACTGAACAGATGGTAGCACCGACCCACTGCGTTTCTTGAGCGTGCACGCAGCGTTCAAGACAAGTGACGCAGACTAATATTTGCAGTTGCACTGTGACCCGTCTGCTTAGAATAAATAATGACGAAGTGCGTGCGAAATATATGCTGTGGGTTTTGAACTATGTAATATCTGTGTTTTATTGTGACTTGTTTACACAGACACGTTTCACTCATTCACACTTTTGTCTTATCAGCCGTCCGCCAAGAAACTGTGCATGTCATTATGAGTGTGCTTCTGAAGGAACCGTTCTACCGCCGCGTGTTTGCCATTAACTTCACTCGCGTAAGTCTCTCTCTCTCTCTCCGTTTACCTGATTTCAAATAGTAAAATCAGTTGTCTTTCTGGTCTGGTTTCACTGTATTCGTTTCTTTCCACATTGATCTTTTTCGTGCACAGGCATATGGAAAGCTGATTCAGAGTTTCATCTACGATGATCACTTGGAGGTGGACAATCTTATCGGTCTGAGCTGCCAACTGTTCACCGTGATCAGCTTGGTAAGCGTTCATTTGGTCGCCTGTTTTTTCACTCTCTTAGTCACTGGCTGCTCTTGCCTAGCTTGTCCACCAACACAATAGTCCTCTCCAAAATTAGGGCTCTTTTGTAATTCCGCTTGAGACGCTAACACTAATCCCGATGACCCTCATTTGTCCGTAGCGTTTCTTGTCCTACTTTCACATCCGAATGGTTTTGAATGCTGTTGTTTTTCGTAGCATGATTTTCAAAAGTTCCTGCTTGCTGAGGTTGGCGTTTAGGTCTCGCAAATGGTCTTCATCGCTGAGTTTGGGTTGTGACCTCCCGAGTTCGATCTCTGCCACCGTTAGGCGCTCTTCGGTTGACTGCGGCCCCCTTCCGTAAATATTGTACATTGTCGTATAGTAAATTAAGTAAAAGATTTATCTGATCATTAATAAACATCTCACCACCATCCGAGGTGACATAATTCGGTTTCTATGCTAGTCTCCTCTCTCTTTTCCAATGGCCACTAACCTGTTTGTACGCATCATAAGCGGTATAAGCTGTAGGCTATGTCGAATTCAAGTTTCGAAGTATAAACTCTGCCACTGTCGGCCAACTTGCGCTATCTCCCGAGGCGGTACCAAGCCTCACTTTATGGAGGCTTGTGAGGTTATTCACTCCAAGTCTGAGGTTTATGGCTACAAGTTTATCCGGTTTATGCAGTGTTTTACTCGTGGTCATGGTTATATACCCCGTCTAGCACTCCCTTATGCTTGTAAATGTCGTAAAATAGGTGAAAAGCGAACGGCCGGGATAACCTCATATTCGAATCCACCTGAAAACTTCTCGGCGTTGTCTACTTATTTGTCTTCTTTGATGAAGTGCACGATAGAGCCGCTATGGAATGCCGGGAAACTGCGGGTGGTTCAGCAAAGCTTGAGAACTTTGGGATATATTTTAACTCTTTTGCTGTCCTTGGTACAGGGGTTAGTAATTTTGATTGGAGTTCAACGAGCAAACAGCTAATTCGGTGACTCGTACTGGATTGCATTTGTAATTTCTGCGTATACCTCTCGATGTGACATTTAGCATGACATTTTAGGTTTTTTTGCTGAGAGGCTAAGCTTACCACTCTTCAGTCTTTTGCAATAGTTAAGTTTGTAGCTGTCACGATTCACTGACGATATTATTCCTCCGGCGTAGAAATGAAACGATGAACTTTCGAAAACCCACGAACATGCTTTGTTTTTAGTGGACGGGGGAGGAGGGGTGGGGGGCGGAAATGAATCAGTTTGTCGGACAGGGGCGTCGAATAACTCGGGCGAGCACAGTTTGCTCTGGAAACGCGTTTGGTTGCTGTGCTCACTTCCATTCGCGATCTAATCTCTTGTAAGTGACAGACGACCGATGATGCGGGTCTTTGACATCGAGGTGACCTTTGGTCTTAAACATCACATTGTGATTCGCTCGCGCTGGAATGTATCCGGTTGCTCTTTGTCTGGGCTATCGTGTGTGTAAGCCGAAATATAAAACAAGTTACGGTTATCAGAACGGTGACTTCTCACCCTAAAGGGATCTCCAAGTCTCACTACGCGCGACCGACTGTTGACTGGGATCCAGTCTAGTAGTGAGACTGTGAACCTAGCACTCACTGCTACACCAGCATTTACCTGACCAAGTGCCATGGTGATCAAAGAGACGTGGGTAAAACGTTGCAGAGATTGAATGGAGGCGCCAATTGGATGGTAGAACTGGAATCTTAAACGTGAGTCTCCAAGGTACAACACACATCTGTGCGAAGGATCTCGAACTTACAGGCGGAAATTTTCTGTGCTGCTAAACGCATCAATTTTTGCAAGTTTAGCCGGGCTAGTTTGGATGGGCAAGAAGGGCACCGGCCGGCGTTTGCTTGTTACGTGGGGGGGGGGGGTCTTCGGATATCAGCCACTGTTGGAAAAACAGAAATTAAGTCCGAATTTCTACTAGGCACTATTGCTGGTACGAGCGGTCAAGACACCCGTTGCACAAGCTTCACACGAAGGAGAGTGAATAAAAGGCTTTGTATGAGGTCTGACATTGCTGATGAAAGCTTGTGAAAGGTGCATCTGAAAACAAAAAGTAGCGTTTGTGCATAACGTTTTCATTGTTATAGGCTTTTGCACTACTCGGTCGTCCAGTTCTGAGCAGGAAGATGATATATGGAAACTTTACTGTGGCTAGCTCCTTGGAGAGAATAAGCCGGCTTCATCGTGGAATGATCATAAAGTTTCTTGGGTTGTTGCTACAAGAGATGTTCCCAATGTCACTGAACACCTAGGGCTCGCCTTTAACCTTCGCACAACTAAGTACTAGTTACAAGGCAGCAGCGTGTTGATGCATGATTGCTGGTGATTCCGCAGGAGGTCGTTTACCACTCAATTGGATTGAATCCAACTCAGGGGTCCATACATTCCAATTAGTTCGGCAGATTTACTTCACAGCCGTTTGATTAAACAGTAAATCTCGTCTGCCCGTTCAGGGTTAACTGTCTTCGCATCCCGAACAGCGTTCCACCGAGGTTTTTGGACCTCGGTTATTCTCAACCTGATTTAGCTCGCCTGTCGAACGTTTTGTACTGGTCTGGTGGATGGTGCTTGTTTCAGGGTCGTGGAGCCACAGCCGAGAGCTGGGTACCTGATGGAGACCAAAGAGATGGAAGATACCCCAAGGACACGGTGATTTATCAACTCAGAAGTGCTACTCCTATCGGACGCCCCATACATCCCTAGCTAGTAATAGCTCATGCTCCTCTGTTGAGGCGCTTTGCCAAGTGTGAAATACGACACGGGACATTCTATGGAAATGTTTGAGTGACTGGTGGAACCTGTATTTTCTCGCAGGTGTAAACCACCATTTATTCAATCGTTTTGGAATCATGTTTGATGGCTGAGTTTGGAGGACGTTTCAATTGCTTGCTTGGGTCGTCACCCCTGGAAGAAGGCATAGATAAACCTTACAGTTCGATAAGGATTTCATTCATTATTCTTGAGGCTGAACGCTGGAAGTTTTCATGAACAAATAAGAGTGAATGTTCTCAAAGGATGTTTGATTCAGTCCTTTTGCTTCATCTTCGGAGGTATCAATTGTACCTTTTTCATCTCACAGACGTAAAGCGTTCTCATCAGCTCTTGTTTCTAAGACATAAATGTCAAGCTTTTAGGGTACCAATACTGGCCCGTCCATGATTCTCATTGAACAGATTTACTTACACTTCCGACGGTTTTCCCGGGTATTTTGACGTGGAGGAATAACAAAATGATTTACAGCTGTAATCTCATTTGAATCGGATGGAGCGTTCGTGGACGGGGTGCCCGTTTTTAGAATCACCCAGTGATTCTCTCAAGATTAATTCGTCGGTTAACGCAGCTAATCTTCAAAACGAGGACAAATGGTCACAAGTATAGATGTTCAATATGAGTAGTATGGCATTGTATCTAGATGGCAGGACAAAATTTTCCCGGCGGCAACAACCGCGAAACCGGTCGTGTGCTTCTGGGGAAATTTTGTCCTGACATCCAGATACAATTCCATACAACTCATATTGGACGATTTACAGTTCGTGAAAATGTTTACTGCTAGCACTTAAAATAGCACCTTAAATCAAACCCTAACTCGTTCCATTGCAATCAGGATAAAACGAAGCATTTTCATGCCATCAAATAAACCGAAATACTTTCTGGGCCCGGTGTCAAAAGTGCCAACACGCAACGTTTTTTATACCGAAGCGAACTTAAGCTGTCAAGGCTAATTGGTTGAGTTTGAATTTCAAACCGTCCATTGTGCTCCGGTATAAATGGGATGCGTGCACGTAATACATGCTGTCAAGGTGGAATCACTTGTGTGAACTCGGGGTTTTTTGTGGAATTCACAGTCGCGTTTAATCTATAGCCGCTGTTCATTTCGTTTTTCCCTATTCCGGGCTTACGTGTGAGTGTAGTGAGAGAAACATACGGTATAACTGCGTGATCCTACAACACTATCGGAGGGAAATCTGGTTGCATGGATAACTGCGTGGGAGGTTTTTGCCGCAAGACAGAGTATCCGTTATCATCCAGAGGTAACTGTGTAGAACGATTGGGTTTCATGTGGGTGTGACCACAAACGAGACTTAAGCGAGCACGCACTGGAACACCATGAGTCATTGATCCATAAGTCGGGAGCACCATGAGCTGCGCTGTCGACTTGATCTAATTCAGTGATAACCAGTGACGGTTTATTCAATTTATAGGGGCATATCGGGACGTCAGTTGGCTCGATACTGGTTGATACTAATGGGGCTGTTTTTAGCTCATGAAGTTTATGGTCATCACATCATTCGGTGAAACGACTCTTGCTAGCAGTTCAATATCTTGAAATGCTGAGTACGTTTCTCTTGTAAGTAACTACATGATTTGAATATCAAACTGTTTCATCCAGTTCTGTGTGTCTAAAGTTTTCTGAGATACTGGATGACCAGTCGTGTCCGCTTCCTCCAGTTTGCAGTAGGGGGGTTTCAGCATTTACTAGGTTCCTCGACAAACATTCGTTCTCCCGTACTAACATTTACAAACCTACTACAGTTCTCTATCTTGCTAGAATCCTTATGAATCCAAAGTTTGTCAACAAGGAGCTGGAAAGCAGGTTGTGCAGAACAACATTCATTCTTGCTTGTAACTCGTATATTGCACATTTATTTCGGTGGTTATATGGTTGGTGAGTATTCATCTTCGGTGGTACTTCGAGAGAGAGGGAGAAAAAAGTCCGTTGTACACTCTTGAATGCCCTTTTAGGCATGCCTGTGGAATTCGACTTTTGCGTCAGGTGAGCTACAATCAGTAAACTCAGTAAAAAAGGACGGATATCAACGCTTTAAATTTCTAGTTTTCGACTTGCTGCTGGATAAATATAACCACGAGAATTGTCCTCCGACTAGCGTTAGCAAGTGCAGTGAAAATGGTCTTTTCCTGAATTTGCTGAGAATCTTTCGGCGAATCACATTTCCTCTTAAGGCAATAATTCCTTATGGTCATTTAGGTCATTGGGACACGCAAGTTATCACGCCACTTCAAGATACTTTTTCGTTGCATTGAGTTGCGTGAAAGCATCAGGAAGATATACAAGCTGCAGATACGCGGGCGCCACCGCTTGCGACATACGCCGCACCTCCTGTATGACTTATGGTTGTTCAAACTAAACCAAACTGTATTTCGACGTACGATCGCTATTGACCATTGGTAAACGCTAATTGGGTTTCACAACTGTATGAATGATTTATCAAAGACGCTCTCAGTGTAATGCGAAGTTACCACCAACTTCTTGTGATTAAATGACCAGAGATAGAAGAAGAACCAGTCCATCGTGATTAAATTATCATTTTCAGTGAGACAAGCAATGGAGAAGTTTCAAACCCAGATTCGTTGCCTTCGACTACCTGATCAGGTCATGCTCAGGACGATTTAGCCACATTGTATCACCTGGTGGGGATTTCACAGCACCAGATTCATTATGCAAACTCAGAGGCGTGAGTTCTCGCAACTGTTTCTTCTGTTCCGATGACTAGAAAGAGACAAGAGGGTGTCGCGAACTTGCTCTCATCCCGAGGTTTACAAATGAACATTGTGAGTGATGCGAACATCACTCTCAAGCGTCCTGAATCTGTCAAGGTATATTCAAGAAACAGCTCCACTGGTCGAGTCGTTTTTGGTTGGTATACTTCGAGTTTCAATGATTCGTCTTTGAAACATACCGTCGAATTCCAGTTTATACAACTGATACTACTCTCAGTAGCCAAAAATATTACAATAGATACTATAGTTTAGCGGGCGAGAGAGCGAGTAGTATCAGTAGTGTAAAATGGGATTCGACCGGATTGAAGTGACCACGAATTTTTCGGACAGACTATATAATCAACTGAATGTGCAGAAGATCGGGACAAGGAATAGTTCGAAAAAAGCAGTATTGGCATACACCTCGCCAGAGACAACAAAAATGTTCACGACGGTCTTTTGAAAACCTTAGTGTGGGATCCCGGTATTGTTCACGGTAATGAGTCGGTTGCAGTGATCGAAAGGTGTGACGTGAGGGTATTGCTTGATCAGGGGGTTTCGATGGTTTCATTAGATTGATTGATGTTGTAATTCACTATGACTGAGGCATTCAGTTACCTCAGACACTATCGGTACTGGAAAACTATCCCATTGATGCTTGTGATCGACTGGGATATTGAGCACACTGTTTTGCCCAGCAATAACGACTGGTACTGTAATTTACACCATGTTTCTCAGTTTAGATTCTCAGGTACTCTTGTGGTTAACCTTGGGTTGTCTTATCTGTTTTGCCAGGTGTAGTGCATTGGCTTCATTCTGATGATTTTTTGGGCGCAACTCCACGTGATTCTTCACCAGTTTCTGCCCATCCATACTGTTCACAGTGAAAATCGTCAGAGTATCATTCTTCTCACTTGTACAGTTCATCTTGATGCTTAGTCGATGTAGTTGGTCATCACTAAGATGTCGAGTGCTGGTAAGAGTCAGTGGTTCGTCGGTTTTCCTAGGTAGTGGATGAGTGCATTTTCCACGATGGAATGAAAATCTCGCTCCTCCAGATCGTTGACAATGGTTGTCGGGTTCGCCCGTAGGTTGTTAACATTTACTCAGTCTCGTCCGCATTTCGCTCTCGTTTTCGATCTCTGATGGTGCCAAGTGTTCGGTTTTTCCAACCGATCAGTCACCTGCTCCCATGTATCAGTGACAACCATTAAGTAGTTGTTCCAAATCGATCAATACGTCTGCACCTGTTTGTATTCCGTGTTTCTAAGCATTTGTTCATTCTCTTGCCTTTCGTTCAGTTGATGGCACAACGATTATCTCCGTCTAAACGGAATGAATTAAGTAGAAAAGAATACGTCATGCCACTGGTGCATTTCCATTTATCCCCATCAGTGAAGTTCGCCTTTCACGCACCACTGAACACAACCGCGAGCAGCTTCAGTCCATAACTTTTTGGCAGCAATGTTACACATTTGTACACCTGTGCGTGGTGCTGACGAATGTTTACAAAGCCTCCCAACGGTTAGTTGTCGCCGGTTCATAGAGTTAATAATTTATAAACTCCCACTTATCTTGTTCATCTCCTTTATTACTTGTTTTCTGGCTTCACATTGGATCATCAGTCAAGTTTGAACATTTACAAATTTCAGGCTAAACAACTGCTGGAGGAACACAACGTCCTTGTTCGACTACTCACAAGACTTGTTGCTGCATTCGAAGTCAACTCTGCCGATTTGCCTAACTTTTACGTTTTACCATCACAACCAATCTCTGGAGAAGATGGCTCCACTTCTGATGCTCCGTCGGGTGCGTCAGATTCCTCTTGGATCACCTCATTCGTTGAACTGCTTCGTCGCGTTAACCCGTTCGAATGGGCTATCTCCGCAGCATCCAGTTCTGATGAAATTATGTCAGATCAAAACGCTGCAGCAGCGGCCGTATCCGGCACTGTGGCACCTGATTGGCCACGTGTGCTCGTTTGGTCCGCTGGGTCCACTCTCGGCCGATCTCGATTTCATCCTTTCGAACGTCTGTTTAATGTGATCACCGACGTGGCTTATGTTCTTGGCAGTTTAACTAATGTGAGGCCACTTCATGGGGACCCGCAGCTCCCTCAAGGATGGTGGAATCTGGCAGCACGAAGCGCGTATCTGGACTATATTCGTCAGTTACTTCGTCTGCTCAGCTTTGTTCAGGTACATCTGAACGGGTACCGGAAGGGCACTAGACACTTTTCCCACATCATTCGTATATGTTGTGAACGAACGTATTTCTTTGCTTTTGACAGTATCGCGTTTTCCGTCGATAACCCTTCCTGTCAACGTTTTCCGTTCGTCGCAGAATCTTCTATCCGATGCTGTTTATTTTATAATGTAATTGATTGACAGTTCTGCATACTTTAGTTTTACAGTTTTCCCAAAATCGTTCACATTGTAAAGAACCGTTCGTATCTGGTTCTTTGGTTGATTTCTTGATCAGTTTGCTTTTGGAATGCAAATCTTGTAGAGCTCCACGTTTGCTCATTCCATAGTAAACAGGATTTGTCATGTGACCGTAGTTCGTTCTTCGGTCAGGTTCACTTTGTCGGGACCTTTTTCCTTGTACTGCTTCATGTACTGTACCATGTTTATACTAGCCTGTTTATTTTGTGCATCGCACGACATTTGGTTTATGTGTGTTTCGTTTATTTTGCAGGACATGAATGGCATGCAACGCGAAACCCGTGGTCACGTTGAAGAGGAATTAGAATGGTCAAGTGGTTTTTTCATCATGTCCCATCTGATCAGTATTCTCGGTCTGACCGTCCAAGTGGCCAGTTCAGATCCGGATCTGTTCCAATCGGTTCTTTCCGAAACTCGCCAGGTTAGACACAAGCGACTGCTTCATTCCCCTGTTGTATTTCTTCCTGTGGGCTTTGCCTCAGTTTTCGCATTTCAGAGATTCTCATGAGTTCAGTTATTTGGTCCACGGCGTGCGTCATTCCCCCGGATGTGAACAACGAGCAATTGGACTATTCAATTACGGAACGCGTCGCTTGTCTGCCTTTCGTTTTCGCAACTAGAATGGAACAAAGTGGTACGCAATGCCAGTGGCTTAGAAATACGAAAACAACAATAAGCGTTGCAGTTATCAGCATGGTTAGTGTACCCAGACGCTCGTAAGTGAAAGTGAACAGTTGGCCTTTGATCGCCGTCAGGTGCGATATATATATATATATATATATATATATATATATATAGATATATATATATATGCTGATGGTTGTGAGCTCATCCGGTACACAGCAGTCAGGGATATGCTCTTACCGGTTCAATGGTTCTACATGGCCTGATAAAAACAGCTGATCACGTCACGGTTTTAGTGCAACACTTGCTTTCAGGGTCCGTCTATGCTGTCACTGCGATAACCTTTCAGATCAAAATATGAACATGCGTGAAATGTTCTGAATGATTCCATTCGCAAGCTTGGTTTTTGAGTGACCGCCGTGTTTAGTGTGTGTGTTTGCGTATGATAATTAGTGAACCAGCTCTTTCTTCGAATAAGATGATGTGCTGTCCTCACGATTTTTTTCCGCCTCACATAATTCATTTCTTGCAAAAAGCAAGCTCATCGATTGGTAAACCATTCACGGAGTAATCTAAAGATGTCCATGGACTCGTATTCGTTCCTCTGAAACCAAGGACGAATTCTATCAGGATTTGTCTCAGCTGCTTCGAAGCGTGCTCAACAGATGTTGTGGTCATTGCTGGGGATTTCAACGCCGAAGTTGGCTGTTTGGGAGATTCCGAATGACACAGAGAAGGCCCATTTGCTATCTGAGCTGATCGTACCGATAATGGCGATTGTCTCATTCAGCTCTGCTCTAACCACAGATTGTTTCTGGCAAGTACAAACATCTGTCATGCGAACTAGCATAGGCTGACATGGCGTCCTCCTACCTCTTCACAGTGTTGGACTCAGATTAATCATATTGTGGTTGGTCACTGCTGGGGTGTGTCAATTGAAGATTGTCGTTCATTTTGGTCTACGCCCGTGGACTCAGATCATGCCTTGGTACGTGCTCGCTTCTGTGTACATGTCGTCCTCAGTCGCACCAAAGTAAATACCACCTCTTCCGCACAGCTGCTTCTAAACGATAACCAACGATCTACTTTTAAGACGGAGCTGTCCACACGGTTACCTTTGCAGCCGGATGTGCACGACCCAGATGAAGGCTAGCAACAGATCAAGGAAACCTTGTATACCGCTTCCAGTGCCCCACAGGACTCTGGTTCAAGTAGGCACCACAAACGATGGATATTTTCGACATCAGTTGCTCTGTTGAGTGCTCGCAGATCCGTCCCTCCGGATGCCACATTCGATGAAGTGCGTAAATCCCTGAGACGCCAACTGACTAGGAGTCTGAGAAAAGGCCGTGAGCAGTGATGGATTACGGAATGCAGGGAAATGGAAAAGACTGCGTCCATTGGCGATACTCGCAACCTTTACCGTTTGTTAGAAGTACCAGTCCACGGAAGCCCGGGGTAAGTGAGTTGATCAAAGAATCCGACAGCTCACTGATTCACTCACAGGGATGTTGTTTGGATTCCTGGGCGGAACACTTCAAGGAACAGTTCGGTCGGCCCACCTCTACAGTGGACCTTCCGAATATACCTGGTAGAGAAACGGTGGAGGTGGATATCTTATCTCTATCAGAAATGGAGGATATGCGAGAGGTAGGTTACTTGAAAAGGTAAAATGCTGCTGGACCAGATGGCTTATCTTCATTTTTTTCGAGGATGCAGAAGAAGCTTTGGTATAGGAGTTAACAAAAACTCCTCCGGGTTGTTAGGAATAGTGAGCAGATTCCCAGGGAATGATGTAAATCGATGATTGTGCCGATTTACAAGAACGGTGACAGATCCTCTTGTGAAAACCACAGGGAATTGGCTTGGTTATTATTGCATGGAAACTGCTCACCGGTCTTATTCTCCACCGATTATCCAGCACCCGCAAAATTTGTAAACGTGAGAATCAAGCCGGTTTCAGACCCGATCGGGGTTGTATCGACCACGTCTTTATTCTTCGGCAAACCTTAGAGCACAAACATCCTCCGTAAACCCACAGTCTTTGTCTTTCTTGATCTGAAAGTGGCGTTCGACTCAGCTGACCCCACAGTTCTCTGGCGCCGTCTCTCACTGAAGGGTGTGTCAGAGAGGCTTATTTCTCTTTCCTAATGCTTGTTTACAAACAGCCGAAGTCGAGTTCGTGTTTACGGCGATCTTCCACCCGAGTTCACCACGAGAAGTAGTGTTTGTCAGGGTTGCTTTCTTTCGCCCTTCCTCTTCAATTTTCTAGTTGAATTTATTTTTGAGATGACTTTATCCTCGTGTAACAATGGCTGCATCGATCCTTGCTCAGGCAGTAAACTGCCTGACTTGGAATATACGGACGATATTGTTCTTTTAAGTGAAGATACAGGTAAGTTGCAAGCCCTCTTAGATAGCCTTAACAACAGTGTAGCAATGTTTGGGATGCATTTTGCATCTTTAAAGCGTAAAATGCTGTTGCAGGACTCGGTTGACTCAACATCAAACCTTGTGCATGCGGGAGACGCTCTAGCTGAAGTAGATAAGTTTTGTTACTTGGGCAGTTACCTCTCACCGGATGGACAGATATCGAATGAAGTGTCATCGCGTGTGCAGAAGGTGCGGTTGGCCGTTGCTAACCTCCGTCATCTGTGGCGTCGGTGTGACATCCGATTGTCTGTTAAGGGCAGAGTATATAATGCAACGGGCAGGTCCGTTCTATGCGGTTCAGAAACATGGCCATTAGAAGTAGAAAGTAGACGAAGACTGTCGGTGTTCGAGCCACGATGTCTGCGTAGCATTGCCCGAGTATGATGGGAACACCTTATCAGCATTGCTGAGGTTAGGCTTAAGGTGTTGGGAACCAGAGGTTAGTCCGTGGATCATGCACTGAATCTAAACAGATTAAGGTGGCTGGGACATGTTACACACGCCCACCGATAGACTTACTCAGCGTACGCTGTCCTCTGAGATAGACGGTGATTGAAAGGTGGGTTGCGATGGTCAGTTCATGACAGCAAAAAGGTATGAAAGCCTTGACCAGTGGACTTGGCCGAGTAGGATGTGTTAGACTTCCAGGTTGGGGTCCACGTGATCCGCCTACTAAAAGGGTCGGAGACATTATGTGATATGGCTAGATGTCGCGGTTAGTGGCGCAGTTGCATTCGGACTCTTTCCTTGTCCTCATGATTTCGGCTTATAACTTTGATTTTTGAATCCTTGTCATTTGATAGTTTTATACCCTCTGCTTTTTACTGGATGATGCCAGAAGATAGCAACCGAAACCAGAGCACGTGCGAGGATAATGATCGTATAAACTAAAACTGAATTCAAAAGTTAGCTACTGCTATTATTGTCAGTAACATAAGCATAATTCGAAATGTTTGTAGGATAGTCGGATTCATTAAACACCGAATTCATCGATCGAGGAAAGCACCGTGCTGCTGTAGTGGGCAGTTTTATGTGCGATCAGCGATATAGACAAGCGAAAATGTCGTGGATACTTGTGGTCCACCACCGTTTTAGTGTTCAGGCTACGCAACCAACAACTGGCCGGTGTCTTCACTTCGCGTGAGATGTTATTTATCTTCGACCAAGCCATTTTGATCATTGCGTGTTTATGTTGCACACAGAATCAATCTCTGGCGATGGATTCGTGTTGTCTTCGCGTCTGCTTGCATAATTTTTCTTGCACCAATAGTTCGTATGGATTGTAAGGGCGACGGTGAGAGCAGTTCATCATTCGTCCTGTCTCTAACAGATAGACGCTGTTTAACATGAAAGATTCCATCCGTTTCGCAGCCTTTACTGGCTTTTGTGCTGTTGGCACGTACGAAACTTCGCTATCTCTTTTACCAACTGCATTAGTTTTCTTCATTGTACTGTCAACTTCTACTAGTATTTTGGTCCTATCCGTGAATCTATCCGAGGAAGCGGTTATTGCCAGTCGTACAAATTGCTGTGAATTGAGTCAATTGACAGGCAGCGAAACTGAGAAAATCTTGCTAATTATGTACAGTACGGATGAGATTTTCAAAATGCAGAGTGTGTTGATTCTTATGAATCACACTGACAGGCATATTTCTCCCCTCTCAGTCAGAAAATCTGGTTGCAAGTTTTGCCATCAGGGCAGCACATAGTTCACCGATGAAGTCATTTCAAATAATGTGTTTGTCCACCAGTCTCTTCACGTGATTGTTTGGTTAGATGGAGTCAGTAAATCTGAAATACTAAAGCCAGACTGACTGCTTTGTGTCAGTTTTGCACCTATTCAGTTAATCCAAACAGGCATGTTTTACTCACGTATCCAAATATGTAGCTCCTGTCGGCGTGCATATTGTACTTAGGCAGATGATGACGGTTGACAGATTGTTCAAGGTAACTTTACGGTAAGATGTGTCATTTTTCGTCGACGATGTTCGTGATATTTGTGTGTCCAAGAGAGACACTAGCGAGCATTGCCAGTTGTAACGGTCAGTGGCACTTAGGTAGTTGAGCGTTTTCTGTCCGCCTCTCCTTCTAATGGAGCCTTTCCTCTCTTTGTCCGTTGACTGCTCGTGTCTTAGACACTGAAGTTTAAACTTAGTATTCAGACAAATTGTTTTTTGTACCCATCATTGCGTGCAATACAGTGTTTTTGCCATCTGCTCAGGTCACGAAATTCTCGCATAACTCAGTCGATGTTACATCATATTTTTTGTTTATCTGACGTTCAGATCAAGTGGGACCTGGAACATCGGTCCCACTTCTTTGCACTCAATTGTAAGCCCTGTCTAAATGAACATCCTGAAAAAGATTTCTACCCATTCGCTTGAAACCAATGTGGGCCCGCCTTGTTATCTTTCTTTATATCTCTTTTCAAATATAGTCTGGACTGTGACCACTGTGCTCCTATACTGTGGATTTGTACTATTCATTAAAAATTCGTCCGTTCGTTTGTACGTCGATCGCGACGCACTTTATACGTTACCTCAATAATACATCGTCATGCAGATCATATCATCAGCGAGAGGATGATCGGGTTTTCCTAACTGTCGTAAGTGCAACCGATTGTTATGCAATAGTACGAATTCCGAATCAGAAGTTGGGGATTTTGCCATGCGATATCCCATCGCTTCTGCCAGGTTCGTTCGACATTGACATCCGTCACAGTAATTCTGTTGTGACATTGTTAGTGTCAATAGAAGCGCACATCATGAAACGCTATGTTGCGCACCATTGCTATGGATGAAGTTCAGTTTTCCAAAGTGTAGAGAGTGTTGACTTTATATATAGGATAAAGGCATCTGGGGGATTTCAATCTGGCCACCACATGAAACACTCTCCCTAATACAACGTGATAGGCATTTTTTCCTAACCCGGCGTACCTGCTTCTTCATGGAGTAAATTAATTGTCAGGATGTTCGTTATACAGTATTATATCGTTTAATCATGTAAAGACTTGCAAATATGAGAATGCTTCTGCAGCATCAACAACAGTACATCGGATCTCGTGGCATAGACATCACGTAGAAGTCGAATAAAATATACTGGGACGGACATTTAAGCGAAGTCTGGTCCAGTGTGTACACATTTATATCTTTCTGTCAATTTTTCATCACATTCTCTCTGTCAACCGGTTCCTTGTCCTAAAGAAGTTTAACCTTCAGTAGTATGAAGATATCGGTGAACGATGCGTGCTATCAACTGAATGATGATATTACTTCAGATTGGAAATTGAATCATTGATTGACATGGTAACAGTGCTTTCTGTCCTATGCTTTTAGAAACCGCAGTGTTTCATGAAATCTTTGAAGTTAATGGGTCATTAACAGCTTTATTTATTTATCGGAAACGTTAATTAAATGATGTAGCTATAATTAAGACAACAAATGGAAAGTGCACGTACACACACACACACACACACACACACACACGCAGCAGACATCAACACACAAAACGTCTGACACCCAGTGACTAAGATTATTATCCCAGGAGCAGTCGATTGCAAATTGGTCTTGAGAAAGGTTACCCGCGGTAACCGAAACGTCGACTGACTACCATCTTTTCCGATAATGCCGTTCTACCAAGCAATAAACATTTGCCTATAACGAACGCAAAACTTATATGTTTTAATGTTTAATGATTTATGGAAATGTCAGTGCGCTGGGGTTCGATCGGTGTAATGTGTCATGATCAGAGTGATCCATTTCTTGCTGCGGTTTTTTTTATCCGTGCCCCATTCAACTCCAGGTCTACGAAAATCGTATTGGGGTATTCGACCGTCGTTTTCGCCTCAGTCCGGTGGCTGCAGGGCCCCGGGAATCGGGTAGCTCCGATCAGGCTGATATGGCTTTTCAAACCCTTGGTGCAAGCACGGAGGTCTATGCGTACGACGTGTCCACCTATCGATTCAGTGTGTTGCAACCGATTCCGCGATTTATGGCCAGTCTAATAGGTCATGGGTTGGAGATGGGCTTGTCTTTCGCAGATATGAATCTTACGGATCAGGTGCGTTCGTTTATCCATGGGCGTTTTCCACGTCGTCTTGTTCATGCATCTTTCTTTATGATGGCCGGTCGTTCACCGGTTTTAAATGCCTGGTCTCTCTCGAGATATGGGTGGTCCAACCTACCTCAACTAACACTGTTTCGTCCAAATAAACAACGAATCCGGTCTGAACGTGCCCTACAGTGGCTGAATAGGCTATCTTCTAATATTCAGATATTGATTTGGGACTTACTGACGCTTCAGCTTCGTTAGATCGCCGTTATTTCTATGGTCAAATAAACCAAATACAAACGTGAAGTTTATCATCTAGCCTGTTTCAAACCATGTTGTCGATTTTGCGGAGTTTATCGGTTTTTTTGTTATCTGTTGCCATATTTCCTTTGTACACCCAGTGTGATAAGAAGGTAGCAAGTGTGTTCGGTCAACATAAACATTTGAAATGACAAGACACGTACAATTATCTACTTAGTCCGTCATCTCGTCCGCACTCCGTGAGGATCGGTTTTCACGGTACACTGGCTTTTGCGCAACATTTCAATCACTTGCCTCTACGAGTATAGTTCTCGTCGTGTGCCCGTTTTTCGCTGAGTTGACCCGACAAATCCGAATTCCATACTCATCTAAAGCTCAAAGGTTGGGCAATTTTCCTACTAGTCGGGGTTCTCTTTGTGATCCGCCTGTTTCTGGATTGGCCTTGTTTTACCTGTTTGTCTGGCGAACTGGCCGGAATGTAGTCATATCTCCCTTTTTTGCCTGCGGGCCTTGGTTGGTCGGTGCGGCCTGTTCTATAAGCGCTTCATTCGGTTGACATATTAGTCACTGTTACACTTATATTAGATGTAATCCAAGATCTTGATTTTGAATGAGCGATTTAGGGCTGGCTAAGGGCATTCCGCAGTTCTGGCGTAGTTTGTGCGCTTCACTATAGTGGAATGATCACTCATCCTCTACAACCAAATGATCTGAATCCGTAAATCCGGCCGAATGGTTCCTGTCATAAATATCTAAGGAACTTAGTGACGTTCGATTTAGCAAGACAGGCTTCGTTGTCCCAAGGGGCGGCATTCAATACCATTCTGACTGCTTTCTACCGAGTGGGTTCTTTTTCAGGATGCTTGAAGTCCCAGACAAACAGTGAACTTTGCCTGGAAATGTGAGATTCTGCTGATGAAGTTTGCTCACGCGGTTAGACAGCCGCTAGCACCAGCCACATTTGCAAGTTCGTCCATATTTTCTTCGATGCAAGTTTCCGAAACTACCGATCATGATGATGCTTTATCTATCTTCCTTCTATGATTTTACTCGATTCCTAACCATTGTTTGTCGGGGTTATTTTTGTTCGTAGCACTGTTCTCCTTTTCCCTACTTCACCTTAGGAATGAGCGATGTGGTCGTCTTTTCTCTGCATGAATCATGTGATAGAATTTTATTCCTTTTGGTCTTACAGGTTTTACCCGAGTCATAGTGGTTATGGTCATTTCACGGTGCATATTTGTCTCCCTTACCCTATCTCTTTGGCAGTCGTTTGTTAATTTGCTGATCGAACGACCATTGCAAATGATTGCTTTCATTGCACAATACAACGCAAAGATGTGGGTTCGTAATGGCTATGCCGTTCAGCAGTCGGTTAGTTTCTGTCTTCGTGTACTTGAGTCCATCCGATGATCCACCTTTGTTTTGGAGACCATGTGTATTGATTGCTTACGTTTCTACCAGATTGTAACAAATACCCTTTTGTGTCAGATAACGATAAGTGCTGTGATGACTTAACATCATCATCATCGTACAACGTTGAACAGCACGCATGTCCCACTGACCGCTGCCTTTCTCACCACCTTGCACGTTGAATTAGAAAGTATGAATATACAAGATGGATAGGGAGTGGACCTACACGGAAGGGAAAAGGAAAGAATGCCCTAGTAGCCAAAACACGGAATACAGTCTAACTGTACAAACGCACATCGACCAATCATTCTGATTCGACACAAAGTGATGACACGATCGCCACTGATCACGATTCGCTGTCATATCCTTCAGTGTCTCCAGCCAACTGGCTGATGGATCTTTTGGACCCCAACCACGAAGGCGAGGCACTTACATTTCCTAAGTTCGCAGTACATTTTCTCATTCCTTGTTGCCAAGTCATCTGTTGACCTCCACGTGGTTTCTTCCACTCCTGAGGAGGAACGAAAAACAGGGCACGGTATGGTAGACGTGTGTCTGCCGTAAGTAACACGTGCCTCAACCAACGAGATCTACTAAGCTGGATACGCCGTGATAGAACATTCTCCGAATTAGTACCTAATACTCGTTTTCTGATCTCGGTGTTGCCCACTCGGTCATTCCATCCAATCCTAGCGAAATCATGCAAACATCGATGGTCAGAAACCTGAAGACGAGCAATATCTCCCACAAGCAGACCGCAAGTTCGCAACTATACAACAAAACTGAACGCACCACACCACTGTACACATGACCTTTCAAATTCAGCGAAATATGAGGTCACCGCCACAAGTGCTTCAGTCCAGCGTATGCCACTCGAGCTTTGGATATGCGCGTGCTCACCTCTCTGCTGTGTTCCCATCTGTCGTCATGCTGCTGCCGATGAAACTGAAGCAGTCACTAATTGTCAGTTCCTCCTCATCGAGCATCAAGCTCGGAATCACTGACATCCACTCTTGCAACACCATTTTACACTCTGAAGGTGCAAAGCGCATGCCGAACAGATTTGATGCCTGGTGACAGCTGTCAGTAATGAGGGTCTGTGTGGTTCTGGATGTAAGCCACGGTCACATTCGTTTATTTACCATCCCCAGACTCAATTATCTTATTGGGTCGTGGACGTACTAGGAGTAAACCGCGCATCAACGTGTTCTACGCAGTGATCACTGGAACTCGGCTTCAGTTAGACCCAGTGATTTCAGCTGTCCTACTAACTCCAGGTGGAAGTCTATTCCGCGTCCGAATCATCGCGTTTATTAGTGCCAAACACAGTGAATATATGGGGTAGTGGTCCATTTACGCAGTGGTATTGGTCCGACTGGTGTGGATAGTCAAGCCTTGAGACCTAAATAGCGCTTACGAGATTCATCATTCATTCATTCTATCGATCCACGTCACTAATCCGCTGTCCGGGCACTCGAGTTCTCGTTGTTTCAAGCCCTGGGCTTGGTACCGCACCAGTGCAGACTGTCAACGTGACGTAATTGTCTACCGCAGATGGAGTTAGCACGTACCCTCTTTCCATTGTCCCAGTCCGACCTCGAATACCGAATGACCAGTGTTAAGCGAACTAGTGTTTAAAACTGTCTGCTGATATTCCGTTAGGCTTGCTAGCTTTCGTGATTGTTTTTTTATGTTAGAGCGGTTCGGATGCCCTATCCTCAAAACGAGGTCTATGTTCGACAGCTCTTCACATTTAACCGCATAACTCTTTGTGCGTCTTTCTTCGTGCAGCACTTTGTTAATGTTGCAGCATCTGATAAATCGCTCTGGTACCTTTAGTTCTTGTGCCAGATAGGATATATGCCCTAGAGACCACGAGCTTGGTGCCTGATTGAGTCGAACCATACTTGGTTTATGTTTCACGGTGTATTTTGCTTTTGAAACAATGACAGTTTGTCTCTGGAAAAGCCGTTGTATTATCATAGTTCACCTCTGCTCCTTCTGATCCACCTCAATGTTTTGGTTCATTCATGCTGTGGTTTCGGATGTACGTTCTGTTGGAGCCCGCTCACATATGTCTATTTTCCTCTATTGTCTTTTTCAGGTCGCCCGAATTTTCGCTCCGATGCTTCGTGTCGAACTGATTGATCGAGATCTGCAGTTGTTACAAATCGGTGCCGCTATCCTACCTCCGGACGAATTTCTTGTTAGAATGATCCACCATTTGAATCTGAAGAACTATTTGTTGAAGTAAGCTGGTGATAATGCGGTGGTTTAAGTTGTTCACTAATAATAAACCTGAGGTCTTGGTTCCATATCCCGCTAACTCTGCTGCACTTGGATGTCAACTGGTTTTTGACCACACATCTTGTGGCTTTATGCGATTCTCCACTGCAGGTCTCCCCCCCCCCCCCCCCTACTTCGTGAAGTTCGGGTTGAGGCCCATTTGAATTCTGAAACCAATGCACATAGTCGTGAACATCGACTGTTATCCTTCACTAATAACCTTCTAGCTTATTTATATAACCGTCAGGGCCCATCTGGCAACCAATTTTACTCATCTCTCTCATTGCTGGTTACCTGGACTATTTCTGCAAATGGTTCTGATGTATCGAAACCGTGCTCGGTTCGGAGCGCATTGAGAAATGATGATGTGATGTCATACATAAACTCTTCATTTTGACACTACATGGCAGAACCTATCCGTCAGTGACCTTAAATACATATAACTCGTTACACAGTACGATTGACTCAGTAGCAGCATTCGAAATCATTCCACAAACTATTTATACCTACCGTTTATATTGCCGTTTCTGGGGTTGCAATCGTAAATGACGCCGCTGTTATTCAAACCTGCATTCGTCGACGAGATTCTACTATACGCAAGCACCTCAGTTGCTCCTAATTTGAGGAATTGTTAGTTGGTTACACAAATGAAGACTGTCACTTGAGGAATGTAATCGAGGTAGCAAAATTCCTCTCGTGCTTGGTAGCTCTGTGGTCTGTTTTTTGTTTCGGTGTTTTCTGAGCCAAAACGGCAACAATATGTTACTTATCCATGTAGGCTTAAACCTTGGCAAATTTTTCTCGTGTGTTTAAATACAGCACGTACTGTGACACTGTAATTGTGTTTGAAGTGCAGTAGTCCTCCCAGATTATAAGAACCTCTCTACAGGAACTGCTTTTGCGGTGCAAGGACATTTTCTCTGTGGAAAACCCATCATGTAATATACCCCACAGAACCGAAGAAGAAATATTTTCAGATCCAATGTATTTGAGAACTTTGTTTTACCAACAAAATTGCTCATGCGATTTCGTCTGAGTCGTTACCATACCTGACTTTTTTGGGACCTTACGTAGTTCTCCACTCGGAAGCTATCGGATACGCCCCTTTAAATGCAGTCATGTAGAACTATGTAACAAAACAAGTTAAAATCACGAGGTCACTACGTCTGGTCAACCTGATTTTAGCGTCTACAATGGCTGTCTCATGCTACCCGGTATACCGCGGTCGCCCTTCAGCAGTAGCAAACTGCTTGTAGTCAGTGCCAATCTACTCTGGTCATCAGTCAAAAGAGGAACTATCCGTCGATTGTTTAAAATTCTTTCAACTTCGACAAAGCAAGTGTATAGTCAGCCTACAGCGCATTACTATTCGCTGAGTCTCGTAATTTGATCGGATGGACGTTGATCCGCGTAAGCAATTTGCTCGGACCGAAATTGCAGCTTTCTGGTCGCTGCACTGATATCGTAATAACAACACAATTCAGGCTCCGTAGCTATCGATTAGCTGATCGCTTAGTGGGTGGTGACAGGCGTCATTCATTACGAGCCTTACAGAATCATCTTGCTGCGGGACTGGAACACCAACGACGCGCTATGGGCCGACAACCAACCGGTCTAGAATCCGACCACGACTGGCCCTAAAATCTCGACCATCCAAGCAGTCAACAAGTGTGATTGTGTTGTGCTACCACTCGACTTTGTCTTCTGCTCCTAACAGAAATTCACCTTTTCTTTGATAGCCTATGGTAAGCTGTAATTATCTTCATGAAAAATCGCTCAACTGGTAGATAAATGTAATGATTTAATACTGTTACGGTTTTTGTCACAGTACCAGTCAAAGTGAATCGGGTCACGGACGAGTTCAAGCGGTGGAAATGCTTCTGCGCACCTTGATCAGTCTTCTCACCAATCGGTCTCGTACAAGTATTGGCAAGTTCAGCGCGGACTACGTACAACAGACAGATGAAGTTGAAATGCTCGAACAGTGTGTGATCGATCCTGAATTGGAAGAGTATCACGCTTCTTTGTTGGATGACGTGATACATGCGCTGTGTGTTCGCCCGATGATCTGCAGTGAACTGCTGCATCATATGCCTTATCGACCGACCGGTTGTTTGTTGCGCACAAGCACTTCTACCAGTGCAACAATTGGACTAGCCTCCAGTTCACGAAAGGCGAATCGACTGGGGGTGGAACAAGTTCTTCCTAAGATCTTACAACAAGTTGCCACTCAGTCGTCAGTCACGGGCAGGATTGTATTCACTTTGAAACCCGAAGTAATGGCATTCCGATTTAACCGGTTCTATTGGGGTTATCGCCACGCGGAACAGACTCAGGTATGCCTATTCTTCATCTCTCTGTCGTTGGGATTTTGTATTCTGTTTTTGCCGCTTGGTGTCATACTGCATTTGAAAATACTTCACCGGCTAACCTCGTTTGGTAGAAGTTGATTTAGCGCAAACCCTTCGTTCTCACCATTGTTGTTATGAGAAATTCGATGCCGTTTGATAGCCTGACTGTGGTCAAGTGATAAAAATCGTATTCTCCTAATCATGTTGTCTCTGGATCTCCCCGCCCGGGATCATCTTTGGTAGTGGGCAGGTTGGTTGGTCACTACCACGCCCGGTTCATTCTGTTTTTGTGGTTCACAGCTCCAGGTGTCAGACTCACTATTGTCTGGTGTTCCTTATAATATAATGGGCTACTTTTGCTGTCTGCTTTTTTCTGTACTCCTGTATCGTCATTTTGATAGAATCGAATGCTATACCGATAGGCACGTCTGTTAACCTCCTTTTCCTATTGAGATATCTTTGTGAATTTTCTTTCGGTAAATTTCATATAATATCTTTGTTCTTGCGTTACCATCACCAGTTGCTGTAAGTCATTGGCAAACGTTATACAAACAATCCCCATTCAGGGATTGTGATCTGAAACTTCGTTTTTTGCCAGTAGACCTGATTCAACATGCTCAACATGCACTAGGTAGACTCCCAAGGGATGTAGCTCCGTTTGGCATGCGATTTACACCTTCAAAGTGTAAGGTGATGTTACAAGACTGGACGTCAACGATTCCGAGCTTGATGCTCGATGGGGAGGTGCTGTCAGTTGTCGACCGTTTCACCTACCTCGGCAGCAGCGTGACGACGGATGGGAGCACTGTAGTAGAGGTGAGTATGCGGATATCCACGGCTCGAGCGGCGTACGCTGGACTGATGCACTTGTGGCGTCGATCTGATATTTCACTGAAGTTCAAAGGTCGTGTATACTGTGCTGCAGTGCGTTCAGTTTTGTTGTATGGTTGCGAGACTTGGAGTCTGCGTGCAGAAGATATTCGTCATCTCGAGGTTTTCGACCACAGATGTTTACGTAGTGTCGCTAAGATTGGATGGAATAGCCGAGTGAGCAATGCTGAGGTCGGAAATCGAGTGTTGGGTACTAATTCAGAGAACGTTTTGTCACAGGATATCCAACTTAGTAGACTTCGTTGTTTGGGGCACGTGTTACGTATGTCAAACACACGTCTACCGTATCGCGTCCTATTTTCCGTTCCTCCTCAGGAGTGGAAGAGACCACGTGGAGGTCAGCAGATGACGTAGAAGCGAGTAATGAGGAAATGTACAGCAGAATGGGGAAAAGTAGGTGCTTCACGTCTTCGTGGTTGGGGTCCAAAAGATCCATCAACCAGTTGGCTGGAGACACTGAAGGATATGGCAGTGAACCGCGAACAGTGGCGATCGTGTCATCACTTTGTGTCGAATCAGAATGATTGGTCGATGTGCGTTTGTACAGTTAGACTGTATTCCGTGTTTTGGCTACTAGGGCATTCTTTCCTTTTCCCTTCCGTGTAGGTCCACTCCCTATCCATCTTGTATATTCATACTTTCTAATTCAACGTGCAAGGTGGTGAGAAAGGCAGTGGTCAGTGGGGCTTGCTCTACTGCTTAACGCTGTACGATGATGATGATGATTCAACAATAAAATCAAAGGAACTGTTCTATTACGCAGTCGAACGTGTCGTGCCGCTCCTATATTTTTTTGTTAGACGGTCATAAGCTCGTAGTTGAGTTGCCGTAACTAATATCTAACTTGTTGTACCGTTCTGTCTCTGTCTTTGAATGAGTGAATTATTGATGAAGGACCAACGCTCATTGTTTCTGCGCTGACGAGTACAGTGTATTTCGACGTACCTAGTGCCACAGAGTCCCAAAGACCCCTGGCAATTTGTGGTTTTGACTCACTCAGTTGTTTCTTTTCTCTTCTTTACTCCCACTTTTGTTTGCTTGCTTTCGACTCGATGATGCTGTGAACTAGGAAGTACAGCACAAGTGCGAGGTAATGGTTGAAACAACTGAACTGAACCGGGTCGTTTCGATCGTGCACTCTCCTCGTGTCCAGCGCATTGTCATCTAGTCGTGCGTGTTCCGTGCAATTTAGACGAAAGTCATCGAATCCAATTATTTGGCCACCTAGGAACCGGTGACGAAAATAATATCCGCATGAAAATTCTAGCTGCCATCATTTGCACTCAACATATTGTTGTTTGGTCGCCGATGCATTTTGTCTTCGGCATGCCTGACTCGTTTCCAGAGGACCGAGAATGAGCGTATCGACAGATGGAGGGTACTTCGAGCGACCGTCTTAAGAAACGCAACGCACTGGTTATCTCCCTAGATGGTTACTCCACATTTGAATGGTTTTTGTGTTCATGCAGTCTGCAAGCAATTGTTTAGCTGTTCACTGCCACAGCGTTTCACCATATTTAGTCAAACTTACCGATTAAGTCTGTTTTTATTATGTCATGTTTCACGTGCACGAACACTGGTTTGTTACTTATCCAAATTAGTGAGCTGCGAAGGTGTTCACCAAAATTTTTTTTTCTTCATTCTCATTCAAAATCCATTTTATTCCCGCTTTCTTGAGACTTGATTTTTCGTAATGTTATCCCTTCCGTCAAACCCGACCGTAGGCGGAGGCTAATGTCACAAAAGTTTTGAAAAAATGGCTGGCTGAACTCGAGAACAAATCGGGTCTCGCTCCATCTACGCGGAACGTGCTGGCCAATTTGCCAGTTCCACCTCCGGCTCCACGTCCGTTCCGTGCATTCTTGCCCGAGGTAGCTCCGGGTCTGTTACGAATGATGCGATGTGCCACATTTGTTCGTCTAATTCGCGCGTTGTTGGATGTGGCTCTGGTTCACGGCAACAGTGCTGTATGGTGGTCGGAGACGTTGTTAGATTTGACCTTACATTTGATCACAGTCGCTTTGTACGAGGATGAATTAGAGAGCAGGCAAGTATTCCTTCGGTCTTGATTCATTCTGTGTGCTGTTCTGCACTCTGTCTAATTTTATTCGTGCTTCTATTCACACCCATCATAACGGGCACTTTTGTGACTATATTTTCCAATCGGTTAATCACTCTGGGGCCTCTTGAAACTATTCATTCAGTCATTCCTTGTTCCAGAATCAACTTTTCAACCGTTTGAATTATCGTGATAATCTAAATACTCGATTTAATATTCGACCGCAGTGCGCCCTATTCAACAGATTATATTTCACATCAATGAGATGATTGATTGTCTTTCTGGTTCTCATATTCGCAGCACCAGATAGAACGGTGGTGCGATTTTACAATGATATTAAAATTCCATTGTCCTATCGTCTACCTCTTGACCAGAATTCTAAGATTTCTGCGTGGCTCTTGCCCTATAGGTCTGTGTTTACTCCCCCAGGTTTTCAACTGAACCCTATCTCAACCAGCGGTTACTTGTTTCCTTCGTGCACATTGTTCTTTGCGTTTATATCTCTCTTTCTTAATCTTGATTCGCGTTTCTAATCGTTTTATTCAATTAGGAAATCAAACTCTTTTCCGTTTTTGGACGCTGTCGCTCGCGTTCCTGTCCATACGGAAACCCCATTGGAATTGGATCAGTTGACTCGATCACGTCACTGGCTCCATCCTGCCACAGATGTGATTCGAATAGGTAGTCCGGAGAGGTAAGTGTAACGATCTTTCGCTCTGCCACACACACACACACATCTCGTGTGTTCTAACTATCAGTGACAACGTTTGGCGGTGACACTTACATTCCAAGCTTATGTTTGAGTGTAGTGGTAGAACCATAACCCCAGCTGTCCACTGCATTATCATAGGGAATCGTCGACTATGGCCTTGAAACCTGAACTGATAGTAGTAGGCTGGGTCACATTTCCTCCGCGGGGGGTTGCTCAGTCTGAGATGACAAAAACATAGAAAACTCTATCAGTGCAAAGCTCAGCAAGAGTCTCATCGACTTCCCACACTTACATTTAATAAACTCCAATATGGCGGCCTATAGCCTGACCATTAAGTGATAAATCATATAATTCCGCTTTAGGTCATTCGTGTTATCAAACCAGATGAAAACGGAGCTCTACTGACTACCAAAGCTGACACTGACGCAGTTCGAACTTCGTACACCAGACTTTAAAATCAGAGAAAGCTACTGGTTTTATATCAAAGGGAACAGTAATTGAAATTGGGCTTGGTTTAATGTGCAGTGTTCACCAATGTGGTCATCATCCGTATGTGCCCCGCCAGGCAGAACTCCACCGTCTCACCGATTAACCCGTTCCCTTTGTTGCGGTCCCAAAACTCTGTTTACTTCAGGAATGCACTAATGTTCTCTCAGGATTTTTTTCATCAGCGCATTCCACAAACCAGAACGGTAGTGCCTTGCGGAAAAATAACCTCGACGATAGCTTCATCAATTTTCGTTTGATACATAGTTTAACCAACCATTAGCTATGACATTCGACTTTTCCTAAGGGAGCTATTTTACACGTTCAACGTCATGGGGGGTTGTGTCTTGCACTGCGTTTGAGAAATCTCTCGCTACGCTGTGAAGCTACTAGGCAACTTTCCATTTTTGAAAACCGGTTTCTCCGACGCGTTGCTCGCGTTTAATGCGAACACCATGTAGGCAAGGGTAAGATTTATCGTCATATTAAATATGGTTAATCGCCCGCTCCTAGCGACGTAATCACCTTGCGTTACCTCGGGTGGTTTGGACACATTTTTGCACCTACCCACCTTCTGATTTACCATGTGCTATTTCTTGCGTTTTGAGCGTGGGTGGAACAAGAAAAACTGCGGTCAGTCTGTGATTTGGTGTAGAATAGCTGACATCGACACTGGTCTCGATCTGTGCCTCATGACTTCGTGGTTGGTGTCGCACATTTACGGATTTTCTTTGTTTGAGGATATGACTGGGAGTCAGAGTGATGTAAATGCTGTGGTGTTCTAAGTAAACTCTCCTAAGTTCTCCTTACAAGTAGCAAGCCATAGGAAGCTTTTTCAGGTGCTTTTGATGTAAACACCGTCAGCTACCGAGTGATTCGATAAGACGGAAGCATGTTACCGAGTACTGTCAAAACGGTTGAAGTAATTCGACCGTGGGGCATTTGCAGTTTGATTCGTCCAAACAACTAGTGCAGGATGAAAGAGTTATTCCGTCGATTACAAAAACCGGGTTGTTGAAGACTTCCGGGGCGAGAATCCTACGGCTTTCTGCTAAGAGAGCAAGCTTGATCCCCGAATGATTCGAGGATGCAGAGAAAAGTACGAAAGTCTCATTCAACAGGTGGGAGGAGGAAATGCTTAGTAGTGTAAGTTCTGACCAGGTCGGCTTCCATTGTTTTCTGAACTGAAAGATAACATCTGCGAATGGATTACTGACAAGATCAGGCCTTCTTTTGGGGGAAACACGGTAGATATTTGGCGAAAACCGAGAGTACTTTCCCTATTTTTTTACATATACCTTCCTCGTCAAGTTGTGTATCGTCCCCTTTGCTTCTTTTTTCTTTGTTACCTTGACGCTGTGCTGGTCCAGGGGCTTGCGTATGCATTCGTTTGCATGTAACCCATTATCTGGCTATAGACAGTAACCCACTGTCGTCCGGATCGTTACCGCACCTGATCCATTTGGACCTTACGTGGTTCTTCGCCAATCCAAGTCTCAGGGTTCGGTTACCGGTTATCCCCAATAGTGCAGTGGACCCTCGTGACTATGCTCTACATACCCCTTCCACCGCACTCATGCGCAAGTATGTAATACAAAAAAACTGATCCGGCGATTTTGGTTGCTGTTACTTGGGAAGATTCCTAATTGGATGCTACACGCTTGTTGGTATTAGAAGTGCGGATTAATAAACTTCACTTCATAAATTGTGAGACATCCTATGCGGTGACTGGTAATCCATAAACGATCTAACCTTTTGCATCGTTCTTTTTTTAGTTCTTGTATCGGGAGTCGTCTGGTGAGCCTTGTACAAAAAAGTAATCACGAAGACAATGTAGAATTGCTACAGTGAGTTTTGTACATTCTATATGAAACCAGATACCATCAGTCGAATAATCCATTACTCCTATTCTTTTTCTCATACTCTGTGCGAATAATCACATTCCAGATGGACATTAACCTATTGGAATAAAATGGTTCAGCTGCGTGAACAGACTTTTACCCCGCTGGATACAACCGGACCGAAACTGGCCTCGTCTGCATCGTCTACGACTGCGTTGGCCGTACGTTTCTCTCTGTCTCGTCTTCTTCTTTTTACTTTCTCCAATCGCACAATTATTAATTTGATTTCCTGTCTGCTTCGTCGGTCGTGCCTTGTTCTCATCATTTCTGTTTTTCCCTCCACCTCGTTTAGTCGCATGCCTCCTCTATGGCTGCCATTCGTCAGCATCGGTCGGAGAAAGCTCGAGCTCGACGTGCGAAGATTATGGCTCGTATGTCTAACATGCAACGCTCATTTATGAACACATACGGACAAATGGATGGTGGTGAACTGTTGCCGGTGAGTCACACTCAGTCATCTCCCATGTCTCTGAATGAAACAATCACATGCATACACGTCTCTGTGCATGCGTTTGTGATGACTCTGCCCGACTATTTATTGATATTCTCCAATCGTCAACTGAATTTCAGATTAGCAGGAATAGCAAGCACCAATTCGAAACGTGTATGGAAGGAGTTGTAATCCCATGGATACCACAAAATACTTTGACATTGAACGCGATAAAATATCCCTATTTGCTTGATTCAGGGCATTAGATGACCTGAGACCGCCGTTTTTAAGTAGAAGCCGATGTTAAAGTATTTCATCTTGTGAGTTCAGTTGTGCTCCGCTAGTTCCGAACCATTTCAGTCAGTCAGTGCAAATGCGAACGTTTGCATAAAGTATCGAGTGGATCTAGTCAGTTCCTTCAACCTCATTTGCAATGTTCTTTGACCTGTCAAACCTAAGCACTAGTTGATTGTCAATGAGGTTTCTCGTTCGAATGCACTTCATTTTCTGAGCTTGATTCACTCTTGTTGCTTTATTGTGATTGATTTAATTTCTGAGCTGTCAGCGTTATTAGTCCGATGATCGAACTGAAATTGACGCGAATTTTTTGCTCAATCTCGAGACGGTTGATGTTCATGAATAAACGGGCTACTCATGGCTATATTGGTTTCATTGACTACGCGTAATGCATGTTGTCCCACCCGATAGTGTCACAATATGGATATTGATGCGTTTGTTTCAGCAGCAGAGCGCTTCATTCAGACGGTTTACGTTGTTTATCAGTCCACAAGAACAATACGGTAGCATTAAGAGGCATCAGATTGCTTTAGCTAAGTAATAAAGTAGTGGGAAATCTCGCATTACGCGAAATCTTCGCTTGACTATATCGAGTTACACTTTTAATTTTTACACTGTCACATTGAAGATGCTGTCGTGTTTTTGTGATGCTCCGCGAGTTGGAAAATAATGGACGGGTTTTCAGTTTATTGCTTTACCACCTTAGAGTGCGTAATAACAGGGACTACGCGTGGCTGCTGAAAAGATACGTACCTTATCGATGGAAGCTAAAGTGCACCACTAGCTGGACTTGCAAACTGTGCTTGTGATTCTTCGCGGCGGCGAATCGTAATAGAAATAGTTGTTATGCATTATTTGTGGAAGTATTCCGTTGCCGTATTGATTCACATCCAGCTTTTTGGTATCCAACAGGTTATTGAACGAGGTAACATGGATCGAGTTTCACGACCTGCTTACACCAAATGTAAAACGAACAACAATCGACTTTTTTCGGGTACCGGTCTCAGCGTTCAGTCATTCTTTTGTTTTGTTTCACGTTGTCTTTTCGGATTCAATAACCGCATTATGATGCTACTCCCTCCCCTATATCCTTCCTTTAAAGTCTGGGAGCGTGCCCATGGATACGTCCTCTTTGGATCCGCTTGTCCCGATAGCAGTGGATGACGTCATTGCTCTTTCGGAGACCGAAAAAGCTTCTGGTTTGTTCAGTGCCTTAGGCCCAGATCGTTCTCTTGTCCCGGTGCACACAGTCCTCTCGTTGGACGTGTCCGCTACCAGTACAACAAAAACTCTAACCTGCAGCCTGTGTCTAGTGAGTTCGTGAATGAGATTACTCAACATTTGAGTAACCCGGTCAACCCCTAATCGCGTTGGCATCAAACTTAATTTCAATCCAGGATATATATATATATATATATATATATATATATATATATATATATATATATATATATAATGCTGTGTTCTGTGTTACCAACCTCAAATCTTCAAAATCTCAGCTATTAGCCTCGTGACAGCGTGGTTTTTCTGCGATTCAGATCGGTGTGTAACCTGGATCTCGAGGAACTGAAAGTGTTGACTCACATTGAATATGTTTAATAATGTGCGTTACATTTCATTCTGAGGAATCAAGTAAGCACTTTAGGCACGACACTGTCATGAGGAATAAATTTGGTGTGAAATTCTACGACTTGGTGCTTTCTTCCTATCCGATAATACTGTAATCAAGTGACCTAGTGATCAAAGTTAGACAGCTACGAGGCTCGCCTTCACGTCATTTAGTCGGCTTGCTGTTCGAGGAACGCAACCAATACAAGTTGTCGGACAGTTATAGTCTATACTATCGTATTAATTTTATTATCTTGCATCGTGATTAAGTTTTTAGGTCTTGCACGGATTGTCTATACCGTGAACGTTTGATAGATAAGCGTTAGAAAACTACATTACTCGTGAAAATAAATGCGTTTTTTCTCCGGATTTTAGGAGGAAGTTGAAGAAAAAACATCCAACCACATGGTCATTGCTGCACATGTTTGTCGCTCCCCTGTTCTTTCTTCTGATGCCTCGGTTTGGCTCGAAGGCTTGGCTGCAGTATCTGTCACAAATCGTTTGACAAACACTTTCGATGCCACACTACTCACTCCTTCTGGTCTGCCGACCGGGAACACAGAGATGGAGATCGATCCACCCTACGAACAGAAACAACCGGGACATTTGGCCACAGAGGCGCAAAATCCTGATTCTCAGCTGACAGTCTCCGATAAGAAGGTTGGTTTATCGTTCACCTTGAATGTTTTTCACAGTCAAACTATCCCTGACCATTTTCGCTGTTGGAACCAATCGCCATGTTGATTATTGCTGATCAAGTAATCACATACCGTCAAGGTCGAGTTTCGTGATACTAACCGCGCTATTACGCGTCGCGTTTGTGATTGACTGTAATATGCTGCTGCATGTTACCCATTAAGATTTAATTGATTTCCTTACTCTTAATCTCCGGGTCATGGTTACCTGTTAGTTCTGATAGTTACAGGAGGCCTTCGAGACCATGAACTGTAACCCTTTCAATACACCCATACCCAAGCGTGTAATGAAAAGTCGCGTTTCATTTCTCATAATTTGTGGTGGTGCGCGGTAGGGCGCATATCTTCCGTCTGAATGAGATAATTTATTTCGTATCGCTTCATATGAAAAAAGTATCAAGGAGCTTTGTTGCAGCTATACTGTTGATTGTGGTATTGCCTCGTTGTCTGTTATATTAATCTTATTGACCTGATTCCTCCTGATATCGGTCTTACATCGTATATTATTAGAATGACCAAGCATGAAACCGTCCGAACATTTCGTGATCTGAAGTTCGACCTGGAAGATATTCACCGACTGTATGATTTCAATGGTCAGATTTGTGCACAGCCTTAGTCCTATAATGGCGAAAACTATGTGAGGCGGATGAGACCAAAAATATGGAAAATCAAGACAGGTAGTTGGAGCCATCCATTTGAGTTGGTAATGCAGTGTTCTTATCACGGGTTTACTGGAAACACCAATAAGGTGTACTGCGACCATCATACTGTCTTCCTGTCCGGTCAGGCTTCCGGCAGTTGTGTGTGTCTAGTTGCGCTGTACACGGTGAGTGGTAGCCTGAATCGCTACATGCATTTTTATTCTTCTATCATACAGATTGTGAATAGCTTGGTTATTCGTGATTTTCACATCATTTGATCAGCAGTTATCGTGCAGACCTAACGGACGCACCGCTTTCAGACCAGCCAGCACAGAAAAGTGCCTTTTGAGCTACAATTTAACTAAGAGGCAAGGTTTGAATACTATGATCTCAAATTTACACAAATAGTGTGACATACGTAAGTGCATGTGATAGACATAAATGGACCACGATCAACAATACGTATGCTGTTTTATTGCTCGTGCATCAATACAGTGGAAGGGTATGTCCCATTGCTTCAGAGGCCTGACGTACTAACATAGACAACCGGGCACAAATTCGGAGTAGATAACCACGTGCAGTCCCAGTAGGTCAAGAGTGGCAGTCAGCCGAGCGACTGTGGCTTGCTTTCTACCATAAAAATCATCGGTAATGGCTGAATTGGAATGCCTGTAATCTTGACCGTCGCCGATATTCATCCATTACCACCTCCGCAAGCAATATTTTTCGTTTTATTTTTATTCTCGCTTACATCTGAACGCCACATGTGAGCTCCATTCCCATCAATTCAAACCAACTTCACATTATTTAAATCTATTCGAAATCGAACCACATGAATAAGTTGTGTCTTTCCAATCAGTAGTTGGTGTCCTGTTGATACGTGTGGAATTTCTTCCGCAGGAGGGCTAATACACGTGTTACTAAATGTCATTGGTGATCTGCTTTTGTGCGGATAATGGACCAGGTTGCTGTTTGTATTTGTAATGTGAGAATTTAAGAAATACATCAACATGGTATATTTCACTGTAGGATTATGCTAGTCCGCTGCAAATTAGGAGCCCAAAAACGATAATAATTAGTCCGATAGATCACCTGTTGGATTTTATGACAGGCGTCCAATCTATGTCGCTGCATAAAGAATAACTGCGGTCAATGTTGCAGAGCTCTGACCTTTCAGTTTGAGAAGCGCGAAGACAGCCGATTTGTAGACCTTGGTATCGTTAAAACTCTGCCTACATTAGAACAACTGCATCAACAGTTTTGCGGTCGGGTGCAAAGCTTGAATATTTACTGAAGTAAAATGGTAAATCAAAATTCATCCCAGTTGAGTAACGGTTTAGGGATGGTTATTCTCTTAAATATTAAGCGTCAAGGAAAGGTAATGAAAACCTCGATTAGTGCTTTTATTTATATGGATGTCAAACTTCGTAGTATAGATGCCATGATGTGTACTTTCCTTACTGTCCCAAATGAATCTGTTGTTTTCCTACTCATTTTGATGTGTGATTATCGAGCGGTACAAATTTCTGATTATCTCTTTGGGAGTACGAAATTGAAGTCGCGCGTCTCGTTCATGTAAGTCAGTAGACAAGCACACTTCGCTGTCGCTCGAATTGTTATCGCGTCTGATCTGTTGGAGCTGTATATAGTTTCCACACTCCAAATCTGACGATCTTACTTTTCGGTTCTGTCTGTCGCTGTGGCATTGAGCAAATTTCCCCTACTGCTCTCGGTTCATTCGTCGTCTCTGTAATTTATTGTTTTCTGGTTGGAGACTAGTTGAATTTGCAATATCTTATTTCATTGCTCCTTATCCTCAAATCTAAGACCCCATGTTGCGTGAATTATCATATATTTGATGACGATCTCTTCTGCTTCAGTCACTGAACCGTTTTCTTGCGGCGGTCGCCACAACCATAGCTGCTACCGGTGCTGATCCTGCGGAAGATACGAAACGTTTATTTCGACAACTGTGTGCCAACCTTCCAGTTGCTCACATGAAGTCCTGTGCCAGTTGTTCAAATACATCGGAAACTGATCACAGAACCGATGGTGGATGCGAATGTACGTGTTTTTGTTGCTCTTATTGACTAGCTTTCTATCGTCATACGTTGTCTACATCTTTACCAAAATCTTTCTCTGTGTAATGTAAAATCGGTTAGTTTTGTTATATCACTGTAGAGTTGCATTGTTTGTTTCCGGTATGGCATCGCATTTTTGAATGAGGTGGGAGAGGGGTTGAATAGGTATCTGCTTTATGCATTCCAGGAAGGTAAGTAGGATGTAAATGGGTGGACAAAATTTCCCTGGAGGCGCACGATCGATTTCGCTGTTGTTGCCACTCATCAGGTATGCTTACCCAGTACTCCTCTGCCCATTCATCCTCATACCTGTACATTCCGTTGTTATATCGTCGCTAGGATCCACTTTGAAGCATCAGGAATGTCAATGTATTTATTGCACCGGCTTGAAATCCAGCATGGTGCCGAAGCACAAACAGCAATTACAAAAACAGAAGCGAAGTAGGTCGCAATGAAGGAAACAGTTAGTAGGAAAAATAGTGTCGTGAATTTTTCCATTTTCCACCGTACACTTTTTGATTTTTTTCCTACCCTTGGTGGTAAAGTACGGGTTATTGATTTGCGCAAGAATGGTGATTCTGCGGAGAGGATTGCATCGCAATTTGGTGTAGGATGAACGCAAGTCAACATGACCGTGATGAATGAGGGTAGCATCAAATCTATTTGGGATCAAGAATACTCAAGTCAGCGGAACATCTTGCATTCATATTGCGTTTATTTCAATGACGTCAACAGTGCTGCGCACAAGTGGTTTCTCACTGAACGTCGAAATTGTCTACCCCCATCAAGAGTGTTGCTACAGGAGTAAGCTATAAATGGGGCTCATAATATGGAGCTTAGCGATTTTTTGCGCTAGCAATGGCTGATTGTACATATTCTACTATTGAGCGGTGGGGCCTCGTAAGTTTCAGGCGAGGACCCATCAAATTGGATAAAACGCGTTCCTACGATTTGAAATGAATTGGAATCGAAGAACATTTTTAATTCGGATGAGACCTCTTCATTTTAGAGTTGTTCCAACACGTGGCTTGGTTGTGAAAGATGATTCGTGCAGCTATTCATGATTTCTCTATCGGAAAAAACGCGCTTATGGAAGATTTAGGGGCGTTAATCTCAGTAAGTGACGACGACGAAAAAAAGATGGACTGATGTGGAAAGGTTTCGCTGGGGTGTGAGATTCATTCTGTACAACTACTGCAAAAATTTGCGCTAGAATCGAGCGTAGAATTACATCCGAAGTAGGAAACAGAAAAGAAACCATCCGTATGCTGGATATAACGAAATCGAATACAGGTAATAATAGATTCCTTATTGATGAAATAAATTGCTGCTGAAAGTGTTTCGTGTCTCATTTAAAACACAAAAAGCAATAATATTCTCCCTTGAACCTTTCGGACGTTTGGTGGGTGCTGACAATTTGTTTTTGTATTTGACCTTTATTTTGCGCTGTTTTCTCTAAATCCCTCCCAAGGCCGAACAAATTTGGTCGGTCCCGATGATGCTCACTTTAGAGAAGGAGTACTGTACGCTAATCATTGATGATTCATCTTAGCACATGCATTTTTGCGTTGTTGATTTGCTTGTTTAGGTGAGCACCTTTTCCGGAACGCCTCTACTACGATCAAGGATGTGTTCGATCCGTGGCGTCCTCGACCATTGGTGGCCAGTCGCAATCCGATAGCCGAGGAGGGTTCGTTCATCAGTTGCTGTTCTCATCCGATGCACGCAGCTTGCAAGCTGAAGTATGGTCGGCAGTTGAAGTCACGTGTGGATCATATGAATCGGTAAGCAGTTACTTTGGGATAAATGTTTTTGCATACAAGGAGATGGTTTGTACTTGCCCCTACGGTTTGTAGAAATTTACTAGAAAACAAATCTGCTTAGCATTCAATTTTTGGCGATCAATGTGAGTATAAACTGTATAATCACGCAAGCTAGCGTTTTCCCTGATGCTCTGTTACTTTAATTCAAGGTCAAGCAATAACCCATAGATTTTCTGGTTTTAATTACGATCTTCATCGACTAGAATATTCGTGAAAAGTCTGAACTTGCGCAGGTACGAAACATGAAGCCAGTGATAGAACGCTCTGTTTGAGTTCACCCACACAAAATTCGTTTGTATCGCTGTGGATTCCCATTCATTGGTTAGGTGGGTCTCATGAACCTTGCTCTGTTAATCAGTCACATTATATGCAGTAAAGCACACTGAACTTTTGATGTCTTCATTTCATTGCCCCAGTGTATCTGAAACATTTAACAATACAGTTGTCGACTATATTTTCGACTTCCACGGTCAGGCACTAAGTTTGAATATCTAAGACGTTTGTTGTGCATGTTTTCAGATAAACGCAATGGTTTTCCATTGTTCACAGAGGTGAATATTGATTGGTGAGGGTGTGGTGGCACTGAAAAGTACAAGATATAATAGGAAGGAGTGAAAGTCAACTATTTTAATTGGCATCGTAAGATATGTCACACATCTTAGTTCAAGTCCACAAGATTCACCAGTTTGAAGTCGGTGACTCATTGCTATTTTGGATATTCATTGTTCCAACAAATTATCTTTACTCATTTTTGTTTTATTGTTCTATCACTTTCTTCAGTTCTCTAGTCGACGGTCAAACACCAATAACGGAGCATGCTCGTTTTCGGTGATTCAAATGTTCACTGATAGACTGCCTTGAGAATTGACAATTGCTATATGTCTGCCATTTTTGTCTTCCCTTATCTCAGAGCGTTTTAATTATCAACTTTTTGCCAACACTCATTGCCCGTGCCTTGTCACGCAGCAAGACGATATCATCGACATATTCCAAATCATAAACTCAGTACTCCGGGAAGAGCTTAATAGAAAAAACGAGTCAGTATGTGGAAAAACATCATATATGGCAGAGTTGAAAAATGTGTATATATGATAGTCTTGTCATACCCTACTGAGGGCGGGAAAGGTTGGCGAAAGCATCTAATGATCGACATATACTTATCAGGTACTCCATTTCTCAGCAAACAATTCCAACGCTGTACTGTCGACAGAGTCGAAGGCTTCGTGAATCAATGGGAGCACGGTAATAGTTGGTCTCTGGTACTTATGCAGCTGTCGGAGGATGAAGATTCGATCGGTACATCCACGACCGGCACGAAACTCGGTATGCATCTCGCGAGTCTGCTCTTCAGGCGTTTTGCATAATCTATGAAGTATGACAGACGCGAGCAGTTTCGACGCTGTTGGGATACGGCTTGCGTCCCTGTGGTTGGCACAGTCCCTACGCGAACCCTTCCTCAATATGGAGACAACAATCGATTCCTTCCAGGATGTGAGGATCTACTTTGTATTCCAGACCTAAGATAACAAAACATGAAGTTCTCTAGTAAGCGTTTGTTCGCCATTTTTAAGTGGGGCTGGAGGAAGACATTGGAGCCTGGTGGTTTCTAACGTCCTAATGCTTAGGTTTTTTTGTGGGTCTCCACCTTGGTAGGTGAACTTTTCGAAAGCAACGTTTTCCGGCACTACCTCTTGCTTTAGTTATCCCGGCGAAACTCACTTTTTCAATAAATCTGCTTGATAGATGAATTACCGAAAACAAGCTTGTTCCTCCTTGGATGTTTTGCAGCCAATGACTGCTTTGAAACCATTAGGACTGGGTCATCTGTGAACTCTCCGATATTCCTTGTCATTCGGTCTGCACGTTAGGAATGAAACATGCATAGTACTTCCCAATTTTCAGGTTTTCTGAATTTTCATTTCGCTCGACAAATCATAGTCAAACGAATCTTGTTTTACTTTAAACAAACAATCTTCACGTCTTCTCCCTTAACAGTTTATTTCCGTCTTCGGGACAGCACGTTTCTTCGACAAAGCAATGTCTAGGCCGATCATTACTGAATCACGTGCATGCTTATCTCGAAATGCAAAAGAGGCAGCATTTTTTTAACATTCCGCGTCCGTTACCAATACGCCGAACTACACAAGCGTCCCTGTGCTTCGTGAATGAACATCAGTCCTGTTTAGTCCACCCTCCATTCCTTCATTTCGTATTAAATTTGACTGGTTGTAGTCTAAATGTCGTCATCGCAGAATTGAAACCTTGACGTCCTGGGTTCGAGTCTTGAGACCACGGGTCAGTTCCTTACTCGGCAGCCTTTTGTCGACGATAGCCCGTTCCCCAGAATTACTATGTTTTGTCGTATAGTAAATAAAAGAAGTTATAATTTGGTGAATTAGCTTTTTTGTGTTGATCAGACGCATAGAAGAGTGAAAATTTCTCAGACTGGCTAGGTGGTTCGGTCAAAGCTATCATTCTGCACGCAACTGAAATCCCTTGTCTTTGAATTTCTTCCTTTTGATCACCAGCCACCGGGTTGCATTGATGTTTGTGTACGATTTCCGTTGCCCACTGTGCAAGGCGATTTCCACCCTGGACTTGCCCGTGCTCGATCCGTTGCTCAAACAGATTCCACCGTCTTGGTTTCAACTACGTTTATTAGGTAGTGCGGTCGGATTGTGTGCTTCTGACACTACTCAATCCGTATCTTCTCCCGGCCGATCCTCATTTCAACTATTGTCCTCTTGGCTTGGAGCTTTACGCCAGTGGCTAGAATGCGCTCCGGACACGTTAGCGCCACCGCCAAATCTCACGGATAGTGTTTTGGCTCGAGTAAGTTCATCAACAGACCGAATGTTTCAACAACAGTTCCAGTGTTTGCGGTCAAAACATATGTCGAGGAACGGCGATAGGCCGTTGCTGTTTTGTTCTGCTGACGTGGCCGCGGTCTGCTAACTATCACACGACTTTTCGAGTACTTGTGTGATCCAATAACTGTCCTAGTCGGTAAAATCGATTCTGCTCGATTGTATGAGTTTAACACTAGCTTACATTTCAATGCTACAAGTGTCTTTAAACTCACCATACGTTTAGATTTCTCAGTCCGAAAGAGGGCGCATGTGATAATCCATGCGAAACGCTTTCAAAGTATATAGGGAATGATTCGAATACCTAAATCCTCGCATTATGCCCATTTGAGCACATGTACACTTAGTAAATTTCTAACTCACAGAAGTCGCTCACCCACTGCTCGATAATCTTATGGGGATTATCTTTCCAACTACCCGCAGTTTACGCGCAGATAAGAGTTGCGTGCTCCATTTCTTAAATCTGGCACCTTTCTGTAATAATGATTCTTTGCTTGACGTCACGTGAGTAAAATCTTAAAGCCCAATAATTTTATGCTAAGAATGGAAAGAACAGTTGAATTCCTAAATCTATGCATCTCAGCTGGTTCCCACTGTACGCTGATATTGAGATGCGATAGAATGTTTCCGGTACTAATTCGGACACTCCCTGTCATGTTGTAAAGTAAATTATAGTTACGGTTTGAAGGGTCTAAAGACTGAACGGAACCAGTTATCGGCTCCTACTTTAACGCCTAGTTGTTTTTCTGCTGTACTTTTCGGTCTGTGTCTCCTGATTTTAGAATCAGTGGAAGTGCAAACGTGTTCGTTTCTCTGCTGGTAAGTTTGAGAATTTCTCGTCTCTCCGGTTCTGTCAGTTGGTGATTTTCAGTTCACCGAGCTAGGCAACTTGATTGTAAATGTACTGTGCCCATGCCATCCCGGCACTGATGACGCCGAACCTAGCAGTCGCAACCCAGTCGTCAAACTGAGCGATTGAATGGACATCAATCTTGCTCTTTTTCCGAGCTTGTGCCAAATACGAGGTCGTATTCTGGAAAACGACCAACGGCAGTCTTGCCAGTGATTGCCGAATCCCATTAGTTTAACTAGATTACAGACTTTGTTGTTATATATATATATATATATATATATATATGTATAGCTTGAACTCACGGATTGTGCCAATGCAACGTCAACAGTAGCAAAACGGGTCAAAGGTATAACAGAGTCGGATAAGAATTTAGTAAAGTGATATTTTGTGATTTTTTACTCTTGCTTCTTACATTTTTGATGATTTTGTTGTCATTTTATTTGCTGGAATGACATTTTTTGTTTTTAGGCAGCGCGAGAGTTCAACCGGCACATCTCACAGTATTCACGTAACTAGATGATCAACCAAAGAAATGACCCTCCTGTTGTAAGGTGGTCTTGGAATGAAGTCAAAGATTGAAGAACAGTCGCGAAATATGCAATTAACAGATCTAACAGTAGTTTAGTAATCTATGGTGAGAAGGAACTAGATAGGATACGTACCATTTGACTGATTTGTCGGTGGCATGTGTATTTGCAATTTATTCATTCAAAAATAAATATCGATGCCACGGTACTTCCATGTTGAAATACTTTGGTCGGCCGTTGATCAAAACATTACTTACTTACCAAACTTGCCCTTAGAGAATCAGTTTAGCGTTACAAACGGGGGAAGTAATAAGGTTGGTGAAGATTACGATGCAGGTGGAACGGGAATAGATTTTTTCCAGCTAAACGCACATTTGCGTCTTACTCTTCTGGCACTGTGCCAAAGGAAAAGGACGTTATTCACTACTCCCATTCCATATCATTCATTTTTCACGTTGTTAGGTGGTTGGTAAAGTTATTCCTTCCGTAGAAGTAGAATTATAGATTCGAATAGATGATATGTAATAAAATTAGAGGTTAGTGAACTAGAATGACAATAGCGGTGTCCGGAACAGCGGTCGGCGAAAGTGGAACTTGGTTGCGGATGAGGTATGAAGTTGCTATGTGACACATCACTTTGGTCCCAGTGTAGTTCGGAACCAATTGAAGTAAAGTAGCAAACAAATACCATGAGCTACCACGATGGAATGACCATCTCGGCACACTGGGTCACCCATTTACAAGACATTCTCGGCGGCCAAGATTAGTAAACAATGGTGTCATGGACCCTATGATCACGAGTACGCTCCATTACATTTTTGCTCTAATCCTTGGTGATCACCTAAAATTTGGTTACTGACAGTGGTTTCGATAGTAAAAACTGGAATTCTACCGAATGGTAGTATTTCGAAATTATTAATCAAGCTGTACTTTTCTGTGTGTGATTCCAGTAGTTCATACTCCTGTTTTCAGGTCAAATTTAAACAACCAACCGAAATGCATCGTTCACCTTCGTAATTATAACCATTCGCAGCTCAGGCTATAAGCATTGAATGCGGAGCATGAAGCATTTTTGTGACTTAATTTCTGAGCTATTTGCATGCGACTTCCAGGCAGTGTTCATTTCTCGTTTCAATTGATATTTGATAATTAGGGAACTCATAACCCATCATATGTATTTTTCGAATTTTGTGTTGTTCTTCGTAATCAAACGTTCCATTTCACCTCTCCATTTTATACGACCTCATTCACAGCGATATCATTATGTCCCGAAACAGCTGAAACTAGAATATTTCCGCTCACTGTTATCAGTGGCTACTTGTAACCCGGATTCCTATGCGATGAGTGAATTTTCCTCATTGATGCCAGTCGGTCACGTTCCTATCTCGATTCGTAAGGAAATTCTCACAATATTCGAAGTTCTGTTCCCGCGACTCCGGGAAGCTTTGGGTGTCCGGAACGGGACCACTTCAACTGATCGCTGTGCTCGAGTTAATTCTACACCGGGCACCACGATGGATTCGGAACCGTTGTCATCCGGATCCAGACCGATTCGACAGTCTCTGTCCCGGCTCAGACGATTCTCCCGACGCACATCAGCCGAGACATCCGCAACTATCAATACGGCCGTACAGGGCACATCTAATTCGGTGCCTGATTTGAACTTGGACAATCTTCTACCGGCACCACCAGAACCCCCCGTAGTGGTAAACAGCCTGTTTACAATGGTCCAACGATTGGCCGAGCTTTGTCAACCCAAACCAGTCGGGGCACTGATGCAACGTTCGAGCGGTCGAAGAGCTGTGGGTGAGGTAATCGGTACGTCATTCGGTTCATGTTTTCACAGTTCTTTTGTGCATCGACGGTTCAGTTCTTCATCAATTTCGGCATGATCACAATCGTTGTGTTGTTCGATCTGCCAATCATTTCTCGTTCGTGTTTCGTTACACGACTGCGAGTCAGATATCAAACAGCTCAAGATTAGATGAAACTAATGTCTGTTCTCTCGGATCAAGCCACGTATGACAGCCATCTTACAAATTATTTCTGGATATTCCGAGTGCAACCTACTCTCAAAGTTCCCGACTATTGATTTTTGAGACAAGCAGCAATTAACTTCGTCAATCGTGCATGACCAGGCCAGTTTTTTTCCTGAATCCGTTAGTGTCATTACTCTTTGTCGCCTGTTTTCATCTTTGGTAGAGTTTGGATTTTGAGGAAAGATCCCCAGCTCTTCCAAGAAGTTAAATTTCGTGTGAAAATATTTGACATACGTCCTCTAGGTCAACATAAAACCTCACCCTTCTACAAAACCTCCCTCCTACGGCCCGTTATAGCGCCTGATGATGTTTCATGAGATTCCTGGCCAACGCGTTAGTAACAGTCAGTAGCCTTAGTCGTGGTTTCCGAAAGATCTTTGTTTTTCAAGCGGAAACTGGGTGTGCCCTGCAGCTGTTGGACGTTTTAAACTGTACAAATCAGCATGTTAACCTTAAGGACTACGGAACGCAAAAGAGCTGTCCTCCTCGATCTGGGGGTGGGGGATAACTGTCTGAACGATACTCGGAATGGGTTTTTTCAAAGGAGAAACTCGGGAAACATTTATCAACATGTCGATGAGCTCAAAGGTATGTTTTGATTTCTTATATTTTCTACTTCCAGTTTCTCGATTCCACTCTCAACAGTTGATGTTACATTTTCAATTCAAATTTCCGCTAGACTGCTTTCTCTAATCCATTCAGCTCAGTTTTCCTAATCTCTAGTCCGCAATAATATGATTTTGATTGCTTAACGCAATATTTTATTTTGATTTTTTCTCTCATATGAATCGTATCATGCATTCAGCACCACCATGATGCATTTTCATCAGAGTAGAAAAACGACATGTGGTTATATGACGAAGTTCCCTCAATGAAGTAAACAACACGGCCGAGTTCGGGGACCCCGCTAGCAAGATTTCTGACCAAAACTTATTGCGTACAATAAAAGCAGTAGAGAAAATCTGACTGCTATTAGGAAGTCTTCTCTATTAGTAGTTGCCCGAAACGTTTCTAATACATGCTCGGGCATGAGTGCAGAAGAAGTGGTTGACTGCCTACCACCTAACGGACCGGCGGTTGCGGGATTCGACTTTCTCTTAGCTAAGTTAATATACGTCTGTACCATTCAACCATCGCCAGTCTGTCTTGTAGGTAATTGGTGTCAGAAAGCAAACATCAAACGGTAATCTAAATGTTCGATGGAGGTGTCAACGCGACTGGTGCAAAGCAGTCGGGTCACAAGGCGGTGGACGCGTCTGTCGATCAGCAGATAACTGGCGAGCTGGTTGGCACAGTGACGGACTAATACTGCGCTTTCTTGTTCACAACCATAGAACACTGCAGCAGTGGCCTTAGTACAGGTTCATATGCGTGCGCGTGTGAGTGTACGCATATGACTATTCATGTCAGACAACAATGTGGCATGCGGAAAACCGCGTTAGGGAGTGTAAAAATGTGAAGTTTATCAACTATAGGGTTACGGTCCATCTGGCTAGAAGCTCACTCTTGATCGTCAAAAATTACGCAGCAACTTGGGCGTCTACAACATAGACCCACTGTGGGCTTTACACAGTCGAGCGTTTGTTCCCGGTCGCAAACTGTGTATTGCGAGACCTCGGAGGTTCACAACATCGTAGATTCCAATCAACTGTAACCATATGCATAGGATTTGAACCAGCAAGCGGAATACGACGTTCCGACATCAGCATACCTGAACCAGTAGTTGAGTTGAAGGTTCCGAGCGAAGGAGGCTCACATGAGCACTAGGGACGATGCTTTCTGAAGAAGCGGAGTGGTTTAGAGTGAAACCGAAATTGGTCACCGTAAAATAATCGATTGTTGTCTGTTTCCAGACGACCTTCTCCTTCCTGCTATTTTAGATTAGGCTTCTTGCGTTTTGTCAAATTTGGAGCCGCGGGGTTCTGGGTGCGAAATGCAATCGTGGCCATTGTCTAGATGATCTGATGTATAAAAACAGGAGATATGCATTGCGTATTGCTTTAATAACTCTTATAATCCTCATTTGGGCTAGCCACTCGTTTGTTCCGAGGGTCACTCAAATGTGCTCTGTAACCGTGATCCGATTTTTGAACAGCGTTCATCTTTATTGGATGTCTACTTTCTCGTCTTTGGGATAACATTTGTATCTATTCATTGTAACTGCACTTTTGCTATCTCATCGTATTGCTGTAAGCTAACATGGAAGAGCTGTGCTCGTGGATTAAATCTTTTTTCTCATGATTTGTAAGATATGATTCCTAATGCAATATCAACGCTCAACTCACCTTTGAAAACCATGGAAGTTCTTTGGGAGTGGGTTCACCTCTGGAACTTCGGATTTTTAATAGTACTACCAAAAACAGTAACCGTAATTAGATCTTCTGACTTTCTCTGCAATCTCGCGAGAAAAATTGCGTTGCATTGTTCGCTTGAGAAAATGGTGAGCAACACCGGGATTTGCAAGTTATACGCTCAGAAGTGATATTTTTAACACAGTATTGAGTGAACCGTTAGTGATAAATAAACCAACATGAACTCGTCCATTGTGATAAACTGGTCACGATCACCAATTTAGCAGCACCTCACACAGAAAGCCCGAGTCGAATAGCAACTTATATGGTATCTGATCAGTGGTGTTATCCACTAGCACAGCGTTTATCGTTAACTTGTCTGCAGTATATTCTCGTGTATTTACTTTGGTCTCGTGAATGTAGTTCAGTTGGAACAACCAATTCGTAGATTGCAGCAGTTTTCTGATTGCTGTGTCTCAGCGACAACCTAAGGGAGAAATCAAAATAAATATAGTTTGGGAAAGTAGGAAGGGAGCCGAAAATAATGATAGCGTTTTAATGTACGCGCTCGAAGTGCGAATTTGTTTTTGCTCGCAGTTCTGTTTTGCTTTATCACGCTCGCATGCCTGTTGTTCCAGTGAAAGTCACCACAGACTTACGGAACTGTTTACCTGAATGAAAATTACCGTAATTTGTATCTGTTTCCCGATTCCGTATTTTCATATCCACAGATATGGTGTAAATGCCGAAAATCTGCTCAGTCTGATGCATAAAGCTACTACTGACTTGATTTGATCATCTAATATTTTAGCATCATCACTGAAATAACTGGCTGGTTCATCATACCTTATTCATGGACTTACAGCTGTACTTAGGTGGTCAGCACAAGTTATACCTATGTTTTTATCATAATTCATTTAGTAAATATCATTTAGAACACACAGAGAAAGGCCAAAACCAATGAATTAGATTGTGGTTGCCACAACATACACTCGTTCGTCGTCCTGTAATCGTAATCGCCCTAATTTCTTATGGTAGTCAAAGCGTACCGCCGTCCTCAGCTAGATACAAATGGAATTCAACGGTTTTCGAATCTCTCCCGTAATTATTACCTTATTTTCTCAATCCTTGTCAATTCTTCTGAAACCGATGAGTCTCCCAGTACATTTTTACTATATTCACCGTAAACAGTTCATTCTGGACTACTGTGGACTGACGAGATAAAGTTGTAATTAAGGTGGAGATTTAAAAGCCATTCGGTCCATTCGCACCTAGCACTCTTAAAGAATTACGTGAGCTATGATTAGAGGACGATAGGTGAATGATATTATCTGAAGTAGTTGTGATAACCGCACAACTGTAGCTTGTATTGACGGCTTAGACGTGCCCACAAGTCCATGAATAAGCATTGATGAACTAGTTAGTTAATTCAGTGACGACGCTAATACATTTGATGATCACACGTCGTCAACCGGCCATGCTTCCCAGTCATTCCACCATTGAATTAGTTTTGCTACTAATGAGATGGATGTGTGTGAACAGCAGCTTCTTTGGTAATTCTATTTTAACAGAATACAGATTGATGTTTTCAGTCGCAAATCTTAGCAACTACGCGATTCAATAGAACTGTGCGATTTTGCAGCAATTTTATTACAGTTTTATTCATTCAGATGAAATGAAGTTAGGCAGAATATACCAACATGCCCAACATTCTCCCAAGTTACTTTAACTAACTGTCGGAGACTCCTTCAGTCGCCGGGCGACATGAATTATGTGCAGATTTTAAGCAAGCACAGATGATTGTGCACACAAGAACAGCAGTTATAGTGCATTCTTCCAGGATTATCCAACGTTATTACCACCTATTTGACAGCTTTAATCGAAATAGTACCAGGAAGCTGATAATTTCTAACAATATGCAAATATTAATTTTACCACAGTATGCTGGGTATTGGACAAAAGACAACAACCAGGTTCAACCCGTAGTCATACTGTTGATGTCAACTGTACGATTCATAAAAAGGGACATCAGCCTCGAAAGGGTAAGCGCCGTTAAGTGCATGGATGAAAGATATTGAAAACCAGGCCACTGCTTCTGAGTATTTTCGATGTCGGGCTCCCACGAGATCTATACAATCAATGATCATAGGCAGACAGGAAGGTACGACTGCATATCATTATGAGTAAGGCATTTGTGTTCACACAGTTTGTGCTATTATCATGTAGTCAAACGGAAGTAAATAAAAAGGAAAAATAAGAGGAGGAAAAAAATAACTGAATCATCATATTGCTGTCATTATTTTTTCTTCTCTTCCTACTTTGCCATACTAATGATACCTTTAATTTCTTATCTAGGTTGCTGCTGAGAAGTAGTAATCAGAACACCCCCAACCCTTGAACCGGTAATGACTATTTCAACTGAACTAGATTCTTGAGTATTCGGAAAACGCCCTTGATTAACATCAGAGAGTAAGGCGTAGGCGAAAATATGTTTTCAATGATCTCATTCTCAAGCCAATCAAAGTCACATTTATATCAAACAAAATAAGGGACGAAAAGAACATATGCAGTCAATCAGGTAATCGACTGGTTATGCTATCAGTCAGTAGATAAACAGGGGACATGGTAAGATTACACGTCACCGTCAGAATTCTGGATCACCATCCCATTCGGGGATGACGTCATCAACCTTCCGTCACGGAAGTTCAAGTGCTAGAACTAGATCCAATAAAATCTGTAACCAAAGTAAATATACGAGAATAAACTGCAGACAAGTTAACGATAAACGCTGTGCTAGTGGATAACACCACTGATCAGATACCATATAAGTTGCTATTCGACTCGGGCTTTCTGTGTGAGGTGCTGCTAAATTGGTGATCGTGACCAGTTTATCACAATGGACGAGTTCATGTTGGTTTATTTATCACTAACGGTTCACTCAATACTGTGTTAAAAATATCACTTCTGAGCGTATAACTTGCAAATCCCGGTGTTGCTCACCATTTTCTCAAGCGAACAATGCAACGCAATTTTTCTCGCGAGATTGCAGAGAAAGTCAGAAGATCTAATTACGGTTACTGTTTTTGGTAGTACTATTAAAAATTCGAAGTTCCAGGGATGTACTTGTTATCGACGTACACACTACAACTTTCATCTTTGTTAGGAATCCTCTGCAGGGCTCATCCATCGAGCCCAAACAAGGATTCGAATTCGGGGTGAAGGATTGTGACTTGAACGTCCACCCACCAGGCTCTTCGAGCTCGTTCTGCACGGTTTGTTGAACATCTACCCCATGTAACATAGCATCTTTCTGTACAAGGGTGAAACAACTGTACAGTGGTGTGTTGAGGGTTGATACTGCATGATAAATCATATTATGCAAATCTAATCTGCTACTTATATACACATACTCACCAGGCTCTTTTCTGTTAAGTTAGCCCATACTGTATGTCATTATTTCTGTTCAATGTTGGTTTATCACACAGTAAGCCATGGACCGTTGATTTTCACCGTCGATGGTGATGAGAATGACGAAGATGACGGAGATGACGAAGATCCCATTCTCACGCTTGGAGTTGATGATGCCGATATTCTCATCGACGTCTATCAAACTGGTCCCACCGCGAGCAGCGCGCCTTCTCAGCCCGGCTCCAGTATGAACTTGGATCACTCTGTTCGTCCATCTCGAGACAAACCACCACTGACTTTGTGTGAAGCTGTAGACAAATTTCAACTCTCACTGCGCAGTTTCCTGGATCGCCTTCGGGCATTAGATTCGCATCTAAACGAAACTGAAACCAGTGGTACGGCTGCTGAGCAAGACGGCACCATGGCATCGAAATCAGAATTTACGTGCACCAGTTCGACCCATATGTTAGCCAAAGTTTCGCTGAAATGCGTACAAGATCGGGCGAACTCCGTGATACTTGCAGCCGCTCACGATTGGCGTGCACTGCGACACACCGTGGCGTTCACTTTTGTCTCTTGTGAAAGGGTAAGCATATGGTTTTCTGTCGCCGGTTTCTCGTTATTTTTCGTGAAACAGTTGATCGATCTAAGTGAAGGAAAACTATTTGACAGTTTAGCTCAAAACTTGGTCCTGTTTAAACTACCACTTCACGCTCTATATTCCCTTCCGGACGTTTCTTTTTTGCTGTTTATGGCACTATATTACTGGAAGATAATACGTGTAGCAAACCTCTTCAGTGAGAATCCGTAAAAGTATGGCGGAGCTGTTCGGTTTCCAGTGACGACCATCAGCATTCGCAGATTGGATCGGTTTGTGACCGTCACGCCCACCTTGCTCCGTGACGTTTGGAAGGAAGAATGTATCCCGCCATTATGGAGTGAGCCATTGATAATACCCCTCTTCAAGAAGGGAATGCGCAATGACTGTAGTAACCATCGTGGAATCAGCCTTATTCCGGTAGTCTTCAAGATATCAGCCTCGATTTTGATACGTCGTCTCACACCGGCTCGTGAGATGGAACGCCCGCGAACCACATGCGGGATTCCGCCCAGGTCGAAGATGCATCGACCAGATTTTTACTCTTCGTCGACTACCAGAGGTGCGTCACATACACCGTCGACCGACATTAATGGTTTTCCTGGACTTGGAAGGTGCCTCCGATTCAATTGACCGGACGGCGCTATTCAATGCTGATCACCGGAAAGGTATGCCCCAGAAGTTCGTGAATCTACTGAGGTCGTTGTCCTTTCATACTTCTGGGCGCGTGAGGGTTTACGGTGAGCTATCCAGTCCATTCGGAACGACCGGTGGTATTCGACAAGGATGTCCCGCTTCTCCGTTTTCCGTTTATTTTCGTCATGGACGAGATAATGGAGAATGCCTTGGGAGATCTCCAGGATGTGGACATCGAGCTGGCAAATGGTGGGAAGCTATGTGACCTAGATTACGCGAAGGACGTTTTCCGCTTGTTCGAATGCATAGGAAATGCGCAACGTGCACCAGGTAGGCTTGCGAGAGCTGCAGCTCTGTTCGGCATGGGCTTTGCACCATCAAAATGTAAAGTGATGCTGCAAGACTAGACGTCGACGATTCCGAGCTTGATGCTCGATGAGGAGGAAGCAACAATTTTTTACCGCTTTAGTTATCTCGGCAGCAATGTGACGACGGATGGGAGCACTGTAGTAGAGGTGAACACGCGTATATCCAAAGCTCGAGTGGCATATGCTGGACTGAAACACTTGTGGCGGTGACCTGATATTTCACTGAAGTTGGGAGGTCGTGTTTATTTTGCCGCAGTGCGTTCAGTTTTGTTGTATAGTTGCAAGACTTGGGGTCTGTTTACGGAAGATATTCGTCGCTTTGAAGTTTCTGACCACCGATATTTGCGTAGTGTCGCCAAGATTGAGTGGAATGTCCGGGTGAACAAGGCTAAGGTCAGAAATCGAGTATTTGGCTCCAGTTCAAGGAGTTTTCTGTCACAGCGTATCCAGCTTAGTAGACTCCGTTGGTTGGGGCACGTGTTACTTATGGCAGCCACTCGTCTATCATACCGTGCTCTTTGTCCGTTTCTCCTCATGAGTGGAAGAAACCACGCGGAGGTCATCAGGTGACGTGGGAATGAGAGGAATGAGAAAATGTACAGCGAACTTATAAAGAGTAGATGCCACGTGCCTTTGTGGTTGGGGTCCAAAAGATCCGTCAACCAGTTGGCTGGAGACACTGAAGGATATGGCAGTGAACCGTGGACAGTGGCGATCGTGTTTTCACTTTGTGTTGAATCAGAATGAATGATCAATGTGCGTTTGTACAGTTAGACTGTGTATTGGCTACTAGGGCATTCTTTCGTTCCCCCACCCATGTAGGTCCACTCCGTTTCCCACTTGTATATTCATGCTTTCTAATTCAGTTTGCAAGATGGTGAGAAGGGCAGTGATCATTGAGGCTTGCCCACCTGCACGATAATGATGATGTGACGATTTATGCGCGTTTCCAACCAGCCATTGATGGGCGCTGTATCTTGTTCAGTTGTAATTCGAAACGGACACAGTTTTTTCACTAATGACTGCTGGTCCCTTGCGTGTACAGGTCAGTCACTCATGCTTAATTCATCTCATCCTAAATGGGTGACAGAGAGAAAGAGAAAACGTAGCTGCGGCTACTGAGACGAAAACGGTTGTTTTCATCTTGTTTCGTCGTTGTCATCGTCCATTGATAGCATCTTAGTTTTCACCTTTTAGAAAACAAATACTATCGTCCAACTCCTGCATCTCGTTTTATCTTTTTGTATTCCCTCTTGTTTCACTTGTGATCTATGTTTATGCGGATCTCGAATTCGAGATTATGCAATGATGGCCTTTTGGGTATGCACCGCTCACTGATTCTGTCCACTGGTACAACACTGATGTATGCTCTGGTAGTGGGAATACCTATTGCGACCCATTATTTTCAGTATGGAATTCTCTCCTGAATCGGCTTCCCTTAGAAGATAGACAGATTCAACGAAAAATCTACGCAACCTATATCCACGAGGCATAATAATTTTACTTAGTGTGGTGAGTGTATATACTACTTGGTAAGTAGTTGGTTGCTGAAAAGGGAACCATGGACAGTAGTGGATTACCATCGCCGCTATGCCCAAGAGACTAAACGCAATAAGGTGAACGACGACAGGCGAACCACACGACTGTTCCTCCGTCGGATGGTGACTTTCTTCTAGTGAACAGGACAGCTATTGTACAAAGAAGCATGTTTGTCAGTTGTGGTTTGTTTTATTGGTGTCCGAACAATCTGTTTCAGATAAACAACCTATTACTCAGGTACGTCTCGTGGATTGTAACGCTAGTACTGAACCGGATTGTGGTGAAATTGTCTACAACTTGGTACTTTCAATAACCTTTGTAACAAAGTTGATAGATCTTTAATACCATCTGTGTTCATTCTTTCTCTACTCCAGGCCATTCGACAAAAAAATGCACGAGAACATTTCTTCAACGGGGGACTTGCAGAACGCCGGGTGCACAGCCTTGAAAATTTACTACGGGCTAGTGTTGGTGCGCATACCACGCATGCAGTGGTCTCTCGTGGTTGTCCATCCTCGTGCACTGGTTGTGGTCCAGAGGCGATGGATGAACTGCACCGTTTCTGTTGGTCCCAGCATCGAGACAGCCGAACCGACTGGTGGTGGTACGCCTATTGTGTTCCGTATCTGTCCACAGGAGATGAATCTGCTGTATCTGGTAAGGTTTTTTTTTCTGATACTCAGCGGTTTTTGGTGGTTATGTCACCTGTTTACGTTTTCTTGATTGTATTCTCGGACCTGCTCCCTTCATGCTCCCGCTGTGCATTGAATTCCTTCACGGACAATAGAATTTCGGGACCGTTGCTTCTTGCATTATTTCTCGCTACTGTCACTGAGAGAAGCAGGTAGGCTATCTCACTCAAGGTTTGATTGATCGTAGTATCTTACATTCTGCTATGTCTACTCGGACGAAGGAGTAGGCATTTTGGGGTTGGTGTTTGTGGCACTGCAAGAAAAATTCCGTTTCTTATCGTAAGATGCATTCTACGAAATAGTCATTTCATGCAATTCACTCAGTGAGCTTATTATCCTATTTATGAATGGTCAGTTCACTTTCATGTTATTGTTTAGCACTTGTCTATGATTTTTTACTCAGAATCTGCTTGAGACCAACTGTTCACGCAATCAATTTGGGACCATTGACTTTTCTGTCCATATCAAGAAATTCTGCATCATGCATTCAGATTCTCCATCAGCCCATTACTTTCCGCTTCAGCTTTTTAATCAAACCATATGAGTCACCGGGGTGTATGGGGTGTCTGAGAGGAGTAGCACTTCTGAGTTGGTTGACTATCGTATCCTTTGGAGCATCCTCCATCATCTACCCAGCTTTCACCCGTGGCTCCACGAAGTTGAAACGTGCATCAGCGGTCAAACCCCGGCAAACCACTCGACAGGCGGGCTGAACCAGGTTGAGGGTTACTGAGGTCTAAAACACCTCTGCGAGACGGTGTTTCGTATGGGAAGACGGATACTACTGAATGGACGGCATTCCAGAAGAGGCGAATGAACTGTATAACAAGCCACAGGCTCCTCTGGATACATCTTATTGGCTCTGTCACAGTGGCCCGGAAGATAACTCCGGTCTCTACGGCATCGCATTTGCTCTGAATAACGCAGCTAACGATGCAATGATCTCTTGGGAAACCAGTCTCATCCAGACTCGCCTTGGCACGTTTTAAAGGCTCCCCGCACAATCTGACGGTGATTCCGGTCTATGCTTCAACCGAATCAGCTGACGAGGAAACCAAAGACGAATTCTGTTATAACTTACAGGTTATCTTCCGGGTTTCGAGACGCGACGAACTTTCCATCGGAGGAGATTGTAGCGCTCTCCCAAGTACGGCCGACGAATCCATTCGCCATTTTTTTGCGAAATTCGGCCTCAACCAACGCTGCGAGAACGGTGGCCGGCTGATGAGTTTAGAATGGTTGTTTGCAGGACTCTATTTCATCATCCTAAGAGATACCTACTAACATGGTACTCGACTGACGGTCACACTAAGCACCGACTCGATCACATCCTGATGAGATCCCGTTGGGCCTCGCCTGTGGAGGATTGTAGAGCGTACCGATGTACGAAAACGGACAAAGAAAACTGCATTGACCATGTCTTACGTGTATGCTTCAAAATTCACCTGTCTATACGTGTTAGGATCTTAGCACCCTCCCGGATAAACGTTGCTGCCCTGGAAAATCCAGAGAAGCCATCAGCGGTAGAAGTGATCCCAGTCAAAACAAAAGCTTTCACGACCCATCTAGGTCCGACAATTCAACAACTGCCCATCCATGACCCACCAATCGAAAACGTCTTTTCATGCAAATACCAAGGCTCAGTTCTGCTTCTGAAGGGCCAGGCGAGAGATAAAGTGGTATCACGGATCGACAGTGCCAGGAGAACCTTCCTTCAGCTGAGACGAACGCTGTGGACTCGCAGTAAGATCAGCCTAAAGTTCAAAGTTCGTGTTTACCGCGTCGCCATCTGTCCCGTACTCATCGATGGCTGCGAAACCTGGCCACTACGAGCTGAGGATGCCAGGAGGCTGGAGGTTTCCGACCGCTGCGGCAAATCCTCAAAGTCAAGTGGCACGACAGGGTGTCCAAAGAAGAGGTAAGCAGACGATGCTCTGATGTCGATGCTTTCGCCGTACTCCTCCAAAGTCGTCGACTTCGGTGGTTTGGCCATACTCTTCAGTGACCCGAGTCAGAGAGAACCAAACAAACGCTCTGCCCTGCTCGTTGCCCTGGTTGGCGTTGTCGCCTTTGTGGACCGGTACAATAGAAAAAGACGTAGAGCTTCTAGGTCTTCGGTCGGTCTATGGATCCCGGCGATGGAAAAAAGGACTGGATCAAGATCCACACTGAACTAGTTTCCGACCGCCGCGCGTAGTCAGCCATGATCCATGATATCCATGGAGCCGATTTATTTTCTCGCAGAGGATAGTCGCGTAAAAGTAAGACGTATCATCCGGAAGCTATTATGGTGCAATAGAGATGCAGCTCATTGATAAGCGGGTATTATTATATCTTCCAGTATATCCGTTCCCATTTAGCATAACTTTCTGATTCTCCACAAGTGCGCACTAGATGATGGTTTCTTCGAATCCTGTTTACTGACTGCCAATCGATTTTTTAATCAGTTGTCATTGACCAAATTGTTGGTTGTCTTGGGCTGCAACCCTAGTGAACATCAAAGTTATCGACTGTTTTTGTTATTCAGACGACGCATGAAACAACTAAATCATTCCCAAGGGGCGTTGCTATTGCATTGAGGGTGTTTTTGAGCTCCTCGGATTTATTAGTATAGCTTGAAAAGGGGGAAAATGTACTCTTCTCAGGCTCTCAACCACAACTTGAAGGTGAAATGTATCGCCCTGTTGATCGCATGACTTTACGGATCCAGATCTTATGTTTATGAAGCACAGGTGATTCTTCGATTATGGGCAAGTACGCAAACCACGCCTCAACCACCGGGAATCCCTCTCAATCTACTCTTTAAATCAAGCAAGGTACCAACACAGCATCAATAAGATACGCACGGGATAAAGCACGATAAAGTGGAGGAAGCTGCTAGTGAGGAAAGACACTTTTCAGCGGTACTTTAGTGTCCTCAAACATTCCAAGGAACTGAATAACATCAGACATCTCATGTGAGACGATACCACCGTACCTGGCAGGATCGCAATGTCAAAACGTGGTTTTATTCATCCCAAAAGATGGATTTTCAGCACTATGTTCATCATTGCATTACCCGTTGGACAAACACATCGTGTGTGTGTGTGTGTGCGTGTGCCCAGTCCTGGGCAGGATAGGAATCAACTGTCACTAATGTGCGTGTGGGTGGGTGGGACGGTTTGACTACGGGTATGACTGTCTTAACCGACCGCCATAGAGCAAAAATAGTAATGATTGTGTGGGTACGTGCGATCGATTTGCGGTCTGCGTGTGGATCGTCTGACTTGGTTATGATCGTATCTGTCGTGAATCATGGACGGAAAATGTTTTGAATAAATGCCAAAAAATGAAAGTTGAGATTGTGGCAAAGATCAATGCTACACTACAATACTTCTCTCCTAGAGCATCGGTCGATTAGACGTAAATGCACGAGGAAAGGTTCAGAAACAAAATAAAAGAATTACGAGATTGCAAATTCAACGAGTTTAGTAATCTTCCCGCCAGAATGTGTGGTAGTCTGTGGTGAGGAATCAAGTCTGAGAATTGCTGGTCTCAGCGGAATCCGTTACATGAACAGGTGGTTTCGGGGTGGGTCCTCGATCGACATAGTCTGCATCAAGACAAACTACCCTTAAGCGGTCTATGCTAACGGAATCGTGTATGCTAGCTTTATCAATAACAAAGAATTTTTCATTACGAGAAATGGCGCGATAGTGTCCTGAATAAGAAGGTTGAAGTAGGCGCTTAACGGAATCACAACGAATAGAAACGTAAGAACATGTGCTTAAGTCCGGGGGTATGTGAGTTGGGCGAGGGTAATTACGAATGGGAATCGCACGGAGAAAAGTCATGAAAGATTGTAAATGACGAACAAAATTAGATGAGTCAAAAGTGTTATTTGTAGAACCAAAAACTCACCGGGTAATTGAAGGGGATGCCAAATACTGAGTCAATGGGACAGAATCCGAAATTCTCCTTTATGGCAGTACGAATGTGCAACGTGATTAATGGAAGGGCTTCATTTCACTTGTTGGTATCAGAAGTGCATGTGAGAGAGACTTTCATCTAACGATGAAATCTCTCAGCGAATCCATTTGATGCCGGATGATAAACACCTGTGCGAATGTGTTTACATTCAAGGAGAGAGGTGAAATCACGGAAAACCTTATGTTGGAAATAACTACCCCTGTCATTACTGATTGTGTTGGGAACGCCGAATGTGATACAGAAACGCTTTATAAGCAATTTCACTAGATGTGTCAACAATGGGATTGGCCACAACAGCGGGTAAAACGGTGAACACAGGTGAATAGATAACGAAATCCATCCGCATATGGTAAAGGATCAACTGTGTGTAGGTGAACGTGAGAACAACGTGCATCAACAAAAGTGGGTTGGGATGGACAAGAATGTACGTGACGATGAACTTTGGAACGTTGGCAAAGAATGCAGGTTTGAGCCCAAAAACGAATGTCTTTGTTTTTGTGAGTCACACGTAGCGATCAGCAATGGGTTTGAGGGTAGCACGTACGCTACGGTGGGATTTCGAATGAAAGTGGTGGAATATTACACGGCGGAACATGACAGGAACAAAAGGTCGGGGTTTTACTGGTGGAGAAATCACATAATAGATCCATCTTCATTTGGAAGAGGAAATTCCTGTAGTGTTAGAGAGGATGAAGAGCGACAGTGAATTAGTTCTTGATCATCTGTGTGGGATTGCGCTATCTCTGACCAGGCAAACACGGGGGAATCGGACATGTGTGAGATACTGGGGCGGAAAGCGCATCGACTGCCACATTTGAACATCCTTCTATCGAGCGGATGTCAGTAGTGAATTGGGAAACTAAGTCTAATTGTCACACTTCTCTGGGTAAATATCGATCGGGATTGGCGTCGAACGTCCGGGTCGAAATTTTGTGGTCTATATACACAAAATCATCGTCCTTTTAAGATATTACGGAAGTGTCGAATTGCTAAGTAAATAGCGAGAACTTCTCGAAAGAAAGTGCTATAGGGCGTCTGTGCCGGCTGAAGTTTTGGGAAGAATAAGGATAAGGGTTGAAGTTCATCATAAATCTTCCGATAGGGAACTGCACCGACAGCCGTGGTGAACGCATCTGTGGTGAGAATCAACTCGACGTTGAGGTCTGAACTGGGATGGTGTAGCAGGCAGGCATCAGAGAGTACCTGTTTGGTGGTGCTGAACGTTGTCTCGGTTTCGGGAGTAAACGGTTTCTTTGGAGTCCACAATACCAATAATAACTCTCGTCTGGCAGGATGTGGCGTCAGGATTGACAAAAATAGTGCAACTGTTATCTGGGACGGGTTTCGGTGATGTCACGGTGGAATCACGCTTTGGGACGGTTTCGTCGGACGGTGTAATGGGGGTTGAGGTGAACAGTGTCCTGTCAACACAGTTTACAAGCCGGGTCACATTCTGTCGGCGTGTTGGGCCAACTTGTCTACGGGGGTAGATGGCTCTAGCATTGATAAGACTTGTTGCATCGGGAGAGGTAACTTGTTAACTTATGTCTCCCGGAAAACGTTGTCATCCATTTGGCGTCCAGCCAGCGAGGACCGCATGTGACGCATGAGCTGAGACGGTGTTTGGTCACCGAGTTTAACTGAAGCAAACAGCTAGCGGAGGTTTTCCACGTCGACGGTGACATAAAAAAAACCGCCTGGACAATGTGGGAATATTTGGCGCGCTCGTTGGTTGTACGTCGAGCGGTAAATACAGCTTCTATTTTTGAAAACCACATTCGAGGATTGATCAGAGCAAAAACGGGCAGTTTGAATGAACCGGCGAGTATGTCGGAAGAATCGTTGTGGGACAGTATGAAGGTGTAATGTGCATACAATAATATCCGGGCTCACCAATTTTTGTGGCGGAATTTGTATTCCTCATGTGCCCAACCGTTTAAGTCGAGAAAACGACTCGGCGCCGTGTCGTTCTCTTGACTTAAACTGTGGGGCACATGAGGAATACAAATTCCGCCACAAGTTCACCAGACACTAGTGATGGGTTGCTGAGATACCTTGCAAGATAGGGCAGGACAGATAAACGATAAGTCGTTGTTCGAGGGTAGAACAAGTTGTATCAACACCTGGTGGAGAAGGGAGAAACACATCAAGTCAGATGCATGTGCAGTGGATGTGTTGAGTCCGAAGAGATAGTGCAAAAAAGTGCTTTTCTGTAAAAAAAAAATTGGTTGCAACAAGTTGAGTCGTACCACTGCACCGTGATATAACTTTTTTTAGCTCTACGCAACATGAGATAGTCTTTTCGAAGACCAACAAACAGGACCGGGAAACAGTGAATGAGATGTGGCATCATGCAAGAAAATACAAAGCGTTTAGTCAGGTATGATGGAACGTTTAAGGATCCCAGGCGTAGGATATATGATAATCGTCGAATCTTTGTGAAAACACCAATTATGAGCTGGGGCCAGATGTGGTCTTGAGAAATCGTTATGCCAAAATATTTTACCGACCGAAACTTGTGTAATACCTTGCCAATTTGCACAGAAGAACAACTACTTTCTACTGAAGATAGACGTCCTCTCTTGGCAAGTGAAAACAGGACGTCATTACATCTGGATACATTAAGAGGTAAGTGTGACCATGTTGACCACTGAATAAGAGGAAACAAGCAATCACTAAGTTCAGAAAATTAAAAGTTATCGTCAGATTTGGACCCAGTGACAACATTATCCGAAGATCGTCAATAGAATTAGGCATGTCACAAACATAAAATGAAAAAAGGAAGGGAGATAGAATAGCGCCCTGAAGTACTCCTGTATTGATGGGCAGCGAATCATAGATGCTGCCTTTGAGTGTTGTATATTGAATTCTGTTAGTGACATAGTCTGGAATCAGTGACAACGGATGTGTGGGCATAGATGCGTTTTGTAATTTTGATAACAGTTAAGGCCCATGAACACAGTTGCACGCATTGCTGTAACGAAGAATATACATGGGGAGAGGCTTTGCGGTGCGATGGAGCGAGACTGAAATGGAGTTGCCTAAATATGCCAGGGCGTCTATTGGGAAACGTTTGTTTCGGTAGGCAAACTGGTGCACGACCTGATGCGCGTGAGAATAGATTTTTTGAGGAACAGAAATGCATATAATTGGGCAAAATGTACCGGCTTCCCTCTCTGGAGTTTTGGGTAATACGGACTGGTCTCCAACAGTCATCGATGGTACTTCGATGCATTTGTTAAAAAGTACCGCATGAGGTTTGGTTAGGTACGAAGCGCATTCCTTGAAGAGGGTTGATCGAAGTTCATAAAGTCCCACAGCCTTCCTGATCTTGAATCCTTTCAGCTCCGTTTACACTTGGCTTGGGTTGACAAAAAAACTTATCCAGGTCTAAGCTTGGGTCCAAACTGACTTCCAGCAGCGTCATATTGATTGTTGATGGTGTATGAAACATTTGATTAGGCTCCGTAACCGTTTTTTGGGGTACCCATTGCGTGGTGCCTGCACGGTGTACTTATTCGCTCGCATAAATTCACTGTCGACAAACCAGTCATGAGGTCAGCGACATAACGGTAGCCGCCCGAGCCAACACTGAGGTGGAACGCCTGAGCCTCGAGACACTCCGTGGGAACAACTCGTTCAGTCAATAGATCCGCATTGATAAGCATTACGTCAGCTGAGCCAGGCGCGCGACGAACAGTTGATGGACAGAGAGACGAATGACAATATTAAGGTTTGTCTTAGTGGAGACACAAATCCACGGTTGTATTTTGTTTATTCATATATTGTGATTTCCGGGCACGTTTCCCATTTCGATACGGTCTTCGTGAAATTGAGAATATAAAGTGCATCTGATATCCAAGTTTGTGATGTCTTGTACGTTTTTCTGCGCGGTTGATTGAATTCTACTCACTCTTCTATATGCCTGCTCTACCCCTCTCGCCCATCGTGTTACCACATGCAAGGTGTGTGTAGGCTGGACGTACCACCAACTATTGTCTCAATCGCGCAGTCTGCCGTACGTGTCGCTGTCACAGATGACGCTCGTTATCTGTGGTACTTGTTGATGCCCAGACTACGCAATCCTACAGCTTCAACCAGTCAAACGAGTGCGCCAGATTTGGGACAAATACAATCCAGTTGGTGGTATTCAGATCCCAACGACCGGCCATCAACACTCAACTTTACCACCTCTTCGCCGAATGAATCTAAGAGACCAGTCAGTCTTATTTGGGAGGTATGTTTTTTTCATTATTAATCAGGATTTGTCTATTTTCTGTATTCGATGATAGTCATGTTCACATTCCGAATGAACTACTACACGTTTTTTCATGAAAAAATTCCCATTTGTCATTGAGAACGCATTCTCCTCGTTGTTGTCATCGTGTCAGGCGAGAACATCACCGTGTAAGGTTTTTTTGAGGTAAGTTATGCACTGTTATCCCGTTCCATTCGTTATCCCACTTTCCGTACAATTTGATCTTTAGCTAACATAAATACGTATTAAGTTTTGGTGATCGAGCAACCATTGTACCGGACTGTACTCTAGTGGACAACTCAGGAGTTGGCAAACAGAATTTGATGGATCGAGATTCACACGGTGCTCGAATGCAAGTGCATTAACTTAGCTGGCATTGATACCATCGGGTCAGTAAACAGGAACACAATGGGAATAAAACAGGAGAGTCTGACCATAAGCATGGGCACAGAAACAATGCACATGTGGTATGCTGGTACGACGACCTTCCGATCGCAGTTTCAAGTATTCAGTCTGAAACGACAAAAGCACTGAAAACCCCATGAGCTCAAAGCTCAGCAAGTGTATCATCGGATTCCCACCCCTACGTTCAACAAGTTGTAATATGATGGTCTACAGCCTGACCATTACACGGACACAGGCGCCCGGATCATGGGCAAAGGCTGAATTGATTGTGTTTTTCTGCGTCGGTATTAAGAGCTTCAGATGGAGAGTACGGCGTGGTACTTTCAGTGTGTACATTGGAGATAAATGCAATCATTTTGAGGGTTCGAAGAGAATAGCTTGATTATTCTGTGGGTAAAAATCAGAAGCACATGAGAAATTTCTGATAGGATAGCCAGCGGTCTGTATTGACATTTCTGCCGTTCTCGGAAAAAATGCGTGATTTGGACACTGACGTCTGACAAATTTTCAAAGGTGATCCCTTCCTGATGATCGTCTTTTGTGACATTTATGTGTTCACACATGACCAATCACAACTTGATGCATGACTAGTGGTTGTTCAGATCAAATCTATTTGAGTACTGTATGTGAATGGGACACACGGACTGTATATTGAGAAGGGACAATCAGCATTACCTTCTAACGATGGACGAAAGTTGCATTTCCGGGGAAAGTGGTGATTCGACGACTAATAAAAGCATAAACTGAAGACAGAGCGCAACGGAAAAAATCTGGCAGCTAAGAGTTTCTCGTATTGATGCGTCATGTAAAAAACGGGGTTTCATTGCTCTTTCTAAAACGGTGATTATAGTGGTTGTAAATTTGACGTTTGAGAATTTGAGATATGAGTTAGGGAAGATGTAAGTCGTAATTATCTCCCCGTTCAGGGATAATGTTTGGATTCGGATTTAAAATTTCATTCCAGAGCGGCTTTTAGGCTTCAGTAAGAACATAGACATGAAATCTGTTTGCAAACAACCGTTGAGAACATGTGTTCGATAATTTATAAGTGGAAGTTGAACTACTGGGTAAATGATTATTGTGGATCGAAGGAAACCATTTATATGAGAATGATGGCAATATTTCTTTAGAATCTCAGGGAATGATTGTCCAGGCACATTGACATTGAGTGATTCTCGGTGAAAGTAAAATTCAAGCTGAATAAAAGTATGGTAATTTCTTCATTTTAGTTCCCGGTATTTGTATGCACATATTCGCACTACCATCATAAATCACGTAGCATTTTCTTAGGAACTTGTACTTTGAAATCACAGTATCACATTTCTAAACGAAAGCCACTTTCCTTCTGCAGTGCTTCCACTATTTTGATCCGTAATCCTCACCACTATTTACTACGTTGTGTGTAGTAATAATACTGTTTAAATGCACTGTCTTTCTTTCGTATATTCATGTATTCTCACCGTTTCTGTCTGATTTTTGCTTGTTAGGTGGATGTGACTTATTTGTTTATCAATCTGATCCACCTGCGACCGGGGTTGGAAGAGAATCGAATCACGGAATGTCAATGCCAACGTCTGGCAGCTGACTTGAATGCGATGAGCAGTTTGGAATCAGGTGCTGGATCCCTAGGTGCCAACCTGTTAGCATGTGACGAAGGTCGACCACGCTTCCCTCTTGGAGATGCCCATGAAACACATCTGGTTCGTCTTTGTTATTGTGCCATTCTGGTCCAGGCGTTGCTGTCTTGGAATCCGACGACTCCCGTGAAACACGACCAAGAAGGCTACAGTGCATCCAGGCTTAATTTCCCTGCCGACTGTATGCCTCGTCGTTCAATGCCGCACAGTTGGTTAAATCCACAAGTGCGTTTTGGTATTATTTCCTTTTTTGCACATACAAATCAGTATGATATTTGTTTGGTCATGGTGCTCTAACCGTACACGGGGTCCTATCCTTAAAGTAGTGAAGTTGAGTGGATGACCAGTGATAGTCGAGTGATATGGAGTGTTTGATTGTTAACTTGGATGTCAGAAGTTCTAATCCCGTATGGTCGGGCACTTCGGTGATAGACAATGATCCACTGTCATCTATCTCGTTGTCACACCCGAGCCACCGGGACCTTATGTATGGTCCTCTACTCTTTTTTGTTCCGTCTCACTAGCTCTAGTGAGAAAACTCTTCTGCCTTCGAACCATCTCATTTATTGTGCAAAAACGAACCGTTTTTATAGATCACTAGGTGATCAAAATCAAAGTCATTGTAGAAAGCTCATTGGTACAGAGCCCTTCCCCGAACCGGGTCTTCTGAATGACTATGTTGTTCAAGTCTCCGATTGGCTGATTTTTTTGCGATCGGTTGAAACAACTGCTGGCAACTGATTGATTGCTTTCCGTCCCGTTCAACTAAAACAGCTCCTGGCCGCTGATTGGTTGAGTCCGTTGCGCTCCGTTAGAACAAAGCTCATCTGCTGATTGGTTGAATTTCGTTCCGTTCGATTAAAGCAACTTTTGGCCGCTGATTGGTTCAATCCGCCGCGTCCCGGTATAACGACGTCTGGCGGCTGATTCGTTGACTCCGCTTGGTTCGGTAAGGGCGACTGTTCACGGTTCATTGGATGGTTTCGCCCCGTTTCATCACGAACTGACTGAACCATGGAGCCACTTCGCTGGCCTGAGGTTTGCCATCGATTTTGGGCAGACGAACACGTGCAGTGTGTAAAGGAAACTAGGCCGTCTGTCGATGCATCAGCAAACGCCCTTGCATACTTCAAGTCTCAGGGTGGCTAGACGCTCTAAACCACTTGTTTACCAGCGGTACATTGAGAGAGTCTATCCGCAGGTATATATAACGTTGCAGCCGCAGTAGCCTGCTCCGAAGATTTATCTCTGATCTTAGGCCCCCTACACTTAACATTACTAGTGTTCCCACCAAAATTTAGCAGGGTTACGAACGAATCGACTCTCAAACGCCGGGGTTGATCTTTAGGTGATTGTGGTGTTCATTGGGCTCTCAGCCTCTTGTTGCTGTCTTTTTGACCAATCAAGTATGTTCAGTCTGATGTACGATGCAGTGCACTCTAGTTGTACTAAATCCTTTGTATTTTACCAACACCACTACACATCAAGACTACTTATTATCTACTCTTATGTGGATCGGGATACAAAGTTCACACAACGGGACGAATTCCGCTGCATTCAAAGTGCTTACTTAATTTCAATTTAAAAGGTAGAACTGAAAAAAACCGCCGACGAAACTGGTGCATTTGGGAGTAAATACTCGCATCGACTGTCTCGCTGACCCGTGTGTGTGTGTTGGCTATGTGTGATTTAACACGGTTTTCCATTTAAAATGTCTAGTTTTTAGTCATTGCTTTAGTTGTCTGGCAAGTATAACTCATCGGCCTGTTGCAGACAGGCTTTCGTTGTTAATTGACCCTTGTCTTCACCTTTGGCTTCACTGCTTACTCCTTATATGCACATACGATTCGCCACGTAGTTTCAACGCTCAACTCACCTGTTTTGTGCTTGTCAAGAAACACCAGCAGTGTGTATCCACCGAGCCCCAACGGGGACTCGAACCCGGGGCGAACGATTGTGAAACAAACATCTAACCTCCAGGTTATTCGGGCTGGCTCTAAACGGTTTGTTGAACATCTACGCCTCATAATGTGACACCCTTCCGTCACTGGTATTGTGCGGTGACAACCCGTTTCCCCTCATGGCGATCGACTCTTCCGATGGGTGACTTCTGTGCATAGGCCTGGGTACAGTCTGCAGAACTTGACTACTATATGTTTATTTGTAGGAGAGTATATTTGTATGATTTGATTCTTCAGTCTGTCTTGTTGACCAGTCTGTAGTAACGTGCAGTTCAGCCGTTGGCGGTTCACTCTGTTGGTGCCACAACGTCGGTATGGTTCGTTTTCAGGCTGTACAGAGCTTGGCGCTGATTTTACAACCCGGAGAACTGTTGATAGATTCCGTCATATGGTGCTTTCGGAAATTCAGTAGCAGCTTCTGCCATTAACGCTTGTAATTCAACTTCCTAAGTACAAGTATTAGCTGAATTCTAGTAGTTCTCAATCAGCTGTTGTCGAGCTTTTGAACGATCTGTGCTTTATTACTTTGCATTTGACGGTGCTGAATGCCTACGAGTGGTAATGTTGAACAAGGATGAAAAAATGAACGAATATCTTTACTGCGGTATATGCTTTTCGAGTTAAAAACCGAGCAGTGTTGTTTGATCATTAACACAGGATCTTCTAAAGTGGCGAATAATCTGAGTCGTTTTTCAGTCCCTTTTTGCGGGATAGCTAAATTTGACTTCTATCAAATATAGTCAGTGGTACAGAGCGTTTAATTTCCATCTCGGAGGTTAGAGGTTCAGGTCCCGCAACCCACGGTCACTTTGGTGGTAATTAGTGATTCGCTACCATTCTTTTCATTATTGTGACCTTATATGGTCGTCCATCAGAGTCTTGTTGCAGGTTATCCCTAATAGAGCAATTGGCTTTTGATGCTAGCCAGTGCACTCATGCGCGAGCATATATTAGGAATCAACACTCAACGTGGTCGGATTGAAATCTATACAATTTTAAGATTGATTTGAGAAACTACCACAATGACTTACGAAATTATCACAGATTTGGAAAAGCGTAAATTTGATTTAAGAACTGGATGCTGTGGTTGGCTGTCACGTCGGTAAAGTGCATTTCATTGGTCAACTGACCACACGCCTTTGGTCGACGATTGACCTTCGTGGCCGCCTGTCTTCCGACGCTCTTTCCGTGCAAAAATGGCATGAACCTCGTTTGTGCGACTCGTCGCGCTCACGGGCGGACGTCGATTCGGTGGACCAGTGGGTCCTGTGATCTGAGCCAGAGAACCAAACTCTCATCAACAGTTATACACTGTCATCCTGTTCGTTACCACACCTGATCTATTGTGATCTTATGTGTTTCACTTATAGAAGTTTCAGGGTCTGGTTGCCGGCTATCCCCAATAGTGCAATGGGTCTTTGAGGCGCAAGCATGCATTTTAAAAAATCCGACAAGGTGCCAATTCACTTGCAACTGACTACAATCATAAACGTTGGAATTGTTAAAAGTCGGGTAAGCTGGTAAGCTGAAACCGTTACGAAACATGCAGTTGCCACGATTTCCTAATGCATAAGCTCTGAGTTCAGGAAAATGATGACTAAATGCATGTGGCAAATTGTTCTCATGTTTAAAGTGCTGAGTATCCTTCATTCAGTTGGTCAGTACTAAAGTAAGCCAAACGCTGCATTTTATATGCGGAAATCGCGTAAACCAATGGGATAGTTCTTGAAATCGATCTCAGTTATATCGTACTGATACTAAGCTCGAAATTTGTTGATCAAATAGATTGATGGGTTGAGCGCAATTCTCATCACCTTACCTTATTTTGGTAAAAATCGACAGTTGTATGTGGACTGCAGTCACGCTCGCTGTGGTTCAAAACAGTGGTTCTCGTCCTTTCTATCATAATGTGAACGAATACAGCTGATTCACTTTGCTCCATTGTAACTAGAGGAAAAACGACCGTTCTTGACAGCCGTTTCGTAAATCCACTACGAGTTCTTTTCCACCTAGTCGCTTAATTCCCTACTACGTAGTTGTGCTTGGGCTGGTTGACTTTGAATCCCGACCACTAGTAGACGCACGATCAGTAGACTTTGTTGGTCTTGATACATACTGTAATTGATAAGCGGTAATAAATAAACAGAAAAAACTTACAACCAAATTTCTCTGTCTCTGGGTGACGTACAGATCAGATCGTGTGCATAGAACAGTTCGTAACGTGATAATGCAAATGATGAGCAGATGGGTATAGAACCGGATGCTCAGAGCTGATTGATTGATAAAGTCACAGATCTGGGCGTCTGTGTGCTTGATGCTGTGTACATAAAATTGAAGGACTGATGCCATATATATATATATATATATATATATATATATATATATATATATATATATATATATATATATATATATATATATATATATATATATATATATATATATATATATAATGTCACCGCAATACTGCATACTCAGTGAACTAACTTTCGGGCACATGAGCGTGCGTGCATGAGTCAACACCGGGGGAAGGTCGGTCGGTGGGATGAAGCAGTGGATGCGTGTGTACGTGAGCGCACGTGCGTCAATAATCACTGAGCGGAAATCGATGATCATGCCAGTGAACATGACGACGTATAAGAACAACACATCAAGGGTGCAGTGTCATCCGTGAATGTGCGTGTGTGAACGCTTAAATGACTCAGTCGCGTATGTGTGTGATGCATTGTTTGTCTGACATGGGTTGTGGCCAAACCAGGTGAGGAAGCTGGATTGGGGGAAGTTGTTATCGCCGCATCATTAATCACAGACAACTACGGAAAATGTACTTCCCCCAGGCTTTTCGGTTTTAATCAGCACGTCGGTATACATTGAGACTCTATTATTTTATATTCCAGTAGGCACGGACTACGAACATCTCCCAGCAATCGTCCACTTCTAGCCTTCACCCATATATCTCGCAACACGCCATCATTCAGTGATCCTACAATCGTCTTCCAGTCTCCTCTTGGTATTTTTTTGTCGAGCATTAGAACCGGATCGTCGATTTTCAGGTCGGCGACCTTTTTCAGCCAACTTTGTTTTATCTGCGGCAGCGGTAAGTAGTCACTAATTCGTGGGCGGCAGAAAACTTGGATGAGGTGCTGCGCCTGTCGCCATCGATGATTTAATTTGCTCGGTCTGGAAATTCCTCCACCGGAGCAGATGTTGCGTGCGTTATTCAGTAAGCGATTTAGAGTCATCACGTAATACTCGTTAGGATCCGAGGTAAATTTAACCAAACAGCCTGTCGTTAGGTCCCCTTATAAAGAAGTCTGGATCTGTGAGGCATATCGTCTTAAAAGGCTTTCCGCTTGCCATCTCTGCAGACTCTACGTAATTTAGGTTACATTTCGAATTCACATATCGATACTGTAAGGTATTGTGTAGATTCCGGATAGTTGAAATGAGGTCCAGTAACCATGACCACTTGACATTCACAACAGTCATGTGATCAGGTGTTCCGCATTCTGGCCGCACTGTCTCTTATCCATTCTGTCGTTCCCTGGACGAATTGTGGTCATCTGAAATTTTTTTCCCCCTTATCATCATCATCAAAACAAAACGTCCGATTAGGAATATTTGAGAAACCACTTGGTTTTGCGAGAATCAATTTTCCTCCCCTTCTTTTCTCAACAGCTTCTCCATGTGTGGGGTAGATTGCGCAACCTTGTTGGATTGCCTGTGGAGTCTTTCACTCCTGAGGATGTACCTAGCGCCGTGTTAGCTTTGAGCGCCCATTTGCGAACCAACTGTTTGCCTTTCCTTCGAATTGCTGCTTTCATCATTCACCTAATAACGCAAGTAGAAGTTCCACAGGGATTGTGCAAACCCGTCGAAGACGACAGTTTCGGTGAGATTTTTGTTTTCCTTTCCGTCTGGTCCCAGTCATTTATACCTGATTTCTCCTTCTTTAGTGAATTCTCTCCTCTCGGATCCTTCAATAATGTATTGTATTGTTGCTGGTTAGTCGCAGTTTTATTCCTCTGTAGATCAGTAGCGTACACAAAGTCTGACTTCTGGAGGCTCAACACGAATTATTCGTAATTTATGTTGGTTTACTTATCCAGAATAACAAAGATGAATGAACTCAAAGCGGATAAGCAAATGAATATTCGTCTAAATGATGGGCAGCATTATCAAGTCTGTTACATCACGTGTTTGGATAGCTTATCAAAAATGTGTGCACGACATGAGAAATATGTAAAATAAAGAGTGCCAATTAGTGAATATTGCGCGTTATTTCGTTTTACCACCAAAAGTTTAATCAAATTCCATCTAAATTAAATGAATTCATTTGATCGCCTAGTAATCATGTGGAGAGTTGTAAACAACTTCCAAATTGTCACGAAATCCCAATCAGTTGTTGAGTGACTCACAGGAAACCGATAACCCGTTTGATCCGGAATACTAATTATCCAACTGGTGTGTGTAAAATAGAAGCACAGTCTAACAAAATACGTTTACATACCTCAATTGTGAATGGCCCGGCAACAGTAACCGGCAGTAAACGAACGACAGTCTTGACAAGGCAATTTTAACCAGGAATGCGAACGCGCGGGAACATATACCGTTGAAACGAGCCAGTCAGAGATTTGTGACGGATTAAGCGCGCAAGTGAAAGCAGTTAGTGATGGAGTGATAGGACTCTTACACAGTAAAGACGTCGCTACCCTAAGAGAGACTGGCTTGTGTCAGACATTTACAGAACCAACTGAATGGGAGGGAGAGTGGCAGATGTCCGGGTTATAACGACCACGCCTAAGTGTGAATCTAGTTGGCATGGCAAGAGGGAACAGTTGGAATTCAGACAAACAAGCACAACATGAGCAAAGACAGAAGTATCTCTGACGCATGCTCAGATCGTAATAGCAGTCAAATCGGCGGACGCACACAGTAGGGGAGCGGTCTAATCAGGCGCCGTAGAATAACATGGACTAGCAAAGGGGCAAGGCAGGACTGGTTGGCAGGTGCCAATTTTATAATAAGGAGAGATAGAGAGACAGAGGGGTCACAGAAAACCAGTCATACAGGAAGAGGCGAGGCGTGGAAAGAACAAATACTCATAAGATATTATCGAACAGCGGGAGTTTATGTACACCAACAGATAGGACAGATGTTCGTGACTGGTCCGTTGAAGCGAATTTCCAACACATCGAAAAATCGTATGATGTAGTTTCCTTGGGTCCGACACTGGGTAACACCATAATATTGCTTGACACAATGCTATATTTTTGTTTTCATCAATATATGAGAGGCAGATCATCTTAATGTGCCAGATCAAAGAGGGGGATTCATCATCACACTTTTTGATGCTGTAATTTGTTGATCTCGTATTCTCAATTTTTGTTTTAACAATCCCGATTTTCCTGTGCATCAAGCTGTACACTTGTCCTCCCTCAATTCTAATTCAGATGCGAATCCTGAATACGATTTACTATTGGTATATCTGGGTTTGCCACGTGGACCATCTGATCTACTCGTAGTCTTATCCACTCATCTCGACCCCGTGGACGCATCCTATTCGCCCGAGTCGGTTCGATCAATGCTTGATGAGCAGGACGTCTCATCATTGTCTGAGTCATTATGGCTAGCCCGATTAATAATTGGTTGGTGTCTAGCCGGTCGAGTCTCTCGCAGTCGCCGTCTATACCGATCTCTTTGCGATCACTGGCCTTCATTAACAGCACCCACCACGTCTGCATACAGCGCAGTCCTTTTCCCTGATCCAGTCGGTCCTTTACCTCATTTGATTCCCCTACCACACGAGTATACCACACTGCTTTCACTGACCGTCGATTACAAGTGAGTATTCCCTCGCTCCTTTCTCACTGTCATTGTTTCCCACTCCTTATTGCGTTTTAATTTGGGTGATCGTATATTCGGGGGACTCGGATATAAAAACGGAATTCCTAGATATCATGAACTTCAGTCGACCGTTGCACTAATACGTGTTCATTTCTTCCGACATTTTTTGGAAACAACTCCCTACTAAAGCACATCGTTTTTTATAGCGAAGCATAACTATGATTGGTTCTGTTGCATGATCATAATTGTGGGTGCAAAAAATGGTTGGTTTTTTCAAGTTACATAGTGGTTTACTGCAGACGGGTAAACTCAGCCAAATGAGTTTCTGTTAGGTGTTGAGGGTGGAGTGTAGAGTGGCTTCATAATTGAGACGTTCTTGTGGGGCGATTACCTCAGCCTCTGGAAGACTTATCGTCAAGAAGCATTGTCTTTTCGGTGGATGGGCATTTTGCTGTCGACGAGGTGTCACGTTCGTCCATGAGTTAGGCGACAGTAGCTGATCCGTGCTGAGTTGCACGTTATCACTTGCGGGAGCAGTCCCATGGCTTATTACAAGAGGCTGACCAATCACATTTGTCGCTGTTGGCAAGACTGCAACTGTAGTAGACGTCTTCTTCGTCTGACTGGTTTTTAGAGGTTTGTTAGCCTCTTGGGCAACAGGGACAGACGCGGCTTCTGCATACGTTTTTGTCCTAGAAGAGCTGTAGTCCGGTAGCATGGAAGCCTCATTAGGTGAAGATATATCTCGGGACGCGGCAAAAATTGTGTCCATGGACGTAGCACAGAGTATATCAAAAGGTTTAGCGCATTGCATACAGAGAAGTGGCACCCAATGTATCCTGGGGCAACACAAACTGTGGCCTTTGGCGAAGCACACGTGGTACACGATACTTGTAGGAATGATGAAGGACATTTCACTAAAGCAGCGTATAATTCCGCACTCACGGTGGTGTACTTTAGGTACAACGAGCCTAAACAATGGTCATACTGTGGGTCTTCATCACGAATATTCACCGGCTTGGAGCAAACCAAGCAGGTGCTTTTCACACTGCCTGCTTTTATAGAAGCCATAGTGGTTGAAATCCTCCAAAGACACAGAAATACCACAAATTGACTCTTCACTCAGCGTAAGTAAAAATACACCCTGATGTAGCGCAGTTACTAGGTAAATGTTCTTCCTGTGGTACAAAACATTTTACGCCACAGTCTGCCGAGGTTGGTCAGGTATTAGACGCATCTCCATTGGTTACCTTGTTTGTCGTTGACCAAATTGCTTGCATGACTCGCAGTTTGCCGCCACCTGTTTAACTTGTTCTGCCATACCTGGCCAGTAGTATCTTCCTCTGGTCCGCCCAGCACATCCATTGATGTCTGCGTGTGAACGTTGTAACAGACGCTGAACGTCTTTGCGAAAAAGTTGTGGGACCACCGAACGTTAACCGGGAAACATCGGTTCGTCCTGTGTTGTTAGCTTATCACGGTATTCGAAATAAGGTAATACTTCTACCAACAGAGTTCTTCTATTTTCCGACCAACATTGTATACAAACTTTCTTCGGAGATTGCGTACATCAGTCTGCCATCGTCACATCCCGGATTCGGGAAAATTCAGATTCCCTCGCCGCCAATGTAATATTCACTGTTTCGTTTCCGCGTTCGTCTTCGGTATTCGGTAGTGTCAGCTACGAACTTTTGTTTGCCTTGTTGATAATGTAGTGCGTAGTCTTTCTTTTGTAGACGTATTGACATCGATTGCAGTCTCCTAGGTGCTCGATGTAGCGGAATATCCATGATTATGACCAGTGGCTTGTACATAAGTCAGCCGAAAGTATAATCGCTGAGTGTCACCAGAGCGTACACAGTTACCGGTAATCCTTCTTCGATTCGCGCACATTTATGTTCAAAAATTTTAACGTCCGGCAGTAATCATCAAGCAGAGGTCCGTTTTCCAAAATAACGGCTCCTAAACCATATCGACTACTATCACGCTGTATGCATGGCGGTAAGGTGTGATCACAATACGCCAGGATTGGGGCCTTCACGATGAGCTTCCTCTTGAGATCAAATGCTAACTGCTGTCCCTTTGCCCTTATCCGCGTTCCTCCCTTATGTGTTAATCGGTGATTCGGTCCCTTCAATTCCTCCAACTTTGAAAAAAATCTGCTGGGATGGTTGATCATCCCATTGAAACGTGAGACACTTTTCGTATCGGTTGGCGCTGGCATATTTACAATTGCACTCATCTTTTCCGCTTCTGGCCGAACGGGTGGCTTTTTGTCGGATATCAAGGAAGTCTGGACAACTATTGAGGCGTACATCTCTAGCTTTTTTCAGATAACTGGAGAGTTGCCCATGAGATCCAGTCTTTCTTTCATCGTCGCATAAATCCCAGTTTGTCTAAAACGGATTGTTGGATTGATGTCTGCGGTGAAGTTCATCGATTCTCCACCTATGACCGTGGTATCTGGATGGGAAGCAGTATCGTCCGAGACCGCGCTTTCTCGGTGATCCTCATGCTGCTGTAGTAATCCGCTTCGAGGCACAGTTTTCGCGATGATTGACTAAGCGAATCTTGAAACGTTCACGGACGTGGGTGTGGTCGGTTCCATTCGCGCCTCGACAGGACCGGAGATCTTCAGTCGAAGATGCCAAGCGTGATCCTATTGAAATGTAGTCGGTATGATGTGCTTCGTGGTTGTCATTAGAGTACCATGTTATCAAACGCTACCTGAGATGCTGAAAGCGGGTTTTGGTGACAGCTAGGCTGTTGAAGTCTGCTAAGCTGACAAGACGTTCGCCATAGCTGCACTGCTGTCCAAGACCATATTTTCCCTAAATGTGTCCAGTTGCTTAGATGGAGGCACCAGTGTAGGCGTGCAACTCCACCGCTGGACACTGTTTGTCACCTCTTGTAGTCTGTCGTAGAAATCGTCCCTTTCCGTTTTTTCGGCTGCAACCGTCAGAGCGTAGAACGCAACAACCGATACGTTCAAGGGTGAGACGCGAAGACGAGCTCCGGCGTTCCGAGAAGATATCGGGTACCATGCGAGCAGTGTCTTGTTAGTCTTGTTGATGAAAGCTGTCTTGACGCTGTAGAAACCAGAGTTGTCTGTGGGTCCTCCGGGGTACAGGTAGTAATAGTTGTCCACCCTGGGAAGGTTTGCACACCGAGGGCCAGAATTCGGCAGCCAAACTTCTGCGAGACATACCATTTCGATGCGATAGTCATGTGCCGTTCGGGCGGTGACGGCTTGACTTTCGATGTTTAAGATTGTTCTAACATTCCAGCAGGCAACTCGGCCGCGAAAGGAACATGAGGCGCGTCGCTTGCTGGGAACGTCTTAGCATGAGCGATGTGTGTTAAGGAATTTGTCCTGAAATGTTCTGTGAACTTCGTACGAATTGGCGTCGCCAGCATCACTCGGCATTTTGTACGCGTTAACTGCTCTAGCCCGTGCACAGCCGAGCGCTACCTGTCGGACAATAGGAATTTTTCGTGTTAGGAGCCGGTGGCCGATCGATCAGTGCGTACACCTATTGGATGGCAGTCAGCCAGTTGATGACGCCCAACGCGTCCAACGTGATCTTGGTGCATGATTGTCGATGACTCTTTATGAGCTTGTTTGCCACTCGATAAAGGTGACCAAAACCTAGAGCTCTATGCAACGCTGTTGATTCGATGGATTTCCTTGGTAGCCGTTGGACCCGACAGATCTTGTTCGCCTATGCAGGAGTGCCCGTCTTCGTATACTGGGCATCGTCTCACTGAGGTTTTTAGGTCTTGGTTGCCCTCCACATGGTTTGATCCGCCTGTTGAGCAGTTTACCAGGGTGTGACTAGTAATGCATGTCTGAGCTTCGTGGAGCCACAGGTTAGAGTTGGGTGGATGATAGAGACCGAAGAAATGGAAATTACCCAAGTACCCCATACACCTTATTTGAAACGATCCTTCAGTGCGATGCATGACTGGCGGTCTCTCGACGTCCTGTCGCTGGTTCTGCTGCTAATATCTGGCGCTTGATGCGTCATACATTTTATTTTTTTCGGATATGACCGAGATCATGATGATGGCCTTCTAGTGCGGTAGAGTATGTTTTCCACTCACTGAGTGAGTATTTAGTTAATTGCTTCAAACACGATAATGTAGTTATCGGGACACAAGGAATGTAATTTCATCACGTGGACTAAACGCAATAAGATGGTGATTGGCATGCGAACCACGTGATTGTATCCTTCGATTGGTTAACGATTATCTTCAAGTGGACTGGGTAGCTAATGTACAGATAAGCATTGTTACATTTGATTGATTTTGTGGTGTCCGAATGAATGATTTCTGATAATCAACCCTCATATGCCTACAGGTGTTGTGTATTACAACACTTGTGACAATGGAATTACAAACTGCTGCTTGTATTCTGGTCCGTGTTGTTTAAACAAAAAATCGTCCATAGGTTTGAAGCTGTTTCATTGAGACTAGACATTTCTTCGCCATCGTCATCATCCAGTGATCATCCTTTGGGTGTTGGTATACAAGAGCGAGCTTAGGGTCCTCGTCGTAAATTCTCTTTCATTCGTACCTCTCGTCAAAGCCTGCTAGTGCCATACGTGAAGCGCCGGAAGAATACTGTCCTTGTGAGACCGGCGGTACGTGCAGTCCGCGTTTCCATGAGACTCGCCGGAACGATAGGGATAAGTGAACAAATATTCGTGCTGTCTCGCAACTTGCCCTTCGGGGTCTTTAGAATTTATCAACCACAGCAACGAGCGGTGATCTCTTCGAACGAGGAAATGACTACCCTAAAGGAAACATCGGTTATACCGGACGAAGTAAACTAACGCCGTAGGTATACGCCTTAGGCCTACATTCAGAAGATTTTGGAATAACCGAGCTGAATTGTTTTTGTGTTCGTCAGGTGTTTTCATTTCGAAAACCGTCCAATTGCACAAAACAGCACTGGGGAATCAGGTCACCCAATGCGGTATGCATCAAGCGTTGAAAAAGCGCGGGGGTGTTCGTTAACCCGAATGTCACTGTGTGAAATTCATACGCCGTCTTCTACCGGTCGTGCTCTCCGACTTCTATCTGCCAATAACCGGGAGCTATGTCCAATGTACTTACCCGAATCGAACTCTCCAACAGATCATCGATACAGAGTAGCGGGAAAATTGCCCCTTCGTCGTTAGGTTCAATTCTGGATAATCTACGCACGCAACCTGAACGACCCATCTTTCTTTCTCTTCACAGGAGTATGAAGAAGTTAGCTTTGGCTTTGGCTTCCGTTGGTGTTTCCCGCTTTGGTTGGGGCCCAAGGACAGGATTGCCGTTGGTTGTAGTCGCTGAGAGATATGGCTCAAAACCGAATTCAGTGGCTCGAATGCTGTATGACCTGTCTGTTAACTTCGCGTCCCCCATATATATATATATACCAGTAGCACCACTATCTGAAATAACAAATGCAGTCACGCCACCTGCTCTACGAAATCTATCTACACAGTTGTGACGCACTACCGTATTGTTGAATTCTAACGGTGTTACCGAACGCTCATTGATAACTGCAACAGTCCGTGCGAGAAGATTCGTGCTCGGAAGTTGCAGCCATTCCATTCCAATTTCACAAACGACTGTCGTTTGAGCGGTGATCTCTCCCTGTGAAGCTCACAGACACGTGACTCATTTGCCTTTGGTTTAGAAGATCCAGTTAACGAATGATCACCCATTTAGGGGATGGATTTATCTCATGCTTTCGTTCACGATTTGATTACCCATTCTCTATGTCAGTCCCTTGGGTTTCATATTATTTCTTAACGTGACGAGTACGTTTATTTGCGTCTCAGTGTGCAAGATCGTTTCTGCTGTTTTCGGAACACTTATTGATTGCCACACTATATATTCGCCACCTTTTTTCTTAAGGGCAGTATGAAAGTGTGTGCAAATAAAACGCACTCGTTCAGACCTTTCAGACTTGGCGGTGTGCGGAGAAACTAGCAACACCCGAAGTAACTTCTCACCCCCTTCTACGCAAAGATCAATCGCTTATTTCCCTTGTTTCCCGGTTATCAGATGTCATGTCGGCGGAAATGTGCACAGTGATCCAAGTATTTGTTTGCTGTGTGGTCATATGGCCTGTTTCATGTGCTACGGGTGCCGTCACTTCGAGCGCCACGATGATTCGTCCACCACACCGGGAACGCGACGTGAGTTCATTGTGCACAGCATGCAGGCACATTCACGTCGTTGTCACTCTGGCTATAGTTTGGTCCTGAGGATCTACGCGTGTCGTGCGATCCTGTTATCCGATCAGGCACGTCGTTTCACCGAGATCACTACCCCATATCGCGATGTGTTCGGTGAAACCGATCCGGATTTGATGTAAGTTCTTCACGTGTATGTTTGTGCGTTTTTTCTGTGACTCGTGGTCAAGCAATTCCGTACATCGTTCAGATGATTCGTTAACATTTCAAGAAAGACGAATTAATAATTTGGTTACTGTTATACGTCTCCGGAAGCAAGTCAGTGATAGAAAAACAGGTTGTGTATCAAATGCTTTGTATCTGTTCTGTTCTGTTCGCTCTTTTTTTGGATAGCTTCAAGCCTATCACACGTTAGTGTTCAGTCAAGCCATCGACTCGACAGTGAAACGTGCATTGGTTGACTAAGGTGGTTAACATGTGTTTCTTTTTCAGCTCACGTTCTTAGAGCATGGTTCGAGCACGTGATACAGTAAATAGATCAGGCCGTATTTGTATGGCGCTACGGCATTGGCGCCAGCCTTAATCTCGTTTTGTCAGCCTCCAGCAACTGGACTGGTAGTCCATGAACGACTGCTGTTGAACTGTGCTGCCCAGCATCAAAAGTGCAACCATGTTCCCATATAATTTTCTGGTCTGCCAATACCACACGGTACCGATACCCGTGTTTGACCCTCAACATCAAGATACAACCACATCGGTAAACTGTTCGCTTGTGGATGAGGTATATTCGCAATCATGCCAGCCTCAACATTCTGTGGCGTCGATGTGACTTCTGTATGTCGATCAACAGTTGAGTGTACAGTGTGCCCGAAAAATTCGGCATCACCTCAGTTCGGTCGGAATCCTGACATACGATTGAACTCCAGTTGATACAACTGATACTACACTCAGTAGCTAAGAATATACGATAAACACTTGTTTAACGGGAGAAATTAGCACGAGTAGTATAAACTGGAATTCGTTCGTATGTCAGAATTTCGACCGAATTGAGGTGATCTCGGATTTTTTGGCCACACTGTACAGTGCAAAACCGTCGAGAATAAACAACGGTTATTGATATTCGAACACCGACTTCTTAGTGTTGTTCGGATCCAGTGGTAACTGGGTCAACCATGCGGAAGTTAAGCGCACAGTATTAGTTACGCAGAACAAATACTAAAGCTCACCAAGATGTGGGATCCGTGGCAGATGTTACGCACGTCTCTGTATGAAATCCCTCAAGTTGCTATATTTGCTCAAACGAGTTGTGTTTTTCGGTAGAGTATGGTGGCCAGTCCACGATGTATAGTTCGTTGTACACTTCCAGGTTGGTGTCCAAGATATCCGCATACGTATTACTCAAATACATTGAAGGATGTGGCAAGTTGTCGTGACTGTTGGTGCTTGTGTATTCACTCCATCTACCTGATGTCGCTACTTGGAATGCTTTTTTTCCCTACCTTTGTTTCGATTTGTGAATGAGGTTTGTGCTGGTAGCAACCAGGCCCGCCGCGTCCGGTGCGTGTCTATTTGTTGTTCAAATTTGTGATACGAACACTGAAATTGTCTTGCATTATTACCTTTGCATTTATTTATTGCCCGTCTGTGTTCAGTAAATTGCGATTTTAGAGTTGCCTCACGGAAATAACGTGGTGTATCTTCTAGACATTCCAGTAAAGCATTACTTATTTATTACGTTTCCTTATTCTGAATTCGTTTGTAGTCGTGGAAACCCGTTATTTCTGTCCACGTCGGACTACGAACGACTTGATCAGTCGTGGGTTAGTCATCAACTGGCTGCCAGTACCGCCTCAGAGCTTACGACACCGCACAACATGGTGATGGGTCTCTACTGAGCACATTATGAGCAAACTGAAAATACGTTGGATCACTTCTCTCCTGTGATGCCCCTCGGCTGCTCACGAATCGTTCCTTCCCTTTATCCTAATATGGATCAATAAACACGCAAGAACTCCTTCTATCATCAGCGCTAGTTCCCAAAACCAAGTCATCCATCTCCCAAATTCATATGTTGTCACTTCTGCATTGCTTCCCTCAACCTTGGATGGTTCATCCTAACTCAGCAGCTCTTTTCAAGTGCCCCATCAGAATTTCTCATCCGAGTCTGAAGTTAATGACTCATACTCAATCATTGTCACGATCCAACTGCTGTAGTCATTCTGCAGTTTGGATATTCATCCCCTCCGTAGCATGCTGACAAACTTATTCTCCGCGTGCTTCATTTTCCTTTCGGACGACCTGTTCTGCATGCATGGGCGCACAATTGTTGCCTTGTTCTGTTGCTATGACTGGCGCCTGTTTTCTTCATCTTTTCTATTTCTCCCTCTAATCCATCAAGTCATGCTTATCATCTCTGTCTCTGATCTTTACCTTCACTTCCATTGCTCCTTCGCTCGTTTTTTTTTCTAACGTGGACTGCGTCGTTATTGTTCTCTGTTCACGATTGCTGAGATAGTAACGTTCATGATATGGAGAGTCAAACACAAGCACATATACTCCTGATGATACACCTTTACCGTGTTTTTGATCATTATTATCATTCTTGATACCTTCGTTCTTGTGTTTGTACTTTTCGGTGTCCATACAGATGATTGGTATTGTGTGTTTGACTCCTTTTTGTATGTGTGCGTTCATGATTTCGTCTGTGAATGCAAGGGAAGGGTTTTAGCACCTAGATAGAGGGACCTGTAATATTTAGTTCAGTTTTTGCAATCAGTAACCCGGTTTTGGTGACTACCTCGAAACATCGTCGAGTACAGCGAAAATTGAATGGAAGTAACGAGCAAAAGAGCAAAAAAGAAAGTCATAAGGGAAAATCATAAAGACGAAGAAAGAGCTCGAATGCTAGTGCGCAGTTAGCGGCAACACCTAACCACGTCACATGATATCCCCAACGGTCTGGTGGGCGGGTCTCGTGAACCCCAACCCGGAAGCCTAACACTTACTACCCGACCAAGTCCACTAGTTAGTTTTTTCATACCATTTTGCCGTGTCACGGTCCGATCACCTCGAACCACTACCGGCATCAGAGAACAACGTACACCGAGGACCCCTATTTGTGGGCATGTGTACTACATGGGTCAACCATTTCAGTTTGTTTGAGTTCAATACTTGTTCCATTTCCGGTTCCCAACACCTCACGCCTAATATCGGCATTGCTGATGTTGTATCCCCTACCATATCCGGACAGTACCCCGCGGATATTGATGCTCAAACACAGACAATCCTCGCGTATCTTCTACCACATAGGTCATGTTTCTGAGCCGTAAAAAGATGGATCCAGCTGCCGCAGTGTAAACTTGAATCTTGATGGATAATCGGATGTCATATCGGAGCTACTGACAAAGGACCGACAATATTGATACTGAGAATTCAGACGGTGAACCTAATAAATTCATCGATTACACTTGGTAGCTAACCGTGATGCAACTAAGCTGCTTACTATCAGAACTGCTTGTTCACTACCCGGTCAGAAATCAAACCAGGTTTTTTGTGTGACTAAACTTTGTCAGCCCGATGACGCCGGTTCTAAGATGTATTGTTTTCTAGCGAATGAACTAGTTCACCATCGATTCAAATCAGATTGGGCGTGACATAGGTTGTATTCGTTTTTTCTTATCGTTTGAGCCTGTTCGCACTTCGGATACCCTTAATAATGCCTCCGTGTAGTGGATTGATCATTATCAATTGTGTACTGGTGGAAATACTACGGGTTAAGAGTGATGGTGTTAGAAACAGTCAAATGATTCGTGCGAGGGAACGCGCCAACTCATTGTCGATAAAGAGCTCAGTTCCACAGCACGTCAACGCCTGACTAAAATCCGGGCTAAAGTTTGGGCGAACGCCAGGACAACGGATCGATAAGACGAGAAAGGATTCTCGTCACCGGATGGCTGGCCAAATCACCAATCAGAAGAGACGCTACCCGATGCCAGTTGGAACCGATTAGTTTGTGGTGCGATTATTCGTGACAGTGATTCCTAAATCTTATATAAATTATCTGTTTTCCGCGTAGTGAAACGAGATAGTTGGAAGCCAGAGCCCACCCACTAAAGTTATTGGTCGGCTGCAGCCCAGCTCCAACTTTTGATCTGCTTTGTTATTCATATGTATGTTCAGGCTCGGTGTAGGTTTTCACTCATTCAGTTTTGATCCTAGCTTGCAGGGGACTTACTTTAAGATGGGGAATTGGCGAGTTCGGATACACAAATTGTCTTCACAGATATTATCTAACCCCTTAGTGTGGGATCCAGGTAGAAAATTTTGTTGTTACTAGGCATTGACATGTGGATGACGGACCTCCAGTCCAATACGAAACTCGGGTTGCTTCCGGCACAGTCACTGAGTTTAATTTCACATAAGTGGCGCTCACGATGATCGGCTTGGGCTTCAACCCCAATTATGAAGTCACGCAAGTTCTGCAGTGTTCACGCTTTTTTATCTATCTTCAGTTTGACGATTTGTTCAGTGTCGGTTTATAGAACATTCATAGAATAAGTCAGGTTTGTTTATATTTAAACACTGAAAAAGGTGTTTGTGATGTAAACTGTGTCCTAGCCTTTGCTCATATGTTGGAATTCTTCATAGACACAGTTATCTATTTCCGTACCTAATATTCATTTTTTTTACTTACAAATACTTCAGTTCCTAATTGTGTCTGTCACACTCACTTTGCTGTCGGTGTTTTTCCTCACCGTATGCTTATTCACCAGCCATACGCGCACTATCACACTCGCCTGTTTCACGCCAGTCGAACAAGTGCTTTTTCTTTCCAGTGGCCTTGGCCGGAAGCGCACGCAAATTGTCGCTGGCTGTTTGAAAGACAATAAATATACTTTTTTATCTTCACAACTGGCTTCGCTCGAGTCTCTCTTTATCGGTGCACCTAGTGAGATGGAGGAACCTCGTCTGCGACTGAATGCCGCAGTTGCTGAAGGCCCTCGTAATCATCCCGCTCCAGAATCACCAAGTGCACCGGTCACAGCCAGTTCGCTCGTTTCTCAGCCAGCCCCAAGAACGGAGCCTGAAGTAGTAAGTTCATTAGACTAGTTAAATTCCTTTTTGCTATCAGTTTCTTGCTAGCTATCATCTGTATTCACCTTCCCCCGGCCTACTACGTTACCCAGTGAAATCTTTGGTGTATGGTGGTCAGTCACGTGTATTCTCTGATACTGTTGTTTGCATAGTACAGAACAATTTCCATCTCTTCAACATCCCATAATTCAAACTTGCATATTGATGCCACTTTCCGATCACCAGTTCTCATTACGAATGACTCTTTCGAATATACAAGAAAGAACTCTAAGCGTTAACGACCTTGATGGTAATAGTAATTTCGGGCTGAATGAGCCCAATTCAGTCCGTAGGCGATTTTGTTCTTGCGACATTACATGAAGCTGTGAAAGAAACTCAGCACATTTCATGCTACGAGCCATTTAGCGACGCTGTTCTCATCTGTCTTCGAACTAGGCTTGAGTTGCTTCAGGGACACTTTGAATTCCTTAATTCATTCATCCGCCCTAATAGCCCTATTATTTTTCGTCTTTAGAGCTTAGATCGATGGCTTCCATAAGCTCATGCTCCCTAGTCAAGTTGATATCAATACATTATCTTTTTATTTACTGTACGACAATGTGCAATATTTCTGGAGGGGGATAACAATCAATCAAAGAATGCTGAGTGGGGAAGTAACCGACGGCGGAGGGAATCTTACCCTGCACGCCACGATCCAAAGCCCACAGTAATGATCGTTTGACCGCTGCCGGTCGAAGTTCGCACCCCGGCCAGGAATCGAACCCGGGGCTTCCATGTGACATACGATTTTCTGCACTGATCGTGAAACATTTACCGTCTTAACGTCAAGTTCGGTGATCATGTACAAATTAAGTTCACTCATCTAGTTGTGTGTAACCCTTAGTTGTTACAATTTTGTGTTTCTCCAATTTGCAGACTGATTGCCACTCAGAACACAGTCGGTTAGGAAACCTTTCTTACACCGGCTTTATCACAGGTGAATTAGTTTTTTCATAAAGAAACCTTTATAAATAGTGGAGATATTTATTGCTGTTGGACAGTTTTGGTCACTGTCTGGTTGTTCGAAGTCTTTTCTTCAAGGGTGTCACGTGATTGGTGTACACTAGCATCGAAAGCTACTACACTCGGACTAAACTCCAGTTACTCCTAGATGAAGTGAATCAAGGGATGTTGAGTTGAACGCATTGCGTTGTAAATCATCGTTCTCTCCGTGTATGCACCTCTTATTCTAGGATCCACCCAATCCAGATCGAAGTGGCCTGGCTGTTCGACTTGTCCGAAAGACTAAGACCAATTTTCTGCTTTCCACTACGAAAAAGTCACGAAAACCTAAAGTTCCGGTGCTTTATGACGGGGCAGCTGCTCCCCCGGCTTCTGTTCGTCATGGATCTCATTATCACGAAAAAGTAATATCCGGAAAAACGGATGTGGATGAAAAAGAAAATAGAAAACGAGAGCATACCAAATCGCGCGATAATCCAGAAGCAGAGAAATCGCGGAAGGAAACCAGTTCGAAACCTAAAACCCGCTCGTCATTGCGAAAAAAGAAAAGTGAACGCTCTTCTAAGGGAACCGTGATTTCCGGATCGAATAAGAGTCTCCCTAGCAAGGTAAACTGATTTATTTTTAATAAACGTGGTGGTATTCAACGGTTTCACAATACCATATCCAGTTTGGCTTCTATTTCAGTCGTTTCAGTCCGCCTTTTTATTCAATTCTGCTCAGTCGGAATTCATTCCAGTTCCCTTGTCTTCCTCCGTCCCTCAACCGTGCAGCCAGTGTTTGGTGTCCGGTTATCAGTTGCCTGTGAACGGAGCCCTAGTCATGATGGCGTTCCGTTACCGGCGTTCTTTCGCCATTGCATTGACTATGTTGAACAATACGGCCTCAGTTCAGAGGGGATTTACCGGGTAAGCATTCCCATTCCTTTTGCTGAATATTATACCCGTTTCGTGTATATTCCGCATAGCACATATACGAACCATGTATTTTCTTCCAATTGGCTTATTTCTTCATGACTTACTTTCACTTCTTTACTTTAATGCGGCTATCTCCTACGATAGGATAAGTCAGCTCCTTGGATGTTTCTGCGGCAAGGCCTGAACACCGTAAAATCCAGTTGTTGCGCCAGTCGCGAACTCCGAAGACGGACTGCAGGTCCAGGAGATCCATGTCTGCCCTAATAGTGCTAACACATGTCTTTATGTGGCCACCAAGGCGATATTTCCAGTTTCGGGTTGTCGTAGGACATAAGCAAACCACTGCACGCGACGTCGTTGGAGGGACGGAGAAAGTCTTTCTGTGTTGACACAGTGTTGGCGCACAGCGGAGTTTGTGACGCGATCATACTGCTTGATTCTGGCCATATAGCGGAGCCACCAGTGATCAAAGCCTTCCAGCCTTGTCGTGTCTTCTACTCACAACGACCAAATTTCACACGTACGTGAGAACTGTTCGGACGGCAGCTCGGTATATGCGCAGCTTCGTATGGGGGCTTATTTCGCTGCGAGACGATTATGATTTTCGAAGTTGTTGAAACAGTCTCTCTGCGCAGTCTATACGAAGTTTTACCTCGTTTCTGACCTGGCCGTTTGGCCACATGGTGGAACGTCGGTACCTGAAGTGGTACAACTATCCCAGAGTTTCGCCATTGACGCGTATAGAATGGCCTTGCAAAGTCGTGAGCAATTTCTTTCTTGTCGTGTTTACCTCTAGACCAACAGCTTTGGCTTCACATACAGTACGGTCAAGAATCGGCTGCAGAGTTGCGGGACCCTCTCCCAAAATGACACTGTCGTCGGTGAATTTGAGCCCTGCAACCAAGAATCGTGGCCAAGCTGTTAAGGCCGCAATTCATTATCCAGTCAGTAGCGTAGTTAAATAGGACTGGTGATGGATAGTATCCTTGGCGGACGCTGGAGTCAATTGAGAATTCTGAAGACTCTTCGCCGTAAGTGCGGACGCACAGCTATGTTGCCAAATGATACGATCCCATCAATCTGGTGTTCTTTTCGGGCCTCCTGTCGCTTCGCAGTACTTTTCAGAGTGCCCGTCTGTCGATGGAGTCGAACGCCTCCCGGAAAGTAAATGAAGCAAGTTGTGGTGGGTTTTTGAAATTTATCGCTATGTTTTAGGAGTCGCCGTAGCTTGAAAATCTGGTCAACACAGCCTGTTCGCTCATCCAGAACAGCAACAAAACGGTTTAGCAGGATGGTCGCAAAAAGCTTAGCCATTACATCGATGAGGCCGATACCCTTGTAGTTCGCGCAGACAGTCTTGTCGTCCTTTTTGGTATAAGCGTAGGATTAAAGTTGTCTAGTCTTTAGGAAAAACTTCGGTGTCCCTAATACGACAGAGCAGTGTACTTAGTGGATTCAACAGAACTGGCCAGAAAGACTTGAAGATCTCAGATGGAATACAGTTCTCCTCCTTCTTGTTTTCCATTGTTTGAGCTATGGCGACGAGTTGGGGGCTCGAGGTCGACTGCATATTGTTCTATATCGCCTGGTGCCGTTACACAGACGGATTGGATAGGAGAGCCGTTGAGAAGCTGACATGAGTGTTCGATCCATTTTTGAAGCTTATGGTCGCAGCTCGATACGAGGAGGCAGCGGTCGTCGCGTAGCGTGGGAGGAGGATGTTGCGCCTTCCTCTAAGAGGAGCGGATGAGTCGAAAAAGCTTCTTAAAGTCCAACGGCGGCTGCTATTTTCATCCGGCCTGCAATTTCAGACCAATGTCGTTTACGGTCGTTCCTTGCTGAGCGTGTAGCTTCGCGGTGAAGGTTGTGGTAATCAGGTGAATTACGGAGTCTCACGTCGCTGGTCTTAGCGCAGCGTTTAAGGTTTTTTTGCAGAAATCCAATCTTTCCTGCGCCACTTTATTTTGCCTAGCTGTTCAAGGGAAGCGCTGTCGAAGGATACTTTTAGCCCTGTTCGTCGCTTATGCACGCTTTGTCCTCGTCGAGCACAGTTAGTCTGGACGAGAGCTTGAACGTTGTCCGGGATTGTTAGCTTAGAAGTAGCTACTCTGTAGTGAGCTCAAGAATTTAGCCGTATTGAAAGGCGAAACTTGACACGAGCGCGTACCAGTGTCTGGTCCATGCCGTTGGCGTTTCCCGTTGCGCCGTCCGGGAATGCCTGACAGTTCTCGACCGATGATGCCCAAGGAGAGCGCACCGAGACGCTGTCGATTTGGTGTGCTGTCCTACTATCGTTGGAATACCAGGTCAACAGGTGTCCTTTTGGATGCTGGAATCGGATATTGGTGACGACTAATCAATTGAAGTCTGCAGACGTGACCAGGTGGCCACCACTCTCGTATTGCACACCGAGGCCAAATATCCCCAGTACATGTTTGGTATGCTCGTCTACTGGTCCCGTGCGGACCAGTCTCCTGCAATCGACAGGATATCGGGCCTGAGAGCCCGGTTGATTGAATTCCGAAGTTCGCTGCAGGATACATCTCCAGCGATTGGTTCAGCATGTAGCGCTGGGGCGTAGACTGCAGTCAGGATCACGTTAAATGAAATGCTTCTGAACCGTGCCACAACAATTCTTGGAGCTCAGGGCATTGTGAGTTCGACTGTTCCTTGAGGTCGCAACTCCATGAAGCCCACTGTGGTACATCCAGTAGATGCGTCTGTTTGTGAAACTTGAATATGCCAGCTGCCAGTGTTTGGTAGGCATACTTCGGATAGACAGGCTACGTCAATTCGGTAGTCGTAGAGTGTGCGCAGGGTAATGCGCTGGCTACCTGCATCTAAGAGAGTCTTCACGTTCCAACAGGCTACGTGGACTCGTGACCTTGTGTTGAGGTTTAGGTTCCCAGCTTTTGTTTGGGTCATCTCGGCCACTGCAGAAGCACAGGGTGCGTCGCTTACCGGGCGCGCCGTAGCGTGACCAGAGCTAATTGTAGAAACAAAATATATGAAGATACTTGGGAACGGTGTACAAATTGGCGTCGCCAGCATCACTCGGCATTTTGTACGCGTTAACTGCTCTAGCCCGTGCACAGCCAAGCGCTACCTGTCGGACAATAGGAATTTTTCGTGTTAGGAGCCGGTGGCCGATCGATCAGTGCGTACACCTATTGGATGGCAGTCAGCCAGTTGATGACGCCCAACGCGTCCAACGTGATCTTGGTGCATGATTGTCGATGACTCTTTATGAGCTTGTTTGCCACTCGATAAAGGTGACCAAAACCTAGAGCTCTATGCAACGCTGTTGATTCGATGGATTTCCTTGGTAGCCGTTGGACCCGACAGATCTTGTTCGCCTATGCAGGAGTGCCCGTCTTCGTATACTGGGCATCGTCTCACTGAGGTTTTTAGGTCTTGGTTGCCCTCCACATGGTTTGATCCGCCTGTTGAGCAGTTTACCAGGGTGTGACTAGTAATGCATGTCTGAGCTTCGTGGAGCCACAGGTTAGAGTTGGGTGGATGATAGAGACCGAAGAAGTGGAAAATACCCAAAGGAGCATGGCAGTCTACCAGCTCAGAGGCGCTGCTCTTCTCATGTACCCTATACACCCCATGATTTACTGAATACTGAACCCGAATTCAAATTTAGCACAGATTGATGCAACCCTGTTCACTTTGACACATATAATTTAAGTTTTTCACTGCTTAGAATATTCCTAATTACGGTTGCGCCGCATAAAAGTTGCGGCCTTATAAGTTGTCTTTGTTCATCCATAAAGAGAAAAAAATCACTGACGTAGGCAGTTTTCGTGTGTTGGTGGCAATCTGTGTTTTCTTGTGGTGACCGTTTGTTCTTTAGCACCAAACACATGCTTCAGTCACTGTTTAGCAATCAGGCCTCATCATGCCTTTCGCTCTGTCAACGCTTACAAATCGGGTGACTGTTTTCCTCCAACATTCAGCAGACATAGATTACGTCTTCTTGACTTCGTTGCTTCCATTTATGTGTCGGGAATTTCGAGTTCCTTCTTCAAGGCACTACTTGTGCGTTCTGTATCGTTCACGTAATAGCACTCACTATTCATTTTTTGATATCTTGTCTGCGCTAATGAATAAAGCAAAGAGCGAAGGCTCGACCGTTGGGCGAAATACCTCAAGGAGCAATTTAGCTGGCCTCGCGCTAATGTAGGCACTCCGACGTAAACAACTTCGATTCCTTAGGGAGTATCATTGAGTCCTTATCGAAAGTGGGGGTGGAGTCATGTATTCGATTAATGGAGCGAGGAAAGCCGCCCGATCCCGACGAACTTCCCCCAGCTCTTTTCAAAGTGGGTGATGGTGCGTTGATAAAATCACTCACCACCCTACTCCGTGACATTTGGAACGCGGAGCGTATTCCGTTATTATGGGGTGAGTCATTGGTCGTACCCCCTTCAAAAAAGGAATACGCAATGACTGTAGTAACCATCGTGGTATCAGCCTAATTCCCATAATCACCAAATTATTGGCCTCGACTTTGCTGCGCCATTTTACACCGGCTCGCCAGGTGAACGCCCGCAAACAACATGCGGGATTCTGCCCAGGTCGAAGATGCATCGACCAGATTTTTACTCTTCGTCGAGTACCAGAGGTGCGTCACATACACCGTCGACCGACATTAATGGTTTTCCTGGACTTGGAAGGTGCCTTCGATTCAATTGACCGGACGGCGCTATTCAATGCCGATCACCGGAAAGGTATGCCCCAGAAGTTCGTGAATCTACTGAGGTCGTTGTCCTTTCATACTTCTGGGCGCGTGAGGGTTTACGGTGAGCTATCCAGTCCATTCGGAACGACCGGTGGTATTCGACAAGGATGTCCCGTTTCTCCATTTTCCGTTTATTTTCGTCATGGACGAGATAATGGAGAATGCCTTGGGAGATCTCCAGGATGTGGACATCGAGCTGGCAAATGGTGGGAAGCTATGTGACCTAGATTACGCGAAGGACGTTTTCCGCTTGTTCGAATGCATAGGAAATGCGCAACGTGCACCAGGTAGGCTTGCGAGAGCTGCAGCTCTGTTCGGCATGGGCTTTGCACCATCAAAATGTAAAGTTATGCTGCAAGACTAGACGTTGACGATTCCGAGCTTGATGCTCGATGAGGAGGAAGCAACAATTTTTTTACCGCTTTAGTTATCTCGGCAGCAATGTGACGACGGATGGGAGCACTGTAGTAGAGGTGAACACGCGTATATCCAAAGCTCGAGTGGCATATGCTGGACTGAAACACTTGTGGCGGTGACCTGATATTTCACTGAAGTTGGGAGGTCGTGTTTATTTTGCCGCAGTGCGTTCAGTTTTGTTGTATAGTTGCAAGACTTGGGGTCTGTTTACGGAAGATATTCGTCGCTTTGAAGTTTCTGACCACCGATATTTGCGTAGTGTCGCCAAGATTGAGTGGAATGTCCGGGTGAACAAGGCTAAGGTCAGAAATCGAGTATTTGGCTCCAGTTCAAGGAGTTTTCTGTCACAGCGTATCCAGCTTAGTGGACTCCGTTGGTTGGGGCACGTGTTACTTATGACAGCCACTCGTCTATCATACCGTGCTCTTTGTCCGTTTCTCCTCATGAGTGGAAGAAACCACGCGGAGGTCATCAGGTGACGTGGGAATGAGAGGAATGAGAAAATGTACAGCGAACTTATAAAGAGTAGATGCCACGTGCCTTTGTGGTTGGGGTCCAAAAGATCCGTCAACCAGTTGGCTGGAGACACTGAAGGATATGGCAGTGAACCGTGGACAGTGGCGATCGTGTTTTCACTTTGTGTTGAATCAGAATGAATGATCAATGTGCGTTTGTACAGTTAGACTGTGTATTGGCTACTAGGGCATTCTTTCGTTCCCCCACCCATGTAGGTCCACTCCGTTTCCCACTTGTATATTCATGCTTTCTAATTCAGTTTGCAAGATGGTGAGAAAGGCAGTGATCATTGGGACTTGCCCAGCTGTTCAGCGTTGTAGGATGGTTATGATGAATGAAGGATTGCAAACATCAGCTTTAGGGGACTTTATCAAAAATGGCGTTCAATCACTTCTCGGACGCAGCTAACTTATGTCGGGATGAGAAAGATTTTGCACCGCGCATCAGCCCTTAGCAACTGACCACCTTCCTCGCCCTAGTCCTTGATCGTGGAAGTGCCCATAAACACACCATCGATCTTTTAATAACCCTTTACCCTCTTCTGTCCTCCATTTTACGTTCATTCTGTCCTCGTAGTCCCATCACTGGCTGTTACTACGTTTCCCCTCTACTGATTTTCCTGACATCTCGTTATACTTTCAGGCCCTAAGCATCTGGTGGCTGGTACGGGTTTCGGGAATTCTTGGCGTAGTTGTGCTTTCTCATCTGATCCCACCTCAGCACTGCGTGTAATAGAGGTTGTCTTTCTGTCTGTACCCATTTCCTTTTTTCCTTTGCTAAAAAAATTATAGCTTACCTGAATGGTTTACATGCGCATGTTCAGACACCGATAGCCTCAAAGGAAAAGCGTTCCGCAAGTGGCGATCATCCCGAAATTCCTTCTCCCATCACTGATATGTGCGACTATCAAACAAATGTTCGGTGGTCGGACCAAGGATAACTTCAGTAAATGAAAAGTGAACAAGTTAACCTCTCACCCATCTGCAAGCTGTTTATTTGGTGTTTTGCAATGACAGTTTGTTGTAGCTCTTTTCTTCCATTCTTTCCTCTCACCATCCGATGTGTACCCATTAGAACCTTCACGAAAAGCCGAAGTGTCTAACAGTCTTCACACCCGCACCCCATTTTCCCCCTCAAGCGCTCATTTGGCAGTACTCTGGCTATACAAATGCAGACATCCTGATCCCAACGGTATTTCCATCTATCGACCCCATTTCAAGTTAGCCACTTCCTTCTGATACTAACACTACTATTTTAAGTTCGCACACTCCAAAAATAGACGATTCTTCCACGTCTATCTACCACAGTCCCATCACACTTATCTGCTACTTCGAAATTCGTGGATTCCTTAAGCGTGAATCAATTTCACTCGCAGTGATCTGTAAAAGACCAATAATATGCATTTATTGCCGCGTATCTGCGGGTGACTTATTGTTTTGCTTGTTCCACATCTAGTATTCAGCAACCTTTTTCCATTCCGATTCTCACCCAATGTCTTTGGACAACCCCGAAGGTTTGATCCGTATCTGTTACAACTTACTCCTAGCGAAACTCCTCAGACTTGGATTTACCATTACTTTCACTTAAACCCTTTCTTGAACAGCTCACTTTCGTCGAACTCTGGCGTTGCTCAAGATTCCGTGCTTCACATCACTATTTCTCTGAATATGATATTTTATCCAGCACCAAAAATCCCATTTGACAGCGATGTCTCTCTCCACTCATCTTTTTCGTACCCGTTTGGTGCCTGTTCCATCTCAAAGTTTAATTCCGTAGCGATCTGGGGAGCTGAAAACGTAGTCACTTTCAATGCCTCTTCGGTGTCTGCTTCCCGTAAGCGCGCACCGTATTTTCCCTGTTTTAATTTTAACATCAGGTATCTTAGTTACCCTCTCGCTTTGGTACTCTTTGGCCTCCATTTTTCTCATTGCTATCTTGCCTCGCTCCATGTTCCTACAATCGGCTCATGCGCCCCAGTAAGATGTCCTACTTGTTACACACCAGTGTTCTTTCACTTAACCACAACCTTCTGAACATGCTTTATCCTCGTTTACTGCAGTCATATTTGGTGATGGAGGCTCCTTATTCTGGAGCTGGAGTGCGCAGTGTTTCCATCGTGCAAGAAGTTAGTTTTTTTATCGCCGTCCTAACTACGCGGTAGAGGTAAACTACATTTTTTGTCAGTGTTGAATATTTCGGTCGATTATTTACCTTATGACAACAAATTGGGCAATATCACACATTCCATTGACCGACCAATCTAGTATTCTTTTTAACTCAGTCGACTCAAATGAAATTGTTCGTTGAGAAACAGTACTAAGAAATATAAAGTAGCCCTCCAAACGTTGCATTGTCGTACCTCATCTGGTCATGACCCACGTCGGTGGGGCTTGTGCCAACACAGTGATTCGATTTTAACCGATTCAAACGTATGTACATTTAGTACGTTGCTCATTGCGATTGCTACCGGTTCGCCTATTTTTTTAAATTGCGTTTGCAGCAGCCAACTAGTTGTTAATTTTTCTTATCAGGTACCTGGAGTCAATTCCCAAATACAATCTCTGGTCTTAGCTTTAGATAGGGGTGATGATTTTCTCCAGATTCCACCCACTTCTCCTACGTACTACCAATCTCTTGAGGCGGTAAAACATCTCACTGGTTCCCGTGTTCCTCAAGGTCTTGTTGAGTCGGTATCCAAATCAAAGAGCCAATCTCATCCAGGTACGTGCCTTCAAACCTCATTCTAGTTACTGTTTATTGTTATTATTTTGCTTTTTGTCTTCCTCCTGGGATCGATCTTCAATTCGGTTTGGTCATCGGGTTACAGCGATCGATTTGACCGACACATGTGTTGATTTCATTGCAACGGTCTTCTTCTTCTTCAAAGTAGCGACTGATGTTGACCAGCTGTTTGTTTTTAACCACCGTTGTCGGTGAAATGTTTCTCGCATGTGGTAGCGATATCAAATCAGCAACCTCACAGTTCTTGAATGCGTTTTCGGAACCGGACTTGCAATGAACTCAGTTGGAATGCTAATATTATTTCAGCGGCTTCATAGATTAAAATAACTGAAGTTAACTTCATGGGTTAGGACGTGCTAATGTGCTTCCTCATCGACTCCCTCGTTGTTCTCTATTGGTCGAGCCCGGGGTTAGATGGAGAAAGTAGCGCAGACGTCAATCTGTGCTGTGCCTGTTCCATGTGGTTGGGGTTTGCGTGATACGATGACTCCAGGAACTATGCCGATTGTAGTGCAAAAGACTCCTTCAGCGTCACCCATATCGGACAGACCACGGACGAGTAGCCAGATAACAGCAACGCTGTGTTGTTCGACGGTGTGGCGAGTTCTTCGCCTGGCATCGAACTCTACATAAAAGCCACGGAAACCCATGAACAGAAACGTAACGTGCGTGAATATTGCCCGTCACTAAAATAGGCCATCGCTTTTTACTGAGCTATCCGGGGTGCGGAAAGATTCACTAGGACGCGTTGAGCATCCTCGACTGGCAAACGGTCATCCAAAATGTGTGTGAACCGCTAGTTCGTTCAGTGGCTCCCAACACACAAACTTTCCGTTACCCGGCAGGTAGCACTTGTTTGTGCACGGGCTAGAGTTGCTGCCTTGAACAAACAACCGAGTGACGATGGGGACGTCACTTCTTACCAAATTCATGGGCAGTTCTTCTATAGACACCGCTCATGTACAGGTGTCGTTCGGGACATCCATGACGTCGATTCATCCTGTCGCAGGAGCTAACCGCATGGAAGCGAAAGTAAGTAGTGCTATCGGTTGGTCAAAATGGTAACCTCAATGCTTGCCTGCGTCGCTCCCTCATACTTGCAACAATGGAGGCCTCGAGACCCATACTTGCATGGCTCACAGATACATCCAGTGGCTACTATGTTATGGAATGTCTAGAATTTATCCAAATAACCACTACATTGAAACAAATGAGGGATAACGGTTTTGTCATCAACCAAGTGTATGAGCAACTAAGGCCCACGGGGTCCACGATTCCCAGATTGTACGGACTTCCTAAGATCCACAAACCTGGAACACCGATTCGTCCCATACTATCAATAATAAATTCATCTTACCACACCGTCGCTCGTTGGTTATCTGAGCTACTTGAACCAATAAGAAGACACATAGCTATGCATAGCCTTAAGGATACATTTGATTTCATAGAACGAATAAAGGATGTCAATATAGAGGTCAAAATAATGTTCTCCTTAGACGTCGAGTCCTTATTCACAAATGTACCATTATCAGAAACCATTGATTTCGTCGTGAATTACATAAAAGAAAACAATGTTAACATCGGTCTACCACTGGAAGGTCTATGGGAGCTCTTGTTTCGTTACACATTCAACATTCAGTTCCTACTTCACGGAACTTTGTACAGACAACGAGATGGTAGGGCTATGGGATCACCATTAGGTCCACTCCTTGCTGACGCATTCCTAGCAAAATTAAAGCGAACTAAGCTGAAGTCCACAATTACCACTTTCAAACATTATTGTCGAAACGTGGATGACATATTCTGTGTAGCTGACGCTGCCTGTAACCTAGATTCCGTGCAAACAGAATTTAACAACGCACACAAAGCATTACGCTTTACAATTGAACGCGAAGTTAACAATCAACTACCATTCCTTGATGTGACCCTTACGAGAACGGAAGATGGTCGGATCCAGCGAAAGGTATACCGAAAACAAACATGGGGCGGTCACTATATCAGTTTTAACAGTTTCGTTAGTATCCAACAGAAGCGAAACTTGGTGAAATGTTTATCCTTCAGAGCGAGGAAAATTTGTTCTGAAGTGAATTTAAAGAACGAGCTGACGCACATAAGAAACATACTACGTGGGAATAGTTATCCGGACCGGTTTATTGAAAGAAATATCATTCGAAGAGTGCCTAAAATCACCGAAGAAACCGTAAAGAAGAAAGACGTGTTTACCAGTTTGCCATTTAAGGGTGATACGGTGAGTGAAATCTTAAACCGACGACTGAGGAGAGAAATTCAAAACACGTTCAATGCTGCCACCGTACGTTGTGTGTTTCGAGGTGCTCCTCTAATCCCAATTCAGAACAAGGATAAACTGCAGATGCTGACCTCATCAATAGTTGTGTATTCTTTCAAATGTGTTTTTGACGCAACGTATGTAGGTCGAACGGCACGACAGCTATCCACTCGGATCAAAGAGCATCACCCACGCTGGTTAAGGCATGAACAGAGTGGATCGGTAAACAGTGCAATCTTAGCATACGTAGTTGACATCGGACATCAGGTGAATCCAAACACGGCTTTCAACGTTGTGTATCATGTCCCTCCAGACGAATGCAAGCGATAGCCGAGGCAATCGGAATCGGGAAGCTGACCCCCGACCTTTGCGCCCTAAAGCGTTTGGTCCAGGCACTTCAACTTCCATGGCCTAGGACCGATCGAGGCCGAATGAATCTGCGGTCGTATCACCCACAGGGCGTAAATTAGATAAATCAATCAAATGACAAGGACAGATTGACTGTTGACAAACCCCTACCCAGTCGTGTTTATTCCATGTCTATCCGCATGATTTTTTGTTTAATGTCTCCCATGTAATTTGTAAACGGCTTGAGAGTGAATTATTGAGAAACAATTTTTTCGCCAAATTTGAGTCCTTTCTTATGAAAATGTATGTCCCGAATCCGTTTATTTTTTTCGCTGCAAGACAGTAACGAGAACCGCTGCACCGAATGCATCGTCAGTGGTCTTTCGCGCTGAACTTAACAGCTTGAAATGCTTATAAACCTCTTTTCTGCTAGCGTTAAATTCATTATTTGATTCATGGTAAATACATGTGTTTAGGATAGATTAGTTCGCCACAGTTCTTGGGAAGGTATATCACGTACACCGAAGCGATTTTGACTTTTGCCAGTCTTAGCCCCTGCTGGTATCAACGGGGCACGCGTTTGTCCACCTGTTTTCCAGTGCCCGGTCTGTTCATAGCGGTTACTCCAATTTTGGCTACTGACAATTGTCTCAGTAGCAAAAACTGGAACTGAACTGAGAGCAAACACGAAGACCGTCTTCGTTGGTACATAAATATGTTCAAAGCAATGGTCGAATATGATAGGAATACTGTATCGAACATACCTAGATCAATTCATTTGTCACAGGCTACCATTCAAGTCTGGTCGGGTTGAGAGTGCAACACTGATTCCGCTGTTTGTTAATTTGTGTATGTATTTTCATTAATATTTATAGACGGATGATAGGATAAGTCGCTATATTTTTTATTATCAGATTTCACGTATCACCGAAAATCCAAAAGTCCAACGCCGCTAGCCAGAATGAAACCGGTGATCTTCGCTTACCAGACAGGTGCTCTTTCAGCTAAGCTGTAGTGGTATGACCAGTCGGGTGCAAATAACTCAATTGAATAGCCAAAGATACACGGAAATTGTTCTGGTCCTTAACACTGGACTAGCCTCGTCGGTCATTTCCTAAGGGGGCGATCAACATATAGCTTAACGTGCTCCAATGGACATTGAGAGATACTGCTAGAATTGGTTATTAGCACGAGGAGCCTGGACCTTATAGATAGTGGAATGATAAGTCGTTGGATTTTGCATCTGTCTGTGTGCCTATCTATCCATCCCGAAGGTCATATTTCTTCCTTATAAAAGTAGTAAAGAGGGAATTTTCGTGGTCGGCAAATTGACCGACCTGTATTACGAAAATGACGTCGCCCTCATGGGTGACGACCAAAGGTACTTTTGAGGTTCTCCGATTAGTCTCAATAAAGAATTAACAGTACCCGGGTTGCGTTGTTCCTCCAAAATGTAAAATGTTGTTGGCTGATTTGGTTGGTCCAACACCAGACCTTATCACTTTTGCCAACATTTTTTATCTGTTGTACGGGGACGTGTCACTTGAATACCGAATGAACTATCATTGCAAATACAAAAGAAATTTTTAGTTTTTGCTAAATCATGTATCTTCGGTGTTGTGATATCCTTCACCATAAGTGCAAACGTAAGTTGGATCAGCTGCTGAGAAACCGGTCCGTTACAAACTGAAGGAAACACAATCAATAGCTCTGGGTTTTGATCATCGTTTTCGTCGCACAATTGCTCGTATTTCGAGCCCATCATCGTGTCAAAAATTGCGAGTTTAGGTATTGCATATTTCGTAGTCGATATAAACTGTTTGATCAAAATATTAACAGACTGTGCGGATTTATATTTTTCATATCATAACCTTCAATTTCACGGTGCTTATTGGTCTGCCATCCATGGAATATATAAAGACATCAAAAGAGAAAATTATGTAGTGTTTAAACGGTTTGTAGTTCTCTGCTTGCTCTTTTCATACTTTCCGAATGACGGTTCTGCTGAGAGATAGCAATGAAAACCGCCGCATCCAGTGCATGGCCAATGGTTCTTTGAACTAAGCTGGTTAAACAACACGGTTTTTGAGGCTTGGATCCTGTTTTCGGTTCGCTCGCGCATGAATATTGGTTTGTTCTAACACTGCCCCTGAATTAAATTATTTTATCGATGATTTTCACATTTGGCGCGTGTATCACACATGCTGTCATGCAGATTTTTTTTCGTGCGGTGTTCACTGAGATGGATGATCACTGAAAGTACCGTATGTGTAGACTGCGGTGTTCAGGATTAGTAGAGAACACAGCACGGAAGAAATCCTTTCATTGGCGCGTGGTTAACCAGATTATAGAGTAAATAAGTTAATGACCTATAGGCAAATGCAAGCAGTGCATGCGACTGAGCGCGGTCTAACAGGGCCGTTCAGGGACAACAAACCAACAAACACCTGCGGCTCAATTCCAAAGTCTAATTGGTTGAAGCAAATCGTCCGTGGTATAGGCGAAGTCATTGTGATGTCCGTGCATGTCTGTGATAGTAATCAGTATCGACTGACCGGTCACTGAATTCACTGGTATGGTAATGACGCAGTCAGTAGATCGATCAATAATAGGACCATGCATAGAACCATGACAGGAATACTTGGGTACCCGAATTTTGCCGTGTGAGCCGTGATAGGTGCTCCAGTTAGTGTCCGTCAGATCTATGAATTTGCTTTCACACTCACAGACATTTTTTTTGCTTGCACTTCTTCCTTGCTACTTCAGAATCATTGTCATTCACGTCCCACAGTTGAGTTTTACCGACGAACATCACCCGGGGCCTCCTCGTTTAGTGCGCGGTTAACAGGCGTTGTATAGATGCACATGCACGACATTTCCACGTTGTTTTCTTGTGCTGAATTTTTTTTTTCGAATGGTGAGTGAGTATGTGGTTCACTAAGTAAGCTGTTGATATCTTCGGACGGTACTGAAAGTGTGCCGATTTTCCCCGTTCGCATTATTCAATATGCATACAATTATCAGACGCAGATCTTATGATGAACTGGGTTGCAGGTGTTTGCATTTATGAATGGAAGAATGAAAAACCACTGTCCCCAGGTTCATCTCGAGGGTAAAGAATGATTTATCCTTTTGTTTTTGATGGTAATCTCGAATAACCGTCTCTGCAGTGCTGTTTTGTTCCACCTCTGACCCACTGTGCAGTGCGATTATTATCCTTTCCCCCTAATCCTCGAGCTGCCATCCAACCATATTTCTGTACCGTTTGGTAATATCACGATCACTACTCGTGTTACTTATTTTTGGCTCAAATTTTAAAGTTTTACCTGTCATGTGTTCGAATAGTCTGTCTCGAATGCCTGGGTCTTGCATTTGTTTGTATGAACCTTTCTTGTACTCAGGTTCGTTCTCTTTGCAAACCAAATAACCCAAAGATGTGTGTGATTCCCATCGGTGCAATAAGCGATCTATTTCTCCTGGGAACCTCTCTCTGTCACAGCGGCAACACATTCACACACGCAAAAACGGACGTACACACAAACAAATTGGATTTAGTCAGCTTCAAAAGTGATTGCTACGCACAAGCGAACTCCAGAGCCGACGAACAGAGTGCATGCCATGTTCATTCACGCATTCGTCATACGAAATTACTACTGTGTTATCTGCACATTTTAAAACGGATGTGGAGTTTTACTGCTAACCTGTTATGCTCATTGAATTTTCTTCATTTTGTATTTTTACTTGGTTTTATTTCAATGCAGACTTTATATTTTGCCTGGTTATTCAGTGATCTCAAAAGTTTTAATTTGCCATTTTATTTGGCAGTGTATAATCGGCTTTGGAATTCGTTTCAAAGTTTACTGTACTATTGTGTACTGATGATGGCAGTTCATCCGGGTGGTATGCTACTCGCTGCTCATTTTTACATTTATATGCTTGTCTCTGCTCCGTCCTCCTGCGCGCACACACAGGTCATCCAGAACACATCTCTCGCGGTTCTGCTCCTTCTCCGAAACGCAATCGTTCCATCGCTGCAGATGGACGACCACCAGCTTCGTTTACTGCTCAACCGCAACCACCGCATGATCTGTCTGTGATTTGCAGTGTGATCAAATACTTTCTACGTAGTCTGCCCGAACCGGTTCTCACCACCAATCTGGGCACAGTGATGGAGTCGCTCCCAGCGGACAATCGGACTATGTACGAGGCACTCGCTCGTCTCGTGCATCAGCAGTTGCCACGGTCGCATCGCTATTTGTTAGCTTGGTTGTTACAACACATGGTGCACATTATCGATCGTGCCGGCGAAAATCTGATGACCCAGGCGAATATTATTATTGTTTTGTCTCCGTGTTTGGGTATCAGTCATCGGTTGCTATCGATTTTGTTAGGACCGCCTCCACCGAGTAAGTGGTATGAAGTTACGCAAAGATCTTCGTCTTTGCGTAGACCATTACTGTATTCTAACATTGCTAAAAATTTTAGTTCTGTCATTAGAATGCATGTTGTTCAACAACCATTCTGGCCTGTGTGCTGTTAAGTTGTCACGTTTTATTTCATGCTTATGCATTTGAGCTGTGAATGGGGTACATCCATAACCACAGAGGACCACTACGCTATCAGGAAGAACCGGTGACCATGGGTATTGCAGTCAGCGGTAAGTTTTTGGTGTGGACTATTGTCACACTAATTGATTCTTTGACATATCAACTCTCAGACAGTCCTCTCATGGGTTCTGTACTGCTTGCTTGCACATTATATATATATATATATATATATATATATATATATAAAAATATATATATATATATATATAACTTAGTTGGCCATATTCGCCAAGTCACAATGCTAACAGCAGGTTTGTGGTGTTCTAGAGCGGATATCCTACCACACCTTCGAACACTGCCATTGATCGTCCATGATCACTTATTTGGTGAGTCCACCTGATTAATCGCTGGTGCGGCCGATCCCTTAAGCACGACCCTGGGACTCGTACATTGACGTACGTAGAAAATCTGCATCACGTCATGTTCGATGTCTGTTTCTCTGTTAAATGTATGTCGTTGTACCTGTGTAACAGCTGAATCCACCACTTCGTATTCAGTTATGCCACTAAGGCAGCGTCGAAAAATGAAATTTCTGTTGGTCGACGGCCTTTTTTTCTTTTGATTCTATTTTTTATAGCTTGCATTTACACTGTTGTTAGTTATCACTATGGCTTCAAAACAAGCTTAGTATTACCTCTCGTTCCTCACAGACGTTCACATCGATTTGAACCGAATCGATCCGAGTCTGCCCCAGACAGATCCAGAACATGCGGGTGTTGATCCTAGCACCTGGCACTGGTTGTTTCCCCATCCTGTGTATCTGCTCCGTCCGTATCGTCCCCCGCTGCGACCGGGGCCTGACTTGGAATTGCCCGAAACCAATGAAGAATTGGAATTGGAATTACACAAACAGGAATCGCTACTGTATCATTTACATGAAGAGATTGGTCGAGGAGACACAAGTGCGGAAAAAGAGGCATTTCTTTGGGAGGTGTGTGATACGCCCACCTGTTAGTGGTAACTCGTATTGATATTAGCAGACCGCGGTTGTGAACAATCACCAACTGTTGAGGTGTTTTTTTTTTCTCATCCTTTCATGTTCACTCCCTGAACTAGCTCTGTTTTCTCCTCAATATACAGTTTTCATACTTTTTCTCACGGACAAAGCGGAATAATGGTGACCGCCACCAATCTATCCATATGATGCTATGGAACCATGTGTATTGCAAGCGCCTCAGAAGGATCGTGTTGTTGTATGCTTATAGGATGCTCCTGGGCCGTATGCTTTCCTGTTGAAGTGCAACGTGGTCACATTATGAGTATAAAGCATATACGACCGTTCAAGTAGTTCATTATCCCATCCGCTCCCCAGAAAGATTACCTGCCTACTTCATGGACATTTTGGTCTGCAGACAATGAACGTTTTATGTATGCCATTGTGTTTCACCGACTATCCTGACTACTACTACTCCTGGTTGATTGACGCTACCGATTCCGTATCTGTTAATCTCTATTGCTACACCAGTCTGCTCTGCATTATTCGATTAGTTGTGCCCATTACTAAGACGTGTTCTGTCCTCAAAATCTGTCGGGAAAATATTCGTAAAACATTCCTGATGATGGTTGTGATAGCGTTTTATTTGTAGGTTTATTGATGTGCTTAATTACATTTAGGGTTTTCTTCGAATTTCGAAAACCAAATACGGAGTTCTGTTTTCACCAGTTCATATTAGTCTGTTAAGCATTGGTGGTAGGTCATATTTCAGAGAATCTAGGATGTATACAAATCGTGTGAAACCTGAAGAGAACTAGCGCGTCCATTCTCTTTACGTTTGCACCGTTCACTCTCACCACAGGTTGTTAGCATACAGACTCCCTATATAAATTTTCCGGTGGTTCCACGCCGCCAGGACTCCAATCGTAACCAGATACTGTATCTCTCGCTCTAAAAGAAGCCTGAACAGTGTGTCCTTTGTATTTTTGTTCGGGTTCTATGCACGTACAAAAAAGATTCACCCGACGGCCGTAACATTCTCGGGACATTTTCATTTTGCGCCAACATTCATGCACAGGTTCAGCGCCTTGTGACGGAGATTCGTCGGAGGAAACAGCTCGTGGACCCGGATGCTATCCGGGCAGAGTTGTCACGTCAACAGGCACAGTTGGATCGGTTACATCGAGCAATCGCTCAGAATTCCACCGAGACGGGAGTCGACTGCACTGCCCTCGCTTCACAAACAGACGGTTCACAGCCGACCAGCGGTACCTCCGGTTCTGATTCTGCACCCACTCATCGGCGGCGGTACGTTTGTGAAGTCGTTTACTCGTATTCTTCAAAGCGGTCGTGTGTGTATGTGGTGTGTGGTAAACGCGTTATCCATTTCTACCTGTCAGTCCATCGTGAAAGCCCACAGCGAATGTTAATTTCGATTGCGCACTTTGATTACTATCCCGATGATTCAGATGTGAAAAGTTCCCACGCCGTACTAGATTGTAATTTGTATTCATATGTGATTTCGAATTCCATAGCGACTGGAGGAGGACACGTAATATTTGACCCACTTCGACATTCATTTTTTCGAGTTTTTCCGGTGGTTTGTCTTTCTCATTTCATTGCAAGGTTTGATATCAATGGAAAAACAAATGTTATTAGCCCCTGCATCGCTGAGTAGGTCATACACAATCTCACTGTGTCAGAAGTAGCTATGAATCAGGCAGCTAATAAGTTCTGTTACTTGGGCCGTTGCTTTTCGCTCCGAAATCAGTCAACGAATGAAATGTCATTGCGTACACAGATCAAGGATTGACCTTTTGTCAAGATCAGTCATTTACAATGTCGATATGAAATCCACTTGTCTATGAAGTACTAAGTGTTTGCCGAAGTAACTGAGTCAGTTCTATATGGCTCACAAACTCGGCTTCTTGCGCTTCTGCAAAGCACACGCAGGTTGTCGGTATTTAGACACCCATGTCCTCGAAGTACTGTTGAGATCTGATGAGATAACCGAATTGGTAGTGCTGTCGTTAGGTGCAGAGTGTCGGGTACGCCAGTGAACCTACTTTTTCAAACACTAAAGCTGTACAAGCTGTGATGTTTAGGGAATAAGTTTCGCATGCGCCGGGGTAGACTTTCTTGGTATACACTGTTCATTCGGTGGATCGATGTTGAATAGGGATAATAGTAGGCTATCTCTAACACAATAGTAAGGCTTAGAAAGCCAAACCAATGAATTTAGCTGTGGGAGGTGTGTCAGGATTCTCGGTAGGGTCCACACGATCTACTTATTCAGTTAGTGGAGATATTAGGGGATTTGTCGGTACGTCGGTACCAGTGTTCCTTCTTATCGTATGCTTACGCACGAGAGCACCGGAAGGGGCCTATACCCCATAGCCACAAGGGCCCACTGCATTATTAGTGTTAACCGGCAACCAGAACCTGAGACTTAGAGTAGAGAACTACGTAAGTTCCTAATAGGTCAGGTATGGTAACGATCCGGACGGCAGTGGGTGACTGTCTATCACAAGAGTAATCGGTGATGGCGGGGATTCGAATCTCTGGCTTCTGAGGTGGTAACGAAACACTAAACCACTCGACCACCACCGGTCAAATTCCTTATACTATCACGTGCTGTTCCCAACTGTTTCCATACTATCAGTCATTTGCTTTCCGGTCATAACTGCCTCACTCATTCAACGGGTAATGTTCCCTCAGTATTAACTGAATTGAGTTGCGATGGACACCAGAATCACAGTCCTTCATTGTATCATTTGGGAGAACGGATATCCGTAACCCCATGACGTTTACTGACGAGTCTCGTGAAATTTAGTTGGCACGTTTGCATCTGGGCCACACCTACCATGATCCCCCTCAGTCAGCGCCAGTAATATTTGGCATTTGTTTACGGTCGTCACTGCATGTCATTATCAGTCCAGCATATGTCATTTTCAATTTCATGAAGTTTGTCTGAAGTCTCGTACGCAGTGTTTTTGGTGAGAGTCCTTTAACGGATGTAAAGGTGATTCTTTTATGAGTTGTCGATATTCATGACTTTCACAATTGTTTTCCACATGCATGCTCGTGGATGCAGTAGAACCACACGCCTCATAGTCTAAGGGGTACAATGCACTTTTTGGAGTGACCAGGAATCATGATTCTGAGACTAGAGATGGAGGAACCACTTAAGTGGCGATGGGCCGGACGATAGTAGATCCCCGTGGTGGTGGTGGTCGACAACGACGAAATTTGAATCTCACCCCAGAAATGATCAATGGTCATACCACTTGACCCCATCATCAGTCTCCCAAGCATCAATGAACGCGGGATAGTTATTATTCGAATGCCGCGTAATGGCAAAATGCGTTCTGCTTTGTCCTTCACCTCATTGTTGCTCTCTGCTTTCAGCCTTGTGGGATCTGCTAAATCCCGTACTGAACCAGTATCTTTGTATTCAGACGAGCTATGGGAGGTTCAGCGCCAAGTGACTATGCTGAAGCGACGTCTAAAACAACAAGAAAAGTTGGCTGGCAGTTCTCATTTTACCAGTGGACCGGTAGGAACCACCGTCATCCCGAAAGCCGCCGTGGGTCCTGATGTGGTTGTAAAACCGGTTGGTGGTGTCCCGTTGGTCATTCCCACCCTATCCGAACTGGATGAAGAAGAGGTGTTAAATCTCACACTTCGGTGAGCGAATCGGAATTCCATTGTAATCGCCATTTTTGCGCAACGACTGCTCGTATGTATTTCTTTCTCTTCGCCTCTCCGTTCTACTCTTTCTGTGTGTGTGTGTGTGTGTGTGTGTGTGTGTGTGTGTGTGTAATTGCGAACGAGTGAGCGAATGAATGCTAAGGAGAGAATGGAGATCTCTGACAGCTACTTGCATGGCGGGGATAGTGAAGGGTACCACATGCAGTCATACGTGATGCAGACTCTCGTCGGCCATTTTTAACTAGCTTGACTGAATAGAATAGGATGTGATTACAGAATGGTAACGATTGACAGTGCGCTGCCATATCGTTCATTTTCCGAACCACTCATTCATATTCTAATCGGGAAGAGTGAAGCTTTTTCTTCGAACTTTCTGATTTATGGGGGAGTGTGGACATTCAGTTGTAGTACTGCAATATGCGGTGAACAATATTTCGACTGGGTAACTCTTCACGAACATATTTTAGACAACCGTGACGAAACACGATTTTTTTCATATGCATATTGCCCAGAATTTTTTCATTGATCTCTGGTAGAATGAGACAGGATATTTCAAAGTTCTGCCATTCTTGGAGAACGAAGATTTAGATAACCCCGTCCAAAAAGTTTTTGGACGTACACGACAAGGATAGCTCTGCGCTTGCAAGCCAGGACTCATTTATATTTGTATGATGAACTTTTGCAAACAGTATGCCAGTATTGCAGCCATTGGATTCAAAAATAGAACGCAAAAAATAAGCAAGGTGTTACAAATAACAAATATTTGGTCAAATATCAGTCGATAGGTTTTCATCGAAGCGTGCTTCAATAGCAGAGAGCAAAGGAAAACTGTTATTAAGTTTTGTAAGTAACTCGACTTTCATTTTCTCCCCATTGATTGAAACCCCAGCAAGGTAGGTTATGGAAGAGTTTTTAGTACAGATTAATTCTCGACGAAAGATGACGGAATCTAGAGCGGGTGGATGAATGGGAGCGAAAAAAGGACAAATTCGTGTGCAACGGATGGATAGGGCCATGGAGTATCTTATGAACTAGGTTCAAGCAAGACTCAATATGCTGATCAATATGTTCAGTCAAAAGAGTATCAACAGAGATAGGTGAAACGCGACTTGTAATTATCAAACTACGGTGCGGACCTTCAAGGCCCTGTATCAGAAGCCGGGAAAATTAGCAAGGCAATAATAAAGCAGAATAGGAAGAGCACAGTGAAACACGAGCTTGAAAATAAATGACTGCGGTGTCCGAACCTGTCTGAGTTTTCCTAGTTGGAAAGAAAGACGTCGTAATTTTCCAGTACAATTTTGAATGTTAGTTGTGCATCGTAAATTGTAATCAAAGTTAACTCCCAGGTACTTTATAGAACTCACTCTAGTTTGGTATTTAGAATTAAAGAAAACAGAATCTGTGGGGAAATGAGAACAAGCATTACTAAGAACCCATTTAAGGCATTTGGGAGGATTCAACTTTGAACCAGATTGGATGGAACAATGTTCTATTTGCGTTAGATTTTTACTGAAAATTCTGAAGTCGGATGATTAGGAAGTAATCTGACAAAGAACAACACCGTCGGCATATTTAAGTGCCTCAGTCGGAGAAGGAACTAGTAGGTCGCTGATATAAGTGAAAAATACGAAGGGAGACAACACAGCACCCAGGAGTACTCTAGAATTGTTGACATAGGGTTTGGAACACGTGTGCCCTACCTTCATTTTCTGAATTCTGTTGTGAATACGGTTAGAGAGACAGGCAAGAATTTGTGAGGGACAGTTGGAAGCTGCGTGCTTCTGTCAAAGAAGAGAACGGGGTACTGAATAAAAGGCTGAAGAACAGTCGAAAAACAGTGGACAGATCGGGCGGAACTACCTGGGGATTTAATAGTGAAGTGGACCAGGGAAGCAACAGCATCGAGAGTGGGTACTTTATGTTTGTAGGCAAACTGACAAGCGTCCGGAGGTACATTGAGGTGGGTTTGAAAACTACGGAGTACAGCTTTCTTAATAGTTCTTAATGTTGCCAGTATGAGAGCTCTCTCGGACGAAACCGCTTTTCTGTACCGTTTGTGTTGGGGCTCTTGAGAACGGGGACAATGGTGACTGGTCGTCAGAATCAGGGATTGAACAATTTGATAGGGAAGAAGTTTCCTTTGGATATATCACTTCAGGCATTTACATACGTATTACTGGGTAAACGAGAGTATACGTGCAGCTATAGACAACAGTGAGTGTGCAAAAAAACCTGGTAACTTGACAACATGCTCAAACTTAATGAACCTTGTCCGTTGTGTCATGTCGAAAAGAAATCTCTTCGTGTTACAAGCTTTTTCGTGAATTGATGGGCGTATCCTATTTTTGATAGGAATTCATTCAACAAAATTGTCATGGGTTCCGCAACCTGGTCTGTTGTCCCACGCCCAAACACTGCAGAAGAAAGGACATCCAGATCTGCAGAAGACGAAGCTTGAGACTTTAGGAGAAAATAAATAAATAAAATAAGTAGTTCAGTCACTCGGAAGAGTGAACCGGTGAAAACCATGAGAAACGCAGTGCCGTTGGGTGCCTTCTGTAGAGAGATGTTACTGGGCTAATAGTTCCGAAGGTGAAATCTTACCTGATTCCTTCCTGTGAAGAATCCATGAGCAGTGTGTGCATACGCTTTCGACCTCAGAAGAAGTTAGTTGTGGCCGTTTGTAGAAATAAGTGATTTTCATCTAAGAGAGAATCATTGAAGGTAGTTAGTGATTACTTTGTCCAACACGGAATCTGCTTTCGTGAAGGAGTTACCGATATCCTTTAAACCAAAAGATAGTAGTGTGTGTGTGTTGTAAGTTACAAGTATTTCTAGACAGCCTGACGGACTGCGTAACAATGTTCGGTATACGTTTTGCACCTTCAAAGCGCAATATACTGTTGCAGGATTAGGTTTGTCCAGCATCAAAACTTCCAGTATCTGGGGCGACTATAGACCAGTAAGACAAGTTCCGTTATATGGGGAGCTGCATTTCACCTGCAGGTCCGATATCGGATAAGATGTCTTTGCGTATACAGAAGGCTCGTTTGACATTAGCTAATTTGAGTCATTTGTGGCGTCAACATGACATCCGTTCATCTATCAAGGGTCGAGTGTATGCTGCAGCCGTGAGGTCCGTGCTTCTATATAGTCTAGAAACGTGGCCACTACGGGTGGAGGATATACGAAGATTGTCGGTATTTGTATACCGATTTTTTCGTAGTATTGCTCGAATCTGGTGGGAACACCGTATAAGCAATGCTGAGGTTCAGCAGAGTCCTAGGCCCACGAACTAAGTCGTTAGATGAAGCACTAAAAGTCACTGGGCTAGGATGGTTTGAACATTTGTTGCGGATTTCCTCTTACAGGATTCTTCGGCGCGCCATGTCGGCTTAGACGGGTACCGGTTGGAAAATGAGTAAGGGTGGTCAGTCTATGACACTGAAGAAATGTATATAAAACCTAACCTGTGGACTTGTTCATGTAGGACGTGTTGGACTTCCTGGGTGAGATCCAAGAGACCCTCCCACTCAGTGGTTATATACGTTAGAGGAAATGGCTAGGTGTCGTGATCGGTGGCGCTCTTGTATTCACAAACTTTCATAATCAATTTGATACCAATATTTACAGTTTTTTATTGCTTCTTCAATATTCCTGTCATTTCTTATTGTTTCCGATTGAGGCTGTTACTAGGAGATAACAACCAAGGCCACCTTACACAGTATATGGTTAATGGCTGTTTGAACTGAACAGAACGGAGTAGTGGGCATGTGCTAGCATGATCAGAATCACCAGCAATAACATGTAAATTTTCATCCGTAAGAGGAATTGGTAATGGTATAAGCGCATCGTGAAAACAATTGATATCTGACTGTGAGCAAAGGGAGGCTATATATGTGTATGTTATAATTGTTCTTCAAAAACCCATCACGACGAGACTGCACCTTGACGTGGTGTAGTGGCTTGCGCGTCTCTATGACCCAAAGAGCTATACAGGGTGGCTTCTTTAAGCCGGAGATGCAATCATACCTGACAGGTCAATGGGTAGAGGTCAGACTAAGTCCAGTCTCCTGGTCCTCCAGGTTGGGGGTTGATTTGAGCTGACAACTCAGTGGGCAAAAGCAGTGGAAAAATAATTGATCCAAGCAAATGGGCTTCCACCAAGCCATCCCGCTGCCTTGCGGATAGGTTCTTGTTAGAACTAAAGGCTTTGGGTGAGGACCCTAATCGTTCTCCTGCTTTGTGGCTGGACACCCTAGCAGTACCCGTCCAACATCTCCCATGAACTGCACGAATACAAAGAATTCCATACTGCATCGGTCGTCGCGCAGGCTAATTAGGACCGCGCTGCCCATTCCATCGAACGGGGTGGGTAGTGTTAAGTAGGCTACTGCTCAGAGTTCCCTCTCTTTTAATCAACCTTTGTCTTCTGTCCCTAACCACCCCTGTTTGCCCCATCTATCCACCCACAATGCTCCCACTGATGACACGGTTGATACTCGCAAAGATTCACTGTAAAGTAGTGTCGGGAATAATCCTCTGTCTGGTAAGTCACATTTTCTCAAGCCCCGTCAGCCTCTTAATCTCGGCTCCTTCAACGTGCGTACACTCATGCAGGCCGGTCAGCAGGCGTGCCTAGCCCTCACAATAGATTCTCTGAAGATCGATGTCTGCGGCTTAAGTGAAACGCGTATACAGGATTCGAGCAGTGTAATTCAACTAACTGCTCCTGGCATCTCATCGGGGTATATTCTGCGCACTTCAGGAGACGAAGTATCTCGAGCTGCGGGTCAACGTGGTGTAGGAATAGTCTTGACTGACAAAGCTGAGGCTACCCTTTTAGACTGGATTCCCGTTAACAGTCGTTTATGTGCTGTGAGACTCCAAGGGTCAGTTGCCGTTCGAAGGGATAGTTGTGTTAAGTGCAATTTGTTTGTGTTCTCGGCGTACGCCCCAACGGACTGCAGCTCAGACTTGCAGAAAGATGAGTTCTATGATGGACTCGGCACCCTCGTTCGCAGCAGTAAAGGTTCTGACATTGTAGTGCTAGCTGGTGACTTCAATGCACAAGATGGGAAACTTAGTTCGTCAGAAGCCTGTTTAGATGGGCGTTGTGCTTTACCCGCTGAGCGCACAGATAACGAGGATAGGCTTCTTCAGTTTTGTGCAGACAATCGATTGTTCTTGTCTAGCACCAATTTCCGAGACAGCTCGCGTCGCAAAGCGACATGGCGCTCAAACTCTACAGGTACTTTGAGTCAAGTTGATCATATTGCCGTAAGCTATTGGTGGCGAAGTTCTGTTCAGAACTGTAGATCTTACTGGTCCACGTAAGTGGAGTCGGACCATGCATTAGTTTTAATGCGATTATCTCTCCAGTTCCATGGTTATCTTCGCAAACCGGATTAGCCGTGCAACGTTTGTGTGATTTAGAAGTACGCACCCGTTATGAGCAGAAGTTAGCACATGAGCTAGGATCTATGACGAACAGTAATGTTGATGAGCATTGGGCTCATTATCAAACAGGCGATACACTTTGCAGCAGGTTTTGCCTGTGATCCTAGATCAGTTGTCTATCAAAAACACTGGATTTCGCAAGAGTCGTTGAGTATAGTGGAGCAAAAGCGTCAGCTTTCGAACCATAAGGAGACGAATAAGATGCGGAGAAATCTACAAAGACAAGTTACGAAAAGCCTCAGGAATGATCGCGAAAATTGGCGGGTGAAGGTAGCCGAAGAAATGGAAAGAGCAGCTGCTTCAGGTAACAGTTAAAGACTGTTCAGACTTATTCGTGACACCGGTGGACGGCGCATCCAGGTCAGTGAAACGATTTGCGATAGAAATGGAGAACCCATCCATGTCAAACAGCAAAGGCTTGACCGTTGGACCGAATACTTCAAGGAACAGTTTAGCTGGCCGCACGCTAGTGTAGTTACTCCCGTGTCAACAACTGTGACTCCTTGGGTGGTATCACTTGAACCTCCTTCGGAAGTAGAAGTAGAGTCATGCATTCGATCACTAAAGCGAGGGAAAGCGGCAGGTCCCGACGAACTTCCTCATTTCTTTTCAAACTGGGTGGAGATGCTTCGATAAAATCACTTGCCGACTTGCTTCGTGACATTTGGAACGAGGAGCGTATTCCGTTATTATGGGCTGAGTCATTGATTGTTCCCATCTTCAAGAAGGGAATACGCAACGACTGTAGTAACCAACGTGGGATTAGCTTAATTCCGATAGTCAACAAAGTATTAGCCTCAATTCTACTGCACCGTCTTACACCGGCTCGCCAGAGGAATGCCCGCGAACAGCAGGCTGGATTCCGCCCAGGTCGAGGATGCATCGATCAGATTTTTACTCTTCGCCGACTACTTGGAACTCGTCATACGCATCGCCGACCGACAATAATGATTTTCCGAGACTTGAAAGGCGCTTTCGATACAGTTGATCGAGCAGCGCTTTTCAGTGTTCTTCATCGAAAAGGTATGCCCCAGAAGTTCGTGAACCTGCTGAGATCATTGTACTCTCATACTTCTACCCGTGTAAAGGTTTACAGTGAACTATCCAGTTGGTTCGAAACGACCAGTGGTGTTCGACAGGGATGTCCTATGTCTCCGTCCCTGTTCAACTTCGTCATGGACGAAATGATGGAGAGTGCTTTGAAAAATCTTCAGGATGTGGGCGTTGAACTAAGAAATAGTGAAAAGCTATGTGACCTAGATTACGCGGACGACATTGTCACCTTGTTCGAATCCGGGAAACATGCTCAACGTGCACTAGATAGACTCCCAAGAGCTGTAGCTCCATTTGGCATGCGCTTTGCACCTTCAAAGTGTAAGGTGATGTTATAAGACTGGACGTCAACGATTCTGAGCTTGATGCTAGATGGGGAGGTGCTGTCAGTTGCCGACCACTTCACCTACCTCGGCAGTAGTGTGACGACGGATGGGAGCACTGTAGTAGAGGTGAGTACGCGGATATCCAAGGCTCAAGCGGCGTACGCTGGACTGAAGCACTTGTGGCGTCGAGCTGACATTTCACTGAAGTTCAAAGGTCGGGTATACTGTGCCGCGGTGCGTTGTTTGATTGTATGGTTGCGAGACTTGGAGTCTGCGTGCAGAAGGTATTCGTCATCTTGTGGTTTTCCACCACCGAGGCTTGTGAATTATCGTTAAGATCGGGTGGAGTAGCCGAGTAGGCAATGCTGAGGTCAGAAATCGAGTATTGGATATTAATTCGGAGAGCGTTCTGTCACATCGTATCCAACTTAGTAGACTTCGTTGGTTGGGGCACGTGTTACGTATGGCAAACACACGTCTACCGTACCGTGTCCTATTCTCCGTTCCTCCTTAGGAGTGGAAAAAACCACGTGGAGGTCAACAGATGACGTGGCAGCGGGGAATGAAAAAATGTACAGCGGACTTAGGAAAAGTAGGTGCTTCGCGTGTTCGTGGTTGGGGTCCAAAAGATCCGTCTACCAGTTGGCTGGAGACACTGAAGGATGTGGCGGCGAACTTTGAACAGTGGCGATCGTGTTGTCATTTTCTATCGAATCAGAATGACTGATCGATGTGCGTTTTTACAGTTAGACTGTGTATTCCGTGTTTTGGCTACTATGGCGTTCTTTCCTTTTCCCTTCCGTGTAGGTCCACTCCCTTTCCCACTTGTATATTCATGCTTTCTAATTCAACGTGCAAGATGGCGAGAAAGGCAGTGGTCAGTGGGGCTTGCCCTACTGTTTAACGCTGTACGATGATGATAATGATGTTCTTCAAAAGCTAGCGAATCTCGGAAACCTTTCAATAGCTAAACAGTCTATACCGGTGTAAGAGCACTTAAACATAACGATAGACTTTCCCCTCTAGGATGAGTTCACTTAGATTGCCACCCCAGTTTCATATTTCTTCTTGCTCAACAGCCTATCCTGACGGCAGCACTGAAATCTGTCTATGCCTGCTGAAGAACCGTTAACATTCACATTCATCCGGGATTTCTAAATAAAAACTGCACAGGTATGATCATGAATTCGTGTTTTCAGAGTATATATTAGATCCAACATCTTTGAGAACAGTGAGCGAATGTTCACACTGATCACGGAGGGTGTAGATAAGGACTGCTTACCATCCAGCTTGCATACGTTTTTTTGTCTAAATTTGAATGGCATCAGTCAGGCACTTGGGAGTCACACGGTATACACAAAGCATAGCATTTCAGATGTGACATTTCCAGTTGAGAGTATGAACGACGGCTGGGCAGGATTATTGCAAGGAGGATAACAGTAAATTCCAGAGTGACGGCAGGAGAAAAAACGCAGGAAAGGGCGGACTCGTCTCACCTGGGTCGGTGTTATGTGGAGCTTGGAAATGGAAGGAATGATGCCAAATCCTAAATCTGCTCCATGTGCTCTTAATTGCATTCTATTTACCTCGATTGGGCAATGCCTGTGTATACGCAAAAAGTGATGTTTTTTTGTGTATCAACATCTGTGCGTTGATTGGATAGTTGAACGTATACTTCTATGTGCAAGCGACAACTGTCATACGCAACGGTTGCTCGCCGGTGGGTGGTTTGCTGTCGGAGGTTGGTGAACGCGATCGATCCCGCCGATGTTGTCGCAGATTCTTGAAGCAATAGAACCGTAATTTCGTTACGAGGATGTCAAAGGGAGAAGGTGAATTACATCTATCACCAGCGCTGTGTTGTTAAGATCATAGCTTTCACAAGAAGGATTACTTCCACGTGCGTTAACTAGCGTGGATGGCCAAGTGAACACAAAAATAGCCCCAGTGAGGTCACAACAATTTGATTATCACGTCGTTACTGTCTTCAAGTCGTTCCATTATCGTTAACTAAGTACGTTTCCTCGTGAGTCTTATTTCACCTACTCAACGAAGATGGAAATACTAGTTATGACACTGTGTGGATTGGTGTGCGCATCATCGGCGTTCAATTAGTGACTAAAGATTACGTTAGAAAACAAAGTTAAGTGCCCGGGCAACAATAAGCTGATTATAATTAACGTGCGGTTGCTTAGTCACGCCATAGATCCTAAAAAGCGTCTTAATTTTTGTAAGATTGGTCACCTTGTCACGTTGTTTCCTTAGTAAAGGCGATCGTCAGTCCTCTTAGGTACATTACTCGAATGCTCGATACTCTGCGGACACAATAACGATGCTCGCCATGACCTTTGATGAAGACAGAACGATATGGGGCGAAAGTGGCTATTGCGTTTTTGTGGGAGTGTGCAAGAATAATGTTCAAATAGCTACCGTACTTGGTAGTCAAAGTTCAGTTGATTAGTGTGTTGAATGAACAAACAAAATTCAGTCTTGCTACTTGTTAGCGTGACCCAGGAATAGACCGATTCGTCAAGCTTTTGTGCATGGCAGTAACATGTGGTCCGTTGGTTTTAATTCGTAGTTTTTGCTTTCGGGTGTTGGTTATTCCGCTGATCATTTTTGCTTGGCAATGAAGAAGTGATTTTTTTGATAATCGACTGAATTAAACTTTTGGTACCTTTATCTTGTCTACTTCTTCTTGAACAGGAAACTACCGTTGGATGTACCACCTTCAGGTAAGTTGTATAAGTCAACCTTCTTGAAGTTTTTGCGTTTCTTCAGACATTCCTCCGGAATCGACTTTTCCGGTGTCATCCTCAACACCACCATTGTGTTCCCCGTCAACCTGCTCGACGACAACAGCTGTCACAACCACCATCAGCGTTCCATCAACAATAGATGTTGTTCCTCAGCAGGATAATGGACCGAGCGTAGATCGTCCATCTGAACCGGTTACTATTGCCCCGGCCGAAACGGACGGTCCGACTGCTGCGTTGGTCGAAGAAATATCAATGAGTAGCCCTGGGGATTTCCCCGTAGTTTCAGACTCTCCTCCTCTTACTCCCCCTCCTCCTCCTCCTCCGTCATCAGTGCCACCGCAACTGACATCAAAATGCGATCTACAAGAGAAACCAGATTCAGAGGTATGTGGCTTATTGAGATGGGAATGTTTTCGACGTCCCCATCAGGCGCCTATCTGTTGCACTTGTAAGTAGCTCTAAATGCTAGATGTTATTCTCACTCACTTTCCTGTTGTTCTGTATTCAGTTCTACGTAGTTGGACAGGTTTCGGGGACAATACGTTTATGAGTGGTTTATCCAGAAGGAACATTTCAGATTAGCTGGGTCGTACATATATATATATATATATATATATATATATATATATATATATATATATATACAGTAATGGAGATATCATGAGCTATTGAACTACCGAAACCTCAGACTTTTGAATAATGTCCTACAACCGAAATTATATTTAGGCGTAGATTCTCCTGCAATGCAGTCGAATGGTCGCAGACTCATTAAAACTGAAATACGACAGGTAACAATGCAGTTGATTTCTGATGAACAGTACTTCATCGTTTTGCTAGGAACAGATGATGTCTTATTCATTTTACCAGACATCCTCAATAATAACGTTTCAGGCGTAAATGAGTTTACGTTGTTATGTAATGCCCGATGGCGACAAGGACTAACTGTCGTACTGTGTAGAGCTGGCAACCGTTTGGCCAGAAGTCGTAGTTGAGCTACCTGCTGTCAAAATCGACCGATGAGGTTATTACTCCAAACCGTAGCACTCAGGTTTATTGGTTTGTTACATCTGCTACCATCAGTCCGGAAGTACTCAAAACTAATTGACTAAAACACACCAGTCAGTTTATTTTCAAGTCGAACTGTGTGGCCGAATTGTGCTATTAAATAAACGGTAATTTTGAGGGCTGTGTATGCTAAACCGTTTACAGATTATGAATGCTTTTGGGCATTTCTAGAAAGCCGGAGACGTTCTCCGAGCAGATTAGGTCATGTATTTTGGTTAGAATTAAGGTTTTTAGTATCTGTACCTCTATAACACGGCTTTTTTCCCACCGTAATGCAAATGTACCTGAATCACCTCCAATCAAATCTTCATCTTCACAGAGTCGTTCGGTACTTAATTCTCAACTAGTGGCAGAGACCCCATCCGTCCCTCTCAGGGAGATTGGTGTTTCTCCAGCAGTCGAATTAGAGCACCGATTTGATTCACCTGTAACCACTAATTGTGTGTCATCATTGCCAACCGATGCGTCTGTCACATTCGTGGCTGTGTGTCCAGATTCCGTATCACACAAGGCAACTCCAGTTGGGGGACAAACACAAACGGCGAAATCAGAATCTGTTGGACGAAGCTTGCTCTATCAAATTGCCATGTATGAGGCGCGTAAGCTTGAACTGAATGCAATTCAGGCCGATCTGCGTGCTCGCATCCGGTCCGAACAGGCAGAGATTTGCCAGATCCGGGTTAGTCTTTTTCCCTCAAAACTACTTTTTATAACTCTCCGTTGTACCATTGGTCGGATCCTTTTGAAAGGGAAATCCAGTTAGGGACGCACCGATCGAAAGGGACTACGGAAATTGTTTGTCACATCAAAAAATCTTGAACTGTGCATGTATATATATATATATATATATATATATATATATATATATATATATATATATATATATATATATATACCGACGCCCATGCGTTTATTTTTGACGTAAAATTGATTTCTACTGAGTCCACGAATTTCCTGTCTGCCGTTATTTCGCTTGCTTGTTTGTTTACCCTTATCCTTTATGAGTAGCTTCTTGTTAGATCCGAAGTTTATGAGTGATACAGAAGTGCGAAACTTTACACCCTACTGGGTTTTCATATTGTTTCGTTTTTTTACTTCCGCCTTCTAGTAACGTGTACAGTTGTCACCCACTCATAATCTATGTTCTTGGATTCCACCAGTGGAGATCAATCGTTTCGGCACACCACTATAGTCAAACGACTAGCTGATGGTCGTCGTTTGTAGTCATCATGCTTAGGAAAACAGATCAACTTCTGTTTGTGTTTGGAATCCACTTTACCCGTCCGAAAATAAAGTGACTCATGCACAAGGTTTGAGAAACAGGCGGTCGGTAGATTACAGTCCCGCGTGGTGAAAGCTTCATTCGATACCATGTGTACTGCTTTGCAATTGTTCCCTATTCGGTCAGCCGTCTGCATCAGTCGGTAGACAGCAAAATGAGGTCACAACTCCGGTTCGCAACCAAACATGACCTTATTTGATTACCCACTACATTTTTCCGGGTCACGGTTGCTGTTTCTCCGTGGAGGTGTGATTAGTTCCTGCGGTTATGAGTAGCCTCTTTATCAGCTATGCTCATATTGGGACAAAGCGAAGCGCCCAGTCCCAGTCGGACAATTCAAAAGGGCAACGCATATGAAGCCCATTTAATCGACGACTTTTTTCAAACCTACACATATGTGCAATAGAAAGGTCATATTCATTAGAGGACCAACAATCATGGCCCTGAGGGAGCAATATAAGGTTCTTGTTGTCCCAGAATCGGTAGATAGTACAAAAGCGCACGTGTGCGAAGCGTGTATTCAGAATCAGCGAACGACAAGCACGAGCATCAGCACAAGAGAAAGAATGTCGAACCAAAAGTGAACTGTCAATCAATATCAGTTGCACGAAGTAAGCTGCATCTGATTGGTGTAGTAGGACGGTGCCGAACGTGATACAGACAGATATCGGATGCACAAGTATAAGGTGAACGGGACAGGACTGGATCATGGGTAGTTGTTCACGGCGCATGGTAAGCCCCACGCCATCATATGATTGATGTAACCATACGACAGTTCTTACAGATTGGAATCAATAACGCGCTGGACGGCAATCGGCTGCTTATTTTTACGGTGTGATTTAGAACGTTACCTTGATCTTCGGCTTTTCACCAGCGGTATTCTTGTTTCTGCGGGTACTCTGAATGGGTTAATCAAACACTTTAGCTGATTCAAAATACGATGGGTTGATGTTTCCTGTGGCGAATCCAGGTGGTTTTCATTCGTCCAGCTCTTTCGGAAAGTGGCTTCTTATCCTCCGATAGAATCCACGGTAAAATATATCCCTTTTGAATGCAATATTCTCATGTTATTTCCGGACGATGGACTAATCAAGACTTTCCATCCAGGTGTGTCCCCTGTTTTAAGTTTTTTGGGAAAGAGACTGAAAATCGGGAGTTGTTTGACATCAACAAAATGAATTTCTCCTTGAGAGTGCTACTTTATTTTTGTGGCAGTCAAACCTGAGCACCTTTCATAACCGTTTGTCCGGACGGTCCCGCACTTCGTTTTGCTACCTTTGATGGTGCGCGTTGATAGTATCCGTCTAACCGATATTATTGTTTTCATGACCCACGTAATTGACACTGTAGGATCCATGGCATGCTTCTGTGTTCCCATCGTATATTCGACTGTTATGTGGTTCACAGCAAGCAAAAATGTTGGATACGAGAAAAACGTTTTTTCACACAAAGCTGTTATTAATCTGATTGGATTTCTATTGAGACTGGTTTTTGGCACATTGTTTTTGCAACGGAAATCCAACTGCACCACCACTGGTTTAGGACAGTTGAGCGTTTTTTCCATATTTTTATTTACTCATATGAGATGATTGTTTGTTCGGCTCCTGAAATTTATTCGTTTATTATTATATTTTTATCTTCTTTTTGTCTTAGTCGCGTATCGGTCACCTACTGGAGACTGGGGGCAGTCGCGTGCGGCGTCTATATGAATCGGAATTTGCTTCTGTCGCTCGTTATATGAATCCAAACGCTGTCATCAATGTTCCGGGTTCTTTAGACCAGTCTTGCAGATGGCTTGCTCGGTCGTGGACCAGAATCGCTGATCTCTTGAACTCCGATACCGGTGGCCATTTGTCAGACGAACGTGAAGCCTGCCTAATGGACGATGACTCTGATGAATCTAATGAATCGTCATCTGATCTGTCCGGAGATGAGCGAATAAAGCCCCAACTTTTCCCGGATTCGACCGCTATCGATAGTACACGAGAGCGTTTAGGCAGCATGTCGCGAAAAACAGACTCTGTGTCGTACGTGCTTCTGATCGATCAGGATGAAGATGGGTACATAGGTGGAAATCGTCCAAGTGGTGCCGATGATCAGACCGGACCAGAGGATCGATTTATGGATGTCTCTTCCGGCATCAAGCTGGTGGACGGTGAATCGGTACATCACACTGCTACCCAACTGAATGAAACTGAGGATGCCGGTATTGGTGTAAATAATGACGATGATGGGGAAGAAGACGAGGATGATGATGACGACGATGAAGATGAAGAAGACGAGGTAGAACTTGCTCGTACATTATACCAGCTCACTTTGGATAATGCGCGTTTAGTGCAGCTGAATGCCCGGTACCTAGAAGGTATTCAAGCTGAGAGAAACCGATGTGCAGAACTGAAGGTAAGTCCCTACCGTTGACTTTTGTTCACATTATACACACTCAGTTTTACATGCACATGGTAGTTTTCCGGGTTTATAAAGGCAGGGAAAAAAAGACTCACACATTGGAGATTAGCCTCGATAAAGTCACAAATTGTGTGAAAACGTCAGAAGTAAAACAACGGTCATTCCTAGGTTGAAAGATGAACAGATCGAAACCCGTTCCAGTGGATCGAATTGTAGAGAATAGGGAACTAAGTTCTTTCGACATAACGGGTACAAACGGACCGTAAATGTTCTCTATTTCACTGACCCGATCGGTGATACGCGCGTAGATCATCCAGGTGGCTTACTTTGTTCACCTTTTACGGTTATGTGGCTGTAGTGTGTAAGTCATTCCTTCTCGCATGCCCACAGGTGTAGATTCCCTCGGTGTACGCTATCCTCCGAGTCAGGTAATGGTTGGAGGATGGGTCAGGATGGTGATGTCATGACATAACGAACAAGTATGAAATGTCTAACCAATGAAATTGGCATTAACTGACGTGCCTAGGTGCTGCGTTCAGCGGCTCTTTCTTCGTCTTCATAACTTACATCTAATTTTCTTATTTGCATTTTTACTCCTTACTTTTAATCAGCTGCCATTTAGTCGACTATGCTGCGACGTGGCAATTAAAACCGACGCGCAGAAGTGCGAGGTCAGTCATTGAATGAACTGAACTTATAGACCCACAACTCGGATTATGATTCCTTCATATTCGGGATCGACTGAAGACAAATTTCCAGTGCTTAGTTACAAAAAATAGAGGGCTGCTGTCGTCAACGAAACGTTGAATAATAATAATTGATAGTTATTCAAGGAAGGGAATGTTCTGGTCCGTCCAACTAGCTCTAGTGCGGGGATGCTCCTGCTTTCGACCCATTTTGAATGACAGTTTGTATAAGGTTTATGGTGGTCGTTGCTAAATGCTGACCCGCAAATTTATTGATGCACCTGTTATTCACAACCAGCTCCTCTGAGTGGCTATCCTGGTGGCAAACCCAATTGGTTGATTCTGTTCGGATAACAGTTGGTACTTGATTTGTCCCTCGATCTGCTTGTTTGGCTGCAATCTTGTCCTCGATTCAGGACAGGCGGAGACATGCTGGCTGATCACCAAACCATTATGCTGTCTGCTAAACGAATCTGGCCCTCTATTGACGATTTTTTGTCAAATAGACTTCACTTGTTGAGGTTCGGGATCCGGAAGGTGATGGCAGGTTGTTGCATTTAATGGTTATATATATATATATATATATATATATATATATATATATATATATATATAACGTTTGGAAGAAATATTTTGGGAAGTAGTTTTTTGGTAACTATCTGATCACTCTCGCTCGCTCTCCGTCTCTTGTTTCCATGTACACTGCGTTCAGAAAACATGTAAACTCTCCAGGGGGATCTACTTTTCCAATTGACTACTGTAACATTACTTAAAAGGTATTTAATGCTGAATTTTCACAAAAGAGCAGGTGAGAGTTGCGCTGGGCCCACGTTGCTCTTATTGATTTTTGTTCAAACACTGGTTAACCGGTAAATTCATGCATAATTTCATTCAAAGACTAATTTAGTGAAGAAAAATCATTTTTATTTGGTTTCCGGAAATGGAAGTTCTATGGACAATCAATGTGATTTTCAGTAAAAGTGTCAATTATCTGTCCTACTAATCAGTTCGGTTTTGCACTTCAGAGAGGCGAATGTCTTGCTGAAGTAGAAAGAAACACATAATGGCAGCTATTTAATAAAACGCTTGAAATGGAAGTAGAATTACCAAATCTATACCAGTCAGACGAAATCCATATAAGTAAAATAACGAGAACTGTTGTTTCGATGTCTGACATTACGGCTATGTTTTATGTTTATTAGCCTTATAACTCATGATCGAGTGGACCACTTCGGTCTAAATTGAGTATTCTGGATAACATAATTCTCCCATACTCCAGAGGCAGCATAGGGTGGCGATTTTATAATCAACGGAAAGGCTTTTATAGACGATCCTAACTTCTTCTTACGAAAATTCAGTCTGGTTCTGTCCGATGATGTTGACAGAAACTGAAGCAGTTCTCACAGTTTGAGATATTTCGATGACCACTTCATTGATTCTTTTTGAGCCAGCGTAATTACTTTGTGATAACTTGCGGGATTACCGTTATGCAACTCATGGTGTTGTGTGATTCGATGAATCCCTGTCGCTGGGAGTTGTTCTTCTACTGGGTATCAGGTTTCTTTGCTCAGAAATTAATGGAATCAAAAGCTCCGTTTACTGGTGGCTTCGTGCACGATTTTATCTATGACTAATGGACAGAAGGGAAATCTCGTTTATTGGACTTTCGGATGTGGTGATATCACTACAAATAGTCAATGGTGTTTCTGGTCAATACTAGCTTTCCCGCTGATATTCTGAGGACCATTTTCAGGCCAAGATTTCTGTTTCAAAGTGGAGCTAAATGGACTATATCGGATTCTCATCTACTCAGTTGCAAACAAAAGGGAAATCCGTAAACTATAACTATCGCGTTTCCCTGGAGCAGTGTATCGAAGTCCTTGAATGCTTATTCGTGTGACGCGCATCTGAGAAGTTACAAAAGATGTGAGCTAAACGAAAACAGCGCGTTCGGTACAGTGAGGCTACTGTCGTCAGTTGTAAAGGAAAACGTTCCGAGTGCGGATGATGACACCGAGGTCATAATTTTTTAATAACTCCTCATGGTTCACGGTGTGTTGTTTTCTTTTTTTCGGTGGTGAATGAAGTTGGCTCTTCCCAGTTTCGCTTACCGGTATTACTCTGACTATTTTTAGTCGATAATACCCGGCTGAAATCGAGCAATTTTGCTGGCTGTTGTGCTCAACCTCTCATCGTTGAATTTAGTTCCGCGTTGATTCATTCGCCCATTTGGGCTGTGTTTCTTCGTCGACTTCTTGACATCTGATTTCGTTCCTGTGACCCGATTTCTCTTTGTCGTATCTATTGTATCCTCAAACCCTTGCAGCTATCCTAATTGCTTCAGCCAGTTGCACTTCATTTGCCTTGACCGTATATTGTTGTCTATCTCAATTGCGTAAAAGACTGCATGATGGATAGTTGCATCTGTGAACAGCTCTGAAGACTGGTCTACACAAGCTTTTGATCCTGTGTCCTTCTCAAAGTCATTTAAAAGCACTTTAGGTGAGCATAGCACGTTCGGTTAACCAGTGTTTAGGCGTTCAAAGTCACCTCATTCAACCGTATACACACACACACACACACACACACACATTTAGGTCGAGTCGACCGAACACAGTATACATAGTTGCATTTAGCACTTAACAGCGTTTCGTGCACCTTGATTGGTAGAGCAGTCATATGATAGAATGGTTCGTAAATACGGATTTCGTTCTCAGTTTCACATAGGCAGTCTAACGGTTTTCCGACCGACGCGGAAAACTCTAAAGCTAACTACCGGTATCGACAAAGAAGGCCATATTGGAAATGCGGAACTCTTGAGGTGTGCCCAGAATTTCTGAGCAGCTTTCACGTGGACTGTATGCTGATGGGTGTGCTCCTTCGTAGCTCTATGCACAAATTTAGTATTGCGTTTGCAGAGAGTACTCAGACCGCTCTTCAAAAATGACCTCAATCTGAAGAGCCGTTCCTGATGCGTTGCGTTTTCTGTGTAATATAGTATAGAACTGCTCGATTATTAAAAGTAACCAATCGCTACAAACTTTTAGTGAAGTTACACGTTAACCAATTCACTTTCAGCACATTCCATGTCTCGCAACCGAAATGTATAACCTCAGCTGTGCGACTTTCCAACCGATAATTAATATTCACTGTTTTTTTCTGTTGCAGGTACTACTCAAAATGCGCACTATTCGAAGCAGTACTGCATCGTTCCAGGTAAAGGAAACATTTACGTCGGTCGGATGAATTTTTATCGCCCACTCGTCAGATTTCTTTCTCTTGTATCATGAACGCATTTTCTTTGATTTTCTCTTTCATCAGAATAAAACCTGATCATGCTTGATTCAGTTGTCAGATTCTCCTGCTCATTCGGATAGAACTGAAGCAAAGGTGTCTGTACATCCGACTTTGAATACCAGTCGCAAGAAGTGTGAGTTTGTTTGTCAGGCTGTCACTTCATTAAGATGCAACTGACTCTCCGGTTGTTTACACATGGGAAAAACTGCCAAATGATTCACTCGGCTGCACAATGGCAACTGTGACTTATTTACTCACCAAAGGTTTAGACGTTTTGAGATCTGGCCGTGTTCACAAATTTCTGTTAGTAAAACATTCAGACAACCATGCTGATAAAGGTGTGGGGCAGCCGAAACCATCCCGTTTACGAAAGAGAGACCGCGGAATGGAATCAAAGGCAGATGGGTAGTGTAGAGAAGCACATTGCATAGACTTCATTGATTCATCCAAGGATTTGTATATGTGATGGGCTAAGGAAGCGATACCACCCTCAGTGGACCTGTTCGGTTTATGGACAAAATGTAAGGGATCATCAGGATGGTTTATAGAGGAATTCACATGTTTGAGGATGAAACGCTCTGTAAGTTTAAGATCTGAGTTTGATTGATACCAGAATTACAAGGTTTGGGTATATGAACAATAGCGACTGATCTCCAGCAGTCGGGAATAGAAAAAGAGCTCAAAGACTGGTTTAAGAGAGAAGTAAAATAGGAGTTGGCTAGCATGCAGCGAGTCAATGCGTTTAGTTTCTTCCTTTATCAATAAAGAAATGTACCTTACTTTAGAATTATCCCGAACTTTGTAGAAATATTCCTTCCGTCTTCTTAAGAATTTCAACATTGGAGAAGTGGCACGGTCGTTACAGAGAAAGAGGGTTTCTAAGGGGCAGCACATGTGGAAAATTAAATTGACCGTCTCTACGGAAGTTTGATATTGCTACTTAGCGACCAATCGGAAGAAAACCAGGGAGATGCATGAGGAAGAGATTTTTGTAGGAGAAGAATGTTGTCACATGAGAAATTTCGGAGATGGATTTAGATTTGGCTGATTTGCCTGAAAGGGTGAATTGAGGATCTGGGAATACGTCCTAGGCATCAAAAGAAGCAGACAATGGTGACTGGTTGAGACAGGTAAACACAAATTTGAGGAGAATAATTCAGAATGATTGGTGATAATCCTGTCTAAATCAGTTGCCTCTGGTTGGAGAAAGATAAAGGTCAGTTAAGTCAAAGGCAGTGAGGGGTTGAGTTGAAGCATGATTGAAATCGTTTATTATGATGTGCACATTGTCATCTAAAGAATACCGAGGATACAATTCTGTTTGCCACACATCGCTGAAGGAATAAAATTATTCAAAAGAAAATTCTATGAATTATTTTAATGTTGAAGATATTGTAGTTTGATGTACTTCCTTCTTGATTTGCTCGCCCAATGGAAACATCATTGGGAATGACCAACAAATCCTTCTCGAACTCAGTCGAATTGATGCTTAAACCAGGGTAAAGTATACTTGCTCCATTTACCGGGAAATCATGCACAGAATACAAATCGAATCACACTTCTGTTTCACACTGAATCAATGGAGTCGGATTATTGCTCACTCAAATAAATGTGACAGAAACAAACATGTACAGAAGTCCCTGAGTAACTGAACACCACATGTGCGTATACAAATGGAGGTATGAGTTGAGCACAGAACAATTCGAGTGTAAGATCCGGAGCCCACTTGCACATTTACTGATCATATTTAGGGCAAATATATCTGAGTGCAGTTAACTTTTGTTCTGTTCAAAAAAGTCGCATGGTTTGTTATAACGTTGATTCTACTTCCGATGCGACGGACTACAAACAACTCCGAAAACAAAGTGAATGCACGGTGATGGGGTATTTTGTTTGATCAAATCGTGTGATCTGAACCATAATAATATTAAATCAAGACATTTTCAGTTACATAAAAGAACTGGACGAGCATCAACGGCCCCAGTAATGCCGATAACAAATTCCAATAATGTACACCTAAGGGAAATGATGGAGTATTTATGCGACATAGCATCAACGCTCAATCCCACCTTGCGGATCCCTATTGCATATCTCCGGGACCTCATTCTATTATGTGCAGAAAACACGTTTTGATTTTGAAGGACAGCTTTAGAAGCAGATTGGTGGTGTTGCATTGGGTAGCCATCTTGAACCCACATGGGAAGGTGTCTTTTCGGGAATGATTGAGAAAAATGTACATTAGAATATCATCCAGTTTACCCTGTACAGGCATTATGTCGATAATATTTTGATTTTTACCGAAGAAGAACAGCTTACCAAGTTCTCTAATCTAATAAGTACCATATATCCCAACTTATCAGTCACATGTGAAACAGAAAGTAGTAACAGTCTCGCTTTTCTGAATATCCTGATGGCAAGACGTGCAGATGAAACAATCCAAAAGACCATTCATCGTAAACCAACATGGAGTGGATAACACATTCCGTTTTCCAGTTTCTCTTCAGTCACTTGCAAACGAGTTTGGTCAAAATCCTCTTCCATAGAGCACCTAAAATCGGTAGTGTAGACCAATTGCAAAATGAGGAAGAGTTCATAACCCAAACTCTCTGTGTAAATGGATACCGTGATAAGTTCACTGAAATTCACAAAAGAGAAAGGCCTAATACCCTACAAGTCAACAGGGCGAAAAAAACGGCGTACTTTAGTGCTACCGTTTAAAGGTGTTCGTCCATTTAATCGGACTAGTCAAAATCTGAAGTGTGCGCTCAAGCCCGCCTACTTGGCGGCTGAGTAGCAAATTTTGCAAACCATCAAAGGACCAAACCTTCAAGCCCATTCAAACAGTGTCACGAAGCCGAATGCCTCTGACGTCATTTATCAGTTCACCTGCAGCTGCGGTGGCACCCACACAGACAGAACGGATCGGTGTCTCAATCAAAGAATGGGGGAGCATGTACCGAAGTGTCTAGTGCAGTGGATGATTCATCTCCCGCCCGGACAACAAACGACCACGAGAAACCCGACTTCATCGATCGCGAAACACCGTGTGACCTTTCGTCATCAGATTGATCCAGGTGAAGCGATCCAAGTGATTGCACGAAATTCGATACCTAAAGCTCCTCGCTATTTGTGAGGCTGTGGGTACAGAAACTGTTGACCCACAATGTGTGTTCGCCGTGGCGGTAGCCAATAAGATATACCGGACTGTTTCCCAATTTCGTTCGACAGTCTATTCCATTGTGCTACTCTGTGCCCCATTCGAACACGAATCCGCATGTTTCAAGCACGCAGTTTTGTGGATTGCTTTCGTTAGTTAGTTAGGGCAATGCGATTGGACTTGTTGAGACAGAAGCCAAGTTGTTTTTCCATCATCAGTCCCTTTAGGTGCTCCTGAACTCAGTCGACTGGAATCTAAATCCGGGGGCTGAAAAGCTACCTGTTAAGTTTATCCGGAAACCATACACGCAATACTAATCAAATCACATTTCTGTCTCACACTGAACGAATCAATTCATATGATTGCTCACTCAAATTAGTATTCACTACTGGTGATTGAGACAGAAACAAACATGTACTGAAGTGCCTGAGCAACTGAACATCACATGTGCATATACAAATGGAGGAATGAGTTGAGCACAAAACAATTCAAGTAGAAGACCCAAAGCCCACAACTGTACCGGAAGGATCAATCATAAGAATAACAATCGACAGTCGAAAAGGTAATCTGATTCAGGATTCGTTGGTGTCCGCGCACTGTTCCACTACTTGGAATATGCACCCAGCAAATCGAAACCCTCGTGTTCGTTCGATCAGAAGATTATGTGAAACCATTGAAAAAAGGAACGGAAACATTGATCAAAGCCGGAATAGAAGGAAGAACGGAAACGGAAACGGAGCAAACAGCATCGGCATCAAACGGGAAATGGGACGAATCTGAGAATGATGGGATAACTGAGTTGCCTGATGAAAATGCGAAAGCGAATGCCAATGAGGAGACAGAGACGAAGTCGGAATCGGACACGTCGAACTAGATTCCGAGTATTGCTTGACGACGTTGGCACGGAAGACGGTGTGTGCGTGTTTGTGTTCATGGAATTTATTTCCGTCGTTTCTGGAGCCATTGGTGCTAACGCAGTATTGTTGTGACGGAAATTGTCTCGATTTCTTCATTTGATTTCGTTCCCTGATTTCATGAAGTAAAATATTCCATCGTTATGCATTCCTAAATCCACCCTATTTGCTATCAGTTTTCAGTGATATTCTGAATGGTTCGAAGTCTACTGTATGGGGTGTCGATTGGTGTGAACAGAGGCTTAGGTGCACTCAGATACGCAATCCTCAGAATGTCGCTTGGGGTCAGATACTCATAGTCTTCTCCCAAATCTGTTGTTGAATGATGATGTAAGCTTTTAGTTCGAAAATATTGTCATTTGTTCGACAGATTCGGTTTTACTTTCTACACGCAAGTTCAATGAAACTTGTTATGAAGAAACATTCCAGTGAGATATTTTTCGTCTGTAAACTTGTATGGAACAATAAACTTACTCAAAACAAGAACACAAATAACTGTTGCCACAACGTGGTTTCTGCCCCACGTAAATTACTCGTTTTGAAGTCCATTTTTAGACTTCAACGAATAATTTATCGACTGATCTATTTTCTCTCATCAGTTAGCTGTAATTCACCATCTAAAACTTACATGGTCGAATCACTTGCACATTATGTTAACCTTTCGCGTGGTTCACCGCATTGCATTTTTCATCAAGGCTAAAAGGAACGTGAAGAAATATGCGTGATCCACAACTTCCAACTAGTTTGACTGAAAGTTTACGCCACGGACATCATGGAACGTTTAGTGCACTCCTTCAGCTTAAATACAGACTTCCAATGGGGTGAGTCTAATTTGCCATTGGACACAAAAATAGTTTCTACAGTGCAAGAGAAAAGACAGGTTGCCGTCAGGGTACTGGTAAAGCGACTAGCACTACCGAGGATGGACTAATAAATGAAAGAGGACAGTGAAACAACAGTTGTGAGAGATCTATGATGAGAGCCAAATTATTGGTTGGGAAGATAGTGTTCTGGCACTACGTATGTTTCATAGATGATGAATATATCCTCAGTTTCGCTAGTAGGAGAGAATGATCCAAATCCACACCGTGTTTTCCGTTACAGCAGGTGGCCATTGCTGAACCCTCATTTTGCACCTTGCCCACACAGACACTAGTGAAATCTCTGTATCGACCCCACCTTTCGAAAGACATGCTGATAATTTCCTCTTATCATTTGACGACGTAAATTACGATGGATCAAGATTATCACCACTGTGTGTGATCAAACAATCACCTCCTTACATGGTGACGGGCATAGAAAATGCTGAATGAACGCACTCTATTGTGAGCCTCAAAGACCTCGCCCTAGTAAGCGAAACATTCGCATTGGTCAACTTTGGGCCACCGCGCACATTCATGTTGCAGCACAAATGGTATTCTGGCAATACACACTCACACTTTCTGGTGCACGAAACTCTTCCGAGGACTGAGTTCACACGGCTATCCCCAGGACTGTCTCACAGTTGTCCATGTGTTGCTGTCAGCTCAGACAAGAACACGAGTATCGGGCTTCCATTGTGAGTTGCCTAACGATGAGATTCATCTAGTCAGTGATCATATGAAGGAAGATATGACTGCATGATATGAAAAGTGACACTTATATTTACACAACTTAGAAGTCAAAATTTACTATTATTTATCGTTTCATACCTAATTTTCAATGCTGATGATTGTCTTGATATTCTAGTCAGGTTGCTGCTGAGAAATAGGAATCAGTGAACCTCCGTAACCGAGGATCTGTTAAAGGTTGTTACAATGCAATAAGATCCACTATATTCTCTCAAATTCATGAGACAGATGTGAATATGCACGGACGAACCAAGAACAGGCTAACAACAAATACTGCTCCAAAGGATGAAATACTGTCGAGCGAATACTACCTAAATTGTGATTTTACTCGAATTTTCCATGCAAGGCACTTCAAAATTGACGAACATGAAGGGTTCATTTACAATAGGGGTGTTCATATTGGTTGATTTGTGACTGACGGTGTGATGGGAGTACATTGGTACTTTCATGCGTTCGCTCCACCTCAAAGTGAACCATTTTTGAACCTTCCTTAGCAAATCTCGTTATCGGTCATCTTCATTTCAAGAGGACAGTCGAAAGCATTTTTTCGCCGGATGTTAAAATATAACGGCTGTTATCGTTTTCGGAAGCAGTTCAGAAGCATTCAAAAGCACCCTCCAGGGGTGGATCCACTTCCAACACATATCGTGTAAGCGTGTTTCCGCTGAGGATGAAATGAGAGCAAATTCAGTTTGCACCTTTGACGAAAACCCGTCTGGACAACTGACATTATCGCACTTCATCTTCCGTAATACCCCACATACTGAGAAAGGATATACCGCCTATGGAAACTTAGTTTAGGGTTATTGTGGAGCCTAGAGTCATCATTCGACATTAAATATCGACCTATTCCACGAATTTGCTTTTCTATGATCAAATTTTCGCGTACTCTTTCGTAACTGACTTAATTATTTACTTCGAGGCATTTGCTTTATTCTGCCTACTAACAAGCTATTGAGTAGTGAGTTGTGAAATCCGACCTCCCCATGGTGTGTGCACATTCTTCGTCCACACTGCACATACAATTGACGTTAAGTTGGGTCAACACGTGAGCATCTAAATTTATACCTGAAGAGATCGCTGCAGGTACTCTTATTGCAGCTTCAATGCATAAAAACTCCATCAACCGACCATTGATTTCATTATATATATATATATATATATATATATATATATATATATATATATATATATATATATATATATATATATATATATATATATATATATATATATATATATATATATATATATATGTCGGAAAATACCCAATGAACACATTTGGAGAACACAGTTTGGCGAACAAGCTCGTTTTTAGTAATTCATAAATCATGCCATTACATCACAATATATTACGACAAGTCAAAGGGTTGAACCAATTAGATAAGGGGAAGTGATAAAAATTATTAATGAAACGGGGTGGGGGTGGGGGTGGGTGAAAAGAAAACAATTGTATTCCGGGCTTAAATCGAAGCTGAACGTGTATTGTTTTTCTCGCGTGTTTTCAGTTTTCATCTGGTCTATGGCCTATATTAGGATGGAGGGAGGGTCAAGAAAGCTTAAGGGCGCATACAAATTGTTTTTCCCACATAGAGCGGGGTTGTGGAGGTGGATGTTAACGGCCTCAGCTGTGGCTAGTATGCGGCACTTTGACGGTTTTGATTGCCGACCACGAACCTTATGCAGTGCATGGAAGAACTCAGCCACGTTTACCGAGTGATTAGTCTGGGCAAGGTGTGAAACGACAGAGCTAGTGAGTGACTTAACTGCTCCAGTGGTCACCCATCCAGGGTGGTGCTCGCGGATGCGTTCAGACAAAGGCCTGGTCGTGCGGCTGATATACGTTGTTCCACAGGAACAAGTGAATGTATAAGCACAAAGTGAGGCTGCAGAATCAGGCACTTTGTCTTTCAAAGGCCAAAGCACTGCCGGAAGGGATTTGAAAAATCCTGGAGCTTAGCTGCGTAGAACGTTTTGCTGATTACCCCAGACAATCTTCTCTGCACACTCCCTGCCAACGTATCACACTTGAACGGCAAAGAAATGTATATTGGTTTTCTTTGCACCCCAAACTTCCTTGGAGTTTCTACTTTAACTCGCATTATTATCTCAACTAGCCGGTTATGGTAACCTTTTTGGATGAAAGTTGTTCGCACCGTTTGCAGCTCCTCTTCAACGGTGTCCTCCGAACATATTCTTCTTGTTCTGTTTGTGAGGCATCGAATTAGATTCTTTTTATTCTTTAGAGACACAAAGCTGTGGAAATGAATGTACTGCCCATTCCACGTTGCCTTTCTGTGTACGGACCGGCTAACTGAGTCGTTGATGACATTTCCTGTATTATCAATTCATCGGACCACAAAAGCCAACTGTTAGACAGCTGCACCTCAGCTCATACAAAATTACATTTCACAATAGAAACAGAGTCAGACAATACAATCGCCTTCCTTGACTTTCGGATGGGTCGCCTTGAAGACGATACGCGCTAGCGGGGAAAAAGACCGAAGGGAAGCGTCTGAGGTTTCTGGTTCTCCGGAGACCAACTTATTCTAATCTGCAAGTACATATTACTTGACAATTTGGGATTGTTCAGGTGTAGGAGATTCTAGACCAAGTTAAACGAGAAATAACTCTGAAAAAACACGGACTGATTCTAGAAATGGATTTTTCGTCTGTACATGGTTGTTGTTCAGTTATTGAGTGACTAGCAGTTAAAAGTACACCGAGCCCAGTCACAGAGAACAAAGCTCGCTCTACTACGTGTTCCGTAGGACAAATTACCGAACGATAACTATAGCGTACCTCAAATATTGGGAAAACCGACCACATAGCCAAGAAAGTCAAAGAAGACTTCAAACACCCAGACAACGATGGTAGGGAAAAGGTTGAAACAGCGATAGAGGAGCGAGCCAAGTGGTTCACAAAAGAAGTCGTTATTTATGGGAAGCATGTGACCAATCAACGGTCAGAAGAGAAGCAATTGCTTAGCGGAATCTCCACACAAGCTGATTCAGATTTCATCACATCCAAATTGCAGGACCATTACAGTTTACATATGTTATTTTCCGAAAAAGTGGCCTCCTGCAGAATGCTGTGAAAATCGGGTGAATACTGGGTTTTCCACGCCCCTTTCCTTTAAACTGCGATCAAGCATTCCCTCACAGACAGAGTGTATCACATACTCGAGGGCAACGAATACTTGTGTCAACAACGGATCACACAATATCAGTCACAAGAAGTGTGAGTTTGTTTGTCAGGCTGTCACTTCATTGAGATGGAACTGACTCTCCGGTTGTTTATACATGGGAAAAACTGCCAAATGATTCACTCGGCTGCACAATGGCAACTGTGAATTTAACTTATTTACTCACCAAAGGTTTAGACGTTTTGAGATCTGGCCGTGTTCACAAATTTCTGTTAGTAAAACATTCAGACAACCATGCTGATAAAGGTGTGGGGCAGCCGAAACCATCCCGTTTACGAAAGAGAGACCGCGGAATGGAATCAAAGGCAGATGGGTAGTGTAGAGAAGCACATTGCATAGACTTCATTGATTCATCCAAGGATTTGTATATGTGATGGGCTAAGGAAGCGATACCACCCTCAGTGGACCTGTTCGGTTTATGGACAAAATGTAAGGGATCATCAGGATGGTTTATAGAGGAATTCACATGTTTGAGGATGAAACGCTCTGTAAGTTTAAGATCTGAGTTTGATTGATACCAGAATTACAAGGTTTGGGTATATGAACAATAGCGACTGATCTCCAGCAGTCGGGAATAGAAAAAGAGCTCAAAGACTGGTTTAAGAGAGAAGTAAAATAGGAGTTGGCTAGCATGCAGCGAGTCAATGCGTTTAGTTTCTTCCTTTATCAATAAAGAAATGTACCTTACTTTAGAATTATCCCGAACTTCGTAGAAATATTCCTTCCGTCTTCTTAAGAATTTCAACATTGGAGAAGTGGCACGGTCGTTACAGAGAAAGAGGGTTTCTAAGGGGCAGCACATGTGGAAAATTAAATTGACCGTCTCTACGGAAGTTTGATATTGCTACTTAGCGACCAATCGGAAGAAAACCAGGGAGATGCATGAGGAAGAGATTTTTGTAGGAGAAGAATGTTGTCACATGAGAAATTTCGGAGATGGATTTAGATTTGGCTGATTTGCCTGAAAGGGTGAATTGAGGATCTGGGAATACGTCCTAGGCATCAAAAGAAGCAGACAATGGTGACTGGCTGAGACAGGTGCACACAAATTTGAGGAGAATAATTCAGAATGATTGGAGATAATCCTGTCTAAATCAGTTGCCTCTGGTTGGAGAAAGATAAAGGTCAGTTAAGTCAAAGGCAGTGAGGGGTTGAGTTGAAGCATGATTGAAATCGTTTATTATGATGTGCACATTGTCATCTAACAAAGACACAAGAAAAGGGAAAATAATCATCGAAAGCTGAAATAACGTTCTGTGTAAACAAACGGAGCTATGTTTCTACGAAGGCCATACCTAGTCTAGATATGAGGTGATTTTCAATAATCATTCTAACATATTTACAATCACGTGGTTATCTTCGATAACGGTCTCGTGGTGATAATGGATAGTTGGCATGTTTTATGACCAGATCTCGGTTCAGTCTATACTAGATAAATCCTACTTAAGCTATGCTTTTCGAGGCAATTCGGAATTATCGGTTTTTCTAGGTACATTCGCACTAGCGAGAATGACTTTTACGGACCCTCGTGGTTGTTTCATTGCTACGAGGTACGTGGTGAATGGAAACCCACTACGTGCTTCGGCAATAGACACTGATCGTCTGCTACCATTTATTCGGAGATCTAATGCTCCCTTATTCTCGACTCATCACCGCGAAATGCATAAGTGATGGTCAAACTTCAGTTATGCTAACTGCAGCATAAATCCTGACTGCACACCGGATGCACCGAGCACGTGCAATGATTCGAATATCGTTCAGACGTTGTTAAACACTTTTTGTAATTTTCTCTTCCGATGACATTCTCACTTATCCTACCGATGCATAGTGTGCACATGTATCATGGACCTCGAGTATTGATAACCTAATTTCACAGTTTCCACTGCGCTGACACAGTTCATATTTAAGTTTTATGACTTATACCGCACAAGCATTCTGTGTTTACCTTCCTGATTCTGCCATCCCATTGTAACAAGGTCGACAACACGGGGTAGTATACGTGTATTCCAACGGCCAAACAAGTCAAGCCGTGAAACACATACAGTCGTTTATATAGGCCCTTTTCCAGACTGCGCGGCACCAACATTGCTCTTGCGACTGCTTGAGTACTTCGGCCACTTCCTGACCAATTGCTCGTGGCCGATGGCTTGCTTCTATTGGGCGTCATTTCTATTCGATTGGCCCATTTGTCTCAGTTGACGGCTTGATCGGCAGCCCCTCATCTGGGCTAACCTGCTGGTTGTCGGAGGTCCCCATACTTCCCCTCTGGTAGTCCGTATGCCTCCTTTTGTCTGTTTCGGGAAGTCTCCGACATATTCGCAGTTTGTTCTTTTGTCTGTGGCCGTCAGTTGGTTCGTCAGTTCGCCTCGATATTCACGTCGTTCCCTTGCGCCAGCATTCCCCGTTACACTACGACTGTACATTTGCACTGTAGGAGATACTTGCTGAACTTTTCTCCCATGCGTAGAAACTGCCACCGGAGACCCAATCTACCGAAAGTAGCCCCATTGCCACTGTACTACACCGTTAGACCACGCAGTAAGCCAGTGGTGCAAACAAACCTGTTGCCAAATCTATCCGTTCATGTTGACACATGTCACTTCTGTCGTTTTCTAACTGCTACTATTTATAATTTAACATTGATAGCTCCTTTGTATTTTTAAGCAATTGATTATTTTCTTATTCTGTGACTGAAACTGTTATTTCATGTTAGCTAGAGAGCCTCGTCATTTACTACCTGTCCGTGACCGTGACCGCACCGTACCATAGTTTCGTTTGCTCCATGCTGAGTGGACCATTTATGACTGCACGTTCCCAATTTATCGGATAACATCGTGTACTCTTGATCTTGGTTGCTCGCATGGCTGTAAGTCATTTGCCTTAATATATTTATATTTATTACTCTACATAGAACCGCGAAAATACGATAATCAAGGCTATTCAATGGGAATTCCGTATTCTGCCTGTACCCGTGCGCACTCTCTTTCGTACGTAAAGCTAGTGAGACTAGGCTTTTGCTAGAGTGACAGCCCAAGTATTCCAGGTAGATGAGAGGGGCTTTATTGTAGAAAAATAATAGCATTCTAAATAATCCAAGAAACGTACACGATAAAAACTCCCCAATGAAGTGATTGAGGTGCATGGATCGATTGAAAATGCACATCAATCTAAACATACATTACTGGGAAACACAATGACCATCGAGCATCAACATGCGACACGTGGGGAACAATTTGCGGAATCTGGAACCACAATGTGAAAACATGAACAGTCGAGGAACAATCAAAGCGCATCTACTCCACTCGAAATCCCGATTACCGATTCTGGTATGTTTCAGTCGGACAACCACGTGATATTATGTAGGCCGTGTGAATAACTCAGCACACACACACACACACTCACACACACATTCACATCTACGCTCACACATGACAAATGATAACACATTTTGCACAAACGCCAATCCGACAATAATACGAAAATCACCATCATAAAAATTCACAAAAACAACCACTCGTCCATAATTCCATCTAAATCGAAACACACATTCTCCTCTCTAAATTCTATCAACCAATCTGAAGTGAATCTGATTCGAATTGATTCGTATAAATTGAATGACAAAACGAACCATATCACATAGTTCCGATTGTAGAGAAGTTTGAGAGCACACAGAATGCAAAGTCAAATGCTGCCCAACACCTTTCTCACCATCTGTCTCCTATTCACAATCCTGATTGGAAACGATGGTTTGACGATTGTGGAACCATCCCTCTCCCAATTATCCGCACAGTCGAATTCTCAATCTGAGAATCAAACGGAAACACGATTGGTGAGCAAGACTAACGCGGCTTACTCAGACAAGATCGTGCGAGGTCACGTTGGACGATTCGATGATTTGATCGAGTCGGATTCGCGTGTCAGTTCGGACAAGCATTTGAAAGTGATCAAGAATGTGACCGATTTGAGGCCTTCAGATGTGGATGTGGATGTGGCTGTGATGGAGAATGAGTCGGTGATCAGTCCTGCTCGCGGTCGTGGTCGCGTATGTTTCCGTGTGTGTGCGAGGTCGATGTATGATTTGATGTCGATCGTGGTAATCGTGACCAGTTGAATGGGGACATGTTCGTCCATATCTCTGAATGGCTGATAGATCTCGTTTTGTACATGAATCATTCCAATGTTTTGTTCATTGATTTCGATGTGCGAATGACATATTTCCAATAAACGCCCACTTGGTTTTCATTCATTCTCCCTATATTAGTCGTTGCGTTTGACTTATTTCAGTAGAAGTTCGCAACCACATCATACCAGTGAGTTAATCTAGAGTGACTTGGGGCATGTATGCTGACTGAGAAATTAGTATTCGCAAATGAGTAGTAGGAGATTAGATTTGTATATAATATGATTCATCATGCAGCTTGAACGCTCAACTCACCATTGAAAACCATGGAAGCACTGTACAGCTGTTTCATCCTTGTTGGGAATCATCAGCAGTGCACATCCACCGAGCCCCCACGGGGACTCGAACCCGGGGTGAACGATTGTGAATCGAACACCTTAACCACACGGCTATCCGGGCTGGCTCTCAACGGTTTGTTGAACATCTACACTACATGATATAGCACCCTTCCGTCACTGGCTTTTGAACGGTAACAACCCGCTTCCCACACAGCGATCGACTCCTACAGAGAAGTCATCCATCATAGGAGTCGATCGCTGTGTGGGAAGCGGGTTGTTACCGTTCAAAAGCCAGTGACGGAAGGGTGCTATATCATGTAGTGTAGATGTTCAACAAACCGTTGAGAGCCAGCCCGGATAGCCGTGTGGTTAAGGTGTTCGATTCACAATCGTTCACCCCGGGTTCGAGTCCCCGTGGGGGCTCGGTGGATGTGCACTGCTGATGATTCCCAACAAGGATGAAACAGCTGTACAGTGCTTCCATGGTTTTCAATGGTGAGTTGAGCGTTCAAGCTGCATGATGAATCATATTATATACAAATTAGTATTCGTTTCGTCATTATAACGCGACTTCGGGAAGTTCATTGTGTTTGCCAAATTACACAACTAGAGAAAAAATCGAGTCTCGTGCTTCCAGTTGCAAGGCCGATTGGATTATTTGTGACCTGTTTGTGAAAGACGGAATCCGAATGGAAGTCAGTCAGACTACTCGCAAGTGGTTGTATAATGTATAGATACGAATATAATGACCTGAATATAATTTGATTTTCTTCATTCATTATGAGACAAAGAACATCATTTCTGAATATGAATGTTTCTGTTGGGGATGTGCAACTCCCATGTGACCATTTTCCCTTTTATATGGAATCAGTTTTGTGTTGATTGATCTAGACGGAAATTGTGATCTGAGTTGTGTGAAATGGTACCCATTTTAAACTGGAGCAGTCTAACTATAACACGGATCTTTCAAAATTGAATTATCTGGATTCAATTCTGATTATTTAATTGATTTGAGTACACAAAAACACACTAGACTATTCAATGTGATTTTTGACAACGAACGATCAAACGCTCAATCGGTTATCATCGTGGACTTTGACAATAACGAACACGGTTTATGCTCGAAAAAAATGACTACGAAAGGACACTGATCGGAGTGAGCATTGATTGTGAGCCGTGAACTCCGATCCCGTTTATCTTCAGATATTTCGTTGAACTGACCACTTGAATTTCAAACAACTTCTAATATGCTTACATTTATATATTAGGAATGAGTCCAAAATGTCCCGATGTAGGAGAATTGCTGATCAAAAATGCTCATCACCAATCTACACAGGAGAGAATCTGTAGTTGAAATGCTTTGGATTAGGTTAATTTACCAACCTCTGGCATCAACATTTGGCACGTATCTCCTATTCACAATCGTGATTGGAAACAATAACTGTACGATTAGTAAGGTAGTTACAAGTCGAAAATCAATCGGCAAATGCAGTCACAAATAAAGGTATAATTCAGGAAAATCACCAAGCATTGGTGAAAAGCGATGATTGTTAATCACTTCAATGGTATATTATTTGTTCCGTATTGTTGGCAGCGATCCATATAAACTGTTAGCTTCCGAATGAACCGAGAAAATCGAACTATGGTTCGGCCAAAATACACCCAAATGTGATTATCAACGAGCAAAGTAAAGAAATCGTTCAGTGGTCTACCAAATAATCATTTGAGTATAAAAGTGATAGAATGAGTAGATTAGAATTCAGGAATGATTCCAGTGGTTCATCGAAATTTGATCACCTAAGTAGAAGAAGCAACGATTGTATTCAAAAATCGAGAAGTGAATGGGAATCATGATTCATCCTTGTTTGTTCATCGTTCTTCCACTGGCAATGAGCACATCATTATTTGACGTGCTCGCATTGAGCGATAATTCGAATCAATGAGATCGAGCGATGATGATTACTAGGTTCCTCAGTTGGGCGCCATCGAGAAGGACAAGTCGAGTGAAGTGCCAGTTATTACTAGAGGAAATGTGCTTGGTCGATGGTGTATGCGTATTTGTGTTCACAGTATTTGTTGGGGTTATTTTTAATACTGGTCTCGTTCTAGTATGTTTGTAACCCTCGTTTCGATCATACTGTTTAAGTTTTATCCATTATGAAGCAAATTGCTCAACCGTTGGACTGTCTGAAAACATTCATTTTCACTCCAATTTGATTTGTGATCAATCAGTGGGCAGAAATTATTCGTATTCACTAGATTGCGGTGCACTTTCCACTTATGATTCTGTAGGTAAGTGAGCCATTACTGCCAGTCATTTTGTGGTTGGGAGAAATAGCCATTAAGTGGCATAGTTGACTTTCTGTTTGGAATGGTTTTCACTGTTATCATTTGATTCCTCACTGGTGACAATTTCAGATCCATCTTCAACGGGTTCAGTGGAGATAGCTGTGAGCTTATTTTGCTGTTGAATGGATCTATGAAGGAAATTCCAGTTTTGATTGTGTGGTATGTGCGTTTTTTGCCTTAGATATATACGGGGCTTGTAACTCACTAGTGCCGCGTCTAATTTCCCTGCCGAGTGCGGTATTTAGTCGGAACTTTGTTTTGTTCTTTAACACACATCCAACATTCCGTTTCCACGACATAGCAGATTGGGGTTGTAAATTTCGTCTTTGAAATAATTGTGCTGCAACTGGAATTGTGCTTGACACAGTTTAAAACCTGCACTCAATTGTAATTCATTTTCCGAATTGGGAATTTCGAGTCGGTCACCATGGATGACCCAGGCTGATGAACACATAGATCTTGTTTCATACGAATAAACGCCGATCATTTGAACTCACTAAGTAAGAAACACACAGACACATAGATCACTTTGTTTAGAATTTATTGGTGGCACAAGGATCCGGCATGATGATGTAGGTCGTGGCAAATCCAACTATACTGATGAAGCCCAGTACGGAATAACTAGTGAGTTGATCGGTACTTAATCACACAGTTGGAGCTGTATCCTCGTGGTCAATACAAACCGAAGCCACGTTCTTCACTATTAGACGTCGATAGAGCACGATAACCAGATATCATAGAGCATTTCTCACATCCCAATGTATAACTCGGTGAGCCGGAAAAGATTCGGCGGCTTTCCGCTTGTCAGACGGATGTTCAACCAGCTGAGCTATCACAGTATGGTCAGTCGTGTTTGAGTAAGGTAGCTTTGGGCATTTGGATGAGAGAATTGCACGTGAATTATTCACCGAATAAGATTCAGGCTCCCCGTGACAATGGTACATTCTATGAAAGCAAATTGCTCTATCTCGTGTGTGTGCATTACTTGATACTATGCTTTGGCACGACTGGTCATTGCTTTTCTCGATGGAGTGATTTTTTTCGTGATGCAAGCAACCAGTGATCACTGTCGGTACGTGGACTTCAGAAATGGTGTTACGTGAATCTGATGTTGGTAGCAGTGAGCAGAAAGTGATTTCCCAAGTACCTCTCACTTTCCAGCTAATGCTCGATCTGGCCTCACTCCTCTGCGTTCTCGGTTTCATGTTGATCACAAATTTTGCATGGATCGGCCACCTCATTTTCTGAGTACAATAATATGAGACTTTGTCAGAGTTATCTCTCCGTCAAACAACTTCAAAGGTATATGCAACTCTTAGCCGTTTTATTTTCTGTCGCTCAACTGCTGCACTTCTTTTTTACTTGAGTTGATTGAACAACGACACTGAACAAAGCCGAGTAGGTACAGTAAAGCTTTGTTCAAAAAGTGCATGCACTGGGGAAGAATAAATGGTTTTCTTCACAGCGGTTTCCTTCCACGTTTTAACCCAGCTCGTCAAAAGTAGCACAGGCCACTCAAGCTCCTTCTTCAACGGAGTGAACTAAATCTGTAAATTGATTTTTCTTAATTCGATGTATTATTGGAGCTGCGAATACAGCTATATTGAATCCATTCTTTCGTGGAAGTCTCCTTGTGGTAGCTTCTGAAGTGTTGCCAAATTCGAGGTCTAGTGTTCACTCGAGCCGTCTACTGTTCAGATGTATGCCGGTAACTTCTGTCGTGGACGAGTCGTTGTCCTTTGGTCGTTGTTCTCAAAGTTTCCTGCATTGGTCAATGAGTGGATGAAGTCCCGCGCTATCACAAATCTTTTTCAAACACTCTTCAACGGATTATCTTCAACCGTCTTCAGGACATCGCCGGATTCTAGTACGGCACAACATTGCATAAAATCAGTGCTGTGACTTATCGGTACAGAACAGAATACATGAGACTGGTAGCACTGTCTTTTATTTTTTTGCAATCACAGAATGAAATAATTTGAAAAAAGTGTATATAAGTTATAGCTTTCCATCTAATTATCATTTGTCATGTCTTGCACGATTCAGGTAAGATTCGCGGGTATACAATGCTCAATTCACGTCATTGCTTGAATTATTGCTGGTCACATCTAGCGTGTGATTACCCTGTATTTTGGGTTAAAATTTATCCCAGCAGAGGAAGCATGTGCACAAATAATCAGTGATAAGCCGTTAATGACTTGGATTAGGGAGTGAATGAGGAGAATTGTGCTATCCTCCATTGTGTAGATTGCAGTGATGCGGCCTAGGGAAGATCGATTAATTATTGAAATCCTACGAAGACTAAAATACACAAGTTGCACCCGCGCACAAGAAGAAAAGCCGTCGCGTAACAAACAGACTGGAGGCTATCATCTTGTTGTTCATTTGATGTAAGTGTTGGTGTCTATTGATACACTTACTGAGTTTCGGCTCACGGAGTTCCTACTTCTTTTGCTTTTGTAGACCACTCACGTACGATGCTGGTCGGAAGAGCTCTGCCCTTGCGTGTTACAGTCATTCGAATTGTCATTGGACGGAATTACTCACTACGACCATCTATCAACCAGAAAATACCTGATCTCAGAAATGACTAGAAGGTGGCTGAACCGTGAGCTCCATGGTTGATCATAAATAATAGAATCCATTGCATAATTTGTTTCTTACGCTCTTCCGTGGTTTTTATTTTTATTAGTATAACTGGTTTATATGTTTGTCATCCTGAGAAGTGACGGTTGACACTATTCCAACAGGTGAAGATACACGATAAACCTAGCACTGATAGACTCATTCGGTTCCAGTGGAATGTTTGCGTTAGGCGACTGGGAGTTCTCGGTCAAATTGTGGAAGTGTAATGATGAATAATTGTATGTGCAAAATGTATCTTGATGAAAACGAGAGAGAAGAACTGGCTAAAACACTCAAACGTATATTCGAACTGATTAGTCGTCATTGCATTAGAAAAAGAGGTCAGTATACTAAAGTGTCCAAAATAAAACCGAGGGTATTTCTGTCCAGAAAGGACTTAGTACCAGTATCACCTGGTCAAAATAGTATCCATACTGAACAGATAAATACACACAGAACCATTTCGAAACAACTCATTACAAATCGATAGTAATTCTCCTTTTCTGGTCGCACACGTTAACGCTCGAATTGCTACTACTAAGATCGGTGTTGTCGTTCTCAAGATAAAGCTAGACAACTTGATTCGGTGCCGTCATCTTCAGTCCTGTCCAGCCAAAGGTCGAATTTGGCTCCGTCATCCACCGTTAGCTAGACGAAGCTGAAAACAAACACTGATCATCAGAAGCTCTAAATATTTTACTCAACCATCTAGTAACCATGGGTAACACGTGCAGACTGGGAGTTTTAAATACAACTGGGGACCCAATTTTTCTGAAACGAAGGAAAAAGTCTCAAATGAAGAAGTGAAGGACAAAGCCACATTGACCGTAATACCTGTGTTCCAAACTGTGTGAGAAAACTAAAACATATTGTTATTACAAAACCTCTGTTGCTCGAGTGAATACAACCGATTGGGACAGATAAACCCCGGCTCTAAACCGCATCTAGAGTGAGTGAACCTGGAAACACCCAAAGTCGGATCTTAGAAACGATTAATTTTTCCGTATCACACGTCATCTGAATGCTTACCTGAAATTCGCGAAACTTCCACAGCTTCCGCGACACCTCCCGATTTTCCAACACAATTGTTCATCACTAACTGACTTATGGAAGAGAGACCGTATTATTTTCATGTGACAATACTGGGTTTTCAGAGAGGAAAAAAGCAGTGACTTTAGAAGGAATCCGAATGTCACTTTACCAGTGCGTCTTTGGTGTGCAGTCCCAGTTCAACGGTGCGATAAACTGTCGGACAAGGACGACGATCAGAGGAGTCTACACCATCAACCAAACAATCCTCTCAAACAGATCTCTTCTGTGGTTTGTTCCAGAAGCGTGAGAAATCCTCTCACACTCCTGATCCTGTAACCAAGCCGCAATTTGATATTCATTCCATGATGTTGACGATTTAATTAAGCCCTTTCCGTGTCGATTCAATGAGTCAATTTCTCGCGGTACAGAATTTCGGTGCACTTCTTTCGACCAACGAACGGATGGAAAGTGCCCAAAAGTGATCCCGTACAGCTGGGTTGTGCTCCTAGCAAATAATCTGCCAGCAAACTAAAACAAGTGGACAAGCAGTCCCGTCACTTATCTAGATAGTGTCCTCATGGTGAAAACTTCCGTCCAAAATCATTAAATCCGTAAATACAGAATGGGTCACACGTGTCTGACAGACCTCTCGATCAGCCGTGGGGTCGTTGACTATATGCATGGATTCGATGACCGCATATGACACTTGCAGCACTGTGCAACACTGACCCGATTTTGCATTTGGCTTCTGGTATCCACAAACAGGACCTCTATGTGGCGATAAATTTTGTCCAATCCGTGTGGCCATTCAACCAGCACCGTTGGATACAAACTGCATCTGTCACGAGGACCAATAAAGTTAGCGCATTCAAAATGAAAACTGTAATTTGGGTTGGAAGCTACTGACAGAATACGCCGAGGACATTTTCAAACGTCAAATACCTTCTCATCTGAGTAGTTAAAAAGTTCTGGTCAATGCTCTAGCTTTCCAGCTCTGATATTTCATCAACAGATACTCACTAAGACAACAATTCGAATAGATTGTTGTTTGCTTCCATTTGGTTCGACTCAACGGCTACCGCAGATGAGTGCAGAGAACATGAATATGGAGACGAAAGCAAGTTGTTATACCTGGATAATAACCGTATCGCAGAATACGGTTAGATTTACGTCTGAAGACTGTGTAAAGAACTTGGTAACCAAGATTAACAATATTTAAAAGGAAATATTTACCCTCTCTGAACTTGCTTATACATCGGTTCTTTAAATCATTTCTGTGATTATTGCAAACGGATTTTCTTCTTGCTCATGTGATTATATAGCAAGGTGTCTAAATTAGTCTCCGTAGATTTTCAGTCGGTAACAGCTTTTCACTCGATCGCATGAATACCATATTTACAACGTTGGTTGGCTCTGATTCTCCCTATTGACATTCACTCTCGAAATGTTGTACCGTTCAAAATTCCCCCATACACCAGGCAGTACTGCATAGGGTCAATGAGTACAAGTTTGTAAGTTTCACTGCATACCAATACAAGTGCGAGAAAATTAGTTAATAAGGAACGGACCAAAGATCAATCGATGAATAGAGTCAAAACTGCAAAAATAATTCAGAAAAATCATCAAGCTTTTGTGAACACCGAGGATTGTTAATTACTTAAATGGTATATTTGTTTCCAGATTGTCGGAAGTAATGTACGTGTACCTATTCAGATCGATCTTCCAAGTCCGGATGAACCAATCAGTTCGACTTAGAATTCATCTGATTCAACACAAATGTGATCACACGTGAACAAGTTAAGGAAATCTTTCAGTGGTCTACCAATTCACAGATTCTGTGTATGTGAATGGAAAAATGAGTAGGTGAGAATTCAGGAATGATTCCAGTGGTTCATCGAAATTTGATCACCTGAGTAGAAGAAGCAACGATTGTATTCAACAATCGAGAAGTGAATGGGAATCATGATTCATCCTTGTTTGTTCATCGTTCTTCCACTGGCAATGAGCACATCATTATTTGACGTGCTCGCATTGAGCGATAATTCGAATCAATGAGATCGAGCGATGATGATTACTAGGTTCCTCAGTTGGGCGCCATCGAGAAGGACAAGTCGAGTGAAGTGCCAGTTATTACTAGAGGAAATGTGCTTGGTCGATGGTGTATGCGTATTTGTGTTCACAGTATTTGTTGGGGTTATTTTTAATACTGGTCTCGTTCTAGTATGTTTGTAACCCTCGTTTCGATCATACTGTTTAAGTTTTATCCATTATGAAGCAAATTGCTCAACCGTTGGACTGTCTGAAAACATTCATTTTCACTCCAATTTGATTTGTGATCAATCAGTGGGTAGAAATTATTCGTATTCACTAGATTGCGGTGCACTTTCCACTTATGATTCTGTAGGTAAGTGAGCCATTACTGCCAGTCATTTTGTGGTTGGGAGAAATAGCCATTAAGTGGCATAGTTGACTTTCTGTTTGGAATGGTTTTCACTGTTATCATTTGATTCCTCACTGGTGACAATTTCAGATCCATCTTCAACGGGTTCAGTGGAGATAGCTGTGAGCTTATTTTGCTGTTGAATGGATCTATGAAGGAAATTCCAGTTTTGATTGTGTGGTATGTGCGTTTTTTGCCTTAGATATATACGGGGCTTGTAACTCACTAGTGCCGCGTCTAATTTCCCTGCCGAGTGCGGTATTTAGTCGGAACTTTGTTTTGTTCTTTAGCACGCATTCAACGTCCATTGGGGTTTTTGCCTCATGCTGGACTCCTGAGTATTCATACTGGTAAAAATTCACTGTATATTCCGCAATTATTCGCGATTAGTGTGCGGGACTGATGAATTTTTGATTGGTTGGTCCTCCTTCGAAGTCCATCGTTCACACACAAACCTCAGGTGTTGATGATTCGTTAGGGATTATAAATGTTCTCGACTTCTACCCCCGCAGGTCTGAGAACTCTGTGATTATTTGCACTTCATATGTAATATTATTCAGCGGGAATGATCACTGAGGGAATAATGGACGGGAAATGCCAATGAAATTTGTTTTTAGATAAGGTGCACAACACTTCTAACTACGAACAGCTACAAGTGGAGGACAACATGATGAAGAAAATCCTTTCAGTCAGTGATTTTCCAAAGCCTTATATGTTTCTTATGTATTGATACACGTTCTTTCCTTTGTGCTGATAAATCGTCATTATTACTAAAATGATTCGTTTCTTCCATGAACAAACTGACTACATCTAATTGCAATCATTTCTGACGGTATTTTTTCTGTCACGACGAAGCCAACCTCTTTGATTCATTTTGCAAAGAGTTCTGGTGATCATTGGGATACTTTTAACACATTTCACATGCGTCCAGCACTCAATGGTGGTTTTCTGTCTGATTCTTTGTTAAGCAAACATAAGTATTACAAAGAACTTTTATTCGCTCCAACGGAAACCACTTCAAGAAATCCCGTCAATCTGAAATCTGAGTTGCATGTAGGCTCATCGGAATCATTGATCGGACCGCACAAACACTATAAACTGACAGAAATTTAAATGTTGCATTTCACAATATGGTTCAATATGGGCGTGAAAGGTAGTTGTGAGAAAGACCATGCCACATACCAGCCAGCACAACAAATGGTGAAAACGATTACTATGAGGAAGTAGATGTTGTATCCTGAGTTCAGTTATTAGAAGACAGACAAGCTTGTACGAATGTAAGTGTGTTCTATAGCAACGTACGGTAAGCGCCAGTGCACACAAGTAACTGAAAACGCTAATACGTGAGTGAGCGATTTATGCGGTCGAAAGTGCAAGGCACCTATACAATCCGATTAGGTTGCTCAAGGTTGTGCAACAGGTAATACAGTCTGATTGGACGAAACAGGACAAACGTGTACGTGTGTGCACGATTGCAAGCGTGTACCCATGAATACATGGGGTGTAGATCAAGCGTGCGTGTGAGCACATGACTGTACAATGTGTTAGAAAAAAAAGTACAACAAGGTGTTAAAGTGGACAGTCACCTTTTGTTCGTTGTGTATTCCTTGCGTTATACATGGTGACCGAGACCTGGAGGGGAAGAAAGAAAGGGACGCGGTCACTCCAAACTTCCGATGCGGTTTCGCCAGCAATACAATATTCCAGTGAACTGGTGGAATCATTCAAAGGAAAAATATTACCCGACTGCTTGGCTGTTTCTGGAAATATAGTGAAGAACAAATGGAAAAGAATTTCCAGGAAGTCCAGATGCAATCCTGGAAAACACAGAGCTGGATGGTCGGCTGCCGTTCGTAGAAGACCCATATACAACATGAACCCTCCCGTGATAGTCGGTCACAACATTCGTTTCGTATTGAGTAACTTTTCGGTGCTGTCAGACCTTGTTAGGTCATATGAATATTCTCTGCTCGGTGTAATCTTACTACAATAGACGTGGCTTCACATTGATATGGACGACGAAATAGTTGAGGTAGGTGGTTTCACTGGGTATCTTGTGGATCGTCCTGTTTCACAGCGGTAGCCAAGTGACAGTGTTGTCACATACATCAACGACCATTTGTGCCAAAACGTCAAGCTTGTGTTTATGTATTCAACAGTATGCACCCAGACAGCATAGGGACATATTCAATCGTCACTGCCATACACCCGAGAACGATCGAAATCTACAGAAGTATCTGAAAATCGATTATAAATGTAAAAACATTTCCATGAGAATATCTGTTAAGCGAGATTTCTGAATATTTAATTGATCGATCCCAACTTAATTTAGTTATGGAAATATCACCTTTCGTGAACGCATGCGAATTTCAAAGCTAATATTTCATGAATAAAAATCATACTGACGAACACTATTCAAATTTGTTCTCCCGTCAACTGTGCAATATGAATTTAGATATTCTGTTTTTCTAATGGATTCATATTATGGCTGCCAGTTTTTGGTGGTAGTTGTTCATGGTCGCTTCTTGGGTCACGCTGTTTGACATTGCACTGGGTTTAGTCAATTATTACTGTTCTTCGGTGGATATGTGCCAATTATTCTCATTTATCTCTGCATCTATAGATAAAAAGGACACATTGTAAATTGTGTGGCTATTCCAACATTACCATCTGGAGGCACAAAGAGCAGGTAGCCGTCCGCAGGGTTAATACGACCGATTTCAGTTCATCCCTCGTATGGAACGATGATTTACAAAGTTAGCTGCTATGAATTTTTTCACAGTTTTTCAGGTAATTGCTCCGGTTCAACGAGTAGCGAGTCAGATAATTCAATTGTTGACGTCGACAGTACTGAAAGCACCATCGTCTTGTCGGTAGCCGCTGCGGAGCAATAAGTCCCAGTTTCTCCTACGTGTACCGCTGTTAAGTAATGCATTATGATTTTCAAATATGGATAAACGTGTGAACATGATGGGTATACCATGTGTGTATCAAACAACGAGTTGGCATCAACTTATTTGGTTGCAACCAGTTTCACGAACGGTAAGCTTCTTGGTGACCAGCGATGTATGCAACAGAATTATCACTCAGGAATAGAGAAATTAGAGTTACAACACCCAGCGAAATAATGAGTATGCTTGCAGAGGGTAGTTGGGTTTGTAAATTTATATTTTCCTTCGTCTCTTCGGGCAGGGGTGTTGTGGGGCAAGGTGCTATACAAGCGCACTCATCGGTGGCCAGTTAGGGGATTTTATTACGAGCTCTGAGGCAATTAAAGCTCGACTTCCCATTGGATCCGAGATCGATGCTGGCGTCACCAAAGAGGATCCAAAAAAGATATTGGCACCGGTAGATATTTACATTTTGGGTGAAGTGAAAGTTTACAGTGAGCCTTGGAGTCCAGATCAGTCACAGCCTGCTGCTGCGTTAATATCCAGCTGCATATCGACGGTATGAGCTTATTTTGTGGCCCATCGTACCAGTTGTGGCCACTATTGTGTTGCCTCATAGACCCCAAGTCCCGAGTATATATTCTCGGACTATATTGTGAAATACCAAAGCCTACTGATGTGCGCTGATATTTGGAAGACCTGATAAAGGAACTAACGTCATTACTTCCTGGTGGCATCGTTTTTCGTGGAAGTGGTCTTCATTGCGAAATTACTTTGCGCAGTGTTGTAGCAGATGATCCAGCCTAGGTAATACTTCAACAGGTTAAGCATCATTCTGGATTATACACTTTTCACAGATGTGCATCATTCGGGTATCACATCCAACGCCGGTTAGTTTTCCTTTAACCACGGAAAGGCTATGTAGTGACGTTGATTTTCGAAACCATCGTCAAGGCAGTCACCATACGGGTAGATCCCTGTTTGAACTACTACCGGCGGATATGATGGCCCTGTTTCTCAACGACTACATGCCCAGTGTTTGTCTCGGAATAGTGCGACCATTAGTCGGTCTTTGGCGTAGACTCAGTTCTGGACGTAGGCTCATTCTGGATGTCAGTGTTGCGCGACAAGTAGGTAAACACTTGAAAGCTATTCCTCGAGTATGTCGAACACTGGAGGACGTCGAACAATGGAAAGCAACGGAGTACAGGCAGTGCTTGCTATTTCTCGGATACTTTGTTTTCAAGAATATATTACTGACGGACCATTACAGAAACTTCATGTGTTTTTCTGCTTCCATTTACATTTCGTGTGGGGCCAAGCGGGTTTCCTACTACCTGAACTGCGTTGAACGCCAGTCACCCCGGGCTGTCCAGAAATTCATGAAAAGAGGTAGCATTCCTCGTGTACAGTGGACTGCACACTAGTGATGATGTGCGGATTCACGGAGGTCTGCTTTTCCGTTTGAGTCCTACGTAGAGATTATTCGCAATTTTGGGACCAGTCGGCACCTGATTGTTAAGCTATTGTTTCGTCGCACCCTGGAGCGAACTGCTGAGGCTAACCTGTACACAAATGTGAAATTCTGAGACAGTACTTTCTCCGGGTCCGTGATAAGATAGGGTCTGAGTGGCCAATCGACTGACAATGGTTCAACCATTTATAGCAGTGAAACGCCAAATAATTGTGCACTGATCGACCCCAGACCGGCTATCACCAAAAGAATAGACGGCGCATTATTGCATGTTTCCTTCTTTGAACATCGTGACGAATTCTTCTACTAGCCATTTCTCTCTGGGCAATTGGACGCCTTCCTTTGTCACAATTTTCCCAAAAGTACGGTCATAATGAGGTCATGTGCAAAGGTTTATTGCTACCTTAAGGTGACAAACAGGTGTTTTATCCCATATTTCACACCCAGCAACTTTGTGGTAAATTTCTGAATGTAACTTACATTCTTTCTATTTCAGTTATTTGTTGTCTTCGAGTTCTTGGAGTATAACGTCGTTGCTTTTGTAAATGGCAAGCAGATGATTGGCCACGAGAAGCTCAGGAGTCCTCGTTTCAATACCAGCAAAATCCAGAAGTTTATTCGGGAGGGCAAGTCACCATCATCGAACACTGTTGTGTACAATGTTTAGGTGAATAGGAAAGTTCGGTAAGTGCTTCCCCAGCGTCCATTACCTGCAGATAAATTCGACGACGCTCTCCGTTGTGAAAAACTTCTGGAAGAATTGTCGGAACTACCATCTTTCGAGGCAACGGGAATGGATTGCTTTGGTGAAAGGAAAAAAGTGCATGACTTAATATTGACAAAAGGCCCATTCCGGGAAACCGAAACATTTTTCAGGTACCACTTCCGGTGAAGAAATCGACCGACCAAGAGCGCTTGCAGCTGACATTGATCTATCGCCACCACCGGTGCTGGAAGATATGTCTGCAACTACACCTGCGATTCATAGTCTACTGGTGAAAACTACTAATTTCAGCAATCTTCGGTGTCTAGTAGTCACCACGTAAATACTTATCCACTTTATAAACATGTTCAGATCGCAAGTCATAACACGTTTCATGATACCAACTATGTCAACTCCCAGTAGAGACACTCGGACACATTACACTGTATGCCAATGTTTAACATGGGCTGTCGTATTTTCTATTTTGGGGAGGTGGAAAGAGTTACAAAGATAAAAGTGCAAAAGATCGAGTTTCAGAATATAATACATACGGAAAACTTTGGTGTGTATGTCTAACTGCGGATATTACATTCACGGATTGCACCTATGATGAATGGCCTCCCAACTCATGTTGTAGAGATACAGAAAACATTAGAGGACCTGAAACTTAAAATATGAACATATGGACTCAGTTCAGGTGCATCAGGGCAGCTGATTCAGTGTGCTATTCCTGTGCGAAATACATGAGAGTTCAGTAGGTCGAACGAAAAATTTGGAGGATGAAACCTTCAGCGAAAAAAGTGGTAACTTATTCTCTTGATAATTTTAGGATTTGCCGCTGCAATTCCCTGTGGTCACGGGAACACGGGTAGTCGGTGATAGTGTGCGTCAGTTTACGTGCACATTGATCTCCGATTGTTTTCCGCAAAACTAGACTGGCTTGGTGTTCTTGACCGACAATCATTTGCCGGTACAAAAGCCTGCGGAATAACTGTCGGTGAGTGTGGTATTCTGTGTTATCCGATTCTGTATTTGTAAATGCACTTATTAAGCACAACTTTTCTGGGGCTACAATACATTTTATAAACGAAAATATACAAAGCTGCATACAAAGGTTCAAACGGAATGAGGTTATCAGCACTGAATCACCTTTCCAGGACGTCGCCTTGCAAAGCGAAGGTGTTGGGGTCAATTTTGATTCCTTCAGTGCTAATATCTCAAGCATTGCCTAACCTCATAAGTCCATTTGTACGTTCAGATTTATAACGACATTTTTCCCCACCACTGTTCAACAAGTGTCTTTTATTCTTTTAGTTCCAGATATGTCAAACACACCGGAAGGATACATGGCCGGGTAACGGTTGTTCGTTGAAGATCCCAGTGTGCCTAGCTGCATCAATTCTCGATGAATAATTGTCTTTGTAAACCTGTCTTTATTTGATTTCCGGGGATTAATTCCACCAAGTGTTGTATACGGAATAATGTTAATTTTATTGTAAAATAATCGTATTCATACGCATGCGGCGATTTTCGGCCATCCTGTACAATATTAGTACAATAGTTAGCACGCAATCACGAACTTAGTTGTCCTAAGTCGAAATTAGTGTTAGAAAATTAGTGGAAGTAAGGGAGTTCGTTTTGATCAGTCTCAGTGACCTTCACCTGAGCGTCACCTGAATATCCCTTTTTATTTCAAAAATTGACGCTCACTTGACGGTCGGAGGACACGCGGTGTGACGGTCGTGCTGTTTTGGCATGAGCCCCTCGTTTTTGAATGCAAACCAAAACATCTTGTAACGGGTAATGCTGGCGCAAGGGAACGGCGTGAATATCAAGGCGAACGGGCGAACCAACCGACGGCCACAGACAAAAGAGCAGACGGCGAATATGTGGTAATCTAGTTGAATATCAAAAGAAATCTCACCCATTTGGTGCCACTTCCTCCCCCTTTTGTGCAAATGTTTGCGTTACGTTGCGAGGCAGACGATTGGGGAGGTCAGTATGAGGATTACGTCTATAACCCAGCTTTGTTGGTAGATGTAATTCGCCAACGTTTCGATTACCGCTGGTAACCTTTCTCAAGGCAATTTTACAACCACATAACTCTGTAAGGACGTTCACATGTGTACGCTCATTTGTGTGGTGGGTGAGTGATTCGTTGTCTTTCACACAATCGAATATCCGTTGACATGTGAACGTTCTCACGGATTGTAAAACTGCCTTGAGAAAGGGTACCAACGGTAATCGAAACGTTGGCGAATTACGTCCACCAACAACGCTGTGTTATCAACATTATAACTTCAAAAATAAAAACAACACACTGTGCATCGAACTTGCGATACACTCTCTGCATCGTTTAGTCGGTATGTTTACAAAATGGATATTCTTTTATTTATTGGTATGCTACTGTAGCAGCATGGGAAGAAGCTGTAAAACTAGGACGTACGCAAAACGCTTGTGAATTGGAATAATCCGCAGGTTAACAGGCTGACTTATTGAATATTTTCAAGTAAAGAAATAATGAATTACTGCATCACCAAATGATGAGGTATCGCATTCGATCGCCGTCATAGATCATGTGGTTATAGTCCTCGAAATGCTCACCGTTATTGTAACTAAATGAACTTCCTAATGCTATTGGTATAATAAAGTGTTCACTTTGAATGCATTATTATGTATGACACTTTCATCTCCGTTCAATGTTCATCAATAGCATGGCTATGACGCCAGCTCAAGTTCTACTATGTTTTCCATTTCAGCCCATGTTACGAGGAAGAAGAACGCTCTATGATGAAAACTCTATAAAAGCTGAGGTTGTCGTACAAGTTGACAATACGGTTGTCACTAACAATGAATGAATTATTCATTTTTCATGATATTTTCGAGAGAACTTCATTCAGTGGACAAATATTTAAGCGACAATGAAGGGATGAAACCGATTATTGTTCCTTCGAATAGCTGCGTTTAGCACCAATGGGACAAGGGAAAAATGGATTGCATTATAGTTTCCGTAGACATTATCATTTGGGGGGTATAACTTTAAATTCGCTACTTGTCATTTGTTGATAATGATATTTACATAATTCGTGGTGTAAGATTGGTTAGACCTTACCATGCTGTTTCCTTATTGGGCGCGTCTGTTAGTCTTTCTTACTATGCGGAGACCACCCATCCGTCACTGTGGTGCTTCGCGTAACGCCGACATGATAACCGGCGCATTGCATCCCACGGCCCATGAGATGGAGAACGGTTAATGGAGAGAAATTGATTAGCGTGTATAGCACGAGTGTGCGTGTAGCGTGCATGTGCAATGATCAAATGGTCACCGCGCTTGTCAGCAAGTGTTCGGTAAAAACAACTATGTGATAAACAAAAAGAACGAAATTGATTCCCGCTATTATGGTGTACGGCAACACCCGAATAACTTGGATCTCGGGAAACTTGTATAGAATAGATGACCCAACAACAATTTAGTCAAGATGTGGAAAAGACTACTTAAATCTCTTAAAAGTTTGTATTTTTGTTACGTATACTACAACTGGAAGGAAAATTATGCACGACGAACTAGATTTCAGAAAAAATAAGTAAAATAAGTTGAATCTGAGACGAACTGACTAAGCAATACTTCACAAGCTTAAGTACAATAATCACTCACGGTATTCGGCAGCTTTCCAACATTGATATTCGTTCCACGCACTGCTCTTAAGTACCATTTAACAAATACATACCCAAGGAAGGAAAAGATAAATTCATCGTATGAATTCATACATTAGGCGATGAATAAATAATATCAGTCCTGATTCCACCATTTCGTTATGAAAACACGTTCAGTCCCATGGCTCCCAGCCGCCCACAAAGGGAATAGACAAAAGCCTCAACTGGTGTAATACCTGTGCAATTTCTGCCCGCCGAACGGAGCGTAGCTTGACTGTACTTTGTAATCCATTCATACTGCAGCTTTCTACCGTAATTTACTTGATTCATTTAACGGAAATTCCGCATACGGCACTTAGCGGAGCCACTTCACGGTTGCTTGCATGAGCTGGATTCCACAATAAGACTGTGAACAGTTAAGCTTGGTGTTACAAAGAATTGTGATGAGGATGTTTCATCCTTTGTAGTCATATTGTGGAGCATTTGGCATTTCATGAAACACGATGGAAATAACAGAATTAATTGCTGTAAACATGCAGTGTGAGGCGTTTACAAGCTTGGGTGACTGAGGAACGTGTCAAGCTAAGTATGGCGACGAAAATTAGTCCATATCACTCCTAAAGACATGGCAGTCAAGGGGCTACGTAGTGCATAGGCACTGAAGTAGAAAGCTGGATGGCTGAGCCCGTTTGTGTGCTTCCACACGTGTCAGCTTGAAATAATTTGGTGATTCAAGCGGCCGGTGATGTTCTCCCCTAACTGATTTCGTGCTAATTCAGTGTGCTGTTGAGGTCTGAATTGGAATAACTCTTGGTTCACACTTTCGCCTATTCCTTAGCCCGTGTTCCAATATTGACAGAATAGGATTAGGGTCATGCCTCACAACAGTCAATCGCTGTGATAACTGCTTCCGTGATCCATGTGCGAATGGGGATGAGAAGGAATAACGTGACAACCCGGAATCATGGAGGGTACTACTAATGTTTCTATATAATTATCATATAAAGCGATAGGTGTGTCGTTCTACTTCACAAAACAGTAACTAATAGACGTCGTTATATTTTTTATCACCTAAAGCATAAAAGGATCCGATTCATGTCTGACGGTCAGGATTCTCTCTCGCTAATCGTATCATGGCAACCGTGGCTGTTTACCAAACAGTTGCTTAATAAATCCGTTATAAGAGGTAACCTACAATGGGATAATTCATTACTTCGGGTGATCAGTTAGGTGTCACTTGTTCACGGCTAACTTAAATGATGCTGTCAACGGCATAGTAATAATAAATATTTCTGCCTTTTACATACGTTATTAAATGGCTTATAGATATTGTAACCCATGTTGATCATCTTGCAATTTACAAAGAATTAGGCCTTCGAGAATGATCAGAAGGACGGAGTTGCAACGGGATAATCTTTGGGGCCCCTATTTGCTGATATTTTCATGGCAAAACTTGAAAATAATCAACTTAAACTCATAATCCGAGATTTTACCTTGTACAAGCGATATGTAGACGACATCATATGTGTGCTAGACACCAATCTGGACACAAACCTACTTCTTAACGGTTTTAACGCTGCCCACCCAAAAGTTCAATTTACTTTGGAGGAAGAAAAGGACAATAGTCTATCGTATTTAGACGTATGCAAAAGCCGTCGGAGTGATTTTCCCGTCCAGTTATCAGTGCATGGAAAAGCTACATGGGACGGACAACACATCCATTTTCACAGCTTTGTGCCCCTCAAAATGAAGAGGAATCTTATACGTTGCTTAGTTAACAGAGCAAGAAAATTCTGCTCCAAAGACACAACAAGAAATGAACTCCTTTTCCTGCGGAGCTTTTTCTTAAATAGCAGCTATCCTGAACGGTTTATCGACAAGACGGTGCAAGAAAATGAAGGAAAATCAAAGGAGATAGGAGCCGCTAAGAAGGTACTATATGTGTGCGTTCGCCGTTCAAAGGCCACACGGAAGCCGAAGTTATTCAACGAAGATTATCAGGAGTGATCAACAGAACATTCTACGCTGCACGGTTACAAATCCTGTTCGCTTCCAAACCGTTAGTGTTTTCGATTGAAGGATATAGTGCCGAATTCAGCAACCTCGTTTTGTGTGTATTTGTTTACCTGTTCCTGTGGAACTAGATACATTGGTCGCACGACTCGGCGCTTATCCGAACGCGTTCGTGAAAACCACCCGGCCTGGCTGAGCACGGGAGCAATTAAGACAATTACGAGTGCGGTGTGCTCACACCTTGTTGAGTCAAACCACTCAGTGGAGGTGATAAACGCTTTTCACACCATTTACAAAGTCCGGGGAAAGCAATCAAGACTTGTCAAGTGTGGCCTCTTAGCCACAGCCGAAGCCGCGAGTATTCGTTTCTACAATCCTCCCCTGTGCGCTCAGAAACAATTTGTGCATGCACTTAAGCTTCCGTGGCCCACGTCATGGTCCCGAACACATGTGCAACCACTTGAACATCCCACACTGAAATCAATTTCACATGCTCACACGCATGTGCAGAGATAGACTTGGATTATCATTCTCCGTCCTTATTTTGCGACTCATATATATTGCTATGAATTGGTATAAGTACGAATGACTGAAAACGAGCTTGTTCGCCACGCTGTTTATTCTCAATCTGCTCTGTGGCGTTTTTCAGACAATTATCAGTTCCCGTTGTACATATGAGTCTTTGTTATGGAATAAATCGTTTCCTGCATATCCATATTGGCACGCGCATGTAGTTTCCAACCGACAATTCACTATGGAGAACAAATTAAGATTGTAAGGAAATGCTTCGTACATGGATAATTGTTTTACTAGTCACCTTTTTTACTCTGAGCACTACAATGCTTTGTTGTGCGTATTAACATTATGAAATGTACATCCCACGAACGCGCATGATAATTGCCACATTTTTAATACAAAAGTCGAACGCTTCAGTGAAGCGTAAAACTCTGACTCCTCCCACGCCACCCCCACCCACTCCCGTCATTGCTGTTTGCGTCAAATGATTCCTATTTCGTGGGATGACTGCTGATAAATACTTTTCATGAAGTTAACATACGTTACTTGCCAGTTTCAAGAGACGATGAATATCGGTAGTCCGCCCGCTAGGCGGCACGTTATCCAACAGTAATATCACTGAGTTATGCGTCCTTCAGATACCTAAACGGAATAACGGGTTTACTTTAATTTCACGTGTTCACCTGTTACAGCGGGTTCCGGCTATTAGCAACAACACTTCCTCTCCGTCTACAACGCACTCATACCTCTCTAGTCAATAAAATGTCATAACAACTTATTTATCTTAGACTAAGGGACTTCCAACGTTAGCCGCTATCTGTTATCGTGGACTGTATAGTCCCCTACAATAGATACCAGTTATCGCGAACGTTTGAAAACTACTCCGAAAGCAGCTTTTTCCTGCGCCCGTACGTTTTGCTCATACCCAGCAAACAGCAGGAGAAACCCATAAGGGCCATCTGGTCACGAGGGCACGTAGCAAAACAAGAATTGTGCAAAGTGTCGCACGAATTCCCGTCATCGATTTGCATGGCAATTTTATGTTATGATTGCGCTCGATAACTAATAAAGATCTGTGTCATTTATTCCGAAAAGTATTGTCACCGTGCACCACCCCAACGCTCCGCTGGGCGGTGCCCAACGGCTTTGGGCAGTACGCAACTTGGGTCCCACGGTACATCTTACACTACTGGTAATCTACTCTGTCATCTCTTCCGCAAACTGCACGCCTTTGTAATCGCTGTAGTCACACAACCCTTGTTGACTTATCATCCAGTTCCAATTTCCACGTTGATCTTTCTGACCAATCCAGTCCAAGCAACACTATACGCAACGCGGATGGGCCAGCGTTGGGCTAAAATGGCTCCTGGCATATCTTCTGAAAGCTTGCCCAGAAGTTCATGAAACTTCTTACGGAATATAATAATAAGAGTGCTACAGTATTTATTAGTATATATCTGCGTTACAGAAACAGCATCTTTTGTTTTACTGAGTGCCCCTGTGGCCAGGCTCTGCTGCACTGGCTTCCTCTCTTATGTGCTGATATGATCCGCTGTTCCATTTCTCTATGGATAAAAATAATTCACCACTCATAGAAATAACTAATGCAAATTTTCACACTTTATTTGATCCACGGTATATTATTATATTTCCATATATATAATGCTATATGCGTGTACATGTATACATGCATATTTATCCCTGAACATTGAAGTAGTTTTCTTCAATGTTGTGTTCTCGTGAAATTCATTCTCTATGTACCTCTGATCATTCACATCCAGATTATGAGAATCAGAATACACTGTTATGCCTACAGAAGCGATGTAGGAGAGTTACTGGAGACTCAAGAAGGTCCTCAGTGCAAAGTGCCTCATTTACGGCGAGGCGACATTATAAGGGCACTGGCGTTCGTGGCCTGAATAACAGTCAATAGGTTTGCTAAGAAAAACGGAATTTTGTCAAGTTCTTCTTCAAACTTAATTAATATAAGATAATTACTCCTGGCGTCCATGCTATTGAAGTACAGTCACGAGAGTTTGGCTAGCAGCTAATTTGGGATCTGTGATGGTCGTCATTGCAGCGGGTGCAGCTGTGGTTTGTGGTTCTAGAACTTTTCTCGCTTTGTTCGTGGTACGTAAAAGTTTTGCAGATTTTGAAAATCGTCTTCGGTTTTCTCCAAGGAAAACTTCGACTTTTTTCTATATTCATGATAGTGTAGCTACCGTTGGCTGTAAAATTCACCTGCATGGGCATCGGTTATCGTACATGGAGCGTTAGAGCGACGCGTAGCAACCAACTTCGACACAATTCAAAACAAATGGATTCAAAATGGCTAAAATACTATGTACAACAAATAAAGTGACTTTACAGTAATCAAACCTCAATAGTGTTCCTTCTGGGGTCTCACGCTCCAAATTGAACAACAAATCAACAACTGCAGCTGAATTGCAGCAAAAGGTTAGATACAGAAGATGAGATTACCGAATGCAGTCAAAACAAAGTTCAAGCTCAGTGACTCACGCTCGACTTGTGACAAAGGTTTAGAGCAATAAGACAAACAATCGGAAATCCGGCAAAGATACCTCATACAAACGAAAAATGTCGTTTGTAACGTGGATGCTAATGAATGGAACAGAATCTCCTGAACTCCTTCACACTTTCGTTTCCTGCTCGGCTCCGCTTGACACTGGCCAGGCAATAGTGTCTTGTGGTCCAGCCTTAATGATGGCCAAATTGACGTTATTGGTGGTTACTGAAGAAAATGGTTGGAGCTGATGAAGTCATTTTTGCGGAAAATAAGAATGGTGTTCCTACTTTTGCGGCGACTTTTGTTTTAGTTAACCACTTCGTAGTATATAAGGGTTGCGCAAGGCTGTTACCGCTCACACCTATTAACTGTCACGGCCGTTGCACGTGCTTTCGTTGATGACTCTGAGAGTTTCTCCAGACATGTAAAAGATGCCTATAAATTATTCTCAAGGTTCGAGGAAGACTTTTGGCTATTTTAGCAGCAGACTTTCACCTCGTTTTACGTGTATGAGAGTGTTAGTGCTGAGAATTGGCTTCGTACACATCCGGGTGCACTGCCAAAAAATTTCCCATACTATCGGGTTAAATTTTGCTGCGTGCACAATCAACGGCGAAATAGGACAGCCATCCGGTATGCAAAGCACAGTAAATCTATCTTCACTTTTCAGATATCAGAATACTCAATGCCCGGCCTTCGTGAGGATCCGTGCCGTCGGAATGCAATACAAAGTCGTTGGTCAATGTCTGCAGCATAACCACGATGCCACCCACCAGCTGAACTGCGGTGGCTACCTTCTTTGGCATTGCATGTTGATGGACGATAGTGGCCTAGGTCGTTCAATTTTCTACGCTCTGCTTCCTAACGAGAGCAGTGCTAGTTATCTGCGTGCAAACGAGGAGAACTACGTTTGCGTCCACTGTCTGGCTGGTGAAAAATAAGTGAGTTACAATGACGATTTTCATTTTGCCTTTTACAAAGTAAAACCAGATAATAAATGTTTCCATTTCTGCTTTACAGACAGAACACGGCGACACATCACAACGTTCGATCCACCGTTATGACCGTAGAACTTCGGCACATATATATATATATATATATATATATATATATATATATATATATATATGTATATATATATATGCATATAAGTGTAAGCATCTATATTTAGATACGTATGTAAGTACACATGTATACATTTACATATAAATATATATATATATATTTATGTATATAAATATGCATATACATATACATATATATATATATATATATATATATATATATATATATATATATATATTCTTATATAAATCAATATATACACGTTCATAGAGAAATATACAAATACGTACCTACGTGTGCATATATGCTTATAAACATATATATATATATATATATATATATATATATATATATATATATATGTATATATATATATATATGCATATGAGTGTAAGCATCTATATTTAGATACGTATGTAAGTACACATGTATACATTTACATATAAATATATATATATATTTATGTATATAAATATGCATATACATATATATATATATATATATATATATATATATATATATATTCTTATATAAATCAATATATACACGTTCATAGAGAAATATACAAATACGTACCTACGTGTGCATATATGCTTATAAACATATATATATATATATATATATATATATATATATATATATATATATATATACAAATATGTGTTGACATGTGCATACATACAAATATATATACACATATTTACATTCATATATATATATATATATTTATATGGGGAATCCACAAGACCGACCTACATTATTTAGGTATACAAATACAATAGGAGCTTATGCCTTCTTATGATCAATTTAGCTGTATAGCTCCCCGTTTTGCTGTACAATTCCCATTTCTTGGTATCGGTTACCGTGAACTGTATCTTTGTACAAATTGCTGTACTTAGACCGAAAATGGCAACTAAGTTATCGCGCACCAATTCAAATCGACGCCAAATTTTTAAATAACGCGCTGTTGGACCACAGAACGCTACCCTGGCCAGGCAGACTAAACGGCCTTGAGTTTCAAATTTGCCGGGCGTTTGCTCATTTTAGCCTCTTCAAGCTTCCTCTTGTAGTCCTTCGCAAGCACTTATTAGGGCTTCCTGAATACTCTGATTCTGAAATCAATTTTATCACCTGATCTTTCATGGCAGTAAGCCTGGGGCTCATCTGGAATGCATCATTATTATTACGCTTATGTCCTTTTTTACTTTAGCCTCCAACTCCATTTTTCTGGTCACTCTCCAAGGCTGGAGGCTCAACGGCCGCTACCGAGGGCCAGGGAACACTGTTTCTCGGTCCGTGTCTATCACCAGGGGAACTTGCTATTGGCTTCCATAAGTGAAGCGACATGTAAGCAGCCTTTCAAACTGCAGCTCAACACGCGTTAAGGCCAGCAGAGCCCAGTTGTCCCATTCAAAACTCAGAGTGCAGCATTCAGAATGACGCCATCCATAAAGCTTTGTGGTGGTGAGTTTAGGGTGCTTCAGTTGGTCTGGTGACATGGATATCTCACTTTCGGAGCCTATCACTGGAGGCGGTAATGTTCAAGTATAGTGTAATGCTGGGGTGGAGTTGCCTAGTTTTACGTATCTTCTACCTATCATCCTCCTGACGGATAACACTCCGTAGTACACTGCGCATTGGGAACAAGCGGAAGGGGCACAAAAATACGCCACGGACGTACGTGGTCCGGTAAATTTTAAACTATCACGAGCAAGGCAGCTGAAAACCTTCCTCGATCTTGGTATGGCCTACTCATCTAAAATGAAAAATTGGAGGCAGAACAAGGATACAACGGGCTATCTTTCCGCCGGATTGATAGGCAGAAGAAAGAAAAACAGAAAATGAGTGAGAAGTTAAAAGGAACGAAGAGATCAGGAAAAACGAAAAATGAGGGAGAGAACTGTGAAGAAAACTTATAGAGGACTTTCGAGAGAGGTTGGTGAACGTGTCTCCTATTGGGTCTAGCAGCGAAATACCAACGATATCCTCTCTATCGGACGAATGGAGAAGACGCAAGTCGGTTTACAAATGCAAGGTGCATTCTATATATCGTGGCACCGAAACAGTATCGATACGAGAGATACGCCGAACGGAAAACGAAACGAAACGCAACGGCTGTGCAGAAAGCGAACCGCGAGCGTGTACAATCGGCGAACGACCGAAAGTGAAAGTGATTTAAAATGAGGTCGACGGAAACCTCGGAAAAGTCAGTCCAGTAAAACGTACGCAACCGGAGAACACTATGAGGTCGACGTCAAAAGTCAGAAATGATGATATAGAAAATAGATCCAAAATGGTGTCCAGAAAATAGTCATTTTCTCAGAACGATCGAGGTCACTACAAGCTGAGGGTCGGAAAAAATACACATGCAATGAACAGGTAAATAAAAAGGAGAGAAGAACGATTACACGGAAGAAAACGACAAAGAGAAAAACCTGCAAGATGCCTGTGAGAAGGAAGACAGTTAAAAGAAATGGGAAAAAACAAAAAATTGGACAGGAGAAAATCGGAGCTAGGAGACACGCTCCGGCTTCAAAATCGAAAGGCTGAGAGCGGAGGAGAAGTTATGACCGAGATGTCAATTGTACTCCTCGTGAACAAGGTCAAAATATCGCCATGGGTCACCAGGCATGGGGATTTAGTCTACCCCGAATATTTTGACGAAAGTCCACGGCTGTACACCCACAACATTGTAGTGGCCTCGATCGTTTTGAGAAAATGACTATTTTCTGGACACCATTTTGGATTCATTTTCTACACGATCTTTTCTGACGTTTGACATTGACCTCAGTGTTCTCCGGTTGCCTACGTTTTACTGGACTGACTTTTCCGAGGTTTTCGTCGACCTCGTTTCAAATCACTTTCACTTTCGGTCGTTCGCTCGCGGTTCGCTCTCTGCACAGCCGTCGCATTTCGTTCCGTTTTCCGTTCGGTGTATCTCTCGTATCGGTACTGTTTCGGTGCCACGATATATAGAATACACCTCGCATCTGTGAACCGACTTGCGTCTTCTCTATCTGTCCGATAGAGGGGATATCGTTGGTATTCGCTGCTAGACCCGATAGGAAACACGTTCGCCAGCCGCACTCGAACGTCTTCTATATTGGTGAGCCCAAGAACTTCCAGAACCTCCTGGATTATTCGCCCGCCCGGTGAGTCTGTGATTTATCACTGTTTCACGTCCTCCTTTCGTTGCACGATATATTTTTTACGATATATTATCGCAACGTAACCATGATGGAGGATAAGGCGCAGCTCGACACAGATCTCACTCTGTCTGAGGTTGCCTTGAAACCAGTGGCGTTTATCCCTCATGATCCAGAGGTTTGGTTCGCAGCCTTAGAGCTGCAGTTTGAGTCACGTAGGATTGTTGGCCAACGCCAACGATTTTCCTATGCCTTAGAGGCTGTTCCAGGTGATGTTATCGCCTCGGTGAGGGATTTGGTATTAAATCCTCCTCAAGTGCAGCCGTACGATCGGCTTAAGGAGGCTATACTGCAACATTTCCTTCCTTCTCGGGAGGAACGGTTACGTCAGCTACTAGCACGGCACCCCATAGGGGATACTAAACCCAGCCGCCACCTAGCTCATCTCCGGTCTTTGGCAGGGCCCGCCGATAGGGATTCGGAGATAGTTAAGGAACTGTGGTTGGAATCTCTACCTTTCCATGTTCAGACCACCGTTACTGCTCTCTTCGAGGACTCGTCCTTGGAACGAGCAGCCGCCGTGGCTGACAAAATTGTCGCACGTGTCGGCAGTGGGGCTAATCCCCTCATTGCGACGACATCGCACAATCCTAGGGGTGTCGACCTGGATGAATCGCCGGAGAGGCCTCGGCACTCTCGATCCATCCAGCGCCGCCTGTCCTTCAAGGACAGAGTTAAAATACCTACTCCTCGCAGTAGTTCACGTAAACAACGGCACGGACGGGCGCCCCCCACTGCCCACGTCCGCCGTGATCCCACTTCACCTGCCTCGTCCAAACCAGATCATCCTACCATCGGTTTTGTTGCTTCCACCGCGTTTCCAGACCAGCTGCCCGTAGGTGCAGACAGCCGTGTTCATACACGGCGGGAAACGCCTCTGCCGGCGAGTAGAAGCGGCCGTACTCGCCGGCAACCAGTCTCAGGTTGGCCGTTAATTTTACGTGCATGATTCGTGCACTAATGCTAGGTTCCTAGTCGATACTGGGGCCCAAGTTTCAGTCTTGTCGGTTGGTTAAGACAAGCCACGAGCTTCTTTGCTTCGGTTGTCAACTGCGAATTGTTCTTTTATTCCTACCTACGGCACGAGACAGCTTGCGGTCAACCTAGGACCAGGACGACGGTATCTTTGGACGTTCATTCTTGCGGACGTTCCCACAGGCATACTGGAAATCGATTTTCCGCAGCACTATGAATTACTTGTTGATTCACGTAGGCTGCAGTTTATCGATCCTTCGTCAAACACTAAATTTACTGGTCTTGCAGCTCGAACAGATGCACACCAAATCATAGGATTGTTTTCTAACATTCCGCACGATTTTCAGTCCTTGTTTATTAAATTCCCTATACTGACTAAACCATTTGAAGAGATAGACGCAGTGACCGATAGTGTGGCACACCACATTGTCACTAACGGACCACCAGTCACGGCACGACCTCGCCGACTGGCACCGGACAAATTGGTTTTCGCCAGACGTGAGTTTGACACTTTACTTTCTAAAGGTATTGTTCGTCCTTCTCACAGTCCATGGGCCTCACCTCTGCACATGGTTCTTAAGAAAGATGGCGTTAGCTGGCGACCATGTGGCGACTATCGCGCACTAAATTCGGTTACCCGATACGATAGTTATCCGATACCCCACATACACGACATCACGGCATCACTTCACGGCACGACTGTATTTTCCAAGATCGATTTGGTGCGAGCCTATCACCAGATCCCAGTCGCCGCTGAAGATGTCGAGAAAACCGCTGTCACGACTCCTTTTGGTTTGTTTGAGTTCCTGCGTATGCCTTTTGGTCTGCGAAATGCTGCTCAGACATTCCAGAGGTTTATCGATAGCATCACTCGAGATTTGGAATTTGTTCACGTCTATATCGATAACTTGCTAATCGCATCGTCGAGCGTAGATGAACATTTCCAACATTTGACGCTACTATTTCAACGTTTGTCCGAACATCGAATAGTGGTCAATCCTGATAAATGTGAACTTGGCAAACCGGAACTCGTGTTCCTCGGCCACAAGATCACTCGAGAGGGTATTAAGCGTTGCGGGGATAAATTACGCGCTATTTTAGATTACGCCGTACCGTCCTCAATCAAGGAGCTCAAGGCATTTTGGGGGTTAGTTAACTTTTATCGTCGTTTCATACCCCATGCCGCTGAACGTTTGCTTCCATTAACTGAACTACTTCGTGGCAATCCACGTAAGTTGTCGCTTACGGATGCCGCACGAGTAGCGTTTTCGGAAATGAAAGTGACATTAGCTCAGACCACACTCCTCATGCACCCAGTTCCGTCCGCTACGCTAAGCATAGCGGTGGATGCATCCGACCTAGCCATCGGAGCGATCCTGCAACAGTCTGTTTCTGGGATATGGCAGCCATTAGAGTTCTTCTCTCGACGCCTCAATCCCACGGAAACCAAATATGGTGCTTTTGGTCGCGAACTGCTGGCTGCATATAATGCCGTTAAGCACTTCCGCCATGCAGTCGAGGGTCGATATTTCATCCTCTTTACAGACCATAAGCCTCTGACGTATGCATTGCATACTAAGTCTGATCGTTACTCTCCACGGGAAGTCAGACATTTAGACTATATTTCTCAGTTCACGACTGACCTTCGACACGTTAAATGTGAGTCGAACTGCGTTGCAGATGCATTGTCGCGTATTCCGCCTAATGACATTAAATCTCCGGTTTTAGACATCCCTGCCATGGCTGCAGCACAGGCACAGGATTCTTCATGTATGGAAGCAGCTCAGTCATCGTCGCTACAGTGTCAGTCCGTCCCTCTTGCCACTAGTGCTGGGACTATACTCTGCGACATGTCTACTGGTATACCTCGACCAGTCGTACCCTCTGCATATCGACGTCTCGTGTTCGATACCCTTCATGGACTATCACATCCGGGCATCGCAGCCGGTCTCTGATTAGTAGCTGCACGATACGTCTGGCCGTCCATGAATAAAGATGATCGTTTGTAGGCAAAACGGTGTCCACAATGTCAACGATCTAAAGTGCATAGGCACGTAGCTTCGCCTATCAGTACTTTTGCTACGCCTGATGCTCGCTTCGATCATATTCACGTAGACATTGTGGGTCCATTGATACCCATCACACGGGTATACCTATTTACTAACGTGCATCGATAGATTTACGAGGTGGCCCGAGGCTATTCCCATCTCTGTCGTCACGGCCGAATCAGTGGCTCGACATCTGATATAACGATGGATAGCTTCATGTGGTTGTCCTTCCACAATCACTACCGATCGAGGGCAACAATTTGAGTCCGATCTATTCTCTCCATTAACTCACATGCTGGGCACGGAACGCATTCGCACGACCGCGTACCATCCGGCATCGAGTGGTTTAGTCGAACGTTTTCATCGCCAACTCAAAGCGGCTCTTAGAGCACACGAGAGCCGCGACTGGTACGAAACGTTACCGCTAGTTCTGCTTGGTATGAGGACTTGCACAAAGGCAGATATCCAATGTTCCGCCGCAGAACTTGTCTACGGCACGACATTACGACTGCCTGGGGAATTCTTTACGCCACGGAGTACAGATTCACTTGCCGTACAGACTTACGTTCACCGTTTGTTTACGTGCATGCAAAATCTCGCTCCGGCGCAGACTCGAATGCAGCGACGACAGGTTTTGTTCCCACCGAACTCGAAACTTGTTCGCATGTATTCATTCGTGTTGATTCGGTACGGAAACCATTACAACAGCCTTACGAAGGTCCATTTCGCGTGATGTCTCGTCACGATAAGACCTTGAAGGTTGATCGACACGGTCGCGTCGATACCGCTAGCATCGATCGTCTCAAAGCCGCGAACGTTGATGATAGCGTGTCGCCCGCTGACATGAGATTCGATGTTAACCCTGCACTACCTGTTGACGACACCTCCGTGTCACGTCAAGGTCTGCAGTTGGCGTTGCCTGCTGTAACAGCCGGTCGTGGAAAATCCCCCTTTTTTCCCTCGCGATTCAGTGTTTTTCCCAACATCACCCATTTCCATACACTATTGACTTGTCTTTACGAACTGGTTGTTTTTCTGGACCAATTGTTGTTTGTTCGCGCCCAGAGCGCTATTTTGGCACATCCTTGTTCAGGACCTGCGTGACGCACGTGCTGTCTGCTCACACGCTGCTATTCGGTTTCTCGTTGTTGAGTCTTTGTGATCGTATTATTGAGGTTTGTATATTGTTTATGTCATTGTTTATTTTAATAATCTAGTATCTTAGAATTATCACGGATAATCGCCTTCTGATTTCGGGATCCGTTGCGAATTTGGCTACGCATTGCTCAAACGTTCGTAACAATACTCCATAGATCTATTTGGAACGAGGAAAAATCACGCAAAATGCCAAGAAAAGGATCAAATGCAGTCGAATCCGGACAGGAAGTAATACGGCAAGTCTCTGTGGAGGTTTTGGGTACATATGATTCTTTAGTTAATGCTAGATCGCCTAGTCCTGTCAGTGCGAGCTCATGTGTTATTGAAAACAATATTGATCGTAAGGATGTCGATTTATATAAGCTGAGAATACTAGAACTAGAGCAACAGTTACGTTCGGCTAGACTACAGGCGCATGAAGCAGAGAAGTGTACACAGAAACAGCGAGAGCATGAGACCAGTGACTTCGACACTTCCGATAGGTTAGAGTGCAATAAGGTAGGGAACCCCACGCCGGTCGCCGAATACAAACCACCATCGATCGATCTGCCTAGAGTGGAGTTAACGGTTTTCGACGGGCGAGCTGAGCAATACTGCAAGTTTGTCAAACAGTTCGAGACGTTCGTTGAAAACAAGGTGACCGACCCTGGGCAAAGGCTTCTTTACCTTACCCACGACTGCCGAGGCCGAGCGCGAGAAGCTATCGACGGGTGCACCATGCTCGATCCAGAACAAGGCTACACAAGGGCAAGAAAGATTCTGAGGGACTTGTTTGGCCAACCTTGCAAAGTAGCCCGTAACCTAATAGAGGGCGTGATGGCAGAGGCAAAGAGAACCAAGGGCGACGTCTACACCATGGCCGACCTGGTGATCAAGATGCAGAACTGCTCAATAGCCCTCGACCATTTAGGTTACAGGGCTGACCTAGACACCATGCACACTTTGGAAGGCATAGTCCATCACCTCTCTCCCGAACTACAGGGTCGGTGGGCGGAAGAAGCTGAACGGATAAGCCGAGGCGACAGAGAAGCCAACTTCGAAGACCTGACTGAATACTTAGACAGGCAAACGAAGATAGCTGACAGCAGATTCGGCCGACTCATCCGGGACAGCAACAGAGCAAACAAGCCCGGTACTAGCCAAGCCCAAATCCCTGTACGGGAATATCCAAAGTACCAGCCTTGGACCAACACACACGTCATTTCACGAGATGCTACGGCGAAACCAAATTGCAGATCCTGTGGTACTAGCCATGGCCTACCAGAATGCCCCAAGTTCGGCAACGCCACAATAGACGAACGGTGGGGAATGGCGAGGATGGCAGGAGCATGTTTCATCTGTCTCAACACCACGCACCGGGCAGCAGCCTGTAGAACAAGGAATCGATGTGGTTACGAGGGCTGCACGGGCAGACACCATCGGCTGCTGCATCACGCGAGAGTAACCATATCCGAGGCGAGTGCCAAGCCCAGCGTGATTTGTTCAACTTCACAATCTGCCAGTAAACCGGTACGTTTAGGCGTAGTGGCCGTGGGAGTAGTGACTCCGACTGGGATAGTCTAGGCGTTGGCTTTCGTTGATAGTGGATCCGACACCACTTTAGTGAAAGAGCGGTTTGCCGACAAACACCAACTGGCTAAAGGTGCGACGTCGTTAGCAGTGAGCACGGTGGGCGGAACACAGGTAATGACTGCCGGTAGATTAAGGCTGCAACTCATCTCTCTAGACACTAACGAGGAAACTGAACCAACGGAGGCATTCACGTTAGCGGATCTCCCCATGCGAGCACCAAGGTCGGTGAACGCAATCTTGACTCGGTGGCCCCACCTGCAGGATGTAACCGTCGTAGACTGAGAAGATGATGAGGTGGATCTCCTCATCGGATGCGACGTGCCAGAGGCGCATTGGGTGCTTGACCAAAGAGTGGGCGACCGCCAGGCACCTTATGCCGTACGCACGGCTCTGGGATGGATGTTATACGGTCCAGTAGGGGTACGCGGTTCCGTGAATTACTTATCCGCCGAAACGGACCGCATAGAGTATCATCTGCAACGGCTGTATGAAAAGGAGTTTCATGACATTGGAGACGAAAGACCGACGTTGTCTCAAGAGGATCACTTCACTCTACAAACGGTGCGGCAAGGCTCTAGAGGCCTCAAAAAACAGTTCGAGGTTCCCCTCCCATGGCGCACACCGGTCGACCCGTGGACTGACAACAGAAATTATGTTCTCCAACGATTACCACGACTAAAAGAACGCTTCATTCGAGACCAGAATCTGTGGGAACGATACGCGGATTTAATGAAGCGAAACGAGGCCCTCGGTTACGTTGAAAAGGTGCCTTTTAACACCGACAGCAGAAGGGGTATCTGGTATCTGCCTCACCATCCGGTTATCAACCCCAAGAAACCCAATAAACTGCGGGTGGTTTTCGACTGTGCGGCCAAGTTCCAGGGCAAGTCGTTAAACGATCGCCTACTACAGGGGCCTGACTGGACCACACCACTGATCGATGTTCTGTGCCGTTTCAGAGTGGGTAAAGTGGCTTTGTCTGCTGACATTAGGGAAATGTTCCATCAGGTGAAGATTCCGGTAGGAGAACGAGATGCTTTGCGTTTCCTGTGGTGGGAAGGGAGCGACCGGGACAACGCAGTGGTGAATTATAGGATGACCGTCCACCCCTTCGGAGCCATATCGTCACCATTTTGTGCCAACTACGCCCTCCGAGAATCAGCGAACAAACATGGCGATCTAGTACATCGGACGGTAGTAGATAGCGTCAGCAGGAACTTCTACGTCGACGACCACCTTGGGTCATTCGATGATGTGGAATCAGCTCTAGAACAGTTCAGGGGTCTGACGAGATTGCTGGAAGAGGGTGGCTTCCATCTAACTAAATGGATGTCGAACGCTTCAGAAGTGCTGAAGGTCATCCCGTATCACGAAAAGGCCGAAAGGGTAAGAGATTTGGACGGCTCTCCACTTCCTATCGAGCGCACTTTAGGGATACAATGGGACGCGGAAACGGACGATTTTGTTTTCGAAATGAACGTTCCCGAGCTGCCAATAACCCGTCGTGGCATACTATCTGCCGTCTCAAGTTTGTTCGACCCGCTCGGTTTCGTCTCACCGTGGCTGCTACCCGGAAAGATCTTGCTGCAGCGGCTGTGCCGTAAGAAAGTTGATTGGGACCAGGCACTGGACCGAGGGGACCGGCTGGACTGGGAAGAATTTCTGAACACCTTGAAGAAATTAGGGGACAAGAATCCCACGATGTTTGACCCCTGGCCATACGATACGGACTGGAGAACTACATGCCTTTTCCAATGCATCCGAAGTCGGTTATGGAGCTGTGGTGTACGGACGATGGTGCGCAGGAGATGGACAATATACTACGAGGATCCTGTTCGCCAAAGCCCGCGTTGCCCCACTGAAGTCGGTCTCAATCCCACGCCTTGAACTCAGCGCAGCCGTGTTAACAGTCAGGGTGGTGCAAGCTGTGTAGAGATGTTTCGATCTCTACATTTGGTCGGTGAGCTTCTGGACGGATTCAACGATAGTACTTTACCACATTAACAACGTACGGAGCCGGTTTAGTACTTTCGTTGCTAACTGACTCACGGTTATCCATGATGAATCAGCCATGAACCAGTGGGGTCATGTCAGGTCTGGCGATAATCCGGCCGACCTGTGCTCCCGGGGTGCGACGAATTTCAGGCGGCTAGACACGTGGACGAGAGGGCCAAACTTCCTGCAATTGCCCAAACAGGACTGGCCCGTGTTCGAATTAAAACCCCCTACGGAATTGGAACTGGAGATCAAAGGCGTAGTGATAGCAACCAACGTCGTCGAAGCGTCGTCCATTCTATCGCGATTGGTCAGGTTTTCTTCCTGGATGAAGACGCTTTGTTCGCTAGTTTGGTTAACCAGGTTCAAGATAAATTTACTAGTCATGAAAGGGCTACGGCCCTCAGGTCGGATACCGGTCGGCCCGATAGGTCCCGATGAGCTACAAGCGGCAGAGTACGATATTTTCAGAATGATACAACGCGAGGCTTTCGCCCAAGAACTCAAGAGGGCGGAAGAAGTGGGGCTGACCAATGAAGACATGCCATCTCCAAGAGGCGAGCTGAAGCGTTTAAACCCCAAAATCATCAACGGACTGCTGCGGGTAGATGGTAGGCTGACCAACGCCCACCTGAACTTCGACACAAAGTATCCTATACTGCTGCCAGCGAGACAACCCGTAGTAGAGCTAATGATTCAACACGTCCACGCCGTGGAGGGACATGCCGGGGAAAGTCACGTGACGAGCGTCATCCGAAAGCGTCTTTGGTTGTTGAGAGGACGAGAGACTGTAAAACGCGTAATCCGACGGTGCGTGCAATGCAGGAGACGCAATGCCACAGCAGGCAAACAACTCATGGCCCCGCTACCAGAATGCAGGGTGACTACGGGCTGGTGGCCGTTCAGTGACACCGGGTTGGACTATTTCGGGCCCTTGTGGATCAAGTGCGGGAAAAGATTAGAAAAGCGATACGGATGTATCATGACGTGCATGAAATCACGTGCGGTACACCTAGAAGTCGCACATTCGATGACGACCGATTCGTTTCTACGGGCCTTGCAAAGATTTATCAACCGAAGAGGCGTACCGGCCGATATATACTCAGATAATGGATCGAACTTTGTGGGCGCTCAACGGGAATTGCAGCGTTGGCACAAGAACATAAACAGGGACGAACTGCAGAATCGAACCGTGGCCTACGGCATACGATAGCATTTCAACCCCCCACAGGCCAGTCACCGAGGCGGCATATGGGAACGCATGATCCGGTCCGCCAGACGGATATTGCTGTCAATCATGGAGCAGCAGCCGCCCGACGACGAGACGCTGAACACCGTCATGACTGAGGTGGAGCGAATCCTGAACAACCGCCCCCTGGTTCCAGTATTGAACGGCGACCCCACCCACCTGGCGCTCACCCCAAACGACTTATTGACGTTAAGGTCGAACGAGGGTTTCCAAGGGCCGGTAAACCTTCGTGGGAGCTACCTCCACGGGTGGAAGCAAGCGAACTATCTGGCCAAGGTCTTCTGGAGGCGATGGCTACGGGAGTACCTACCGGCTTTGCAGACTCGACAGAAGTGGCTGGCCAAAACAAGACCATTCAAAGTTGGGGACGTGGTTATGATCGCCGACGAACGCGCACATTTCAGCGCTTGGTCTTTGGGAGTAGTTACGGAAACCATCAAAAGCACTGACGAAATGATAAGAACGGTGAAGGTGAAGACAGCTAACGGAGTGCTCATTCGTGACATACGCGGTATTAACCTAATCGAGAGCGAAGACGGAGGAGCTGATGACCCTGAGGCCTAGTAAACCTCTACATCCCGTAAACCCATCATACATGTGACAGTGTTCTTTGTTTGCCTTTTGTTGACGCTACCGAATGCCCCTTGCATATGTGGAAGTAGCGGAGCTCAGGTCACACATATATGCTACATTTACTCGTTTTCTTGCCACGCGGTCTTTTGTTGACATTGCAGAAAGTCCTCCTTTGATGTGTAGTCATACCTGTGATTTCATTGTAACCCCGGCACACACACACACACACACGCACACACACACACACACACTCAAGCGCGTACATTCAGGACCGGACGGCCCCGTACGAGGACAACGTCTATGTGACCATTCACGCCCGCCATCGGTCATTTGGTCTTGTGGAAGATGTAGACTAGCCTCACGTCTATGTAGCCAATGGGTTAGGTGCGACCAGTAGTAGAACGTCGACGACGAGCATTAGACGCGCGCACTGACAGCAGGGCCTAGGCAGGTAGGAAGAATCAGTACCTTTATACCGAACCTTTGACTTTGCTAAGGATCCAGGAGGATTTTGGTGGGCTGTGTAACAGCCGGTCGTGGAAAATCCCCCTTTTTTCCCTCGCGATTCAGTGTTTCTCCCAACATCACTCATTTCCATACACTATTGACTTGTCTTTACGAACTGGTTGTTTTTCTGGACCAACTGTTGTTTGTTCGTGCCCAGAGCGCTACTTTGTCACATCCTTGTTCAGGACCTGCGTGACGCACGTGCTGTCTGCTCACACGCTGCTATTCGGTTTCTCGTTGTTGAGTCTTTGTGATCGTATTATTGAGGTTTGTATATTGTTTATGTCATTGTTTATTTTAATAATCTAGTATCGTAGAATTATCACGGATAATCGCCTTCTGATTTCGGGATCCGTTGCGAATTTGGCTACGCATTGCTCAAACGTTCGTAACACCTGCTACGACTTCGAATGAGGCTATCGTCTCACGTTCAGGACAGCACCCGGTTGGTACTGCTACGTCCTCGAATGAGAATACTGTCTCTCGTTCAAGTCCGCAGAGCACGCCTACGCACCCGTCCGTGAATGAGGCTCCCGTCTCACGTTCCGGTCGGAAGATCCTTTGCCCAGCACGTTTTCGCGACTAGGTCAAACACGATCTTAACCACTGCACTTCGCAGTAGTAACTTTCGTGTTTATCGTTTCGACACGATTTAACATACTTCATTAGTTATTACTGTATTCTACTCAAGCCCATTGCGGTTGCTACACCAGTTTTCCGTTTATTTTCGTTTCATGGAACCTCGCCATATGGTACGCTTCGCTGATCCCACGAAATCTGGAGAATTTTGGCACCAACGTTTGCACTCTGGATCGGCCTTGTCGTTCTCGTTCCTGGCCATTTACGAACCTATCGATTTGGCTTCCGGATATCATGTTGGTTAACGGGTACCCGACGCTGGACGTTATTAGTGTGGCACACCATGATGACGGTACACGCAACCGACGTCATTGGCAACGAATCTGGTTTACGCTCGACCATCATCCTACGGTTCCTGCATACCACGGATTCTGCCCGTCAGCATCCTACAGCACAGCTACATTCACGTATTTTGCACGCATTCGCGCACGAGTACCGTTTGTATGTCATCTCCTCCTTAACATTTTTTCGAAAGATTTCCGTGCTTTCTAGTGGGGGGCTGCTGTAGTGACCTCGATCGTTTTGAGAAAATGACTATTTTCTGGACACCATTTTGGATTCATTTTCTACACGATCTTTTCTGACGTTTGACATTGTCCTCAGTGTTCTCCGGTTGCCTACGTTTTACTGGACTGACTTTTCCGAGGTTTTCGTCGACCTCGTTTCAAATCACTTTCACTTTCGGTCGTTCGCTCGCGGTTCGCTCTCTGCACAGCCGTCGCATTTCGTTCCGTTTTCCGTTCGGTGTATCTCTCGTATCGGTACTGTTTCGGTGCCACGATATATAGAATACACCTCGCATCTGTGAACCGACTTGCGTCTTCTCTATCTGTCCGATAGAGGGGATATCGTTGGTATTCGCTGCTAGACCCGATAGGAAACACGTTCGCCAGCCGCACTCGAACGTCTTCTATAACCTCGTCAACATGTCACTGGTTCCTAACCTAAAGGTCTAGACCCAGTTTTGTAGTAAAGGACTAGTGATGTGTGCAAGTTGGATCCTCCACTACTACTTTTCTTTGAATTACGGCCACAAGGGGATTGTTTGAAAAATAACTCCGGGTTTTGGGCGTGGGTTGGACGGTAGCCCGAGTGAACCGTAAAGTGATATCTGGCGAGTGACATGCTGGCTGACCGGGGGAGCGACGACGGTTCGTACCCTGTACATCCCACGTATTCTGTCGTTTTCCTTCTATTGTATTGTACACGTTTTATTGTTTTATCAAAGTAACAAAGACACATTTTTAACCGACCAGCAAGTGGTTACCACTGTTTGTTCTTTCTGCATTGCTTGTGAGCTTTGTGGCGTGCAGCGATGAAAATCGAATTCACACAATTTCAAAAGCTATTTTAGTGCACCTACTCTGACTTAGCTGCCATCCGTGGAATTCTGAGGATCCTTTCGGTCGACTGAAAGTTACGGCGAACTAACTCGAGGGGCATTTTTATGTGGCCGGTTTGAATTCAACTCACTGAACGTTGTGGACATACTCCGAGACATGCTCTTTCTATTTTCACAGCAGTATATTCTGTACAGTGGCATTTCGTTTTCATATTCCCTTTTTGTTTCGTAACTCCCTCGAGCCGGCACAACAGTCGTTAAACGTACATCTGGGTAGCAACCTCATTCGTGGATGGAGCCGCAACTGCGTAAGGTCCCAGTTTACAACTTCGAGGTGGTTTTCTAGTGCCTTGGAGGCCAAGTATCAACTGAGTCCTGGCTGTGGCCTAAGGAAAAATAACAAGCCGAAAGTTCCGACATTTGCCAAACGACTGCAAACTTCTGCGGAATAGGTGACGGACCGCTTGCGTTGAAACAATGCCGATTACGTTTACTCTTCAGAGCTACACCTGGCACGATACTAGCTAAGGGAGCCAAAGGTTCAACCGTCCTCAAGCGGAGTAGTAAAAGTGCTTTTCGATTGGCGGGAGCTAGCTTCCCCCACAGCAGGCAGACAATCAAAGTACAGCCCCGTGGCATCGAACAACGTAAGAACTGCTCAAAGCTTTTCCGTGGTAAAAAGGCCACTAATTTATATATTCACACTCGATCATCTCCAGGCCACTTCAACAGTTCTCTTCCCTAGAAGGGGATTATCGAAGTGACTCTTAGACCTAACCGAGGGCGTACCGCGCGCAAGTACCCACCAGCTCCATGACCACGGGTACCATCAGTTATCTGGAAGCCACTTTTCGATACCAGAATTTGCTCGTGCCGCAGGTGGAAGTTCGCTAATATGCGCACGGGCCTGGCCGTCATTTAAGAGGGCCTCACTTAGGTTTCTCAGAAGATATATACATGCATACCGCACAAAATAATCCCACATGACTTTCTGAGGCTTCTCTATCTACCGTGTCCGTACATGCAACGGATGAGGGTCATAAAACAAATGGGCAAACGACAATGAGCGGAAACGAAATGAAGGGAGCTTCCCCCGCTAGTTCGGCTCAGTACGTATATTTAAAATCCTAGGAAATACCACTTTTTTGTCTACAAAGTGGTTTTATAAAACATCTAGCAGCGTAACCGACGTTAAGTGTGGCTAAAAAGTATATACTGTCTACGGAACTCTTTGGCCAATGTTTATGATGGTCGGACTGCGTTGTTGGCTGCAGCTCTACAGTTTCAGGGAGTTCCGTTTGAAGCGTAGGTGGTATCAGCGGTGGATTACGGAACTACTGGAGTGCCATCTTTCAGCAGTACCTCTTCTTCTAGACTATCGTCAATGTGCGTTATCTCAAGCTGGTCGATATATATATAGTCCCATGCTTACCTTTCTGATCAGAGGTAAACTCGATCGCGTCGCTTCAGCACCTTGAACGGACTCTGTAAGGCCAACTCGCAGGTGTTTCAACGCCACCTACGCACACGAAGACGTGGGCGCAAGTGGAAAGTCCTGGTGGAATGCAGGCAGGTCGAGACTGCCGTCGCGGTGAATGCGTTTGCCAGCGGCGCATCCACGCATCCAGTTATTGAGCATGTGAAGCTAGGCCGTCGTCACTCGCGTGACCCACAACAAAATAATCCCTGGGTAACCAAAGAGTTTGACAAAAAGCGAACTCCGTAGCTGACACGTGGATATCAGGTTTACAAGCAGAATGCAAAACTAAGAGAACAACTGGAAGCTCCTACACCCAATTACGGCTATCAGCAGCGGTGAGCAAAGATTTCAGCTATCGGTGGAAAAGCCCAGCCCTGCCGTTGCCTGCTGGGTGATGTGCTGTTGCACGAGAACGATGATCTAGTGATCTGTCTACCACACCCTGTTTGTCACTTTTCTGACAGTACTTTTATTGCACGCGGCCACCCCAAGCGCTACTTCCGATGCACTTCCTTGGCACACTCCAGTATGCGGTCTCTGTACTCCGACTCTGTGAGAATACATTGTAACCCACGTTTGAGCAACGCGCAGCCAAATTCACAACAGATCTCGAAATCAAAAGACGATTATCCGTGATATTCTACGATACTAGATTATTGAATGAACAAAGACACCAAACAGGTACAAACCCCAATTATGAGACCACAACGACTCAACAAACGAGAAACCGAGTTGCGGCGTGCGAGCGAGTAGCACGTGCGTCGCGTAGGTCCAGAACAAGGATATGACAAAGTAGCGCTCTGGGCACGAACAAACAACAGTTGGTCCAGAAAAACAACCAGTTCGTAAAGACAAGTCAATAGTGTATGGAAATGAGTGATGTTGGGAGAAACACTGAATCGCGAGGGAAAAAAGGGGGATTTTCCACGACCGGCTGTTACACCGCCCACCAAAATCCTCCTGGACCCTTAGCAAAGTCAAAGGTTCGGTATAAAGGTACTGATTCTTCCTACCTGCCTAGGCCCTGCTGTCAGTGCGCGCGTCTAATGCTCGTCGTCGACGTTCTACTACTGGTCGCACCTAACCCATTGGCTACATAGACGTGAGGCTAGTCTACATCTTCCACAAGACCAAATGACCGATGGCTGGCGTGAATGGTCACATAGACGTTGTCCTCGTACGGGGCCGTCCGGTCCTGGATGTACGTGCTTGAGTGTGTGTGTGTGTGCGTGTGTGTGTGTGTGTGTGCCGGGGTTACAATGAAATCACAGGTATGACTACACATCAAAGGAGGACTTTCTGCAATGTCAACAAAAGACCGCGAGGCAAGAAAACGAGTAAATGTAGCATATATGTGTGACCTGAGCTCCGCTACTTCCACATATGCAAGGGGCATTCGGTAGCGTCAACAAAAGGCAAACAAAGAACACTGTCACATGTATGATGGGTTTACGGGATGTAGAGGTTTACTAGGCCTCAGGGTCATCAGCTCCTCCGTCTTCGCTCTCGATTAGGTTAATACCGCGTATGTCACGAATGAGCACTCCGTTAGCTGTCTTCACCTTCACCGTTCTTATCATTTCGTCAGTGCTTTTGATGGTTTCCGTAACTACTCCCAAAGACCAAGCGCTGAAATGTGCGCGTTCGTCGGCGATCATAACCACGTCCCCAACTTTGAATGGTCTTGTTTTGGCCAGCCACTTCTGTCGAGTCTGCAAAGCCGGTAGGTACTCCCGTAGCCATCGCCTCCAGAAGACCTTGGCCAGATAGTTCGCTTGCTTCCACCCGTGGAGGTAGCTCCCACGAAGGTTTACCGGCCCTTGGAAACCCTCGTTCGACCTTAACGTCAATAAGTCGTTCGGGGTGAGCGCCAGGTGGGTGGGGTCGCCGTTCAATACTGGAACCAGGGGGCGGTTGTTCAGGATTCGCTCCACCTCAGTCATGACGGTGTTCAGCGTCTCGTCGTCGGGCGGCTGCTGCTCCATGATTGACAGCAATATCCGTCTGGCGGACCGGATCATGCGTTCCCATATGCCGCCTCGGTGACTGGCCTGTGGGGGGTTGAAATGCTATCGTATGCCGTAGGCCACGGTTCGATTCTGCAGTTCGTCCCTGTTTATGTTCTTGTGCCAACGCTGCAATTCCCGTTGAGCGCCCACAAAGTTCGATCCATTATCTGAGTATATATCGGCCGGTACGCCTCTTCGGTTGATAAATCTTTGCAAGGCCCGTAGAAACGAATCGGTCGTCATCGAATGTGCGACTTCTAGGTGTACCGCACGTGATTTCATGCACGTCATGATACATCCGTATCGCTTTTCTAATCTTTTCCCGCACTTGATCCACAAGGGCCCGAAATAGTCCAACCCGGTGTCACTGAACGGCCACCAGCCCGTAGTCACCCTGCATTCTGGTAGCGGGGCCATGAGTTGTTTGCCTGCTGTGGCATTGCGTCTCCTGCATTGCACGCACCGTCGGATTACGCGTTTTACAGTCTCTCGTCCTCTCAACAACCAAAGACGCTTTCGGATGACGCTCGTCACGTGACTTTCCCCGGCATGTCCCTCCACGGCGTGGACGTGTTGAATCATTAGCTCTACTACGGGTTGTCTCGCTGGCAGCAGTATAGGATACTTTGTGTCGAAGTTCAGGTGGGCGTTGGTCAGCCTACCATCTACCCGCAGCAGTCCGTTGATGATTTTGGGGTTTAAACGCTTCAGCTCGCCTCTTGGAGATGGCATGTCTTCATTGGTCAGCCCCACTTCTTCCGCCCTCTTGAGTTCTTGGGCGAAAGCCTCGCGTTGTATCATTCTGAAAATATCGTACTCTGCCGCTTGTAGCTCATCGGGACCTATCGGGCCGACCGGTATCCGACCTGAGGGCCGTAGCCCTTTCATGACTAGTAAATTTATCTTGAACCTGGTTAACCAAACTAGCGAACAAAGCGTCTTCATCCAGGAAGAAAACCTGACCAATCGCGATAGAATGGACGACGCTTCGACGACGTTGGTTGCTATCACTACGCCTTTGATCTCCAGTTCCAATTCCGTAGGGGGTTTTAATTCGAACACGGGCCAGTCCTGTTTAGGCACTTGTAGGAAGTTTGGCCCTCCCGTCCACGTGTCTAGCCGCCTGAAATTCGTCGCACCCCGGGAGCACAGGTCGGCCGGATTATCGCCAGACCTGACATGACCCCACTGGTTCATGGCTGATTCATCATGGATAACCGTGAGTCAGTTAGCAACGAAAGTACTAAACCGGCTCCGTACGTTGTTAATGTGGTAAAGTACTATCGTTGAATCCGTCCAGAAGCTCACCGACCAAATGTAGAGATCGAAACATCTCTACACAGCTTGCACCACCCTGACTGTTAACACGGCTGCGCTGAGTTCAAGGCGTGGGATTGAGACCGACTTCAGTGGGGCAACGCGGGCTTTGGCGAACAGGATCCTCGTAGTATATTGTCCATCTCCTGCGCACCATCGTCCGTACACCACAGCTCCATAACCGACTTCGGATGCATTGGAAAAGGCATGTAGTTCTCCAGTCCGTATCGTATGGCCAGGGGTCAAACATCGTGGGATTCTTGTCCCCTAATTTCTTCAAGGTGTTCAGAAATTCTTCCCAGTCCAGCCGGTCCCCTCGGTCCAGTGCCTGGTCCCAATCAACTTTCTTACGGCACAGCCGCTGCAGCAAGATCTTTCCGGGTAGCAGCCACGGTGAGACGAAACCGAGCGGGTCGAACAAACTTGAGACGGCAGATAGTATGCCACGACGGGTTATTGGCAGCTCGGGAACGTTCATTTCGAAAACAAAATCGTCCGTTTCCGCGTCCCATTGTATCCCTAAAGTGCGCTCGATAGGAAGTGGAGAGCCGTCCAAATCTCTTACCCTTTCGGCCTTTTCGTGATACGGGATGACCTTCAGCACTTCTGAAGCGTTCGACATCCATTTAGTTAGATGGAAGCCACCCTCTTCCAGCAATCTCGTCAGACCCCTGAACTGTTCTAGAGCTGATTCCACATCATCGAATGACCCAAGGTGGTCGTCGACGTAGAAGTTCCTGCTGACGCTATCTACTACCGTCCGATGTACTAGATCGCCATGTTTGTTCGCTGATTCTCGGAGGGCGTAGTTGGCACAAAATGGTGACGATATGGCTCCGAAGGGGTGGACGGTCATCCTATAATTCACCACTGCGTTGTCCCGGTCGCTCCCTTCCCACCACAGGAAACGCAAAGCATCTCGTTCTCCTACCGGAATCTTCACCTGATGGAACATTTCCCTAATGTCAGCAGACAAAGCCACTTTACCCACTCTGAAACGGCACAGAACATCGATCAGTGGTGTGGTCCAGTCAGGCCCCTGTAGTAGGCGATCGTTTAACGACTTGCCCTGGAACTTGGCCGCACAGTCGAAAACCACCCGCAGTTTATTGGGTTTCTTGGGGTTGATAACCGGATGGTGAGGCAGATACCAGATACCCCTTCTGCTGTCGGTGTTAAAAGGCACCTTTTCAACGTAACCGAGGGCCTCGTTTCGCTTCATTAAATCCGCGTATCGTTCCCACAGATTCTGGTCTCGAATGAAGCGTTCTTTTAGTCGTGGTAATCGTTGGAGAACATAATTTCTGTTGTCAGTCCACGGGTCGACCGGTGTGCGCCATGGGAGGGGAACCTCGAACTGTTTTTTGAGGCCTCTAGAGCCTTGCCGCACCGTTTGTAGAGTGAAGTGATCCTCTTGAGACAACGTCGGTCTTTCGTCTCCAATGTCATGAAACTCCTTTTCATACAGCCGTTGCAGATGATACTCTATGCGGTCCGTTTCGGCGGATAAGTAATTCACGGAACCGCGTACCCCTACTGGACCGTATAACATCCATCCCAGAGCCGTGCGTACGGCATAAGGTGCCTGGCGGTCGCCCACTCTTTGGTCAAGCACCCAATGCGCCTCTGGCACGTCGCATCCGATGAGGAGATCCACCTCATCATCTTCTCAGTCTACGACGGTTACATCCTGCAGGTGGGGCCACCGAGTCAAGATTGCGTTCACCGACCTTGGTGCTCGCATGGGGAGATCCGCTAACGTGAATGCCTCCGTTGGTTCAGTTTCCTCGTTAGTGTCTAGAGAGATGAGTTGCAGCCTTAATCTACCGGCAGTCATTACCTGTGTTCCGCCCACCGTGCTCACTGCTAACGACGTCGCACCTTTAGCCAGTTGGTGTTTGTCGGCAAACCGCTCTTTCACTAAAGTGGTGTCGGATCCACTATCAACGAAAGCCAACGCCTAGACTATCCCAGTCGGAGTCACTACTCCCACGGCCACTACGCCTAAACGTACCGGTTTACTGGCAGATTGTGAAGTTGAACAAATCACGCTGGGCTTGGCACTCGCCTCGGATATGGTTACTCTCGCGTGATGCAGCAGCCGATGGTGTCTGCCCGTGCAGCCCTCGTAACCACATCGATTCCTTGTTCTACAGGCTGCTGCCCGGTGCGTGGTGTTGAGACAGATGAAACATGCTCCTGCCATCCTCGCCATTCCCCACCGTTCGTCTATTGTGGCGTTGCCGAACTTGGGGCATTCTGGTAGGCCATGGCTAGTACCACAGGATCTGCAATTTGGTTTCGCCGTAGCATCTCGTGAAATGACGTGTGTGTTGGTCCAAGGCTGGTACTTTGGATATTCCCGTACAGGGATTTGGGCTTGGCTAGTACCGGGCTTGTTTGCTCTGTTGCTGTCCCGGATGAGTCGGCCGAATCTGCTGTCAGCTATCTTCGTTTGCCTGTCTAAGTATTCAGTCAGGTCTTCGAAGTTGGCTTCTCTGTCGCTTCGGCTTATCCGTTCAGCTTCTTCCGCCCACCGACCCTGTAGTTCGGGAGAGAGGTGATGGACTATGCCTTCCAAAGTGTGCATGGTGTCTAGGTCAGCCCTGTAACCTAAATGGTCGAGGGCTATTGAGCAGTTCTGCATCTTGATCACCAGGTCGGCCATGGTGTAGACGTCGCCCTTGGTTCTCTTTGCCTCTGCCATCACGCCCTCTATTAGGTTACGGGCTACTTTGCAAGGTTGGCCAAACAGGTCCCTCAGAATCTTTCTTGCCCTTGTGTAGCCTTGTTCTGGATCGAGCATGGTGCACCCGTCGATAGCTTCTCGCGCTCGGCCTCGGCAGTCGTGGGTAAGGTAAAGAAGCCTTTGCCCAGGGTCGGTCACCTTGTTTTCAACGAACGTCTCGAACTGTTTGACAAACTTGCAGTATTGCTCAGCTCGCCCGTCGAAAACCGTTAACTCCACTCTAGGCAGATCGATCGATGGTGGTTTGTATTCGGCGACCGGCGTGGGGTTCCCTACCTTATTGCACTCTAACCTATCGGAAGTGTCGAAGTCACTGGTCTCATGCTCTCGCTGTTTCTGTGTACACTTCTCTGCTTCATGCGCCTGTAGTCTAGCCGAACGTAACTGTTGCTCTAGTTCTAGTATTCTCAGCTTATATAAATCGACATCCTTACGATCAATATTGTTTTCAATAACACATGAGCTCGCACTGACAGGACTAGGCGATCTAGCATTAACTAAAGAATCATATGTACCCAAAACCTCCACAGAGACTTGCCGTATTACTTCCTGTCCGGATTCGATTGCTTTTGATCCCTTTCCTGGCATTTTGCGTGATTTTTCCTCGTTCCAAAATTGATCTATTGAGTATTGTTACGAACGTTTGAGCAATGCGTAGCCAAATTCGCAACGGATCCCGAAATCAGAAGGCGATTATCCGTGATAATTCTACGATACTAGATTATTAAAATAAACAATGACATAAACAATATACAAACCTCAATAATACGATCACAAAGACTCAACAACGAGAAACCGAATAGCAGCGTGTGAGCAGACAGCACGTGCGTCACGCAGGTCCTGAACAAGGATGTGCCAAAATAGCGCTCTGGGCGCGAACAAACAACAATTGGTCCAGAAAAACAACCAGTTCGTAAAGACAAGTCAATAGTGTATGGAAATGAGTGATGTTGGGAAAAACACTGAATCGCGAGGGAAGAAGGGGGATTTTCCACGACCGGCTGTTACACGGGGTACGGTGTGCATCGGGTATGTGCTTATGTCTCTGGATGTACAATAGAATCGCATTTATCACCGCATATCGGAAAAAAACCTTCTGTAATGTCAACGAAAACTGTGAGCACTGTAACGTGTTTGACGGAGACCATGTAGTAAAACGAGTATAATGTAGGTGTGTGTTTGCTTCGGGGTGGATGATGGTTCTATACGTCGGTATGTCGCGAATGCTCCCATATATGGGAGTTTCTTTACCCCCCTCGAAGACGAATGCGAAAGTCTATTGGGCCTCAGCGTTATCAGCTTCTCCGCCTTCACCCTAGAGTAGGCCAATACTGCGTATGTTGCGAATCAGTGCTCCGTTGGCTGTCTTCAACTTCCCCGTTCTTATCGTTCCGTCAGTGCTTTCGATGGTTTCTATAACCACTACCAATGACCGGGTGCTGAAATGAGAGTGTTTGTCTGCGATCATCACCACATCCCCAACCTTGAATGGCCTTGTTTTGACCAGCCACTGCTGCCGAGTCTGCAGTGCTGGTAGGTACTCCCGCAGCCAGCGCCTCCAGAAAACCTTGGCATGAGAGTTCGCCTGCTTCCATCCGTGGAGGTAGCTCCCACAAAGGTTTGCCGGCCTTTGGAAACCCTCGTTCGACCTTAACGTCAATAAGTCGTTCGGGGTGAGCGCCAGGTCGGTGGGGTCGCCCTTGATTACTGGAACCAGGGGGGGGGGTCGTTCAGAATTCTCTCTACCTCAGTCATGACGGTGTTCAGCTCCTCATCGTCGGGCAGCTGTTGCTCCATGATTGACAGCAATATCCGTCTGGCGGACCGGATCAAGCTTTCCCATAAGCCGCCGCGGTGGCCGGTCTGTGGGGGGTTGAAATGCCATCGTATGTCGTAGGCCACGGTTCGATTCTGCAGTTCGTCCCTGTTTATGTTCTTGTGCCAACGCTGCAATTCCCGTTGAGCGCCCACAAAGTTCAATCCGTTACCTGAATATACATCGGCCGGTACACCTCTTCGGTTGATAAATCTTTGCAAGGCCAGTAGGAAGGAATCGGTCGTCATCGAATGTGCGACTTCTAGATGTACCGCGCGTGACATCATACACGTCATGATGCACCCATATCGCTTTTCTAATCTCTTTCCGCACTTGATCCACTTGGTCCCGGAGTAGCTGAACGGAAACCAGCCCGCAGTCACCCTGCATTCTGGTAGCGGGACCATGTGTTGTTTGCCCGCCGTGGCGCTGCGTCTCCTACATTGCACACAACGTCAGATTTCGCGTTTTACAGTCTCTCGTCCTCTCAACAACCAAAGGCGCTTTTGGATGACGCTCGTCACGTGACTTTCCCCGGCATGTCCCTCCGCGACGTGGACGTGTTGAATCATTAGCTCTACCACAGGTTGTCGAGCCGGCAGCAGTATAGGATACTTTGTGTCAAAGCTCAGGTGGGCTTTGGTCAGCCTACCATCAACTCGCAGCAGTCCATCAATGAGTTCGTGGTTTAAATGCTTTAATTCGCCTCTCAGAGATGATATTTCTTTGTTGGTTGGTCCCACTTCTTCCGCCCTCTCGAGTTCTCGGGCGAAAGCCTCGCGTTGCATCATTCTGAAAATATCGTGTTTTGCAGCTTGTAGCTCATCAGGACTTATCGGGCCGACCCGTATCCGGCCCGAGGGGCGTAGCTCTTTCATGACTAATAAATTTCTCTTGAACCTGGATAACCAAACTTATGCACTAAGTGTCTTCATCCAGGAAGAAAACCTGACCAATCGCGATAGAATGGATGTTGCTTTGACGACGTTGGCCGCTATCACTACGCCTTTGATCTCCAGTTCCAATTCCGTAGGAGGTTTTAATTCGAACACGGGCCAGTCCTGTTTAGGCACTTGTAGGAAGTTTGGCCCTCCCGTCCACGTGTCTAGCCGCCTGAAATTCGTCGCACCCCGGGAGCACAGATCGGCTGGATTATTGCAGACCTGACATGACCCCACTGGTTCATGGCTGATTCATCGTGGATAACCGTGAGTCAGTTAGCAACGAAAGTACTAAACCGGCTCCGTACGTTGTTAATGTGGTAAAGTACTATCGTTGAATCCGTCCAGAAGCTCACCGACCAAATGTAGAGATCGAAACATCTCTTCACAGCTTGTACCACCCTGACTGCTAACACGGCTGCGCTGAGTTCAAGGCGTGGGATTGAGACCGACCTCAGTGGAGCAACGCGGGCTTTAGCGGACAGGATCCTCGTAGTATATTGTCCATCTCCTGCGCACCATCGTCCGTACACCACAGCTCCATAACCGACTTCGGATGCATTGGAAAAGGCATGTAGTTCCCCAGTCCGTATCGTATGGCCAGGAGTCAAACATCGCGGAATCCTTATGTCCCCTAATTTCTTCAAGGTGTTCAAACATTCTTCCCAGTCCAGCCGGTCCCCTCGGTCCAGTGACTAGTCCTAATCGACTTTTTTACGGCACAGCCGCTGCAGCAAGATCTTTCCGGGTAGCAGCCAGGGAGAGACGAAACCGAGCGGGTCGAACAGACTAGAGACAGCGGCTAGTATGCCTCGACGGGTTATTGGGGCTCGGGAACGCTTAGCTTGAAAACAAAGTTGTCCGTTTCCGCAGCCCATTGTATTCCGAGGTACGGAATGACCTCAAGCACTTTTGGAGGGTTCGGCACCCATTTCGTTGGATGGAAGCCGCCCTCTTCGAGCAATCTTGTCAGGCCTCTGAGCTGCGCTAGGGCTGATTCTATATCGTCGAATGATGCAAGGTAGTCGTCGAAGTAGAAACTCCCGCTGACGCTATCTACCACCGACTGATGGACCAGATCTCCGTGTCTGTTCGCAGCTTCCCTAAGGGCGTAATTCGCACAGAGCGGTGACGATATGGCCCAAATGGGTGGACGGTCATCCCATAATTTACCACTGCGTTGTCCGGTCGTTCTGTTCTCACCACAGGAAACGCAACGCATCTCGTCCTCCTACCCGTATTTTTACCTGATGAAACACTTCCCTAATGTCGGCGGACAATGCCACTCTACCCACTCTGAAACGGCACAAAACTTCGATTAGTGGCTTGATCCATTAAGGTCCTCTTTGTAGGCGATCGTTTAACGACTTGCCCTGGAACTTGGCTGCACCGTCGGAAACCACCCGCAGTTTTTCGGGTTTTATGGGGTTGATAATCTGGTGATGAGGTAGGTAACAGATACCCTTTCGGCCGTCGATATTTGCAGGCACCTTTTCTACGTAGCCGAGAGCTTCGTTTCGCTTCATTTATTCTGCGTATCGTTGCCACAGATCCTGGTCTCGAATGAGGCGTTCTTCCGGTCGTAGTAGACGTTGGAGAACATAGTTCCGGTTATCAGTCCGCGGGTCAGCAGATATGCTCCGTGGGAGGGGAACCTCGAGCCGTTTTTTAAGGCCTCTAGTGCCTTGCCACACCGTTCGTAAAGTTAAGTGATCCTCTTGAGACAACGATGGTTTTTTGTCTCCCATGTCACGAAACTCCTTTTCATACAGCCGCTGCAGGTGATAGTATATGCGGTCCGTTTCGGCGGATAAATAATTCGCGGAACCACGAACCCCCACTGGATCATATAACATACATCCCAAAGCAGTGCGTAAGGCATAAGGTTCCTGGCTGTCGCCCATTCTCTGGTCAAGTACCGAATGCGCCTCTGGCACGTGGCAGCCGATGAGAAGATCCACTTCATCGTCTTCCCAGTCTACAACGGTTACATGTAGGTCGTTAGAGTTTGCTTCCCTGACAAAAATCCGGACCCATCTCATTCCCATTTCTCACGGCTCTCCAAAACCAGTCCTCACATCGGTGTTTCCCTGCTTTGCAATACGATAACGACGAAAAAGACACCACGATAACCATGCAATCATGTCTACGTCCGATTTCCTTGCTCACACTCGAGCAAATCTCAGTACGATAGCACCATCGGGTAAGAGCATAGATGAACTCACGTTAACGTTCCAAGGCACGTGACCGATTTCCTCTAATGTATCATCTCTGTCACTCCAATAGTTTCCTCTACTTTGAGGCTCCTCAGAAACTACTCAGTATGGAATAACCACTATGCTGGAAGAGACAGTAATAGCATAGGGCTACGCTAACAGTGTGCCAGTCCCATTCGCTCACAGTCTGTTATTTCAAACATATCTCATCGCTTCGTTGCAAACTGCTTTCTGCGTAAGCAAACGGTACTGGGGGTTATCATTACTAACTGCTCTAAACCGTGAGACCCTAGGTCTTTCATTAGTATCCGAGCGATGCCGTGCCAACGTGCAAAATCATAAATCCTTTGAGATGCACACACCGTTACCAAACTAGTGTACGTGACTCCGTTAGCCTGAAGCAGTATAGCACAAATTCACCGCGAGCCTATTTTTACTTAGAATGTGGAGTAGGTGCCACTGACTGCTCAAATGAAACTTCATCCATGCCTCACTCATATAGATCTAACGAGTCCATTATTTTTTGTCTTCGTATATCATCATAACCCACAGCTGGAACCACGTCCAGACTGCAATCCCCCTTTAATTAAGGTTCGTTGTCTCCCGCTATAGCAGTCGCCAAACCGGATAACCAAGGATGCTACTCCGACTCGTACGGACAGAGACTCAAGTAGAACCTACCATAGCAACTGGGATCGAAATCAAGCCACCAGACAGGAAATACTACCAACTGCTTATCAGATCTTTCAGCTTTTTCTAAAGCAACCAACACAAATTCCAGTTCATGAGCATCTCGATAATATACCACCACGCTCAGCTGATTGACCGACACATACTTTGCCCTGCCAGACGAAACATACCCATACGATGTCGTAAGTTACCAGAAATGACGCTGATAACACATATATATTTGTCAGCGAAACAGCATATTACCGCTCAAGTCCATGCGGAGATTTCCCACGTTATTATCAGTTACCACAGTCCACCTTTCCCCCGAACCGTAGCCGGTTGGAAATTGACTCTCCACTTCCCGAGGACCTTCCAGTTGAGCTTTCTCATTTCTGAATGGTACATGTTACTGATCCTGAATCTAAGCTCACCTTTTTAAGGACTGCTGTTTCTACCACATCCACCAGTGTTCACTTTCACGAAACTGGTCTCGGTACCGTTTCGAAACTCATTCCGTTTATTGAACTCCGGTAAATGCGTCATTCAGGGTCTGCATCGTCTTCATGGATCGCTATCCTCTTCGCATGCATCGATTTTCCCGAGAACACTTCTTTACAATCTTCTCCCTTTTCTTGTTCAAAATTTACTCCATCTGCAGAACCCTAGTAGGCCTCCATTTTCCTCAGCTTGCATAATTCTCGTTCATAATGCTTCCTTGGCACTGCGTTGACGATTTTTTGACATCTCCACTAAGCACCACCGCCTGATAGTGTCTTGTGGTCCAACCTTAATGATGGCCAAATTGACGTTATTGGTGATTACTGAAGAAAATGGTTGGAGCTGATGAAGTCATTTTTGCGGAAAATAAGAATGGTGTTCCTACTTTTGCGGCGACTTTTGTTTTAGTTAACCACTTCGTAGTATATAAGGGTTGCGCAAGGCTGTTACCGCTCACACCTATTAACTGTCACGGCCGTTGCACGTGCTTTCGTTGATGACTCTGAGAGTTTCTCCAGACATGTAAAAGATGCCTATAAATTATTCTCAAGGTTCGAGGAAGACTTTTGGCTATTTTAGCAGCAGACTTTCACCTCGTTTTACGTGTATGAGAGCGTTAGTGCTGAGAATTGGCTTCGTACACATCCGGGTGCACTGCCAAAAAATTTCCCATACTATCGGGTTAAATTTTGCTGCGTGCACAATCAACGGCGAAATAGGACAGCCATCCGGTATGCAAAGCACAGTAAATCTATCTTCACTTTTCAGATATCAGAATACTCAATGCCCGGCCTTCGTGAGGATCCGTGCCGTCGGAATGCAATACAAAGTCGTTGGTCAATGTCTGCAGCATAACCACGATGCCACCCACCAGCTGAACTGCGGTGGCTACCTTCTTTGGCATTGCATGTTGATGGACGATAGTGGCCTAGGTCGTTCAATTTTCTACGCTCTGCTTCCTAACGAGAGCAGTGCTAGTTATCTGCGTGCAAACGAGGAGAACTACGTTTGCGTCCACTGTCTGGCTGGTGAAAAATAAGTGAGTTACAATGACGATTTTCATTTTGCCTTTTACAAAGTAAAACCAGATAATAAATGTTTCCATTTCTGCTTTACAGACAGAACACGGCGACACATCACAACGTTCGATCCACCGTTATGACCGTAGAACTTCGGCACGGAATTGTGCATGAAAGGATCATTTTTTACCATTGAACCACCATCTTTCAATACAATTCCTATTCTTCATTTTGTCCTACATTTTGCATTCGCTACGGAATGGGTCCATCAGTTAGGTGCAACGTATTACGATGTGGGTGGTTTATGTGTAGGCAGGTGCGCCTAATGGGCGTCGTGCTTAAGCTCGCGTAATTAGAGGTTGGATTAGTTGCGTGCAATCTTACAATATTGCGGTCAGGGAAACAAAATCGTTCAGGCAGGAGTTGATCGGCTAATTGCATAATAGTAATCCCCAAACGTATCGGATCATCGTCGTGGATATATATAGGTATATACATAGACATGAATATACGGATCTATGCACACTTCAGTACTTATATATATATATATATATATATATATATATATATGCATATAAGTGTAAGCATCTTTATTTAGATACGTATGTAAGTACACATGTATACATTTACATATAAATATATATATATATATATATTTATGTATATAAATATGCATATACATACATATATATACGTATATATACATGTACTTACGTGTGCATAGAACCGTATACAAATATATATATATATTCTTATATAAATCAATATATACACGTTCATAGAGAAATATACAAATACGTACCTACGTGTGCATATATGCTTATAAACATATATATATATATATATATATATATATATAAATATGTGTTGACATGTGCATACATACAAATATATATATACATATTTACATTCGTTCACATCCGCCTTAATGAGTAACGTGTTACACCGTGATCATGAGCTAGCGCGTGGGTCTCGACCACGGCTGAGAAATTTGCCAATATTATTATTATTATTATTGTTATCCTGCAGGTGGGGCCACCTAGTCAAGATTGCTTTGACCGACCTTGGTGCTCGCATGGGGAGATCAGCTTATGTGAATGCCTCCGTTGGTTCGATTTGCTCGTTAGTTTCTAGAGGGACGAGTTGTAACCTCAACCGGCCGGCAGTCATTACTTGTGTTCCGCCCACCGTGCTCACTGCTAACGACGTCGTACTTGTAGCGAGCCGGTATTTGTCGGCAAACCGTTCTATATCTAGGGTAGTGTCCGATCCACTGTCGGCGAAAGCCATCGCTTTGACCACCCGAGTTGGGGTCACCACTCTCACGGCAACTAATCCTAAACGTATTGGTTCACTGGCAGACCGCGACGTTGAGCAAATCACACTGGGCTTTGTGCTCGCCTCAGGTATGGTTTCTCTCGCCCGATGCAACAATTGATGGTGTCTGCCCGTGCAGCCCTCATAACCACATCGGTTCCTTGTCCTATAAGCTGCCACCCAGTGTGTGGCGTTGAAACAAATAAAGCACGCTCCCGCCATCCTCGCCATTCCCCATCGTTCGCCTTTTGAAGCGTTAACAAACTTGGGGCATTCTGGTAGGCCATGGAGAGTACCACAAGACCTGCAGTTTGGTTGCGCTATGGCCTAGCGTGAAATGGCGTGTGCATTGGTCCAAGGCTGATATTTTGGATGTTCCCGAGCAGTGGTTTGAATCTGGCTAGTACTAGACTTGTTTACTCGGTTGCTGTCGCGGATAGGTAGGCCAAATCTACTGTCGGCTATCTTGGTTTGCCTGTTCAAGTATTCAGTCAGGTCTTCGAAGTTGGCTTCTCTGTCGCTTCGGCCTATCCGTTCAGCTTCTTCCGCCCACCGACCCTGTAGTTCGGGAGAGCGGTGACGAACTATGCCTTCCAAAGTGTGCATTGCATCTAGGTCGGCCCTGCAACCTAAATGGTCGAGGGCTATTGAGCAGTTCTGCATCTTGATCACCAGGTCGGCCATTGTGTAGACGTCGCCCTTGGTTCTCTTTGCCTCTACCATCACGCCCTCTATTAGCTTACGGGCTACTTTGCAAGGTTGGCCAAACAGGTCCCTCAGAACCTTCCTTGCTCGGATGTAGCCTTGTTCCGGGTCCAGCATGGTACATCCGTCGATAGCTTCTCTTGCTCGGCCTCGACAGCAGTGGGTCAGGTAGAGAAGCCTTTGCCCGGGGTTGGTTACCTTATTTTCGACGAACCTTCCAAACTGCCAGACGGACTTGCAGTAGTGTTCGGATCGCCCGTCAAAATCCGTCAGTTCTACTTTTGGCAAACCGATTGTTGGTGTTTTATAGTCGGCGACCGAAGTGGAGTTTCCCATTTTGTTGTGTTCTGATCTATAGGAAAGGTCGTAATGGCTGGTCTCATGCTCACGCTCTTTATGTCTACACTTGCCTTCTGCTTCGTGGGCCTGTTGCCTAGCAGATAACAACTGCTGTTCTAGGTCTAATATTCTCAGCCTATATAGATCAACATCTTTACAATCCATATTGCCCTTATTCACACATGAACTAGCACTGAAAGGACTAGGCGATCTAACATGAACTAAAGAAACAAATACACCCAAAACCTCTTCAGTGACTTGCAGTATTACTTCCTGTCCAGATTCCAATGTTTTCGATCCCTTTTCTTGGCATTTTGCGTGTTTTTCCTCGTTCCAAATTGATCTATTAACTATTGTAACACTCGTCTAAGCAGTGCGTAGCCAAATTCGCAACGGATCCCGAAATCAAAAAGCGATTATCCGTGATATTTTACGATACTAGATTATTGAATGAACAAAGACACCAAAAAGATAAAAAAATAAGTAATGAGACCACAGGTACTCAACAAACGAGAAACCGAATTGCAGCCTGCGAGCAAGAAGCACTTGCGTCACGCAGGTCCAGAACAAGGATATGACAAAGTAGCCCTCTGGGCGCGAACAAACAACAATTGGTCCATAAAAACAAACAGTCTTTAAAGACACGTCAACAGTGTAAACAAGTGAGTGATTTTAGGAAAAAACTGAATCGCAAAGGTTTTAGGGGGATTTTCCACAACCAGTCTCTACACCCAGTATTGACTGGCAAAGATCTGCTACCTTGGATTTCACCTATGGTAAACCCCTCCCGGATCTCGTGCTCAAGAACTCATGGGTGCAATACGCAAAAGATCCAACTAGATATCGCGCAGGACATGCCCCGTCCCTACTATACGTAGTCATCACCAATGAGTGGTTCCAAACAGACGTGGTGCATTACTTGCCGCCTCTCGGCGAAAGTGATCACATTCTCACTGGGTTCGATTACATTGTGAAATGGCCACCTCTTCCCTCAGAAAGCAAAATTTTGAGGTCCTTTAAAAGGGCCAATTCTGACCAAGTCTGTGCACTTATTCTCTCCCTGCTAAATTCAGCTAACCTAGGTAACTCTGCTGATGAAATGGCAGAGAATCTCAGAGAGTTGATCTCCCTAGCTGATAGGCTATTTGTCCCCGGAGTTCGTCTTCCACGGACCTGTAAGCGGCCCCTCCCTCGCCCCATCAGGCGCATTCTAGAAGAACGCGCACGCCTCTTTGCTAGATATAAAGCCACAGGTCTTGCGCTGGATGCAGAAGAATTCAAGATTATACGCAACATATGCGGAGCCAGATTAGGTCCTATCAAAATGCAGTCCAACGATCTGTACTTGGTCGAGCACGGACCAATAAGGCATTTCTCTCTCAGTACATGCACCCTCTAATGAGCATAGCTCCGATGCCACTAGCTCTCAAAGATAGCGCAAGGCCCCTAATCACTTCCCCCAACCAAGCAGCCGAGGCATTCAGCTCCCAATTTCGTACAATTTTTAGCTCCATACCCATATCATCCCACCCATACATGCACCCGATATTTTTGGTCATTACCCTTAACAGTGTCACTATTCCCATTGGTGAAGTAGCACAAGGTTTCCGACGGCTCAACCAATGTTGCTCCATGGGTCCTGACTTAATCCATCCCCGCATTCTCAAGGAAACCACGGAAATATTGGCTGCTCCTTATGCATCTCGTTTTCAGCAATGTGTTGACGACGGAGTGTTCCCCAGTAGCCGGAAAAAGGCAATGATGGCACTCATCCATACGAAGGGTAGTAGACACTTACTGCTAGCTACAGACCCATAAGCCTAATTAGCACCACCAGCAAAATTTTCGAGCGATTTTTTAAGAGTGCGGTTCTTTCCCATCGGCTTAGAGACAGGATCCTCTCCCCACCCCAGCATGGGTTGCTTCCTGGCAGTTCGTGCGTCACCAACATGCTTACTGTTATAGATAGCCTGACGAAAGCCTACGATGATGGCTAGCTCTCACAAGCTCTATTCATCGGTTTTGCTAGGGCCTTGGATAAGGTCCCCCATGCCCATCTTCTTTATAAGCTGCAAACATACGGGATTACAGACCCCATGTTGGCCATCCTACGCAGCTTCCTTACCGACCGCACCCTTGCGGTTAAGGTGGGGAACGTTTTGTCTCAACCTGCCTCAGCAAAAACCGGGGTCCCCCAAGGCTCGGTCTCAGGTCCTCTTCTTTTCTTGATCTACGTAAAAGATCTTCCGACAGCCCTTCCTGCGAACGTGGCCATGTACACAGACGTCGTAACCCTCTGGTGTAAGTCATTTCTCGAAAATCGAGCAACTAGTAGCCAATTCAAACGAATCCCAAAACCAGAACAACATTTATTCGTAGTTTTTACAGTACTAAATTGACATTCACAGAGGGTAAAAATATATACGAACCTCAAGTATGCGGCTAAATAGACTTCACAATAAAGCCCAAAGGTTCAAAGCCCCGTGTCTCAAGCACGATGGTCAGAAACAGTTAAAGGCTAACTTCAGATGTCTCACTTGGATAGACAAACGTGAAAAAGTGTGGTATATGAACGAGCTTTTAAAGGTGATTTAAAATATAGTCAAATTCACAAAGCATGTACAACTTTTGGAGGGATTTTAAGTATTTGTTCTTTACATCTGGAGTTCAAGCGTTGAAAACCTGCAAATCGCAGCTGATGAAACGAAAGGCTGGTCCGAGGATTAGAACCTCCCAGTTATTGATGACAAATGTGTGAGCATGTCCTTCAGCAAAGCGACTGGTCACACGTTTTCCGTTGACGGAGCAATCACACTGCCGAGAGTTGACCGACACAAGGTGCTCCGTTACTGGTTGGATTGTAACTTGTCCTTTTCTCATCACCGCCAACTTGCGAGCAAGTCTGCCTTTCGAGTCCCAAATATGATTCAGAGGTCTTGCCTCCGCATCCCTAGGGATGATTTCCCCACAATTTCCGGCACGTATATCGGACCTCCGCTGGAGTACTGTAGTCAGGTATTGCACTCTGGCCTTGTCCATGACCGTGAGATCCTAGAAGGTGTTCAGCGGGCCTCCACCAAAACAGTATGGGACCTGTTCCACCTACCTTATCCCGTCCGCCTCTCACTCCTCGATCTCTATCCCCTTGGTTTAAGACACGTAAGAGGTGATCTTTTTTTGGTGTTTTACCTTTTTGAATCAGGTCAAAGCGATTGCTTCTCCGTCTGTCCAGCCTCTTCTCTCCGTGGTCACAGCAGAAAGGCTTCTAAGCCAAGACCACGCACTTCGCTACGAATTAAGTTTTTTAGCCATAGGGTTATTATTCTGTGGAACACACTTCCGGAAGATATTGTTCCCTCGGAGGACAAAACTCTCTTGAAGAAAAAGTTAGACATTTACCTGGCTGTCTCAGTAATTTCTTGTCCAAAAAAGTGAAATAGATGTCTTTTATTGCATTTGCATTCCCCTATATGTTTATGAATGTCCCACCCCCATTCCGCGTAAGGCACTGTCCACAGTGAGACCCTGCATGATATTATGTGGATTTTGCTCTTGTTGTCGCCCCAGCTCCCCCCCCGGCTTCTTTTCACTCTTTTTTCAGCTCGGTGAACCGATGGAAGATCAAAGATTTCCTCGAGAACCGGGACAATTGGGCTCAAAGCCTCGAGCTCGTGTAGTACTTGCAGTAGTGTTCACATCGTGCGTCGAAAACTGTCAGCTCTACTCTTGGCGGATCAACCCTTGGTTGCGTTGATGCTTAATATTTGACGGCCGGCGCAGAGTTTCCTATTTTCAATTGTACTGTTCTGTCGGATAGGTCGTATTCGTTGGCCTCTTGCTCAAGCTTTTCCAGTCTTCACCTCTGTTCTGCTGCCTGGGCCTGCTGCCCGGCAGGTAACAGTTGCAGTTCTAGGTTTAATAACCTTAGGCCAAGTAGATCGACATCGTTGCAATCCATATCACCCTCAGCACCACGTGAGCCAGCACTGACAGGAACAGGTGACCTAGCAATAACTAAAGAGTCAAAAGTACCCAAAACGTCCCCAGTGACTTGCCGTATTACTTCCTGTTCAGATTCCACTTGCCTCGATCATTTTCTTGACATGTTGCATATTTTGTCATTCCAAATCGATCAGTTGAGTGTTGTAAAAACACTTTTGAGCAATGCGTAGACAAATTCGCAACGGGTCCCGAAATCAGAAGGCGACTATGCATGATATTCCATGATACTAGATTATTGAATGAACAATGACACGAAACAGATACAAACCGCAATAATTAGATCACAGAGACTCAAAAAACGGGAGCCGAATTGTGGCGCGCGACAGGAGAGTACATGCGTCATGCAGATCCGAAACAGGATATGACAGACTAGCGCTCCGGGCGCGAACAAACAAACCTTGATTCATGAACTTATACAGTGCATAAAAAAGCAAATATTGGATATGGGCGAGTAATGTCAGGGAAACATGAAATTTTGCTGTTTCTGGGGGGATTTTTCACAGCTCACCGTTACAGTGACTCACGCAGTTGATGTGGGATGAGGTTTCACTTTTCTGTCCTATTTTTAGCAGTGACTCGAAGAAAAGATCTGGGCAGTGGTGGGTGCCTACCTGGGGTCCATACCATCAAAAGCACTCTGGACGCTCGATTTATCGCGGCTATTATCTGTCCTGTGAAGGCTAAACTGAACTGGAGTGGGCTGAACTGAAATGAACTGAACTGGAGACTGAAAACTTATCCCGTAAGTCCAGCCTTGCGCGTGCTGTCGGTCGCTTAAGACTCTGTCCTCTAGTGCCGCACTCGCGGGCGGAAAAGAAGAAATTACCAATGTCTATACCCGACAGACCTTTTATGATCTTGAATGTTTCTGTGAGACCACCTCGCCCTCTACTGTGCTCGAAAGAGAGGAGAATAAGACCCCCTGAATGCTGGGTTTAGGGTCAGTGGAAACTAAACTTAACTTAGCAGAACTGAAGTGAACTGGACCACATCCCGGACGGCCGCGAGCGTGTTTGGGAGTGTACGGTGTATGTGCTTCGCTACGGTTAGCTTATGGTACCGTTTGCTTGTTAAAGTGGAAAGATGTAGATTTGAGTGTAATTTCGAAAAACTGGTAACCTACTGTGACAAAGTCCCCAATAAATATTGGATGAAATCGTTTTTAAAATTTTTCTTGGTGTTTACGGCAAATTGACATAGAAATTTCAACACTGGCGTATCTGAATTATACGGCAGACATGGGCAATGCAGTCATCTTGATCCGAACGAATGAAAGGGAGTTTTAAGCTTGGTCATACGTTCCAGTGAACGAAGTCGTATTGGATGACTTTCCACTGCCTTTTACCTGAAGACTGAAGACTTCTCACTGGACGAGTGTCTACCCTTGCAGCTCGCAATCCGTTCGGAATGGTTTCCGACGGGTCTACTTAAGAAGCATTCTTCCATAGGTCAGAATTAAATTGACACGAAGAAAATCCACAATCGGAGTACTGTGCATTCTCAATGAATATTTCATTTTAGTACATTTAATTGAACGTAGTGAAACTTCTTTTAATACCAACCCAAGCAGCATGTGCATGCAGGGCCTGTATGGGACCCGCATGAGAAAGCTTGCAAATCTGGGGGCACTGTATAAACGTTTGTGCAACGCCATTGGGTCCCATTTGGTCGTGCCCACATGCCGGAAAAAACGCGCAGGAACTTAGTAACCCCTTTACGGCTTTCAGCGAAATTTTTCTGTTGGTTTGCCTAAGTAAACATGCGTTTCTCCCTGCCCTGCCGCTCTAAATTGCTACTCGACCTGTTACTTTCGAAAATAACGCCCTAATTTGTGGAACAATGCACAGATGTTATGCGAATTTATGAATGACGCTCATTAACAAATACGGTACGTTCATTCCTATTGGTTCAGTTGTTTGATGGCGTATTTTCGCCCTGGTATCTGTAAAGGAAATTGGTAAATGGATACGTGATCTTACCAATGCCCGTAGAATCCCTTGGGTAGTGTGTACAGGGAGATGGTTGTAATTCGTAAATTTACATTTGTGCATTTTTTTCGCAAGTTATGGTGTCCTTTTCAAAAGAAACCGGCTAAGTGGTGGTTCAGAAAAACGGGATGGACCCATTTCATGTGGGCCTCTCATGGGCGCACTGCTTGTGTAATATTCACACACTCTGTATAGGCAAATTCAGCTTGAAGAAAACCAACGTTAAATGAATTGTAGACAATGAGAGTTTGGCAGTTGTCATTATTCTTCGATGTTCAAATGTACAATATGTTGTGAAGACCGATTGCATAATGAGTTCTACTACATTTCATGTTATGACTGCAAGCTAATGGCCACAGTGGGCAGCAAATAAATTCAAATTCCTTGGATTCAACAAAGTCCGTACCTGCGCAAACAGTGACCTTCGCCACGGCCTCTGGCGTTATAAATACATTTCTGTCCTAAGCTGTCCACACCCACGGGTGTGGACAATCCCAACGCTTCCCCACAGCAGGTGTGGGCTGTCCCCAAGCTTTCCCGCACTCATCCACAGCAGCTGTGGGCAAGCGCTGCTTGAGAGACTATGAGACGTTTTACTTCATGTACCGTAGAATGCGTCAGATAAATATAATTATTAGGACCTTATCCTTTGGGAGACTTAATTTGGAAAACGTGACAAAAATTTGTGAAATAAATAGAGGGACTGGTACGACCCCCCAAGTCCCAAGAATCAGCTGGCCCTGACGGAATTCACCCCCTATCGTTGAGCGAACTCGCTGACATCATTGTATCACCAATCACTGAGCTACTGAACTGGCAGCAGGGGGACTACCGGACGACTGGAAAGATGCTATTTTTGTCCAGCTGTTTAAAGGTGGTGACAAAATTGCGGCTGTCAATTACTGTCCTGAGTCTAACGCGTCGTCTGCAACATCATGGAACGCCCCACAGCCACACAGGTTAAGGAACTCCAAGAACCTCGTCACCTGTTCAGTTACCAACAGCATGGCTTTTGCGAAGCCCGTTCCTGCCTGTCCGATGTTCTACTCGCTCTTAAGCGTTGGACTGAATCGAAGACGGAGGGATTTTCAATCGATGTTATCTTCACAGATTTCAGCAAAACTTTCGACAAAGTTCCACGTGGTTACCTCTTTCGGAAACTTAGATTCCTGGGGATAGCTGATTCCTTAATAGGATGGATTTAGAATTTTCCAGAAGAATGGCGACTTGCGATCACAGTATCAGGAACTGTTTCCAGGTGGTACTCAGTGTCCAGTGATGTCCACCAAGGTCTGTTCTTGAACCGTTACTATTTCTCATTTGCATAAACGATCTAGCAGTTTTCACACCATCATGTCTATTGTATGCTGGTGACCTGAAACTGTTGTGCATTTTTTTTCCTGATAATAGTAGCCAGATTCTGCAGAAAGTTCTGGATGCGCTCATGCGCTGCTTCTCTGCGTGGATGTCACCACTAAATATTGCTAAGCATGTTCACATGCGTGTGGGTCTCAGCTGCCAACGAGTTACAGCCTGCGTGGAACCCTGCTACGAACAACAAATTGTGAGCGCAATCTAGGGGTTTTTGGCGTCTTCCTCGCTGAAAACCATAGGTCACACGAACAGAGTGTGTGCTTGGGCTTTGAGTGTCCTCAATCCAGTTCGTCGATCTTTCGGAAAATTACCGTGCGATGCCTTCCGCACGTTGTATGTTTCCCATGTGTGTCCTCGGCTTGAATATAGTTGGCCGGCAGCATGTCCCTGTACAGCTGCTGAATGAACCAAGTTGGAGGGGGTGCAGGTGTCTGCTACTCGTCTCATTTCTGGACTAGGCGGAGTCAGCTATCAAGGACTTTTTGAAGCAATTGGTTTGTTCCTAAAAACCTATTGGCGGATACATGACGATCTCATCTACATTCATCGTATCATTCGGGATGATCTGAAACCTGAGCTACAGGCGAACCTCGCGCTCCGTGGGCCTCGTCGTGTGCACGGTCATTCAGTGACATTCATGAAAATGCATTCAACTGACTTGTTAGTCTATCGCTTGTTTCGGGAGGCTACAAATCTTCAGGATTCTTTACTTGCTGATATGGCGGAAGGGGTGAACGATAAAACATTCGAAAGGAAACTTGACCAGTCGTTGTTGGGGCTATGGCGTTCTACTCAGTCTTCAGTTTATGCGAATAAATAGTTTGTAACGAGGCTTACACTAGAGAATTCCCGCTTCCTCTATCATGAAGAGTGAATAAATGAGTATATTCCATATTTCACACTCAGTTTAAACAGACCGAAAACCGCTCCGAAACCACCCGAAAACCGATTAGTGCAATAGCGCAAACCGGTTGAAAGCCGACCAGTTAGAGAACGGTTTTGCTTCATGACTATATTCTATACAAAGGTTTACATGGGACAACCTCATTTGCTTTCCTTTAATCTACTGACGCCTGGAAAGTGCTGTGTGCTTCCCATGTATGCCCATGACTTGGATATGCCGGTCCTAATAGATTCCCCTCCACGACCGCGGACTTTACCAAGCTGGAATGAGTGCAGCGTGCTGCCGCCCGCTTCATTGCTGGATTACGCGCAATCAGCTTTAAAAGACATCTCTAGGCTGCCGGACTGTTTCCAAAGACCTGCCGTACCCTTCTAGGTAATCTCATTTACACCAGGCGCATTCGCCGTGGAGATTAAAGATGGGAGTTGATGGCTTATTTTTTCCTGCAAACACAACCGGAAACACGGTTGTGGTGTACTAACTGCTTCTTACTACTGTCCACCCGTAATCCGCATTTCTGTATTTCCAAATTTTCTATTTCAGCGAATATACTCAATCTGTTAAACGAATAAAGTCTATATTCTGGGCTTTTATTCTTCTCACTCTGATGTGATGATTGTTTGATCGAAACAAGATATACAATAACTAATCGCAATACACAACAACGGTGTTTTGTCTACGCTTATGAGGCAGAAATCAGTGGGTCTGCCGCTGGTCTGCTGCCTGTCACGGAGATTAACGAGCTTAGGGAGTACTTTGCCAGCGGAAGTGATGGAAGAGACTAATGACTATTTTCAAGCGACTGAACGTCTTTTTGAAAAGGTGGTGACGGAAAAAGTAAACCTAATTAATGAGGCAACTAGGCTCACACAGGGTAACGCCTTCTTGTCTCTTCAATTTTCCGTAATTGGAGGCAGTGGTTAGTCTGCCGTACGAGCCTCTTAACCTTGAGCTCTTTGCTGTGGTCTCAGCATAGAGATTTAAACCGACGCTGCGTCGGATGCATATTCAATTTCCTCTTGAGACTTTTAATTTTTCCGCTGCACCACTTCGGATGGTGGTGAGTTACACACGTTGGTCACTCTCCTAGAAGGACGGTAGACCAGCGGTGGTCGAGCCAACTGCAGTTCCTTGTGAGACATCGAGTATCTTCTTGTGCGTGGATGGCCGCGGAGGGACAATTCCCGACCTCTTCGTCGTTATCAGGGCAAGCCCCACTGACCACTGTGTTTTTCACGATGTTGCGCGTAGAAATAGAAAGGATGGATAAGTAAGATGCGCAGGAAGTGGACCCACAGTAGTGCTAAAAGGGAAGAACGCCCTCAGACCAGATACGTCAACTGTTCAACTCAGCTCATGACAACTTACCGCTCGCAAAGAAAACAATCAGACAACACAATAGGCCTCTTGGACGTTCGGATGAATCGTCGTAAAGATGGTTCAATCAATCGGTCAGTGCACAGGATGACGTGGAATGAACAACACATCCGCTTCCACAGTTTCGTGCCTCTTAAGTTAAAAAGGAACTTATTTAGGTGCCTCACAAACAGAGCAAAACGAATATGTTCGGAGTACACAATTAAGGAAGAGCTCCAAACGGTGTGAGGGATTTTTATCCGGAATAGCTACCTGGACCGCCTAGTTGATAAGATGATGCAGATAGAGGGGAAAACTCCAAGGGAGTCTGTGGTGGAAAGAAAGCCAGTATACATAACTTTGGCACTCAGCGGTGACGTGTTGGCAGAGATTGCTCTGAGAAGATTGTTAGTCGTCATCAGCAAAACATTTTACAAAGCTAATCTGCAGACGTTGTTACAGTCCAGACCAGTAGTGATTTAGTGGCTGGAAGACAAAATACCCGATTCTACAGCCTCGTTCTGTGTGCACTCATTCACTTGTTCCTGTGGAACAATGTACATCGGCCTCACGACTAGGCATTTGTCTGAACGTATCCGCGAACGCCGCCTGTACGGTCGCACAATAGACGTGTCCAAGGCTTTTCGTGTAAGATTCGGGGTCAAGAAACGCGACAAGCAAAATGTCGCATCCTGGCCACAGCCGAGGCTGTTGGCATCCGCCTTCACAACCTCACTCTGTGTGCCAAAAAACAATGTTCTTTTTTATTACATGCTTACGCGTGAGTGCAGTAGAAAAGGCATTTACCCTATAGCCACGAAGGCCCACTGCACTATTGAGGATAACCGGCAACCAGACCCTGGGACTTGGAGTGGCGAAGAACCACGTAAGGTCCCAATAGGCCAGGTGTGATAACGATCCGGACGACAGTGGGTTACTGTCTACCACCAAAGTAACTAGTGATGGCGGGGATTCGAACCTCGGACCTCAGAGGTAGTAAGCAAACGCTCTAAACCATTAGACGACCACCGGTAAGCTGTCCTGGCCCTCCCTCCACTCTACAACGGGCCACAGACCAGATAATACTGACATGATACCTGCGATGTAATCTACATTTGGTCTTGATTAAAGCCGATATTGCGTTCCAGCCGATCGAACTGCTAACGGCGATCAACTCATTCAACTATGTTCTGACCATGGACTATTCCTAGCGAGTGAAGATTTCTCTCAAAAGGCGACATCGGCAAACCTGGCGTCCTCCTGCGCCTTAACAGCATTGAACTCAGACCGACCATATTGCTGTCGGTTACCGCTGGCGCGGATCAATTCAAAACTGTCGATCATTTTGGTCCACGTTTGTAGACACTGATCACGCTCTTGTCCGCGCGCGCTTCAGCTTGCGTCTCGTTGGTGGCCGGAACAACGCCAAGGCGAACCACCCGCCGCGACTGCTACTGGACGATAACCAACGATCTGCTTTCCGAACAGAATTATCCACCAGGTTATCGATGCAGTCAAATGTCCCGGATCCAGAAGAGCGATAGACAGAGATCAAACAGGCTCTACATGCGACTGCTGATACTACTCAAGGTCCAACTACTAGACGCACACAGAAACAATGGATATTTGCATCCTCAGCTGCACTGTTAGATGTACGCAGATTGATTCCTCCGGATTGCAGATACGATGAGGCACGGAGGTGCCTTAAACACTAACTGATTCGGAGCCTGAGAAATGATCATGAGCAGTGGTGGATTGCGAAGTGTGAGGAGATGGGAAAAGTCGCAATGGTTAGCAACAGCCGCAACCTTTTTCGTTTGATTAGACAAACCGGTCCACGTAAACCAAACGTTAGCGAATTGACCAAAGAAGCCAACGGCTCACTGATTCAAGCGTGAGAGCGTCGTCTAAGTCGCTGGGCGGAGCATTTCGAGAAGTAGTTTAATTGGCCTTTATCCTCTTCAGGTTTGATCACTAGCGCAATGGGTACAGCTCTTGTTGTAGATACCAGTCCTCCGTCAGAAACGAAACTTCTTCGCGAGATAAGCTGTCCTAAACGACATAAGGCTGCCGAACCGAATGGGTTGCCTCCGTCTATTTTCAAAGACGGTGGCTCAACACTTTTACTGGAGTTGACGAAACTCCTCGGTTTGATATAAGAAAAGAGTTGGTGCGAATCGGTGATCGTATCGATTTCTAAGAAAGGCGACAGGTCCTGTGAAAACCACAGGGAATAAGTCTGGTTAGCATCGCATCCAAACTGCTTGCTGGTATTATTTCCTATAGCTTATCTAACGCTCGCGAACAGTGTTCGCGTGAGAATCAAGCTGGGTTTAGACCTCGTCGAGGTTGTATTGATCACATCTTCACTCTTCGACAAGTTTTAGGATATTGCCACACCTTCCGTAGGCCCACTATTTGCGTTTTTCTTGGTGTTAAAGCGGCATTCGACTCAGTCGACCACAGTTCTCTGGTGCTGTCTCTTGCTGAAGAGTGTACCAGAGAAATTCATTTCCATCGTAAAATCCCTTTACATTGGTAGCCGAAGCAGATTTCTGGGTTACGGTGATCTTTCACCCGAGTTCACCACGAGAAGTGGTGTACGTCAGGGCTGCCCCTTCTCTCCTTTTTTCTTCAACTTTGTGACTGATATGCTCCTAGAGACCGCACTTTTGTCAAGTGGGGATATTTGAAAAATGCCCTAGTAGCCAACATACGAAATGCATAGTCTAACTGCATAAACGCAAATTGATCAATCACTCGGATTCGATAGAAAGTGACAACACGATCGCCACTGTTCACGGTTCGCTGCTGTTATAACGGTCAGCCCTGTCCTGATTACTCCAGCCAGAAAGAGAACATGTGCCTTTGAACTAGAACAGTGTGACGACATTTTTTGCAGAACAGTTTTAAGCGACAAAGCGATAAGCGTACAAATCGATAAAAACACATGATTGGATGGTGCATGCGAAGATGACACAAAGGCTGGCTGGTCACGTTCGGGCTGATGAGCGTGAACGGACATCAGCTGCAACGTGAATCGGACTGGTTTGCGGTCTCACTACAACTGCCATATCCCTCAATATCCAGCCAGGTGGTTGAGGGGTTTTTAGGAGCCCAACCACAAAGACGTGAGGCACCCACTTTCCTCAAGTTCGCTGTACATTTTTTTCATTCCCCGCTGCCACGTCATCTCTTGACCTCAACGTGGCTTCTCCCACTTTTTAGGAGAGACGGAAAACAGGACACGACGCGGTAGACGTGTGTTCGCCATGCGTAGCGTGCCCCAACCAACGAAGTCTACTAACCTGGATACGCTGTGATAGAACGTTCTCCGAACTAGTACCCAATACCGGATTTCTGACCTCAACACTGCTCGTCCGATCATTCCATCCAATCTTAGCGATACTACACAAACATCGATGGTCACATACCTCAGGCCGACGATTGTCTTCCGCACGCAGATCCAAAGTCTCGCAACCATGCAACAAAACCGAATGCACCGCAGCACTGTACAAACGACCTTCCAACTTCAGCGAAACGTCAGGTTAGCGCCACAAATGTTTCCGTTAGACTGTTGTAGACAGAATAGGTCGCTCGAAGATATCTTTTCCGTTCGATGTAAAGCCTTTCGAGAGTGTGAATGGCCTCTTCGCTGGGCAAAGTACTTTCGCTCCAAATTTATCTGGCCACTGGCTGCTTCTATTGCACCTAGAACTCCTACACTTTCTATATGGCCTATTCCAGACAGTCCCCCGACAGAAGCGGAATTTCGAAAAGAACTACAAACCCTCAGACACCAAAAGGCACACGGATCAGATCGTATTGCTCCTGTGCCTTCACAAGATGGAAAGGTGTTTTTAGTGAGAGAATTGGCAACCCTGTTCTCAAAGGTTTGGACGGAAGGAAAAGTTTTTTCATCCTGGGGTGAATCGACGGTTGTGTCCATCTTTAGAAAGGGTAGCCGTACATTGTGTTCTAATCGGGGAATCAGCCTGATCTCTGTCGCTTCCAAACTTCTAGTATCCATGTTCCTCCGCCGACTTTCTCCCTTGCGCGAGCTCCATTGTCGGGAAGAACAAACTGGGTTCCGTCCCGGCCGCGGTTTCTCGGACCAAATCTTAAATCTTCGCCTCCTGCTTGAACATCGTCACGTGTATCAAAGGCCAAGTATCATTGTGTTCCTGGACATAAGGGCCACCTTTGGCTCTGTCGATAGTGCTGCCTCATGGACTTGTCTGTAGAGGAACGGCGTGCTCGAAAAGTGCGTTTCCATTCTGAAAACTCTATCTGCACACCTCTGGCAGAGTATGGGTGTTGTGTATTGCGATTAGTTATCGTATATCTTGTTTCGATCAAACAATCATCACATCAGAGTGAGAAGAATAAAAGCCCAGAATATAGGCTTTATTCATTCAACAGATTGAGCATATTCACTGAAATAGAAAATTTGGAAATATAGAAATGCAGATTACGGGTGGACAGTAATAAGAAGCAGTTATTACACCACATTCTTCCCCGATGAGTTTTACGATTTAGATCACAGCAGTTACGAATGTTTACACTTCACGATTTCGGAGATTGTACAGCCGTACTCTTTGCTGCTTATCTGCGAGCGATGACTATGTGTGTGAATAGGGTTATCAGTGTTTGTGTGGTGGTCTGATATGTTATGTGTCTGACGCAAAAACATGTGTGTCATCAAGAATACGCTGCTGCTGCTGCTTTTTTGGAGCAAGGTTGTGAATAGAAACTGTATCCTACCGCCCGTCTGGTAGACGCACGTGAGCATACCTTGGGTTACATTCGACGAGTTCCACTTCGTCGACAGCAGGTTCATACTTCGACGAACGGACATGGCATCACATGAAGGCTAGTCCGGGAACAGTAGGCCAGCTTGGTAAAGGGACTCCCGATGTGGATTTCCTGTTGTATCGTAGCAAACGTCCGTGTGGGGTGTCGTTCGTGGCAGTGCACAACAGGGAGCGTATGAAATGGAGTGCATCTGGGAGGGCGGTTTCCACTCGATGATAGGCAGAGATTTGGATTTAGTGGCGAGAGAAAGATATAACGCCATATGGTGCCATTTAGACGTTCTACTTGCCCATTAGACGGTGGATTGTACGCTGTGGTTCTGCTGGTCACAATTCCTTTAGCATGTAAGAAACGTTTCAGTTGTTCAGACATGAACGAAGGGTTGCGGTCTGAGTGGATGTACGAGGGTATGCCAAACATAGAGAACAATTGGCAGAATCTGTCAATGATGGTTGACGTCGTCATGTCCTGGCAAGGAAAGGCGAATGGAAATCTAGAATACTCGTCAATTATCGTAAGTAAGTACCTATTACAAGTAGCTGAAGGTAGCGGACCTTTGAAGTCAACATTTAAACGTTCGAATGGAGATGTGGCTTTGATCATGTTTCCAGTAGGCATTTTGCAAAATCTCGGTTTCAACTCAGCACAGACAGAGCAACTCGATACCGTTTTATCTACATTCTCAACTGAGAAGGGAAGATTCCTGGGTCGTACAAAATGTATCAAGTAGACTATTCCAGGGTGGCATGGAGAATCATGTAAATCCTTCAAAGTAATATCACATGCGGAGCCGCAATACCCACGCGATAGTGTATCGGCTGCTTTGTTGTCCTTGCCGCGACGGTAAACCACGTCGAAGTTGTAACACGATAGTTCGATGCGCCAACGCTGTATCTTATCATTCTTTACTTTGCCCCGGTGATTTATATCGTACATAAACGCGACCGATCTTTGGCCCGTAGTTAACTGAAAGTGCACACCAAGTAAATAATGCCGCCACTTTCGGATGGCCTCAACAATGGCATACGCCTCCTTTTCCACCGATGAATGATGTCGCTCACTAGCTGTCAATGTCCCAGAAAAGAAAGCAACTGGCCTACCACTCTGCGTTAGTACTACAACAATAGCGATGTCAGAAGCGTCAGTCTCGACCACAAGGAGTGACTTTGGATCTACTGTTGACATCACGGATTTCGACAGTTCGTCCTTTATGGACTTGTAGGACGTTGCAATTTCCTCCGGCAGGGGAAATATTCGGTTGTTAACTAGAGGTGGAATTTTATCTGAATAATGTGATATCCACTGTGAATAATACGCGAAGAGCCCAATGACGCGCTGTTGAGACTTTAAATCTTTCGGAAGCGGTAGGTTTTAAAGAGGCTCAAGTCTATCAGGATCAAGTTTAATCGGCCTGTGGGAAATTTCGTATTTCAAAAGCCTAATCAGCTTCACTTCGATTGTGCTTTGACAGTCGTTACATGTTAGTCCGTATTTTTCGGCAGCAGTGTAGGATCGCGATAGGTTTTTCTGGTGTTTTTCATCCTCACCACAAATAGTGATATTGTCCAAGAATGCAAAGGTGTCTGAGAGGGATTCCGCGTTGATATTCTGATTGATGATCCTCTGAAAGCACGAAACACCGTTGGTAACACCAAAAGGAATCCGACGGAACCGGGACAGGTTTCCACAGGCTTCAAAGGCAATGAAAGCCTTGTCTTCCTCCCTAATTGGTATTTGATGGTAGGCAGATTTCAAATCCAAAGTACTAAAAACAACGCAGCTTGAGATTTTTCGACCATTTGATCGATTTTTGGGAGTGGATAGGCGTCAAGGAGAGTGAATCGGTTGACTGTCTGGCTGTAATCAACTACCATTTTGCGTTTCTGCCGTTCGTTAGTAGTAACCAGTACCTGAGCACGCCAGGGTGAGTTGGACGATTCCATGATTTGCTCTTTTAGTAGATGTTCGATTCCCATCTTGATGAAGCCTTCATCTGCGGCGGAATGTCGTCGCGATTTGGTGGCGATCGAGGTGCAATTGGGTAATAGGTTGTGAAACAGGTGGCGGGTCAATACGAACAGCGGTAAGGTTACATAATGAAAAGGATTCATTTTAGCCTCCAAAAGGGATTATTAGCATTTTATGCAAGCGCAAAAATCATGACCGAAAAGCACATCGGCACTGAGTTTGGGCAGAACGGAAAGTTTAAAGAGAGGGTAGTTAGAACTTTTGTAAGACCATGTCACAACGCAGTGTCCATGTGTGTAAGTTGTAAGACTAGTGGTTGCCATAGTAATGGGATTGTGTGACCCCTCAATTTTCCAACACTGCTTCTGAACAACAGAACTTCATGTATAACTGTCTGAACTGCCGGTATCCACCAAAGCTTGCAGAGGTACTCCGTTGATGAAAACCTGCACTACTGCAGTGGAAAGGCAGCGAAGAATGGGAGCTGATAACATGGAAGATAACAAGGAACCAATTATCGATGTAGTTTTGGTGTGCGGCGCTGACCGATATACCTTTTGGAAATGTCATTTTTTTATTACACACACACACAGCGTCCCTAGCAAGACACTTGAAACGAGGGTGTCTGACATATCCACAGAAGTAGCATCTGCCAGTTGCTGCTGCCGCCGCTAGACTCGACTCAGACGGGTGAGAGCGCGATTCCTTAAGCATATCTGGATTACATGTTGTGACTGAATACGAAGAATCAGATGGGTGAAATAAATGAGACTGATGGCGAGCCATTTCCAAAGAACGAGCTTGTTCGTAGCCAGTATCGAGATCCGGCGACCTGTTTTCCAGAAGTCGCTGTCGAATGGTGTTTTATTGCATTCCACTGATGAACGCATCGCGTATAGCGTCGTTTTGGTTTTGTTCGGCTGTGACGGATTTGAAAGCACAGTCTTTTGCTAACAATTTTAGCTTTTATAGGAACTGGTCCAGAGTTTGACCTGTTTCCTGTTTACAAGAGGACAACATATGCCAAGCAAAAACCTCGTTTTCCGGTTTTATGTAAATTTTCTCAAAAGTATCGATCGCAGTTTCGTACGTTTTGCACTCGGCAATGTATTCATATGGTGGCGTGACGTAGTTAATGAGAACATTGAGCTTGTCCGAATCAGGCGTTGAAGATTTAGCGATGAAAGTACTGAATGTGCGGAACCAATGTTTCCAGGCCGTTGATGACGTTTGGGACGAAGGGTCAGCATCAAAATGTCCGGGTCGTAAAATTTTGTCCATTGTTGATCGAATAAATTTTTGTGTATTGCGATTAGTTATTGTATATCCTGTTTCGATCAAACAATCATCACATCAGAGTGAGAAGAATAAAGGCCCAGAATATCGGCTTTATTCGTTTAACAGATTGAGCATATTCACTGAAATAGAAAATTTGGAAATATAGAAATGCAGATTACGGGTGGACAGTAATAAGAAGCAGTTAGTGCACCTTAAAGGGTCTTTGGAAAACTATCCGAGTCCTTTGGTTTCTCAAGTGGCGTTCGGGAAGGATGCCCTATTTCCCCGTTTCTCATGAAGTTCGTAATTGGCCACCTATTCCAAAAAACCTTTAATGGTGTTGCAAACAGTGGTGTGAAACTTCTACCGGGCCCCAGTGTTGTTGACTTAGATTATGCTGACGACGTTGCCTTGTTGGGAGACGACCCCCAAGTCGTCCACTTGGCCGTCGAAGTCACCGAGTATGGGATGCACTTCGCTCCGTCCAAATGCGAAATGCTTCTTCAAGACTAACATGGAGATTCTCCTGCACTCACTCCGTGTGGGGAACGTTTGGAAGCTGTCAGCTGCTTTGTGTACCCGTGCAGTTGTATTTCCACTGGCGAAGGTATCGGAGACGAGATCTCTCTGTGCATCTCTAAGGCCCGTTCGGCTTTTGCCGATCTAAGGCACCTCTGGCGTCGTCACCAGATCAGGCTTACTCTAAACGGTAGAGTCTATAACGCTGCGGTTCGCTCGGCACAGCATTATGGATGCGAAACCTGGCCGGTTAGAAAAGAGGATCTACGCCGGCTGACCGTATTCGACCTCCGGTGTATACGAAAGATCACACGATTATGGTGGCAGCATCACGTCAGTAATGATGAAGTGTGAAAGAGAGTATTCGGGGTGGACTGTTCATCACTCAGAGTAGTGGTTTCTCTTCGTCGGCTACGGTGGTTAGATCATGTCTTGCGGATGCCCGCCCAGCGTTTGCCTCACCGTGCTTTATTCGCGCTCACAGGACAGGATTGGAAACGACGGCGTGGCGGACAACCGATGACCTGGAGGAGAAGTTTGAAAAAACTGATTTCCCGTTTAACCGTAGTGAGGCCCTACCAGGTTGGAGCAAGAATGACACCGAAAACAGTTAGCTAGGTACGCTGGCGGATATGGCCCGAAACCGGAGTCAATGACGTCAGTGCTGTACGGAATGCTGGGCTGGCTCCCCATCCTTCCCTTCCATATATGAAAACCACAAACGATAAGAACAAGAAAGACAAAATACCGTGTGTGTAAAAACTTGCAAGAAAATCTTTCCAACTTTTCCGTCCTCTTTCTCTTCGTCCATTGTTTTCTCACTGTACCATGGTATCTTCGGCACGTTGTCTGTACCAGAACGGTGTTATATATATATATATATATATATATATATATATATATATATATATATATATATATATATATATATATACTTCGAATGTAAAACATTCTTGAATGTATTTGTAAACAGAGCGGCAAATGTAATCAGGACATCCAGTTTGTTAAGATTCAGAGCTTCGATGGTAGACGGAAAATTCGTTAAGTTCTCGATACTGTTGAATCCAGTAGTCTCCAGCATCCTGAAGGTTGGTTTCAGAATCAAATCGTTCCGACTGAAGATACTTTTTCATTGTTAGAATTAGGCGATTAGTGAATTCGGCGTTTAATCATCCAACGAAAGCAAAAGACGAGGTCATTTGCAGGCTTTCAGCGACTAATTAATTGGAAATACAGCTAAAATTTAAAGAAATAAGCTACACGTTAGTGTTTATGAAAATAGTAGTTCTCAGAAAACCAAGCGGTGAAAAGTAGACACTTTTTAGAACCTATAACAGATTGATATTGTTTTTTGTTAAGGATTTAATTTACGCCATATATGTACATATATAGGTAACTGCATGTATGCTGACGGCACATTTCAAGCTTATAATTTAAGTTCTTTTAAACCATTTCGCGAATATCTGTGAAACAGCATTCTATGTCGTTTTCGAGGAACCAGTGAATGGATTCATACGACCGTGAAGCACCCTCAGCTCCACCGCCCCCTCAATATCCTTCTCATGGTGTTCGTCAGGAAGCTTTCGTGCGGTCTTCCATGGCCCATTTGGAAACAATAACCGGTGTCTCACGTACTCCGTCCGTTCACGCAGCAGCGAGTGGTGTACAAACCAAGTCGTCGTCCACTCAAGCGCAACATACCCATAGATTATCTGCCAGTCCAATGATACCAAAAAGTAAGTCTGACGTTGTTCTGCAGGGTTCTTGGTATTTCGATGCAGTGCTCAACATTTTAACTTTGGTTTGCATCATGCCAAACGTATAACTTTTTCGTCATTTCTGCTTTGCACAATTTTTCTTTATCATGATATGAGCGTCATATGTTTACTCGGACCAGCAGCTCTTATCGAAACTGTATGAACAAAGCAATCAGTCGAATGTTGTTCTTGAGTTATATAAAATCTGAGCAACCATTCAGTGCTGCGCCGATCGAAGTCGTTTTCCGTTATTGCTCCTTATAAAGGCATTTTCCCGTTGTGCGGCTGTGTAACCAGGGATTTCGGTCGCACGTGGAAATAAGTGCCCCGTTTTCCCTAGGGGTAAGCACCAGTGGGTTAACCTAAAACAGTAGATTTGCAGAAAGTCAATAGGGGATTTTGTAGCCACCAAAAGTAGGATCCTCGGGAAGATCAAGGAGTTCACTGTCATGGTGAATAACGCGCATTTATTGTTTATTGCTAAGTCGTCGATCATTCGCCAATTACCAATTTACACTTTTTGCACGACAACAATGTGTGATCAAACAATGTCTGAATGATATAAGCTGTTTGGGGGCTTGTCAGTGAAGCATAGTAAAGCTGGATTCGATGGCCCTTAAATCATATTTCGTCTTCATAAGCGTTCTTAGATATTCGTACAATATTTGCCACAGTTTGCACATCGCTGTATTTCTCCGACCTCTCCGTTACTAAATCAACTGACTGTTGGATACGCAGACGACTCTTTAATCGTTTCTCGGTTACGAAGGTCATTCCGTTTTGTTTCGAAACTCACCAGCATCAGCCAGATTCCTCACAAAGTGACTGCACTTTGAAGTGGTGTGAAAGCTTATGCACCGTCATGTCCCAAAGTGCGATGAAGAATGGGTCCTTTAAGCTGGATATTCAGTCGCGAATGAAAAGTCATCAGGTAGATGCCGTGCGAGGTTCGTCATAGTTAAACCAGCTAGTGAACTGCAGTTACCACCTTACAATCAGTCGTTGCGTCCCCGGCGGAGATGCTAGAGAGTATATGCGGCGAGCAATCAGACCATCAAGGAAGCCTTGCCAGGCAAATTTTGAGTTTTTTAGGTGGGACTTCTCTCGGCGATAGTAAAAGTCACATTTCATCGGTCGTTTATCGCCGATCAAAGGCTCCAGTCCAAGATATTCTTCCTTTTCCGTGTCTCGCTTGCTCCATTGGATATGAGACTAACGGCTGAGTCCAAAACGCTAGACGGTAATCAAAGCACCACCCAACAGAACATTTGATGGACCAAAAGTTCCTTTGTGAGTGCTTCAGTCACTTTCGTGTGTTATTTTAACGCCCCGTTGCCTTATGGGTCAAATTTAAATAATTTGTTTTGGTTTCTGAACGGAAAAACAGTCTACGTCTTCTTGCACTTTTGGGCCAGGGGCACTGGTTGGGGTTCCCGGAGAGCAAGTAATCTCTGGTATATTCCCTGATAACAATGATTCTAAGTTTCAAGAAAGCTGGGTACACTTATCAGACTTATAAATTCTCTTCAGTTGGCTGCTTTCAACGTTCACACTGTTCTAATGAGAGTAACAAATGTATTTGTTCAGGACTCTAAAACCATCAAAGTGCTCATTCAAGTTTTCCATCTCAACGTTTACATTTCTCTCCACGGACGCTAACACAGCCTCAGTCTTTTTCACTCTTGGCGCTTTGTGTAATTAGACATTATGGGCCCGTAGTAAGATTACGGGGCCAATTTAGGCACGAGAAGAAACATTTCCAGACTAATGCCCGGTCAGAAGTCGTTTTCTCTTCTGTAGATTGGTTTACTGATTCCGTATGCATCGACAGCCCTAGGCCGGTAGAAATGCACACTCAAAATTGTGCACTATTCCAGTCGAATAAAATGGTAGCAATAATCGGTTCATCTGACCGTATCTTTCCCGCGGAATATTTCTGGCGAAAACAGATTTCGCATAAAAAGTGGCGTTGTATCATCTGGCGCTTTTCTGCGTCTTCATATCGACAGTCTCGGTGGTGACCCTTTGGTATAAGCGTCTGTTACCCTGCAGATGAGGTTTTATCGCCACCATTGCCAGTCACACTGGGGGTAGATCGCAATCCAATTTCGTTACCACGCCAGACCTGTTATCTGTGGATCATCGCTCCAAGTTTCGCGTTCATGGTTGCCGTTGGTATCAACATTGGCTTCGGTTGGTGCTTCCCATCTCCCTGGTTGGGCCCAAGGGACAAGGACTGTCATTGGTTAGAGACGTGAAGAGACATGGTTCATGATAGAATTCAGTGACGTGAATGCTGTGATCTGTCTGTCAAATTCTCGTGCCTCTTGATCACAAAAGGTCATTCCGAAAACAAAATGACAAAAACACCAAAATGTGTACGGTAGAAAAAGAACACAACATTTAATTTTTTCAATAACTCTCTTTTGCTGTCTTGTACTTCCCCTTCCCTTATCTTGTAATTGCCGTTACCACGCTTGATTACGAGCCGGTGATTATATATATATATATATATATATATATATATATATATATATATATATATATATATATATATATATATATATATATATGGTATTAGCTCGTCCTACTGCACTCTTGTGCCGGTATGGAATAACAAGGTCAGTCAGAATTCTGTCAGTTAGTGCTGGTGTACTTCAATCCTAGAACGTCGCTAAATTTGTTCTGCATTTTTCCATCCTAACCACGATCTTTCGAGCACGACAATATCCGCGTCTCGCTGGGAAACGGACCAACAACAGTGGTAACCGTTCTTCGCAGTTGCCACTAGGCGATACCCATCCATGTTATTCAAACACTACTGAGTGCAAATGTTTGGCTCCCTAAAGACTAAACAACTCGTCCGCGTGTCGCATTTGGTCATTGTTTCACCCGCATATCCTCAGTCATCTAGTTTCCAGTCGAAGCTTTTCCTCTGTGGATGAAAAATGATGCATTCAATGCACGCACCTTGAACTGTGACTATACCAACCAATAGGTTTCGCGCATCCCGTTGTATGCCCATCCGTTCGCGATTCGTACTATCACATTACAAGTTGTTCTATGCAGACGGTTTGATCCGTACGTTACTCAGATACTTGGAGACATTGCAGTACAGCGTTGATAACGGTTGGAGATTTGTGCGTAGAAATCATGAACAAAGTTCTCAATCATTCGGGAATGCCATCACCAAATCGATCTGCTGCTGCTTCGCTCGATGTAAAATTGCATCGTGAACAAAATTACCACACCGGTGATCCTTTGTCGTATACGCAGTCAAATATTCCTAAGCTAACAGTTGAACAAAAAGACATTTACGATCGAATGATGCAAACTATCAATAACGGGGTTGGTGAAATCTTCTTAGATGCACCAGGAGAAACTAGTCAAACGCTCCTAATTAGATTGTTTCTGGCAGCAATTCGATCCCAAAATGATGTAGCCCCTGCGCCGTCCGGAATAGCTGCGACGTTGCTTCCAGGTGAAAGAACCGCTCATTCCGCTTTGAAAGGCAATCCATGGAAACCCCCATGTGCAATTTTTTCAAAGCATCCGGCATGGAAAAGTATTGCAGAAATACGAACTTATTATTCAGGATAAATGCATCAATGCTCAGTCAATGTCGCTCGAGGCTCTTGATCAATCATTGCAAGCTTTACGTGGAAACGTCAGATCATTTGGGAGTGCATTATATTGTTTGTAGGAGATTTCAACACACATTACCTGTAATTGCCCGATCGATGCCAGCGGACCAAATGAGTGCTTACCTGAAATACTCTATTTTGTAGAAATAATCAAAGACGTTACAACTAACTACAAATATGCGTGTTCAGCTGCAAAACGACCAATCAGCTGAGATCTCACATCAGTTGTTGGAAATTGGGGACGGAAAGATGCCGGATGACCTGATATCAGGACTAATTTCGTTGCCTCATGACTTCTGCAATTTAGTGACATAAAGAGAAGAATTGATTGGAAAAGTATTTCCCAGTGTTCAAAACAATTATAAGAATCGTGATTGGTTGAAAGAACGAGCTATTCCTATGGTCAAGAATGAAGACGTCTACAAACTTAACAATATTATTCAACTAGGCAGTCACATACAGGTTCGTCGAAACTGTTGTGGAAGCAGATGAAGCGGGTAATTACCCAACAGAAGTTTTGAATTCACTCGATCTGCCAGGGGTGCCACTGGACGTACTGCAATTAAGAGTCGGCGTGCCAATTATCATGTTGCAAAATATCAACCAGCCAGAGGTTTGCAATGACAGGCAGCCTACCGTAGGAAAAAAATAATGTGCAGCGTCGTAGAAGGAACGATCTTGACAGGACATTTCAAAGGTGAAGATGTTCTCATTCCTCGCATTCCTATGATTCCAGGGGATATACTATTTCAATTTAAGAGATTGAAATTCCCAATTCGATTGGCATTTACAATCACGATCAACAAGGCTCAGGTCCAATCTTTAGAATTTTGTGGGTAAGATCTAGACACGGATTGCTTCTCACATAGGCAATTATATGTTGCATGTTCTAGAGTGGACAAATCAAACAATCCCTATATCTGCACGGACAATGGAACAACAAAAGATATTATGAACCCACAAGCACTATGGAATTAAATGTATTAGAAAGTGCGCTTTCTTTTATTTTTCTTATCCATTTAACCAGACTGAGCCACAACAACTCGAGGTCGGGTACAGCTAGTATATATAATATATATATATATATATATATATATATATATATATATATATATGCATATAATAGCCGCACACATTTTAATGTTTTTGGTCATTTTGTTTGTCTGAATGACGTTTTCTATTGGTGCTACACGAGAGTCCAACAGAAAGACCGAATGGCATTCGCACCAGTGATTTATATTCTGGACCATGTCCGTCAACGTCTCAAACCAACGACTGCCCCATCCCTTAGGCGTTAACAAATAATTGTTTGATGAATGGTTTATACCGTTCACGCTGCCTACGCCCAAGGATCTTCGTTTTTTGTGGCCCTCGAGTTCCACTCTGTAATTCCTGTGGATGACCCGCTCACTTGCCCCCGCTTCCGTCTTCGATCGCTCCAGACCGCAAATGAAAATCAAAAGACAGCAACACAGCGCCTCAAATCACGGCGTATTCACATAGGCAAACAACATTCTATTTTGAGCAAGTTCGATTTCTGTCTTATCGGGTTGATCAGATTGGTAAGACGCCAACCAGTTTGATTTCTCGATCTTCGACCCAAATTATGTCGGTCTGCCTGCAAATGTTCGATTGGTTAAAAAGTTAAGCCATGTGTGGTGTGGCCGCTTATCAACCATTAAATAATCGACCCGGTCTACTATGCTCAAAACGTGTTAGTAAATTGATTCGAGGGAAGTTTTTGCGCGAATTGCCGGCACTTCTTACGTTGTCAGTAGATTCTGTTGATATATTCACGATGTTGACTGTAATACGTATGCGCGACACGACAGTAGAATGAATTGTGAATAACATCTCCACGCCTATTGCGTCTCAAATTTCAAGTGCGTCTTTGGAGTTCTTTAGGTACTCGTTGTCCACAGTCAGTGGATCTCTTGCTCAATCAGACAGGATCATTTAACTTCTTTTTGCAGTCCGTGCTAGTTTGAAGTTTTGGTAATACTTTATTTCAGTATAACACCGGAATGTGTTGTCGTTCACTGTCGAAAGGGAATACCACTTCTAACCAATCGCTTCACAACCCACCCTTTCAAATGGTAAGGTGTGTTTCGACAGTTCGAGACTCTCTTCATCTTATTTTATATAGCCAACTTCTGATCCAGTGGTATATGGTTTCGCATTAATATTCGCGAGGTCATTCTATTCTCCACTTCCGTGTACTGCTTTTTCCACTTACACAGGTGATTCAAGCTGCCGAAGGTAAGCGATTCGCACATGCAGCATTCACAGCTCAAACACGTTTGTTGTCCTAACCACCTTTTTGTCGTTGGCCCAGTCACCGTTCTTGTTGTTTCCCCGTTCCCGCCCCCGTGATCTTTATTTATCTTTCCACGTGCCAAATGTATTCCGCGTGTTGTATTTGAGCTAATATGCTTCGTTCCTATGATTTTATGCGTTGATTTTGGCGTTTGCTATGGTAGCATTTCTTCCTTCCGCACACTTTTGTCCCCCCGTGATTCTCACAGGTGTTCTGGATCGTCAACTGACTGACCGATCAACAAAAACCTTTGTGTTCTCACTTTATTGTTCACTCATCACTGCTAAGCGCGTTTTCACTTCCACCGTTTAATAGTGTTAACACTGATATCAAACGGCGGTTTGGCAGTAATTTTTACGATTTTGTTCTCTTTCGGATAGTCTGATGTGGTGGCTTACAAGGCGAAAAATGCAGTTGCAACAGCCGTTAGTCTTACAATCTAGCATTATAATTTTCACTTTGTGTCCTCCAATGATCTGCGG